>OY796888.1:43673174-44390973 GCA_963680785.1 Diplosoma virens | reverse complement strand
GTCAATAATTGATTCAGGATAACCATTGTCCAATAGAATGTTCTTGATATGATTAAGCATAGAACATTTTATTGGACAATGGTTATCCTGAATCAATTATTGACTGCAACATTCCAAGAAAATTGCTCAGTTTTTTATGCCCAAACGATTTGGTTTTGAGAAGTGTCCCGTATATTTGAGAGTTCCTTAGATAGGAAAAGCTTCCATTGGTCTTGATAAAAACGTCAAAACGGCTGTTGAAAGCTGCTATGGCTCCGTTACCACCAGAGTTGTATTTACATCGAAACGCATGTTGCCTGTAGCCCGCAAAGATGTTTTACCTACCACGCTGAAAAGCTCCGTTATTTATGAATATTCGTGCCACTGTGACAGTAGGTATGTAGGACGAACATCACAGCAACTACAAGATAGAATCAAGCAGTATGTTCCTAAATGGCTACAACAGCAAGCGAAGCGCCCTACACGATCTCAACCTGGCAGATCCTGTAAGCTAAAACGTAACAATCCAGATTGTGACTCTGCCATAGGACAACACTTGCTTGACAACGAGCAATGTGCTGTAAACTATAACGACAAACGTTTTAAAATTCTTGCTGTGGCACGCAACTCGTTCCATCTGTGTCTACTCGAGGCAACTTATATCAAAACCAAACATCCGGTTTTATGTAAACAAAAGGAATTTGTTTACACATTAAAACTTTTCAAATAAGCTAAGTTGCGAGTAACAGTGTTTCTCCAGGGTAATTGCACATAGTGCGTTCTCCTTTCCGAGATTACACTGTATTGCACCACACTTCTTTGATTTTGTGCAATTGTGGCTTTCTCCTTTCCGAGACTGCAGCACCTTTCTCCCAACTGTTGAGACTATAAATACCTTGATTTTCTCTTGTTCGTCCCATTTTAACGCGATTGCCACTGATGAGAGCGTCACGAAAAGCTTATGGCTTCGATAAACTCGACTTTGTTTAAAGCGATATTAAAATTCTGTACCACAAAGAAGCTCTTTAAGCTTAATTTTCTTGAAAGTACGAGTATATTAATGCATTTGAAATTTTTAGACTGAAAATGGTAATAGAAAGAATTAAAACTTAAAACGTTTTGTTTAGTAGCAACGTCATGATGACCCGATAAAATATTTTTTGAAAGCAAACATGTACTATGGGATATTTTCTCTTGTTTTATTGATTATTTTGGTTTTGCAGAGTTTATTTCTCTTACTACACGAGTATCTTACTTTGGTTTTAAATTGACGTAGCATTAAACCAGTACGTTTAAAAAATCACTATGCTTTTGCGTGCCCGTAAAACTACGTTTTTTTCTTTAGTTTTCTAAAAGATTTCTACACATATTCTGGTCGCGATTTTTCTGGTGTTTTGATAAACAAAAAACAGTTTAAAGACGTCCGATTTGCAAAACCCAAGAAGTTAAGATCTAAAATGCAACTCGTAGCAACTTCTGTGGAATCGGGCGTTCAGTTCAAAACATATCAAAGATCAGACTCTGAACTTGATTCTGGTCTTCATCATGATAAAAGTATTGTGAACGCTTTAATATTAGTTCGCCTAGTTAATTGAGATAAAAAGTATCATATTGTGATGAACAAAATTTTGACAAAATTTCTATTACTGCATCATCTTTTAGACAAAAATATTTATACAATCTGAAGAATATGGACAAATTGTCTTGTTGTCTTTCCCTGAAGAGAGTGAATGAATTCTTTAAAAATCTACGTGGGTCTTATGATGCTGCAGTGAACACTAAGCGTAAAGTACGACTAGTAATTGTAAGGTGAAAAGACAATAAAGTTGTATACACCGGCATTCACGTTTTGTGCAGTTGATCCAATTGGAAAAGCAAAATGATGCCAAAAAATCAAAATAATGCAACCAAAAATTGTCAAGGTATATAAAAAAGATATAGGTTTAATCAAGTTTCAATCTGTAGGTTTATGGTCAATCACTGCAGAAAAATGTGTTGGTGGCCAATATTTCTCTTTTCTCTTACTGTATAATGTCTGCGAACAACGCTTTTATACAGGCTTTAGGTTGTAGACGATGAACAAACAGGTTCGATTTTTTAAGATTTTGTCGATTAACTGTCAGTTACCATGCCACGTATAACTGCCAAAAATTTTTGACCGACTCTCTCACAGTTTCCTATTCACAAATGTTTTTCATGGCGTAATTTGGTTTGATGAATTAAATTATCATTGGTTCGGAAAAGAAACGTACAACGTTGTGTTAGTGATTTCGAGAGTATCTTTGTTTTATATGGTAAAAAATGAACTTTTGTAAATTTTTAACATAGCCAATTTACGTAAATATCAAATACTTTTTAAATTTTGGATCAAATTTTGACGGATCAAAGTGTATTACATATTGTAGCGTTTTTTCTTTTTTAATTTACTTTATATATTTTAATATAATAATTTTGCAAATATTTTAAATATTACCTATTTCACAATTTTTTCCAGAGTATCCAGGGAAACACAAACAGGCGTAAGTGTTGTTTTTATAGAAACAATTTCCATTTACGCATGGATTGCTTGCACAAGCTTTGAATTCTTAAAACAAAAAACAAAATTTATTTAGACAAATTGTATACGTTTAACACAAACTTAAACTAAATTATATAATTCCAAATAGCTTATTTAAATATTTAATTTTATCTTATACAACCAGTTATTTTTAATTTAAGAAAGTATCAATATTTTGAACTAAAAACAGTTTTATTTATTGTTAATATTGGTCTGTGAAGTTATTGTTCTCAAAATTTTTAGCTAGCGGTTTATATATTCCTATGTTAAAATAATGGCATATCCTATTATTTTACATCAAAATAAAAGCTTATATTTTATTGTAACATAGTATTTGTAAGTCAATAAATTAAACAAAAAATATTCTGCATTTACAAACTACAAAATTTTACAAGGACCTATCAAAAGTTTGATAATCACATAGAAAATATAAAATCAAGCTCGGTTTTATTTACAGTTTGCCTATTATCTTTTTACAAAGAAAAAAAAGAATTGAAGCAAATTTACGCTTAAATTAGTTTAAGCAAAAAAATAAAAAACAAACAAAGAAAAATTGATAAAACTACACTATTTTGTAAAACTAGATTAAGTTCTTGAAAATGTTTTGAAACATCATCAACGACTCTATTTAATATTACGATACACAAAACAAAGATGACACGGAAGCGTTAAACGTACTGCACCGGTCGAGAAAGTAACCAGATCTGCTTTCAGAAATGGCAAAGATTGCATTTTGGTTTATAGTTTTTTATTTGGCTTTTATAGAAGCTGTATGATAAAGGCGTGCAAACGAGAGCACCATGCTAAGGTAAGAAGTACTCTCGCCCCTTGCACATTTCTTACCTTTTTCATTTCATAACTGGTTTGAGACCAATCCGATCTCTATTTCTTAGTTTTGCTATATTTTGTGCAGTTACAAAAAATAGTTGGTTGCATTTTGAATTCTCCTGATATGTAGTTTGGGTTTATGAATCGCATTTAAATTTGCCATTAGTTTATATCACTTCGATTTGTAATTGACAATTGTTTAATTATTCTAAACTAATCAATATTTTACTGCAGTTTTTAATATTTTCAAAAATTGTCATAACCTTATTAGTTTGCTTTGTGTTTGTCAATACACTCTCAGCTCACGTTCATGAGTTTAGAAGAGTGCGAGATTCAGAAACTAGGTTTTCCTCCTTAGTTTTAATAGAATCTTTAGTGTTGAAGTTTTTCATCGCAACTTACCATACGCATTCTTTCCAAACACAAAATTTATTAACAAAGTTACCGTAAAACTGTCAATAAGTCGATCAATATGACGCTACTACTATCTTGACGTCATTGC
This sequence comes from Diplosoma virens, assembly GCA_963680785.1. Taxonomy (NCBI): domain Eukaryota; kingdom Metazoa; phylum Chordata; class Ascidiacea; order Aplousobranchia; family Didemnidae; genus Diplosoma; species Diplosoma virens. Next base: position 44,387,107 of record OY796888.1, on the reverse strand, counting down.
TGGTTAATAATCTAAAAAATCACTTTGGATCTTAATACTCTGACGTACCTTCAAACTTTTCGTTTAGTTGCTTCAAGTTTTTCATCAAATCATTTATCAGAATTTCACTATTGTTTCCAACTGAAACAATAATAGATTAAAAAACATTAATTATTTTCAATCTGTTATTATTATTATATTAGATTATATTTATTCAAATCTTTTTTTCACCAAATACAGAGTGACTCAAAAAAACAAAATCCATATAAATATTATCATATATTATCAACATCCATAAAATTTCAAGAAACTTGGTGGACTTAAAACTTCAATCTTGTACTATTATTCCTTGAAGTTTCAGATTTTTGATTGCTTTGCATTAAAGTTATGTTTTGTTTAATATTTGCTCCAAATGGGCTTAACAACATTGGAAGTAAACTTGCAGACGTTGCACAAAATTTTCAATCATTCAAATACATTTCTCTGATTTTTGTTGTATTTAGTGCCTTTAATTCATCAAAGTTTAAAGTAAAGGCACTAAGTACAGAAAAAATCATAAAAATCCCAAATAAGAGATCTGTTTAACTGATTGACAATTTTGTGCGAGGTCTGCAAGTTTGCCTCCGATGCTGCTGCGCTCATTTAGAGAAAATATTAAACAAAAAAAATCTTCAATGTAAAGCAACCAAGATAACTTAAACTTTAAGGAACGACGAGACAAAGATTGAAGTTTAATTCCACCGAGTTTCTTGAAATTTTATGAATGCTGAAAGATTTAATGAAACTTATATGGGTTTTGTTTTTTGGGTCACTCTCTATAATGAAGGATTGCTTGAGAGTAAAACTTATAAACAATTTGAACAGGGTTCAGTAAAACTTGGCAATGGTTAATACGTATAAAAAACAAATCAACATTATTTTAAGAATCTTTATTATATTGTTGAAAAAATAATAAAAAGCTCAACGCAATAAAAAGCATATCCCCAAAGTTTTATTTTGTTAGAAAAAAAAAAGAATCTTATAACTACTCCAAAAATTAAAAAGTTACTTTAATATATTTTATTTCTTACAAATATTGTTATTTTCACAAAGCTTTGGTTTGTTTTCTAAAACTTGCTAACTAAAATAAATTTAGTCTCCGTTTTCAATTTGGATTTGATGCATTTTCACTTTCACTGAGAAAAATATTGTTTGCGATTTTTTAAAAAATTTTTCTGTTTTTAATCATTTTAATAACATATTGTAAATGTTTATTCATATGGAATAATCTAGTTTCATTAAATAAGAAAATTTTACAAACCAAGAGAAAAAAATGAAAAAATTTCCCCATTCCTTTTTCTATTTTTTTTGTACAAATAACGTTTTTTTAAAACTTTTCATAAACAAAATTGCGATAAAAATTTATTTTATCTTAAACATGCAAAAAAAATTATTAAATATTAATAAAACATTTTAAGCTATTTACTTAATAATCTTAAATTTATCGTACAGGTATTCTACATCAACTTACTAAGCGTATGTAAAACTTTTAAACGTTTATGTTAAAAGGATTAACACTATTTGTGCAGTATTTAGTTAAACCTAATCAATATTTCCCCTGTTCCCTCTGCAATAAATTTAATTAACTATATATTAAAACAAATTATTGAGAATATTTTTCATAAGACTCACCTTGTTCAAGTTGCACCTGCAGCTCATGGATATCAGTCATGTTAACCTCCCCAGGGTCTCCTTTTGTTCCTATTTCACCCGTACTTCCGTTGTTCCCTTTATAACCTTTTTGTCCGGCATTTCCCTTGGAGTTTTGCATCTCTTTGTAAACCAAGGTCGAGTTTGCATTTCCTTCATTTTTAAGTGACGTTGACGAACCGACTGATTTGCAAACAGACACCAACTGTGATGAAATGACACTCACTAAGCCAAACAACAAGCAACATTCAAATAAATTCATTTTTATTTTATTAAGAACTCTACAATAAAAGACGTGTTTTGTTTAATGCTCTTTTCCTCAAGTTCTATTAATCAAGTTTTAATATATTCTATTGCTTGCATCATTTGATTTCAAATTAGAATTAGTTTATTGCTTTGCAATACTTTTGTTAAATTTTTTAAATTTATGTTAAAGTTGAAAGTTGAAAGTTTCAAAGTTAAATTCATCTTTAAGATGATTCTATGTAGGGCTAGAATCTTTTTTTAAATGTCACCACAAGCTACCTTAATTGATTTTTAAAATGCATTTTAGCTTGCAATATGAATTTGAGAGAAATAGAAACTAACTATTTGGGAAGAAGAAACTAATAAGAACTTTTGAACAATAAAGAATTTTCTGTTAAGATTTTGCAAGTTAGTCGAAAAAAAAAAGATTCTTAAAATATTAAAACAATTCAATGCTGTTCAAATGATATTCATAATACTACATTTACGTTGTTGGAACAATAAAACAACTCCATAAATTTTATTTTTAACCAATAAAATTATTACAATTGTTTTCATATCTTAAAACAAATAAAAGTCAAAAAAAATTAAAGATTTTATTGAATAAGTAAGACTGACACGAGTTCTTTTTGACATCTCAATCACAAAACCAACTTAAGCCCAATGCAGTCACGGTATATTATATTTGATATCCACAGGAAGTAACATCAATTACATCATATAGAATTTATAGTCAATAACAAGTAATTGTTTGACCTGTTGAAATTGCAATTTATGTTATGAAAATCAGTTAGTAAAAAATAATACGCAATTAATTTTACATGATAATTAAACAAATACTCTTGATTTTTATTAAACACAATATAAAAGGTTTTACACAACACAAATTTCATTATTATGCCATTTTTAAAATTATTATAAATTTTAAAAAATTAAATTTTTGGCATTTGTTAAAAGATGTAAAGTTTATTTTAGGAATAAATGTTTATAAATGATTTTTCTGATTCTATAAATTTGAAATCTACAAAATTGCTTCAAACAAAAATCACAAGTAACTGAAATTAGCAACGTTGACTTGTTATTTCACTTTGTATTAAATCATTTAAATCAGTTTATGCTTGCAGGCTCATAGCAAGCAACATTTAAATGTCGTAAAATTGCTCATCAGGCATAAAAATTATTAACTATTTTAAAGTTTATTTAGTTATATTACTAATGAATTCCATTAAATATTTTTGTTCAAATAACGACATATTCTGGGAGACAATTCATTCACCAGATAAACTGCTTAGAAGTTCATATCCTATATTTAGCGTTATAAAAACATCGAAACTAAGCGATTCATTTTACTGATCAAATTCCAAAAGTGTCTGACTATGGCCCGCGTCAACATTTAGAATCGGCCGAGTAAAAATTATCCTTGAATACAAAAAAATGACCATTTTGTTGTTTTTACTTGGATTGCAGTATATGATATTGTTCTGCAATGTTTTTTTTAGTGAAAATAGCCCTTAGATCAAATAGATTGGAAGACCTTGTTTTAGGTAAATAAGTCGTTTTAATATTAACCAATTGAAATTTTAAAATAAAAAAATTTCCACACAGTCAATTGCACAATATATATATCTATATATATTCAAATATTTAAAGTTAAAGTAATTAAATAAACTTCGGGCAACTACATAGGGTTTTATTTATCAATTGACATACAATGTTTTTACAAAAGAAGTTTACTTGATTTTACAAAAAGTTCTTTAAGGAAAAAACTGAGTCGTTTAAAATGACTTACTATAAATAGTTCTTTACAACAAATTTTACCAGAAGTTTAAAAATTTATAAAAATATTGCAACTACGTCAAAATAATTTTGCTAAACAAGTCTTTTTTGAGACCTTGAAGTTCATCGTCAGAATTCAAAATTCTGTCACGCTAGCAAAAGCAAACTTCCAATAGATCAGGATAACAAAAAAAAAATTTTTTTTGTTATCTGAGCAGAAATGAATCACACAGCATGACTAAGCAATAAAAAATGTTAGTATTGCTTTAAACAAAGTCAATTTCATAATAGCCGAAAGATTTGCTTGACACTCTTATTAGTTTCTATTGCGTCAATTGCGTCAGGCCAGAAACAATCAAGGTGTTTATGGTCTCAACAAGTTGGACAGAGGTACCGTACAGTGTAATTTGAGAAGTAACAAATTTAAAATGCGCAATCTCGTAATTTTGAGGTCTGCTTTTAACAAATTCAACTTCTGTTTAACTAAATACCAAAAAATATTTTGAATAAAAAATTTTATAATTGTTTTTTAGTATGGTGGCATGGATATTATGCTGCTTTCTTTTGAAGAGGATACAGTATTCAAGGTAAGCAGAGAGACTCCGCAAAGCAGGTTATCGTAAAGTTCTTTTCCTTGAGCCACAACAGATATTGCCCTGGTAGACTGATCATTGAAGTTGCTCCTTCTGCTTTCTATTCAGAGTGTTTAACACATTAGCTATCTCACCGACTTCTACTTATCATTGACAGTTTTGCATTGGCATCTTATGTAATTTTCATTGTTATGCATATTTGATTGTTTAGATGCTTATAAAAACCTAACTTGTATATTGATTACTATTAATTGGTGCTTTTTATTTCAAGGGTCTTTTTTTAGCTATAGATTTTAAAAAAATTTAGTGTGTGATTTTGTGTCATGACATGGGGTAACTTTATCTTGTTTCAGTGAGATTTGTAATTATTCTTGAATATTGCATTTATTCCGGTTTGCACTATGCAAAAAAATAAACTGATAGGTCTCATTTGACAAATTATATTAAATTATTTTTTTTTAGAACAATTGAATTTAAAACATTACTTGTCAAACTAACTGTATTTTAAAACACTTTTATTTATTTTTTTATGTAAGTTAAAAAGTGCAAGTTAAATAAAAAACATAATAACTTTATTATTACCTATGTGATGACTCAACTTTGGGTTGAAAAGTTTTTCCTCGGTGTTTCTATTTAATTTTAAACAAAGCAGATAAATATAACTTCTACAGTCAATTTTACTCCACCAGCGAGACAACCATAAGTTCATTTCGTGAACAACAAGAACTCGTCAAATTAGGTCGGTGAAATGAAATTTATTTAAACGGATGTAAAAGCCATTTTGCTCTAATGATATAATGACAAGACATACGTATTTAATTCACTGTAAAACTAGAGCAATTTTAAACAACTGTACAATTCATAATTTATCTAAGGCAATAAACTTTTTTTCTCAATAGATAAGAGTTAATAAAAATGTGATTTTAAAGACTTCACCTTTGCAATTTTTTAAAACATTGTTTGTGATGTACAATGACTAAAGATTTGAAATACTAATGGATCTAATGAATTCAGTAGTTAAAAAAATTGTGAAATATTGTTCAAAAAAACATTTTTATGTTTGCTCTTGTCTTGCATTCAACTGCGCCCAAGAATTTTATCGATAAATACAATTTTCCGTATTTTTTTTATCACAAAATTTGCAATGAATATTATGTTCTTTTATTTTGTTTTTTATTGAAGAACCCAAGTTTCTTTGTTTAAAATTAGATTATATAGTTGTTAACATGAGGATTTAGATAATTAGTTAGAAACCAAGCTACCTGAAACGAGAAACACCATGTTGTTAAAAACTATGTATTCTTCTTTTGATCGTAAACCTCCAGGAGAGTAAGCGCGACGCTTAACGCTTCTCAAGTGAGTCCCGGTCATGAGGTGCAGCCTTGGTCTTACAACATAGTGGATTCTATGTATTCCTTGCGCGGTAAAGCCGGGAATAACTTTTGAATCGCTTGGAGTTGATTTTTTAACAACCTTTTGTGATCCAGTGGTGTTGTCTCCTGCATGTAGGACTACATCTAGTCGGTTGGAATTTCCGTTAGATTGCATCACTGACGAGCCCTAACAAGAACAAAACGCAAGTCTGGTGCTTCTCGTTTAAAGGTGGCTTTTTTTCTAATTAAACTTAGATTATTTGGTGAAAACTTAAATAAAAGAATATTCTATCAAATGTAAATATAATTTTGTTCAGACCGATAGTTTTCAACTTTCCATGTAGAAAAGATTTAATATAACATAAAGCCGTAACTTTTTGATTTAGAAAGCTGAGAAATTAATAAACCAATTTTTCGACTAGCTAATCGCGCTATCCCAGCATTTCATTTATAATCTAGTGGAAATGCAAAATTTAAATGTAGCTGCGTCTAAAGAATGCAAAAAGAAATGTTGTTGTTTAACTGCTTTCGCGAGGCAAAAACTGATAAATTTTTCTCATTTATTTGATTATATGTGATTTGAGTTTTTGTTGGGGATTTGTGGTTGCTAAACAAAATTAACAAGAAATCACTAAACGTTGTGATTTAAGATTAAAAATGATTAAAGTGGATCTTCAAACAAAGCAATTGTGTAATCAGCATCTAGATCAATGCTCCATTGACAATGTTAATAAGTTGTCAATTAACTTCAATAAACTTTTAGATGCTGGTTAAGTCTACCAACAAACTTCTTGTTAAATATGCGGTTCACTATTTTTAACTCTTGATGGTTTTTTATAATTTTTTAATTTCTTTTAACAAAGATGTTTCTTTTTAACTTTGTTTTTTTTTGTACGATTCATACTAAATTAGGATAGACTGCACTTAACTAATTCCGACTTTTATAATTTGCGTCACTTATAGTGTCATTTGTAGTGACATAACAAAAATAAAACTTTGCTTACCAAGTAGTGGCTTAAAAATATGAATTGAAAAATTACGGTAAAACTTGAAAATATTTTGAAAACGAAAGTTTGTCTGAGTAAAAAAGGTTGGGAAACAAAATTTTTTTCAACTGAAGAACAATACATGCAAAATTACATAAACGCATAAATTATAAACTTTGTGCGTTTATACTTCGCATCACTTAGTAAGCTTTGTAGTGACATAGCAAAAATAAAATTTTGCTTACCAAGTAGTGGTTTTGGTGAAACTTAAAAAATATTTTAAAAACAAAACTAAAGTTTAGTAAAATGGTTGGGAAACAATCAAGTCAATTTAATGTTTTGATTTTCTGTCCATCATAATCTTAATCTGTTGTGTTCCTAACGGTTCTTTGATTGCGTTGTGTCGTCACTGAACCACTTACTAAATATGAATAGTTCATCAAAGCATGTACGATTAATAAACTAAATCAACAAATACATTTTGTATTTCTTTTTTGATAAATTTGAATGTTTAACTTTAGATTGAAATTAATAAATCATTGTGTCTATTCCATAATTTTTGCAGTATTTAATACCTACTCGTTTTGATTAACTTTTAAAATATAAAGATAGCTTTGAAAAGCGTGTTCATTCCTCGAAGACTTTTTATCTGACATTAATTGGGAGGAATCGTCAGAATGAACTGAGAGCAATCCAATCGTGTTTATATAAGAAAGAAAAATGAGTCTGATTGGTTAAAAAAGGAAGCTAATCAGAAATTTTTTTTTTCTATTCCTGATTAGCTGCCTTTTTTAAGCAATCAGACTTTTTTTTTACAACCCTCCAATATAACGCAGTCCAACAAATTTTAACACCGCAAAATATATACGTATTTTTTATAAATTAACAAATAAAGTATTAGTATAGATTATTTTCTTGCATTAACCGCAAACAGTAAAGTTAAACTAGGTTTAATTATGCAAATTGCTTTACATCACGGAAACTTTGAATAGAACTTCACTTAATATTTGTACTAAACTGTTCATTTTGCAAATGCAATATATAAAACTTAGGCAAGAAGCAAAAAAAAATATTAATAATTTTATAAAAAATATTTCCTTTAATTTTTAAAATTATACAGCTATTAATTTTTTAATATTTAGGGATTCTTTAAAAATTTATGAAATTTCAAAGTTCCGTAATACTCAGTTTCAAAAATCTAGTTTCTCTGTAGAAGTTCAATTGACCGTTGCATTTCTATAGGCCTAAAGGGTAATATTTTGGCAATGCTGACACTGGCGTGGTTAAATGACATTTAAAAAACACTAAAAAATTTTTATAAAATTATTTTAATTCTTTTTAAACAAATTAATAACACTGTATGAAAATCAGTTCTTCTAAAGTGCTCGATAACAAAGTTAGAGCTTGAATTAAAATTAACAATAGCGAAATCACGGAAATAAAAACAAAGCTAAAACCCAACAGACTGTTTCACCCATAAAAGGGATCATCAGGGGTATCTAAAAAGTAAAATAAAATAAAATAAAGTTAAGATAAAATTGCCAGAAAGAATTGAAAACAATAGAAAAAAACTGAAAAAACTTTAAAAAATTTTAAACACTGTAAACGCTTATTAGATCGGAACATCCCATCACGGACTCTGCTAAACTAAACTGATTAAGATCGGCGAGAAAACACGAAAAAAAGGAAAAGCGCGCGAAAGAATTACAAATACAAATTATTTCAAAAATTAAAGATTTAAAAAGGGGTTCAAATATCGGCTAAGGTAGAACGTTGTACGCGGCGAAAAAAAAGGAAAAAAAGAAAAATGAAAGAAAATCACAGTTTAAGTTTGGCGTTAATCAATTTATATTTATTTTTATGCCGACACTTATTGATCAATTCGGTTCGTTTGTTTAACAGAGCGTCATCATTTGCAGTTAAGATTTCGTATTTTTCTGCCAGACAGAGGTTGCATACTTTGCCCCCGTGTTTGTAAGGTGTTGCGTGGCAAATTATTTTTCAAGAAATAGCAGGATTTATACCGGAATCTTTGCAGGACCAAATGAATTTCGAAAGTTCTGTTGCGTTTCTTTTGGAATCCAAATTGAAGGAATGGTTGTGGTTATAGAATCTTGCTTTAAATTCGGTTTCGCATAGTCTGATATAGTTCTTGGATTGATCTTTGGCTTGTACAGTTGTTTATCCTTTTACTACCCCAGACTGCTGCACAGCCTGGATCAGATACTGGCAGTGATGTTATTAAGCCAGCATCGAGTTTCGTCATCCAAAACCGTCAGACCGCGTGCTCCATGTGGTGCCCGATGTATGGGGCACATTGTTAGTACATGGTCTGCGGTTTGCTCTGAGGCGCCACACTCGCAATTCGGTGAAGGAGCGAGACCCCATTTGTGCATGGACAAATGGAATCGCCCAACACCAGTCCGCAGGCGGTTGAGCTTAACCCAAGCTGCTCGGGGTAAGCCCATCCCAACAGGCCTGACACTGGTCCCGGGCACAAAAGCACGGAGCCTGGAAGTATTTTCACAGTACTCCGCGTTCCATTTGTGATTCGTCCATTCAGAGGCGCGGATGCCAAGTCTGGCAAGATTGTCCAAAAGATTCCGCGCAGCTGGCACAAACGGGCGTCTGGATCTTAGTCTCACTTGGCAAGTATCTGAGGACCCACTTAAAAGACTATGCAAGATATGATCGGGGTCCAGAGATCCACGGTAAGCCAAGGAGAGTGTCGCTCCCAGTCGGCGAAGCTCAGCTGGATGGATGCCTGAAAGTACAGGTAGGTGGTCCGTTGGTATCAACAATATAAGGTTGGTATCAACAGTGACTTTAAGTTGATGGTGTTAAAAAAATTGTGTTCACTTTTTTCCTCAATTAATAAATCTCTTAATCTGTTTGTACCAGCCGACAAAACGAATAATTTGTATGAACTTAGCGTGGATAGCTACAAAAAATTATTAAAAGAAAATGTTACAGCTTCATATCAAAAAACCGCTACTTCTACCTTGGACAGAATCAACGCAGAGGCAATTTCTATAGCTCATAATCTGAGATTGGAAGACTGCATTGAAAGTTTCCCTCCACGTGACGCTTTTATCACGTTAAAGGATCACAAAGAAAACTTTCGCAATCACCCAAAATGTAGATTGATTAATCCGGCCAAATCAGAAATAGGCAAGATTAGTAAACAACTTTTGGATTCTATCAACGTTTCCGTGCGTAAACAATCTGGCTTAAACCAATGGCGCAGCACCGCTTCTACCCTTAATTGGTTCAACGCTATTTCAGATAAACCCAATTGCAAATTTCTTAAGTTTGACGTTGTGGAATTTTATCCCTCGATTACCTAAAAGCTTCTTACCGATGCCATCAATTTTGCTAACGATTATGCTAACATTAATGATGAAGCCAAAAACACCATCATGCACGCTCGCAAATCACTTCTTTTCTGCGACGGCGATTTATGGGTGAAAAAGTTGGGAGCCGAGTTTGATGTTACAATGGGATCGTTTGACGGTGCAGAGGTTTGCGAGCTGGTCGGCCTGTATCTTTTACACGACCTTGCTAAGATTTTTGGTAAAGAGGCTGTCGGCCTGTACCGAGATGACGGCCTTGCCATCCTTCGTAACGCTTCGGGCCCAGACGCCAAAAGAGTGAGGAAAAAAGTGACACAATTTTTTCAACACCATCAACTTAAAGTCACTGTTGATACCAACCTTATACAAGCAGACTTCCTCGACATTACCCTGAACCTTTGCACAGGCAGATACTGGCCGTATCGAAAACCAAACGACCAGCCCCTTTACATCAATGTGCAGTCCAATCATCCACCATCGATTACCAAGAGGCTGCCTTATATGATCGTCAAACGCATTTCCGAGATTTCTTGCGACGTCGACGCTTTTAGCAGTTCGTTACCTGCGTATGAGGAGGCGCTCAAGCAAAGCGGACACAAGATCCAGCCGCTCCCTTTTGAGCGTGCAGTAGGAAGGAACAAACGTCGACAGAGAAGAAGAAAAGTTATATGGTTCAATTCCCCATATAATAACCGGGTTTCCACCAATATCGGGAAAGCCTTCTTCCACCTCCTGCGGAAACACTTCCCTCCATCAAACAGACTGCATAAAATCTGCAACAAGAATGTGGTTAAACTCAGCTACAGCTGTACCTTCAATATGGCAGACATCCTCTCAGCTCACAACAAGAAGCTCCTTAAGTCCCACAACGGCAAACCAGAATTTAAACCCTGTAACTGCAGGTATAAGCCGTCATGCCCATTGAATGGCAAATGCCGAGACAAAGCAATCGTTTACCAAGCAACTGTACAAGCCAAAGATCAATCCAAGAACTATATCAGACTATGCGAAACCGAATTTAAAGCAAGATTCTATAACCACAACCATTCCTTCAATTTGGATTCCAAAAGAAACGCAACAGAACTTTCGAAATTCATTTGGTCCTGCAAAGATTCCGGTATAAATCCTGCTATTTCTTGAAAAATAATTTGCCACGCAACACCTTACAAACACGGGGGCAAAGTATGCAACCTCTGTCTGGCAGAAAAATACGAAATCTTAACTGCAAATGATGACGCTCTGTTAAACAAACGAACCGAATTGATCAATAAGTGTCGGCATAAAAATAAATATAAATTGATTAACGCCAAACTTAAACTGTGATTTTCTTTCATTTTTCTTTTTTTCCTTTTTTTTCGCCGCGTACAACGTTCTACCTTAGCCGATATTTGAACCCCTTTTTAAATCTTTAATTTTTGAAATAATTTGTATTTGTAATTCTTTCGCGCGCTTTTCCTTTTTTTCGTGTTTTCTCGCCGATCTTAATCAGTTTAGTTTAGCAGAGTCCGTGATGAGATGTTCCGATCTAATAAGCGTTTACAGTGTTTAAAATTTTTTAAAGTTTTTTCAGTTTTTTTCTATTGTTTTCAATTCTTTCTGGCAATTTTATCTTAACTTTATTTTATTTTATTTTACTTTTTAGATACCCCTGATGATCCCTTTTATGGGTGAAACAGTCTGTTGGGTTTTAGCTTTGTTTTTATTTCCGTGATTTCGCTATTGTTAATTTTAAACAAATTAATAAGTAGCCCTATAGTCTTAACATTAACATGTGTTGGTAAGCAAACCATTGCCACATGAAGCGGATGGCAAGAAGCGTAATCGCTCCCTGAACTAATTTGTCTACAGAAAAAAAAAAAAAATTCAATAAAGTTTTTGAGCACAGAGTATTTTTACCAAACCTAAATTGTAAGAATAAAAATATTTCTTGGGCAAAGAAATTTGTATAATGTCCAAATAGTTTATTTGCGATGTAAGCTAGATTCAACAATAAAATTATTTTCTTTGTAGACAGATGAATATTTCAACTTATATAAGTGTTGTCGGAAACGTGGTCAAGTTGGTAAGAGTGTCGTGACGGTAATCGACACTGTCGCGGTTTAAAATCTAACTGAGCAATTCTGTAAATCCAAGAAAACGTACTTTTTGTCACTCTTTTGTGCTCGGCGGTCTTGAAAAGCAGTTACAAATTTTATTTATATCTTTAGGAAAACTACAAAATTAAAATAAAAAATTTCAACCGGACCAAAAATACTGAAATAGATAGATTTTATAATATGTATTTGGTGCTATGAAGCAAATCGGAGTAAATCAAAATATAAAGTTTTCAGCACTTACCGTATATACCCGTGTATTAGTTGCACTTTTTTGATCTTAAACGTAGTCCAAAAATCGGAATGCGGCTAATACACGGGTATTCAGAATTACCAAAATTTTTTTGAGAAGTTTGACTTTCTACAAATTACATATGTACACGTAAAACAGCTTCGTAACAACAATCACAGGTTTCAAAAGTTAATCATGCCTGTGTGTAAACTAACCAACTATGACGTAAGAATGGTTATTGACTGTCTTGAATTTTTATGGACTTTTTTATGTATTGGTAATTTAATCTTTTAATTTTGTAAAAAAAGTGTGCTAATACTGGTATGTCTAAAATCTTTAAATCTTATACGATTTGTGGTATAAGACTAGTTTGTTGTAAATCAAAATAGCGTCTTTTGATGTTGAATGTTTACATTTATTGTAATTATTAAAATTGTCAAATTAAAAAGCGTCTTATATACAGGTTACTATTGTGAGTGGAGGTTTTAAACATTCAAAGAAGGTCCGGCTTATACACGGGGTGGCTTTTACACGGGGGCGGCAAGTACACGGGTATATACGGTATTTGTAGTAGTTAAAAGTGGAAAAATCGGCTTATATACGAATGTGTTCTCAGTCTAGCCAACCATAATTTTTTTAATTTTAAAAATTTTACTTGGCTCATCCTATTTTTATGGTAGCTTACAGAACTCAACAGTTTTTAAAAAAAAAATTTTTGTATTGGATTGAAAAGTGGCCTTTTAACGTAGAAAGATCCTTTTATTACATAACTTGGTGGAAAAATATTTTTCCCTGGTAAAAGACGTTTTACGCGTACGTGGAAAGCGTTTAGAATTAACTGATGAACAATTTGAAATATTAAAATTTATTTATTGATATACATAACAACACTTTAAAACTCGCTTGTTAAAATTCATTTATTGCTTTCTTCATGACATATTACTTGTATATTTCAAAAAAGATTATATTAATTTTTTAAAGAAAATTAAATTGTTAAACCTTCGTCACACGTTTCTCAATGAAATTGCTCTTGCGGGCAAAGTTTTAAAGAGATTGCGCTTGCACCACAAGTATTGGGACTTGCGCTGTCGACCTTTGTTAAAATAAGATTAATAAAACGCGGGTAAAATGTTTGAAAAGTCCCGTTAAACACTAATTATTTTAAAATGTAAAAAATATTTTTAAAATAAGATTTTGAACATTTAAGTAAAAGTTGAATTGCCAAAAGTAACTTTTTTTATGAAAAAAATTATAAATTTCGTATAAATTTTTTTATTTTTTATAGAGGCTCAAATTAGCTGTTGCAGGAACGTAACGTCAGCGGTTAATGAGCTACGTTTGGCTCTTCAAAAAGAAATTTGCTACATTAAAGCAAAAGCTTGCATGACAATTTGAATGCAATTATTTTGTCGCAAATACAGACAGACGCAAATCTTCAATCAATTGTTTAACAATATGAAGTTGAAAACGGATTGTTTGTGTCGGCAGCTTCAATCTTGCAGCTTCCACAAGTGTATCTTTGTAATGTGCCTGAAAAGTTTAACTATTTCTCACCTGAGGATCGTCATCACTCTTCTTTACGGTTGGGAAAAATGCTTAACACTTCAGCAAGGACCGCATTTAGAATTCACTTTGTTTGTAAACAAACTAGTTGTAAGATGATTTGATACCTTAAATATACTTGAAGACAAAAAAAGTCCTTCATTTTGATTTGTGACACCATTCTAGGAGGTAAAGACCAAAAAAAATAGCCTCATTCTTAAAAGTAACAATGAAATGGTTTGAGGATCGCATTAGGTCCGCGGCCCATAATTTTCCCCCACTACTCTACACACATTTCTGGATCCTCCTTGTTTTTTTCAGACCAATCCAATCTATCGTGGATTAGTTTTCAAACAACTTCTTCAAAGTGATCTTGAATAAAAAAATAGTTGTGTAAATAGCACAACAAAACAAAAAATTAGCATTGTTTGTTTTTGTGATTACAAACAATATGAGACACATTTTAAAACTTAATTTTTAGCGAAAATTATTTACAAACGTAAGAAAAAAGTTTAGCCCTTGTATTACTCAAAAATATATATGAAATATGGCCGGAAGCAGATAATCATGTGAACATTGCCTAAAAATTCTGAAATAAATATAAATATGCGGAATATCAATATATATTATAACTACCGTATAATGAATAAATATCAATTTATATTTAAAATATAATTAATATCAAATATGAATATACAGTATATAAATTGTGAAAAGTGGTAGTTGTGTGAGGTGCAAGAAAGTGGTAGTTGTGAGAGGGAGGTAAAGAAGAGGATGCAGGCAGGATGGAACGGATGGAGAAAAGTATCGGGAGTAATCTGCGACAGGAAGTTACCAGCTAGAGTAAAAGGAAAAGTGCACAATTCAGTGGTGAGACCAGCAATGTTGTATGGACTTGAGACGGTGGTTGAAACGAAGAAACATGTGGAAAAGATGGAAGTTGCAGGGATGAAAATGTTGAGGTTTGCTATGGGAGTGATGAGAAAAAACAAGATTAGAAACAAGTACATCAGGGGTACAGTTAAGGTATAACGGTTAGGAATGAAGATGAGGGAGAGCAGGCTGAGGTGGTATGGACATGTCATGAGGAGAGACCAAGAGTATGTAGGAAGAAAAATGGCGGAAATGGAGTTACAGGGAAAGAGGAAAAGAGGGAGACAAAAAAGAAGATTTTTAGATGTAGTGAAAGAAGATATGGGGGAAGTTGGTGCAAGGGACACGGACGTTAAAAACACGACGTTTGGAGAAACATAATACGTTGTGGCTACCCTTGATTGAAGGGAAAAGCCGAAAGAAGAAGAAGTATATATAAAGTAAATAGATTTCATAGTATGTATTTGGTGCTATGAAGCAAATCGGAGTAAATCAAAATATGAAGTTTTTAGGACTTATTTGTTGTAGTTAAAAGTGAAAACATCGGCCTATATACAAATTTTTTATCAATCTAGCCAACCATAATTTTATTTATTTTTAAAATTTTACTTGACAAATTTTTATGGTAGCTTGTATAGAATTATTACTCAACTCGATTTTTATAGAGCTTTTACTCAACTAATAAATTAATTTTGTTTGGACCAAGGGTGACCAAGTTATTCAAGCGTGACCTGTGTTCAGTAAACTAATAATGTTTGAGAGTCGTAAAGTCTTCTTAATTGTAGTTATAAAAAAAAAAAGAAGAATTAAAAAGAACAGTTTACAGAAATTTAAACTAGTTTTTTAAGTTGTTTTATAAGTTGTGATAAGATGAAATAATCAGAGTTTGGTCGTTTAGCACAAGAATATACCATGCTACAAAAAACTGGCTTCAATTATTACATCAGCTCTCTTACTAAATGCTGTCGTAAATTTTTTTAGTTTTAAGAGGAAAACTTTTACTCAACTAATTTTTTATTCTTAATTGTGATTAATTTTGGTATACGAGCATAATCACAAAAAAAAATTTGCGAGTTTTTTCATGTTGGCGTTTTAAGTTGCTGTCTTTGTTGTTGCTGAGTACCTTGCACAGAATAAACAAAAGGGTCTATTTCCCTACATAGTAAATACGTAATCATCCTTTCAATCTTTTTTATCAATTCTAATTTCTTCATTATACCTTTGTTTTATATTATTTTTAGGCAGTAACTATCTTTTACAAAATTACTAAATTACTAAATAAAAAAGATTACACCCAAAAAATTAAATTTAAGAAAACAGTAATCAGTAATTAAATGAGATTCATATCATCAGACTCTACGTGGCCAGTTCCGATAACTGGCAAATGACCAGGCAAATGATAATGAATTCGGGTTGCTTCCGTAGTGGTAAAAGGATAGACTCTCGGCTCCCAAAGAAAAAAAGACTCAAATACTCGTAAGTGCACAAAATGCTAGATATTGGCCATTTGTGTCCATATTAATTCATTTAAATGTTGAAGCTCTAAGCGGATGTAAGATCTGCGTTATAAGCCAACAGCACATTGACAGGGGCTATGATTACTGACAAACTGGACAGTTGTATTCAGAGAAGTTTCCCAAATCCCAACATTACAGCCTAACTGCAGACCCCTAATTACAGCCTCAAAAAATCTGGCCCCAGTCCCTAGTGAGCCGTATAAGCGTTGAAACTTTTGCAAGGCCAATTGATAAGCATACGGCCTCATCACAAACCAGCTATCTCAAAAATCACCATCTCCTCACTCAAGATCTATTGATGAGGCATACCAGGACTTCTGTAATACCATATCTGCAGCAGCAAAATTTTCAATTCCATGCGTCGTAGAAACAGCTATAGACCGTGTTGGAATGTGGAGTGCAAACAGATTTACCAGGTTTTTCTACGGGCTACTCGGTGAAGCAACGAATTTAGCTGCT
This sequence comes from Diplosoma virens, assembly GCA_963680785.1. Lineage (NCBI taxonomy): Eukaryota > Metazoa > Chordata > Ascidiacea > Aplousobranchia > Didemnidae > Diplosoma > Diplosoma virens. The sequence continues at coordinate 44,370,396 of OY796888.1, read as the reverse complement.
TTCACCTTGCTGTTTCATCTTAGGGATCCAAGGCTGTCAATAACTTCGACTTTACTCACTTCAGTCGCCCAGCATGCAATAATTATCAATTTGACCGGCAGAACCAGAAACATAAACACCCACTATCCCATTACCGGCAACTCGATTGCTTTGCAGTTGGTTAAAAATGGAATATTCAAATAAACAAACCGCAAGTCAGCCAAACTTGTTGTGAGAGAGGTGTCCCGACTCTGGGGGATTCTAAAACCGCCTGAAAAATTTATCTCTGGAGGTTTTTCTCCGGAAGAATTTGCCAATGCTTTTCCACTACTAAAGACTGGAAAAACTCCAAGCCCTGACTCTTTATGCCCAAAGTTAATACTTCATGCCGGCTTTGCTTTGACGTTCTGGTTAAACAAGCTTCTGTTTTCCCTCATGCACTAAATTAAGCTTTATTGAATATACCATTATGGACCCAAAAAGGTATAGATCTATTTCTTTGCTTTGTGTCCTTTCAAGATCTTGGAGAGACTTATCTATGCCCACGTTGAACCAATTATTGACCCAGTGTTACCTGAACAGAAAGTTGGGTTTCGACGCTGAAGGTTGAAAGTAGATCAAGTCACTTTTCTAACTCAAGAAATTGAGGATAGATTTTTGGCCAAAAAGAAGGTCGGCGCTGTGTTTGTCAATCCCACAGCAGCCTACGATATTGTATGGCACCGCGGCCTCATCTGCAATGTACTCCGTCTTCCTCCGAACAGGTACGTGGTCTCATTGATTGTGGAAATTGCTCGTACTCGAAGTTTTACCCTCACCATCGGTACAGAAAAGTAAAGCAGGTTACGACGCTTCAAGAATGGCGTCCCACAAGGATCAGTCTTGGCTCCCCTCTTGTTTAATATCTATGCGTTTGACCGAGCATTGATAGTTGGCAGGAAATTTTTTTATGCTAATGACCTTGCCATCTTGCACTATGCAACCGACTGGCAGGCGGAAAGAAATCTAACGCAAGGTACTGGATCCCTGTTCTTTCGCCTTCAAAAATGGAAGCTCAAGCTCAATACAACTAACACTGTGTTGGCAGCCTTTTATTTTTGCAACAAAGAGGCATGACGGGAGCTTAAAATCTTTCTCAAGGTACTGGCCCAACCGTTTTGTGTTGAACCCACATACCTCGGCATAAAGCTGGATAGGGCACTCACGTTTTGCCGACACTTAGAGTTACTGCGCAAGAAGTTAATATCTCGCGTTGGGCTTCAAAAGCGATTGGTTCAATCAAGCTGGGCTGTGAATGCCACAGTACTCGGCACAGCCACCCTTGTCTTGGTCCATTCCACGGCTGAGTACTGTGCGCCTGTTTGATGTCGCAGTGCCTACACTCCCCTTATAGACAAGCCCATTAATAATGTTTGCAAATAGTGACCTGATCCCTGCGTCCCACAGCAACCGACAAACTTTTTATCTTATCAGGCATCCAACCAACTGAGTTGCCGCCAAAAAGTTTTACTGTATCTAGCTCGCTATGCTCAAGAACCAGAATACTTTTTATATGAAAGGTTCCTGTCTCCACTTGATGGAAGCTTTGGCAACCGAAATCAAGACACCCATTTGTGCCTGCTGCATTGGAACTGCTGAACGACTCCGCCCAGTCAGGCACCAGTGTAGCACCATGAGCAGAAAATAAAAAGAGCATGGAGTGGCGAGAGAACGCCTCTCGACTCCATACATTTATTAAAGATATTAGTCCAACGCCACTGGAAATTAACTTTTCCAGACCTGCATGAGTCAGACTAAACTGCCTTTGAACAGGTGTTGGTCTGTTTTGCTCAAAAATGCACAAATAGTGTATGGCTTCTACGGCAGTCTGTGATTGTGGCGCAAAGGAGCAGACAGCTGAGCACATAATAACATCCTATCCTATTTTTCACCATCCAAATTGATCCCGTATTCAAATGGCCTACCAAATCCAGTGCACCTACTATTCGTTCAGATATCGCTGAATGTGATTTGATGAATTTACCAACAAAAAAGGAATTTTGAACGTCAACATATTTTGTTTATTTTAACATGTTTAGGGTATCTGCGGTATATCGACTATAATCATCTTTCCCTGATGCTTTTACAATGGGTTCAACAACTAATTGTCGCACGTCTTTTTACGTCCAGTTTCCATTGATAAATGCCGCTAAGAATGAATTCAAAGCTTAGTGAATGCAAATAAACACCAACTGGTTTTTCGCAAAAGTTAAGACAGTGGAAAAACAATTTAGATTTATTTTAAAACTTTGCAGAAGCTTCAAACAAGAGGTAAAAGAGCCGCGGCTTGATCACTGTTGGTTTAGACCCTTCTATCTTCTGTCTTCTGCGTGAAATCTTCAATTTTTTTACCATTATTTATTTACTCCCGCTTAATTTATACAAGCTATTTTAAAATGGCTTTTTGACATTTTTCTTAATCTTCTCGATTTTAATTATTTGTTTGATATTATCGTTACAAACATAATCTTATGACGAATTATAGGATAGATGGCACAAAAAAATACCATCTGTAGCATTGCGCATCACGGACGCCGAACCCGAGCTCACTGATGGTTTTGAGTTTTAAAATTTCATCAAGTTTTAAAACTCACAACCATAGTCGGGCACTGAGCACGGGTTCGGTGTGTATGATGCGCAATGCTACAGATGGTAATTTTTAGTGGCATCTGTAAATCAAATTATAACGTTTTGCTTAAAAAATAAAATTATCTTATCTTTCGCAGCAGACAGTGTCACCTTTCGGCTTATAGAGTCTTGACTGTACCGAGTATAGGAACCATAAAAGTTAAATTTGGTTTAGGCTGTTCATATAGTCCTAAACAAATACTTTATAACACAGCACTGACGAGCACTTATGGGCCGAAACAGTAACACTGCCGGCTGTTACTGACGTTATCAACTATCGTCGTCGTCGTTTGAAGGGCATCCACTCATGGCCAGACACAAACAGGACTGGGGCCGAGGGTTTATCCTTTTACTACCCCAGACTGCTGCACTGCCTGGATCAGATGCTGGCAGTGATGTCATTAAGCCAGCATCGAGTTTCTACATCCAAAACCGTCAGACCTTGTGCTCCATGTGGTGCCCGATGTATAGGGCACGCTGTTAGTACATGGTCTGCGGTTTGCTCTGAGGCGCCACACTCGCAATTCGGTGAAGGAGCGAGACCCCATTTGTGCATGGACGAATGGAATCGCCCAACACCAGTCCGCAGGCGGTTGAGCTTAACCCAAGCTGCTCGGGGTAAGCCCATTTATCAACTATGCTTCGGTCATAGTGAGCTAACATATCCGCCTCCATTTCACCAGAGATCCAGCTTGTCAGCAGCGTACAAATTTAATTTTGACTGTACCAAATATAGGTATCATAACAGTTAATTTTTGTTTAGACTATTAACATAATCCTAACCAACTACTGTACAACACAGCACTGACAAAGTTTTACGGGCCAAAATAGTAACACTATCAGCTGTTATTGACGTTATCAAGTTGTTCTATGCTTTTTTTTCTTTTTTAAATTATTTTTGAAAAATAAAATAATATATCAACAAAAATAAATTATCAAATATTCGCAAATGGCTAAAATGAAAAAGATGTTTGAAGAATGGTGCTAACTATAATTGCCACTATACGTTCATGTAAACCAGTTTTCAAAGTTTTCACCATATTTCTTCTTTTTAAGACTCAGTATTCTCATTCCCTTAAGATTATTTTTGAGAAAAAATTTTATTGCTATAATGAGAAGATTTTTTTGGCTTCACTTTTCTTGCTGTTTTTTTTTTACAAAAAATAAATAGGGATAACATGCATGCGAAGATCAAAAAATGGTTTACAGTTTAAAAAACAACTTTTTTAAATTTTCATGGTGCGACCGTAGCGAAGTACCAAATTTTGTTGTCAATGGATAATCTTTCATTAACTTAAATTTTGATTAAATTCCTGATAAATTCCTCCCTCAACAATTATTCTTTCCGTAAGATTACAATTTCCACTTTAGGGAGCCGAGCATCTCACTTTGAGAAACACTGATGTAAACTATGCCCTGTTTAAGTAATCAGTGGAAGAATTAAACACTTGATATCTTATAACAGATTTTTTCAGAAATTTCACTATTTATTTTTAATAATTATAAAAAACAAATTGTCATTGACGGTAAATTGATTAAAGTTTTTTTTGCGCTATGATTCTCGGTTCGGCACCGGTTCTACAATTTTTCAAACCCAAATTCCTTGAAATGACTTTTTTATGCTTTAATCTGAAATCACAAGGCCGGGAGATTTCCTCCCTCTCATGTGGGGTGGCCATGTGTATCCTACCCAAGCGATCGCGGGGCCGCTTTACACGCATCAGTAGTTTTAGTATTTTGCTAACGTCTTGACGGGTGTATGTACAGTCGTGCTCGCTCCTTGAAATTTTCCACTCTGGATAAAGTTTGTGATATCGGGAGAAAACTTTATAGTGAGTATGAAGCTTTTTAGTGCTCAATCCACAGAATAAGATTTATGTTTTCAGTTTAGTTTTTATGATAAATCTTAATTGAAAGAAAGCATTTTTGGTACACGTAGAAACGGGAGAAATATTTTCGAGGTTGGTATTTGTGTGACAAAAAAAGAGAGTGGGATTTCGGGGTTGAAGTCGATATTGCGTTTTGGGCAAAGCATAATCAAAAAATAACAAGATACATAGCACTGATCTTCAGATTCATTTCCAGTGAAAGTTTTTTTTGTTAGCTGTGGCGTGATTTACAAAAACATAGTTAGTGGCTTTTTGAAGTTTTCAAGAAAATCGATGTTTATTATTTTGAGTTGATACATGTATACAGCAAGACCATGGCTCTTAATTGGCGCTAGCTCAGAAAATAACAAACTTTTTAACCTAAAATTATGTAGAAAGAAAATTCTGAGTTAAAAACCTCCGGAATACACGTAACTTCGTTTTTTGGAAAATGGCGGTTACTAGGTTTTTATAAATCACGGGAGAGCTGCATAAGCTAACTTACGTCACTAATTCGACTTGACACTAAAATCTAATCCTAATCTTGGGTAATTCAATTTGTACCTCTAGTCTAATCCTAATCTTGATTGAAAGTAACTCCAATCTAAAATAATCTAATTCTAAAGCCTTTCCGAGTAAAGGAATTACCAAAAGTTTAATCAACCTAAAAGAAAATTGAACCTAAACTGAGTTTTTTTTTACCGTGGCTTTTAACCAAAAATTTTTTTAAGTGGGCCATTTACTTTTTACAGAACTATTTTAATTTTGTGGCTGCAAAAAAAAAGCTATTTTATATTTTAATTATTTTTTGTTAATGGGCAAAACTGAAGCTAGTGTGAAAAGCTTTTTTTTTAAAACAAATAATCTTGTAATGCATATTCTTATTATTGTGTCATTTTTACGGTTAGCAATAAATCATTTTTTTGGCCAATTTCAGCAAACGAGTACTGGTAGCATATTTAATTTCTTAAAATATCGTCAGTTAACAAGCTAGTTTATAGTTTGAATGCACAGCAATTGTTAAGTAACAGTAGTAAACAGCGGACAGAGCAGATTTTACATTTTTTAATTACATTTATTAAACAAAAAAAATCGTTTTCCAAAAAAAAACACTCGTATTTGGCTTGCTCAAACCCTCATCAAATTTATAAAATTTTAGTAATATTTACTTTAACAGGAGCAATTTTTATTTTTTAAATTTAAAATCTCAAAGTGCACACAAAAAATTATTTTTAAAAACACAGGCTATACGTTTACTATCTGGACCAAATTTTAAATCAAAGCTCATGTTCAATTAAATTACGGAAATCTTCATGGGTCATACAAGAAAATAGCTATTTTTTGGGAAAAACAAGTAATATTGAATAATCAAGCTTTTTAATTATAATTATAACAAAATCAAAGAAACGAAATAATACTAAATCAGATAATTTGAATGCTACTTCGCGGGTAAGTTTGTCTCTTGTTAAGCCTCGACCTGATATCAATATGTCGAACAAGCAAACTTAAATTTCGTATTACGTATTCATTTACTGTATTTATTTTTTTATTGATCCTCCTGACTCAAATGAAAGCGCCAGAGGCAGTAAGCCTGGGGAAAGCAATTACACTGACCTGCTTCCCAAGATACCAAGATATTGCTGTCCGCTTGAAATTATTTATGTTGGTTTTTTATTTTTATATAGAGATATGACCGAAATTTAGAACTGCTTGCTAAAACTACCAAATAGGGTTTTTTATTTTATCAATTTTATAATGTTAAGTTAAGAAATACTTTATTGTTTTTAAAAGTAAAACGAAGATTTAAAAAAAGTTCTTATTTTAATCTGAAAAGCAAATGCAATTTTTTTTGTTTTAGAAAGTGAATTGAAGACTAAATACGTCTATTATTTAACCCTATTCTTGTACCATGGTATTCTTGTACCACTTTTTGATAAGCCAAATATTTCAAACGCTTGAGATTATAAGTATTTGTGTATTGTGCACTCCACTACAATTTTTAAACACTAAACACAACTAGATAACAAATTGAGTTTTTCTACTGGTTTCTAAGGGTATTTTCAGTGATGAGGTCATATTGACCGCAAGGTACTGCTAATGTGATTTTTCATGGTACCAAAGCAGAGTTAAATTAAAAATTTTTAACTCATGCTTAGAAGAAGGCTTTGCTTTTATCAAAAATTTTACGCACAGCTTCGAAAAACACAAGATAAAAATAAAAAAAGTCGAGGCTTTAATCATAATCACTTTCTGATAAAATGCGTTTGTTACAGACACAAATGTAAATGTTCAATTAATTTTTTTTCACATAGTTGCATAAGAGCTACGAATGGATTAATTAAATCGACAACTTCAATCCGGCATCTTTCACAAGTCCAACCTTGCAATGAACCAAAATATGTCCCGAATACGTGAAAAAATCTGACCATGTCCAGGTATTGTTTGTTCTCTTTAAACCAATTCAAGATCTTGTTTCGTTGTTTATGAACAACTTGTCGAAAATGATTCTTAGGGTGAAAAAAGAGGTGCTTCACAAAATGACTTAACAATAAAGCAAGTTCATATTAAAATTACAGTTTAAATAAAATAAACCACAATTGCCGTATTACACAGCTAGCAGTTTCTTACTAATTAATTAGAATTTATTATTGCACTTTTATTATTTAATAAAGATTAGACTTTTCATATCTATGACAAAAACGTAGGCCACTAATTTTCATAAAGTCGAAAATAAATAATCTACATTTTGATCTCTCTTCATCTCGGTATCGCGGATAGATTGTGATCTCTTTTGAGAATGCTTTGTACTTGTTGAGAATTGATTTTTCTCATGTTGTAACCGGTTCGCCCTGAATCCCTTTTAAATGTTTTTCACATTAATTTGTGTTGATTTAGTTTTAGTAGCTTTTCTCGATTCCCAGTGATTTTGAAATAATCCATGTTTGGCTTTTTTGTACATGTAGTTTTGCGCCTTTTAACTTCTTAATTTTTTATTTGTTTGTTCGTTTTATTTTTAATTCATTTGTCTAAAGAAGTCTTATGGAAATCAAAATCATTCAACTTTTGTGATTATTTGCTTTTTGAAGCTATAAATGTATAAGAACCGTTTAGTACGATTGTGTTATTTTGTGGTTATTTGCTACACATAAGATAATAATAAATAAACGTAGCTAATAAAATTATGAGTAAAAATTTTTTTATAAAAGCTTAACTCTTGATTCTTATAAAATTCGACGTATAACCTTAAATAATTCTCTTCAAATATAGCATGCACTTTTAAAAATGATTTATTGAAAGTTGAACCGGTTTGTACTAATACTGTATATGCTTTGGTGAATACAACCGTACCCAATTTTATTTGCGCTAAATGAGTTATTATTTAACCAATAAAGATTGTATTCTATTTTTGTTTTCTCTGTTATTCATTGAATACCTTTTTTAACTAGTGGGTAAAAAATGATGTTGTTTTTTGCTGAATAACTGTTAGAAATCTTATTAAAGAAAGAACAAGGGGTCTGTGGTTAAAAATTGATTATGAGCATTGATATAAACCAATTGAAATAAACAAAATTAAGACTTTATGATTTGTAATTGTACTAGTGTTTAACCCACTGACACAAGTAATAAGTGTAATATATCTTACACTTTATTACCTTTTATTAAGGCTTTAAAAGACTAAATTTAAAGCAAACAAAATACAACAGACATCATACTGATTGCTAACTAACTGAAATAACAAGAAAGAAACATGCGAGGCAAAACCAATGACGTCACAAACGTTGAACAAGAAATGAAAGAGAAGGCAACTAATAAAGTGGCACGTAAATACGGAAACCCACCACAATCTCCTTCCCGTTAAAAATAAATGTTATTACCATATCTGTCGATAGGTCGGCGAATACGTGAAAAATAACGCAAATTAGGGGTTTTGCAAGGTGCATCAGATGATGTGCTGTCAGTATAGTTCGGCGCCGCTCGACCGTTGCTAGTTATGTCAGGTTGCGAAAACGAATTAGACTCATTATCACTTTGCCGTAAAATTGTGTTATCGGTAACGTAAGGATGCGATAAAAGGATTTGTATCATTCGCAGCATGAGCAACAAGATTTCAAGCTAGATCTCGTGCGAAACATTAATTTTTTTTCCATCATTTAATTTTACATGAGCGTAATGCGGATTAACTTCAATAAGCTCAGCTTCTTCAACTAGCGGGTCATTTTTGTTGCGAACATGACATTTCACATAAACTGGTCCAGGCTTCACCCAGGAAGGCAATGATACACCGTTAAACGACTTTCAAGTGTGCGAAAACATACGTTCATGTGGCGTGCACTTGGTAGCGGTACATAGCAGAGATCGCATAGAATGAAGTACATGAGTTAATACGTATTCCCAGTGAGTCAGATAAAGTTTTTTTGAACGTAAAGCTAATAGCACAGTTTGCCAAATAATACGGTTACAGCGCTCAACTTGTCCGTTTCCTGCGGGGTAGTATCTATTTGTTCTGCTTGTCGGCACCCCTAAATTATAAAGCCACGATTTTATTTCAAACTATATAAAACTATACCCTTGATCGCTATGCACATAACCAGAAAAACCAAAGATGCTAAACAAATAAGTAAGTTTTTCGATAACAGTCGCTGATTTTATATCGGGGCACGTATACGCAAAAGGAAAACGTAAAAATTAGTCAACAACGACAAGCAGATACTTATTTTTAAACAGGATTAAAGTGGTCCTTTAAAGTCGATACTAATTCGTTCAAAAGGCTTGGTTGCCTTTATTAAGTTCATTTTGTTTTCTGGTTTCAGGAAAGAAGCTTTTACTTTGCAGCAATCTTTGCAAGCTTGTATAACGTTTTTGACATCGTTTAACAAAAACGGCAAGTTTTTAACTTTGATATAGTGAGCCAATCGAGTAATTCCAGGGTGACACAATGATTCATGTAAATTGGTTAATGACTTCAAAGATGGAAATGATAGGATGCAGAAATAGCGCGAGAAAGTGTATCTGGAGCAAAATTAAGTTTACCTGGTCGATAGATTATCGTAAATTAAAAGTGGCAAGCTCTAATCGCCATCGTAATATCTTATCGTTTTTAATTTTTGATGTACGCCTCATATCAAGGATAAACGATATGCTACGCTGATCTGTGATAAGTGTAAAATGTTTTCCTAAAGGCAAATGCTTCCATTTTCGTAGCACTTCGACAACAGCGTACGCTTCTTTTTCCACGGCTGAATGTCGTTGTTCCGTTGTCGAAAGGGTCCTAGCGTGAAAAGCTACCGGTTTTCCATTTTGATTTAAGGTTGCAACAATGGTAATATCGGACGCGTCGGTTTCGACAATAAACGAAACAGCTTTATCTATTGGCCGTAAAGTGGCTTCGGCAAGCTTGTTTTTCATTAAATGAAAGGCAGAAATGGCATCATTTGATAGTGGGAAAGTTTCGTTTTAAACTAAGGGCCTTATAATTTCTGAGAAATTAAAAAACCCATTTTGAATAGTGACTGAATAGACCAAGAATCCTTTGGAGTTCTTTTTTTTATTGTAGCGCTTCTAGATATTTCAGCGGTGCAATGCGCTCTGGATCGGGCTTGATCTCGCCGTTTCCCATTAAATGACCTAAAAGTTGAATCTGAGAGCGATTATGTTGACACTTGTCTTCATTGAAAGTAAAATGTTCTTTTTTTGCAGCTTCCTTTAGTACATTTAAATTTTCTTCGTGAGAAGCTTGATCTATGCCGCCAACTGTAATATTATCTAAATATACATTGATTCCTTTTAATTTGTAACGGTCGATAAATTCATTCATCACACGCTGGAAGGCAAGCACAGCATTTGTTAAACCAAATGGCATAACTTTACACAGGTATGGCTCTAGTCCAAATTGAAATGCAGCGTAATGAAGATCTTTAGGATGAATTTTAATTTGGTGATAAGCCGATTTAAGATCTGAAGTGCTAATACGTTTCCATTTGGCAACTTCCTTAACAATGGAGTCGCTATTTGGTTGAGGATAGGCATCTAATTCGGTAAACAAATTAATTGTACGACTGTAGTCAATACGCATTCTTCGCTTTCCTTTCCCATTATCTACAAGTGGTTGCGCTCGCCAAGGCGAATTACTTTTTTCTATTCGATTTTCGTTTAGCAGTCTATCTGTTTCCGCTTTTACGAGCGCTTGATCGGATGTTGAGAATTTTCTTGTCTTTATCGCAATGAGTTTACAGTTTCGAGTAATATTGCGAAGTAAATTAGGATATGGTACACGGGCAGTCGGCACAATTGTTGAAATATAAATTTCATTTTTCTTTCCGCAAAATTCAAAAGTTATAATTCACTCTTATGCTGTTGTAATAAGTCATCTCCTACAATTGAATCGGCAATTAGATTTGACATGACGTAAAATTTAAAATTTTTATAGTGCTGCTCAGAAAAGTTAGATCTAAATAAGAAACGCAGCAAATTTCAGTTTTAGGAGATACATCGGCCATATTTGCAAAGTACTTGTACTTTATAGTTTTATAAGGAAGTTTATTTCTCTTCTCAAATTCTTTACTTAGATACTGTAGCTGTTGATACTGCCAGTGTCCATTAAAGCTAGGCCAGATATCTTATTTACAGTAATTTCAGCTAAGACATGTTATGAAAATGTAGATCGCAAAGCCGTGGTCGAAGCTAAGCAAGGTTGATCTACGCAGTTCAAAGAATTTTTTCGTTTTAAACAGCATTTCGCATAATGGCCTACCTTTTGGCAAAAATCACAAATTTCGTTTGTAGCAGGACAGCGACTGCGGGGATGCCATTTAGACTCTCCACAAAAATAGGATGTAAAATTTCAAAATTGTTTCTTTGAAGCTATTATGCTAACATTGTTTTCCTTCGATTTAGTTTCAGCTATTTGGAGAGCGCACATCTGTCGGGATAACATATCTTGGCAGGTATACGTTTCGCAATTTAACTTTGCCGGTTTAATATAAAGAGCTTTTTCATAGGCTTCTGTAAATGTTAAAGTCCTGTTTTCAAGTAGCTGCTGTCTAATAAAGTTTGAAGAAAGTCTCTTTATAAAAGAGTCTCTTTTCATGTCATCTTTATACTCTTGAGCACTGACAGCGGTGAAGTCACAATTTTGACTAAGTTTGTTAATACGCAAAATAAACTCATGAACTGATTCGCCAGTGTCTTATTTGGCTGTTGCAAGCATGTGCCGCGCGTAGATTTTGTTCTTTGGCTTTACAAATAAATTTTGTAATGAAGTTATAGCACTCTCGTACGTACTTTCTTCACTTATAAGTTTATAAATAGAGCTGATAAATAAGCTGTCAGTACCTTTAGTTTATCTACAATATTTTTTCCTCTAGGCAAAACTTCGACAAAGTTTAATAAAAGTTTTAAGCCAAAACTTCCACTCATCTTCAGCTAGATATGAATTGGGATCAATAGTAAGCTTTTCTGGCTGTAAGTACTTCCATTCAGTATTAGCCATTTTAGTCTTTTAAATTGTAATATATCTGACACTTTATTACCTTTTATTAAGGCTTTAAAAGACTAAATTTAAAGCAAACAAAATACAACAGACATCATACTGACTGCTAACTAACTGAAATAACGAGAGAGAAACATGCGAGGCAAAACCACTTAGCAAAAAAGCACAAAGCAAAACGCTGAAAAAGAAATGAAAGAGAAGGCAACTAATAAAGTGGCACGTGAAAACGGAAACTCACCACAATAAGTACTTTCCTTTACGTTTTAATTTAGTTTTATTATTTACCAAAACTTTGTTAGGGACCAACTGTTTTCGAACGATCCAGAAAATTATGCTTTTATTTGCGATCTTTGAAATGTTTTGAGATTTTCTTCTTCCCCAGACAAACGCGAACTCTTTACTGCTGCTTTCTTTTACATCTATATTCTCTTTTTTTTTTCGTTTTAATTCTGTTTATTTTGATCTAAATTTAATTTGTGGATAAATTTTTTAAAAATTTGTGCAAATATATTGATTGGTTATCACGTATTGAATCATACGAAGAAGTCAATGCAGTTGCAAATTTAATCAAAGATCCAATTACACTAGACCTCGGTTAATCCGGATTTGATTTGACAGACAATATAATCCGAATTAGGCGAAGATTCAAATTATTCAAAAACTTTTTTTTTTCCTTCAGTTATCTACAGTGGTAGCATATCGATAAAAATCACCTTAATTAAACTTGTGACGACCAAATAATTGAATTATTTTAAAATAAACATTTTTTTGATGTAGAATAACCGAACAATACACATTTACACTGAGAAACAGATCAAACAAAATTAGCTGTAAAGAAATTAGCAATTTTGAATTGTCACAGGCATTTCAGCGACTGGTCATTAAGTATTTCCTTTAATTGAAGAACAATATCCTCCATGCCAGTTCATGAACAACCAAGTCTATAACGCTACAACGTTCTCATAGCTGCTTAAGCGTCATTTAGTTTTGAGATTGGGTTTTACTCGACTTTAATTAGATTCTCGTTAAACGTCTAACAGTAAGCAATTATTATGCACAAAAAAAAAATCGCAATCTATCACTGAAACAAACCTTTAAAGTCATTAAGTGAAGTTAACTGCATAGCACACTCATAAAGAAGTAACATAGCAAACACTTTTACTGCAACTGCAATATAAAATGATGATTGTGACGTAGACATGAGAGCCTCTAGGTCAATGCTAAACCGGGAAAATCCGGATAAGAAACAAAAAAAAAAGGATTTTTTGTCCGAAATAGGCGAAGATCCAGATTAAATAATCCGGATAATCCGAAAATTTTTATTAAGAATTATATAGGAAATCATTTGTACTTTCAGTTTTATTCTTCTTAAGCAAATTTTGCATTTACCTAATTCGAATTAATCGAGGTCTACTGTACGTCAAAATAAAACGCAGCACTAGAATGTCAGCGCATTTCAAAAAAAATTTAATCTGGAAATACACTGTGGTCTTTTTTTGTTAAAATTTCATAAATTGATTTGCCCGTTAATATTTTGCATGGAAATTTGACATCAATTTTTTTAAGTGGGTAAGTAGTACAAAAATCAAACTCAGTGTTTGATTTTTTTATCAACTACTTCTGTTATTTCTAAACCAGGCGGTCCAACCTTTTCACTTTAAAAAATTGTTGTATACCACTCTTTGCATTCAACTTAAGACTACCAAACATTTTTATGATGATTGAATAAAGAAAGAAAAAAGATTCTCACTTTTATTTGAATTAATAGTTTTTCTGTTTTTGTAATTTGATTTTTAACAAAAAACGTTATTTATGAAAACATTTTCTCATAGCGGTTTTGCCAAAAGTTTAAAAAAATTTGGCTTCCTCTGATAAAATAATTTTCCACCGTCGCTTATCATATATTATTATTCTATCTAAGAAGGTTTATAGCTTCTTGATTAACACATCATTATACATGTAGTTTGAAGTTAGAATTATGATACATAAGTTTTTTTCAGTAAAATGTGACTTTCTGATATATTGTTATTTACAATGATCAATTTTTTCTCATGCCTAAAATACGTAAAGAATTTATGGATTAATTTTTGATGTTATTTTTTCACTTTACACAATTTCAAATAAACTCACTTTTGCATTGTTTCATTCCTTCATTCCAACCGAAGCCAACTTTGCATCTTTACCTTTGCAAGCTGAACCTGCTTGACTTGCATCAACTTTACCGAAAACTTTGTATTGAAATCCATTTCCTGGTGGAAACCAATCTGTAAAAACAAATATAAATTTGGCACTTCAAGTCACTGGTTTTGTTAAAACAACTTTGATTTTAAATTGCCAGACTAAAAAGCGTTGTAGTATTTTAATCACAAAAATCTTTTATTTATTAAGTCTCTTTTATTTGTAATTTTAATGTTCAAAGTTATTATTAATTTATTTTAACTAAAAACAATTATATAAAAAATAAAATTCTTTATAAAATAAAAAAATGTGCAGCCTTGCTGTTTAATCATAGTTGAAATAAAACCAAGTTTGTGATTTAATTTTTTTCTATTGTAACGTTATAGTTTAACTTATTTCGCTGCGTTTCCCGGTTGATGTTGACCACTCTCCCAAAAAGAGTCTAAGACAACTCGTGCCATCTTAGTCTAGGATAGTCTAGGATCCCTTCCGACAGTCTCACTAAATAGCAATGAGCTCCGGGCGCAAAGTTGTTTATTAAACAGAGGAAACTAACCGCATACTTAGGGGAAGGAAAAGAGTATCATCTGGGATGCAATATTGCATATAGGTGACATGGGGCAATCAGGACACACTTCGATGTACAAAATAAGTATGATAAAAGATTTGCTTTGATTTAATTTAGATTTGATTTGACTTTGGATTTGCTTAATTGAAATGAGTTACTTAAGTATTGCTCGGCTGGAACGATAGAAAATAAATACATTTTTAAATTCTGCCAGCATGATGAAATAAGCCATTAGTTAACGATATTTTTAATTAATATTTGTTTAAAACCGTTTTATCGTGTAAGTAAAATGAAACTGTTAAAAAAATTTTTTTTGAATAAAGTAAATCTTTACAAGTATCATATTTTGGGAAGGGGGAGGTATATTACCATTACCCCAGAAAATGCCCCCTTGGAGCTTACTAATACTAAAAATCAGATAAAGATTTTTAATAAAGATCTTGTTTTTAAAAATCACTATGTTTTTGTTTACATTCTAAAAAAATTTTCCACCAAGCATATTTGATTATGGTTGTATGGCCCCCTTTCAAAAATCCTCAGTAGCCACTGATCTTCAGTTACATTTCTGATCAATCCTTAAAAATATTGTTTGTTCTCTGTAAATTAATTCTTTATAGAAATGCCTCCAAAAATAATTCACTTTATAATCAATTATTTTAAATCGGATTATTTATAAGAATTTTCCTACTTGAACACTATGAAGTAATACGTTTCACAGTTTTGTAACCGCACAAGATTGTCATCCTTATTATGCTGTAAAAATCACCTTAAAGCCGGGTTTGGTCGAACTATGACTTGCAGACAAGTTCTGGCTCACCAAGTTGGTTTTTTAGGCCGCAGTAAAACTGAGTTAAAAGTTAAAGATATTAATTTGCGATGCATGAATTTAGTAATAAAATCGGTCAACTTTCAATTTAATATAGAAAATAACGTTAAAAATTTAAAACCAACTGATCATTGCGAAAAATTGATTTCGATCTATAGAGATCATCATCAGTTTTTTATGCAAATAGAATCTATTTGAATAAAGATTCTATTTGAATAAGAAACTGATGATGACCTTTATAGGTCGAAATCAATTTTTCGTAATGATACATTTGGTTTTAAATTTTTAACTTTTATTTTTTATATTAAATTGAAAGTTGACCAATTTTATTAATAAATTCATGCATCGCAATTTGATCAGTTAAATAAAATTGTCAATGTAACTTTATTGGAAAAAGGGTAATAGATTTCCGATAAAAGACTTTAACATTAAAGATATTAATCAAGAGACATCAAACAAGGGTTGCAATTGGCCTCATACTATTTTTAAAATGTCACAATTTATAAAGAAATTATATCAAATCGCAATGAAGCGTTTTTTGCAGAATTTTTATGAAACAAATCTGCCTTCATTCTTGTAAATTTCTCAGGCCTTTATTTGTATTTTAAGAAATTTTGCAAGTTTAATTAGCGGAGACTGCCTGGTAGTGTTCTATGGGGTTACTATCGAGTGTAATAAAAAAAGCTCCGATATTTAAAAAATTTGATCATAGTTATTCCTCTGCTAATAATATTCCAGACTAAGCTTTTACGTCTTGAGTTGCATAAAAAAGTTTTTTCTTAGCCTGTCACTAAAGTCCGCTTACAGATTAACCTCATTTCACATATTTAAAAAAATCAAGATCCAAAAGTTAGCATTACGTTACTAATCTAGCTGCTTTAATTGACGATGGAACCCCAAAATTACCCTGCAATGTTAGAGTCTTTTATAATCGTTGCAAAACAATTAATTTTTTTCTACTTTTTTAGAACATACAAGAGAAAAATAGATGGTCATGGTCATACATGGTCAGGTCAATGTCATATATGGCCATACATGGTCAGGTTAATCTTTATCTTTTCAAAAATTTGAGAAGTACTGAAGTGCTTAACAGTTGCAAATAGCAACGACTGTTTTATTTTGTTATTAGTCTTGTGTTGTAAGTTTAAATCTTTTTCTATAATTTGATCTTTTGTTCACTTTAGAGCATAAACACGATTGGTAAAATTATAAAAAAATAAAAAAAGAAATTATGGAAAAAAATTGTTATTTCTAATCAACATAATAATTAACATATATAATAATGTAATACTTTTTCTTCAAAACAACATCTTGAAATTTATTTATAATTACTTGAAGAACAATTTAGGTCGAAGTAACCAGCATTACAAGTACAAGCATATCCGTTTATGTGATCTGTATAAATTCCATACACACAAGGATCTGGTTTACATTCATTAATGTCTAAATAAAATTAAGTTTGCAAGTTAAACAACTTAACAGAAGAATAGGTTATATAAGTTTTTATACTACTTGTGGAACAATTTTTCCCAATGAAACCAGTATTACAAGTGCAAACGTATCTGTTGATTTGATCATTGCAAGTTCCATTAACACAAGGATTTGGTTTGCATTCATTAATGTCTAAATAAAATTAGGTTTATACGATGAACAAATTCAAATGAATAAGTTACAAGTGGAACAGTTTTTCCTATAGAATTAAAATTACACATACATACCTCTTTGTTGATTCGATCTATAAAAGTTCCATAGACATAAATTACATGTTAAAATACGTTTGTGTTTAAACAAATATTTTTGGTTATCTAACTTAAATAAACAAACTAAAAACATAAAACTTACTTGTGGAACAGTTTTTCCCAGTGTAACCGGCATTACAAGTGCAACTATATCCGTTGATTTGATCAGTACAATTTCCATGAGCACACTGGTGAGATTGACAATCGTTGATATCTAAATAGAATTTCTTTATAAAATAATTAACCCAAAAATTATACATGAACACGATTTCGAAAAATTTTTGCGTGATTTTTCATTCTAAAAAAAACTCTATAAAACTTATTTGTGGTGATAAGCTATCCTGAATAAATATTCCATAAGCTTAAGCTTAATTTTTTTGAAAGTGAATTAATGCATTTAAAATATTACAACTAAAAAAAAAATAAAATAGAAAAGGATGAATAAATAAAAATAATGAAGAAATGAATAAAATGATATTTTTGTTCCGCAAAAATAACGTAATTGCAATGTTAGTTATTTTGCACGTTTAATTAATGTCTAATACAACTTACAGTTTAACTTACTTATATTACAATTTCTTCCAGAGTATTCAAGGGCACACAAACACATGTAAGTGTTGTTTTTATAAAAGCAATTCCTATTGACACACGGATTGCTGGCACAAGCTTCGAATTCTTAAAAAAAATTGAAATTAAACATATTGTATGTATTAGCTTTGTTTAAAAAAAAAACAGTTCAATTTGGCTTGCCAAAATCTTTAAAAAACCTGCCCACTTTACATATATTAAAATTTTATGTTTAAATTAAGTTAAGACCAAAAAAAGGTCTTCGCCTAGTTTGGTGTGCGGCCGGACGTAAACGCTTTAGGATCAAACTTCTCCGATGCGACTGTCATGCATGAGTTTGACATGCCTACTCTGGAACACACCGAACAATATTCATGTAGACTGATCATCAAACTCGCATTTTTCTGCTCACAATTCAAAGTCCTGTATTGCATTGAGGTATTTCAATGACAATATTATCTTATAGGACTCTCTTTTCAATTAATAATTAATTTTTTTATTGTCATATATTTAACTTTATTTCAATAGTTTTGTTTGATCTTCGAATTGCTTGCTCACCATTTCTATTTAGTTGCTGTGACAAATTAAATAATAAAAAATAAATCTTTGTTAGAATTGCCAAAATACAGGGTGCGGCATAAGTAACGCTCTTTTTTAATTACCTTTATTATTTTCTTTAATTAATTTGCTAATTTATTTTTTATTTTTTCAGATATTTTATACAACCACGAGATTAACAAAAGAACAGAGAATAAAAGCAATTCAATTGCACTATGAAAACAATAAAAATAGTGCTAAAACTGCAAGATTGTTATCAACTGAATGTAACATGCCAAGGGTCCAAAACCGAAATATCAAAAGCTTGGTTAGAAAATTTGAATCCAAAGGAAGTGTAAGTGATGCTCAAAAGGCCGGAAGGCCAGTTGTTGCAACAAGCTCACAAAAGTTCAATGAACTACAAGAATCGTTGCTGCATACTCTTTAAAAATCCAGTAGACGTCTTTCTGCAGAGTTAGCAATTACTCGTCGTCGTTTAAAGGGTATCTACTTCAGGTAAGACACAAACAGAACTGGGGCCGAGGGTTTATCCTTTTACTACCCCAGACTGCTGCACTGCCTAAATCAGATGCTGGCAATGGTGTTATTAAGCCAGCATCGAGTTTTGTCATCCAAAACTGTCAGACCTCGTGCTCCATGTGATGCCCGATGTATAGGGCACGCTGTTAGTACATGGTCTGCGGTTTGCTTAGAGGCGCCACACTCGCAATTCGGTGAAGGAGAGAGACCCCATTTGTGCATGGACAAGTAAAATCGCCCAACACCAGTCCGCAGGCAGTTGAGCCTAACCCAAGCTATTGGAGTAAGCACGTCCCAACAAGCCTGGCACCGGTCTCGGGCACAAAAGCACGAAGCCTGGAAGTATTTTCACAGTACTCCGTTTTCCATTTGTAATTTGTCCATTCAGAAGCGCGGATGCCAAGTTTGGCAAGATTGTCCAAGAGATTCCGCGCACCTGGCACAAACGGGCGTCCGGATCTTAGTCTCACTTGGCGAGTATCTGAGGACCCACTTAAAAGACCATGCAAAATATGATCGGGGTCCAGAGATCCACGGTAAGCCAAGAAGAGTGTTGCTCCCAGTCGGCGAAGCTCAGCTGGCTGGATGCCTGAGAGTACAGGTAGGTAGTTCGTTGGAGTGGGACGCAGGCATCCAGTAACTATGCGCAAGGCATTATGCAAGACACTGTCGATGAAGCCAGTGTGAGCACTGCGACACCAGACTGGCGCACAGTACTCAGCTGCTGAGTAGACAAGAGATAAGGTGGCTATGCGTAGTGTTTTAGCATCATCACTCCATCCCGAGCCCACGAGTCGCCTCAGCAGTGTGACGCACGGGGATAGTTTTTTTCGCAATGCCACTAAATGGTGACGAAACGTGAGCGATCTGTCCAGTTTTACCCCAAGGTAAGTAGGAGTTGGACAGAACGGTAAAAGTCTATCGTTGTTAAAGACCTTTAGCTCATGTTTGGCCACTCGGTTATTTAAATGAAAGGCTGCCGTCACCGTCTTATTGTGACTGAAGTGTGACTGAGCTTCAACCTCCAAGTCTGGAGACTCTTTGGGTCCCTCACAGGCTTTGCTGGTTTCGGGATCGCGACCACAAGCGCTCTTCTCCAGATCTTGGGAATTTTGAGTCGGCGCAAAGAGGAAGAAAGCAAGTTACGTAATCAGGACTTCAAAGCAGCTCCGGCATGGAGTATAAGCTCGGGGCAGATGTAATCAGGTCCCGGAGCTTTACCTGGTTTTAAATGTTGAAGGGCAGCAGCAAATTCTCTCTGTGAAAAATTGTCAGAGATATTTACTGCGTCTGGTGTTGTGGCCCTCCAAAGTCTAGACACTTCTTGAAAGACAAGTCTAGATGACTTGTGGTCAACAGCCTCGTATTTCCCATATCTAACCAGCTGAGATGCAATAGCAACGGCTAAAAAGGGACAGTAACGAGGAGAGTGTCGTGACCTACCAGTAAGTTTGTTCAAAATACTCCACGCTTTTCGACTAGAGTGTGAGAAGTCAATGCTCCGAACTGCATCGGACCATCAATCCCTCCGCTTTCTGTCAAGCTTGGTAAGCAGAGCTGTAGCAGCCAAACTTGAGTCGTCTCCCTGAGGAGACTGCAAAAAGGTTTTATAGAGGGATTCACACTCTGCATCCCAACACGGAATATAGCTATTTCGATACCCGCGTGGGATAGTCTTTTTGGCTGCTTTTTTAATGGTGTTACAGGAATCCTGATAAGCCGCATCCACATCAAGTGAATCAGGCGGTAACAAAGTCTTTGCGAATTTATTTGTCAAAGCAATGTAGTGACTCCATTTGGCCTTGCGGAAGTTTCATCGCTTAACAGGCATGCTTGGCACTGCCATAGCAAACCTTGGTAGTGCAATACGCGAAGATCGATGTTGTGACCTGGGGAACTTGTCAAGGACACGTCTATCCGGTAAGCGACTGTTTGGACCTACGCTAGCGAAAGCTAGATCTGGATTGATGCCAATGTTCCAGCGGCCGGAATAAAAACTGGCAGCGTACTTGGCATTATATAGGAGGGCAAAACAATTAATACTTGCCCAGCCAGCCAAGCACTCACCGTCCGGACTGTTGTCATCGTAACCCCAGTTAGCATGACGACAGTTAAAATCTCCAGCGTAAAGACAGGGGTGAGGAAATATTGGGAGATCCAGGGTTCGCAATCGCGTTGGCGGTGGTTTGTAGACGTTGATTATTTTATAGCCATCAACGTCCACACTCAGCCGTTTGATCGCCGATGTCGGTGGAGATTGGTCCAAAAGCGTGTATCTCAGTCGCTCTTGGACAAACGTGGCAAGGCCATGCTTCCTGCTTAAAGAAGACCCAGCTAGTTGATAGTTTGGTAGCACCAACTTCTCTGCATCAGTGCAGTGGGTCTCCTGCAGTAGGATGACGAGTGTCTCAGACTGCAGAGCAAGATGATGAAGAACGTTGATCTTGCTTGCAGTGAGGCCTTCGATGTTCAGCTGAAGTATAGTGGGTCTTCGGAACTTGTTGGCAATGTGCTCTGAAAAGGGCAGTTTTATCCTAGCATTGCCCCGTCTTGAAAAGGACGTTTGTCGATTAGCAGACCCACACTGAACATCGGAATGGATGGATACCTTTCCGTTTTGGTAGTTTTGGTTTCGGTCTGTCATTTTTAAGATCAATGAACAGACTTACTCACGGCCCAGGCTGCGATAAAGCACCTACCATCTGATCAATTAGTGATAGAAGTGTTTGCAAAATGTTGAAGAATCTAAAGATGAGACCTTATGTTTCACGTGTGCTTCAAAGTTTGTATGATGGAGGCGAAGATAGGTGATTGCAATATTGTGAAATCTTTATGACTAAAGTTAATGAAGGTGTAAACTTTCTTGACAAGATATGGCAGTCAAATGAAGTAACCTTTAAATTAAATAGATATATCAATCGCCATAATTGTGTGTATTGGAGCAATAATAATCCTCATGTCATCTTGGAAAAGGATATTAATTTATCAGGAGTAACAGTTTGGGCCGCCATTTCCTGCATGGGATTAACCTTTTTCTTACCATTGTTCCACAAAGGGAACAAATTTTTCGGAGCTGTTTAAACACCCGTACTATTAATTATAGATAGTGTAATGCTGTTTTTGTGTTGTTAAGGAGTTGTTTTGCCATATTGACCAACTTAATAAAAAATACTTTGCGCATACTAATATTTATGTGATCGACATTTTTATGAAAATTGCGTTTTCGGTGTAAGGCATACTTACGAATCTATAAAAATCTTTGTCGTTTTCAGTAGACACATTCGGTCACATTCCCATGCAAAAAGCAATACAAAATATTGGGTAGGGTAAAATTTATCTGAAAAATTTTTGTTCCCTTTGTGGAACAATGGCAGTTTTCCGGACATAATTTTCTGATTTTCAATCGCAATGTTTTGAAATACATCGGCCTTTGTCTAACGCTAGGAAAGTAGCAGTTTTCATATAAAACTATCCAGCTGTGATTTCAATGCAGTCGATCGAAATTTTATTTATTTTAGAATTAAGTTCATTGTTCTATTTTTGTGACGTCACAGAGCAGATTATCGAAAAATAACGCAACGGTGTTGCTTTATTTTCGAACTCTCAGCGAGCAAAAAAAACCGTTTATCAACAGTTTGTTTCAAGCACAGTACCAGCAAAGTTTAGAAACTTGGGTCAAACATGGATGCTAGAGCTTTTTACGGTGCAAGAAGATAATTATGTATCAATGTTGGCAAAAGTTAACGAAACTATAAAAAATGCAAAAAAGGTAGTCAATGTTGTTGCATTGCCGCCTGAGGCAGGAGACTCTGGTAGCCAGGAGAGCGATGTTGAAGATGTTGCTAACAGTATGGAAGTAATTTTTAGCCAGCTGGGGAACTTGAAGTGGAGGAAGACTTTGAGAGTGATAAAGAATCAGAAGTGACTCTACCACCAACTACGAAGAAGGAATTTACGAAATCGAAAAAAAATTATAAATTCGATAAAACAATTTTATTAATGACGTTTCCACTATTTTGGGAGATTGCATACACAACCTGAATGGTAGCTCACCAGTTGAGATTTGGAGATTTTTGTTTACTGAGGAGTTGATCGATCAAATTGTTTGCCAAACGAATTTGTATAAAGATCGAGATAAAAATAATTCTAATTTTAATGTTACAGGCGAAAAAATCAACAAGATAGGTATACTCTTACTTTTAGGGTATCATTCTTTATCTAAAGAGCACCATTATTCGTCTAGACAACAAGATTTAGGCGTAGCAATTATGTCCAATGTAATGAGCAGGAACAGGTATCACGAAATAAAGAAGTATCTCCACTTCGCTGACAACTAAAACTTAACAGAAGTGAACAAAATGAGTAAAATATTGCTACTTTATGAAATGTTAAATCGAGACCCAATTCAGTTTGGCATATTTAACAAACTTTTAAGTGTGGACGAATCGATAATACCTTATTTTGGTCGTCACAGCGCCAAAATGTTCATTAAAGGAAAACCTATTTGCTTTGATTTTAAGATTTTGTGCTTATGTGGCAGCAATGGTTATCCATACAACATAAAGATTTATCAAGAAAAAGAGAAAAAGTTGCAAGATCAAACTTTGGAATCTCGCGTAATCAACAACATGGTTGATGTTATCACTGCAAATTTCAGTGCTGCATGAGTTGTAGTTTGATAACTTTTTTACAAGTTATAGTTTGATGTCTGATTTAGCAAAGATTGATCTGCGAGCGACTGGCACGATAAGAGAAAACAGAACAGCTGGCACCAATCAAAAGGTGATCAGCTTAAAACAGCTTCAAAAACAGGAACGTGGATGTTTTGAATATTACTGTGATGGGACTCTTTATATTTCTAAGTGGCATGACAATTCAGTTGTGCGATTGCAAGCAACTGGGAAAGTTACATTGCAGTTCACAAGGTTAGACGCCGGGTAAAGGGAGGTGGAAAAAAATACCACAGCCTCATCTCATAAACTCTTTTAATAAAGGGATGGGGGCATTGATCTCATGAATCGCTTGTGGGAAGCTTACCGCCCAACAATACGTGGTAAAAAACGGTACAGGCCACTTTTTGTCAATCTTCTCAATACTACGGTTGTCGCTGCATGGAAGATTCACTGTCAGATTGGGGATAAGAAAATAACCTAGATCGATTTTAGTAGGCAAGTGACGCTGTGCCTACTCGAAAGTCAACATCGAGAAATAGAAAGTAATGTTGCTGCTGAACTACCACTAGATGTACAATTTGATGCAGTAAAGCACTTCCTTGGACCTGCAACAACCCAAGGTCGACGTAAAGTGCGCAAAAAAAAATACAAGAAATACGTGCACAAAATGCAACATTCGTCTCCATGGGTAGCGTGGCAAGATTTGTTTCAAAACTTATCATACTCGTTGCAAATGCATAAACATAAATAAAACATACTTTTCCCACAACTTGAGTGTTTCTGTAACCTTTAACAGAAAAATGTAGTTCTAGGTTAGTACATAAATACACAGTAAAAACTGAAAAAAACTTGTACGGTAAACCGCCAATGTTCCACAAAGGGAACATGACGTAAGTTCCGGTAAAAACTTGTTACGAACCTAAAACTTTGCGAAAAAGTTATTTATCACAACAATGGCAAAATACATAAAATTCATAAAAATCCGATCAGCAGAACTATAAGCGGTAAAATAAAGGCTAATAGGGCAAATATTTTTTGAAAATACTGTGAAGCAAGATAATCATTTGCATATGCTATAAATGGAATTTTGGCTAAGAGTTGAAAATCGAAATGATATTTATTTTTAACAGGAAAGAGCACCTCTCCATTATGGAACAAGAGTTAGGAGATGGCTAAATAAAAATTTTGAAGGTAGATGGATAGGACGAAGAGGACCAATTGAATGGCCATCATGTTCACCAGATCAAACATTACCGGATTTTTTTTGTGGGGTGTATTGAAAGATAAAGTTTACAGTCTGAAGCCGAAAACAATATCAGAATTAAAGATTGCAATTTTAAATAAATTTCATAAAATTACCATTGAAATTTTTCAAAACGTTTGCAAAAGTGTTGTTGGTAGAGTTCAGGATTGTATGCTTACAACCGCCTGCGGAATGGTTAAGCTCAACTGCCTGCGGACTGGTTTTGGGCGATTCCATTCGTCCATGCACAAATGAGGTCTCGCTCCCTCGCCGAATTGCGAGTGTGGCACCTCTGAGCAAACCGCAGATTATGTATTAACAGCGTGCCCTATACATAGGGCACCACATCGAGCACGAGGTCTGACAGTTTTGGATGACGAAACTCGATGCTGGCTTAATAACACCATTGCCAGCATCTGATTCAGGCAGTGTAGCAGTCTGGGGTAGTAAAAGAAAAACCCTGGGCCCCAATCCTGTTTGTGCCTGACCTGAAGTAGATACCCTTCAAATGACGACGACGACGAGGATTGTATGGAGCATGAAAGGGACCATTTTGAACATCTCAAATAAATAACTAAATTCTAAAACTTTATATTTTTTTTAACTTTTTTTTTTTTCTTACATTTGGTTTGATTTTATTTGTGTTGAACATTATTAAACCAAATAAACATTACATTAATTTTTTTAATTCTATGTATTATTTTAATTTATTAACCTATGCTAATATATTCATGTAAGAAAAATAAAAGATAATGAAAAAGGTTTAATTTTGTTCCACTTAAAAAAAGGCGTTACTTATGCCGCACCATGTATTATTTTTTTAATTTTACAAAAAATTAAAGTGCCAGTCAAAAAATGTACTACAACTAAAATCAAACAAGAATCAAAATGATTTGAAAAAGGAAACAAAACAGAAATAGGTTCATGAAAAAGTCAAACATTCTCATGAATTTTATCGATAGAAATTATTTTGATATTTTGTTTTTAAGTTTTCTTGTTTTAATTTACACTTTCCTATTTATATAAAGTTAAATAAATGAGTTAGAGATTGAGTTGGGGCTTTTAAATATTAAGTTTTACAAATGTTTTACTTGTTTTAATCTACCTGTTTATAAGTAGTAACTACGAAAAACAATTAATTGTACTGTTGAAGCTTTATCATTAGTTAGTATCACCTTCAAACATTTCATTGATTTGCTGCAGATTTCGCTTCATATTATTTATTTTGTTTTCACTGTTGCTTTTCACTAAAAAAAACACAGAAAAAAGATTAAAGACTAAAGTACATGATGCAGTAACTCGAAGAAGCAACAGGCATAGGTTTGAAACAAATGCAAGAAAAGTTGCATTTTTCATTTTTTGTAAATAGCACAGTACTTAGTTTAAAAACTTGCTTTATTGGCCCAAAAATGTATTTCAATGCAATTGAAAGAAATTTCAAAAAGAATATAATTTATTTATCACTAAGATCTTTTCTGTTGGAATGATGCGTTCATAAATTAATCATTTACAAATTAATATTTCTTACATCTTATTTAAGTTGAATATTCTCAGCTGTTTTTTAATTTGATGCTGTGTTTGATGAACTAAAACACTTTTTGAAACGAAAATTGATTTTTTATTTGAATTAATTTAAAAAAGATGAACAAGAGGAATGACCTCAAATTCATCGCATATAAACAAAGAAAAGAGAGCAAAATATTTTAAGTTTTGTTTGAATAAAACCTGTCAATGGGTACGTAGAACAAGCTATTTCAAATTGATTGATTGTGCTGTTACAAAAAGTTCAAAAAAGTTTTAAAATGTGTCCATAAATACAATTTTAACAGTTTGACTTCTACTTTTTTGTTTGATAAAAGTAAATTTTTTTATCTAATGTTAGGTTCAAGCTTATGGCAAAATGTTTTTTTAATTTTTAATTTTTAAATATAATTATATAAGTAATTCATAAAAATTTAGTGTAGGTTTTCGTTGTTTTCTCAATGAAATAATTATTCAAACAGAAATTGCTGAAAATTCCTTCCATAAACTAACCTTGTTCAAGTTGCAATTTTAGCTCATGGATCTCAGTCATGTTGAACTCCCCAGGGTCTCCTTTCTTTCCAATTTCACCGGTATTTTCATTGTTCCTTCATCACCTTTTGACAGCCATCTCCTTTCAAGTTTTGCATTTCTTTGTAAAACAAGATTGTTTCACCTCTATTTTCAATAGACTTTGTAGAACTAACAGATTTGCAAACAGACACCAATTGTAATGAAATGATACTAACTAACCCAAACAACAACCAACATCCAAAAATATTCATTTTTATCTTATCAAGAACTCTATAATGAAATACAAAAATTTTGTTTATGCTTATGTTATCGAATTATGTTTCTCAAGTTTTATTTTATTATAGTTAAATAAAGATTTAAACACAAATATTATCTTTCATCATCGCTTATCCGATTGTTGATAGCTTATGGCTTGCTTTCATTTACCTGAATAAAATTAAATCTGAAAGTAGGTTATCTTATTTTTATTAAGAATTTTTAACAAAAATATCTTAATAATAATTATTATAACAACTACAATTTTGTTCCAAATCTCAATCTCAATCTCAAAACAAACTTAAGCACTTTGCAGTCACTATGTATTGTGCTTATTGCTTACAGGAAGTACTGTAATTTCATCATAACATATTATCAGTTTATTCTTTTGACTAGAACTACAGCGTCGTCGAGTAAACTTGTGCGCCATCAAGCGATTAAGGTCATCTGGTTGGGTGGAAGATACCGAGCTATATCTTCCAATTTAAAGTTTTTACACGAGTTGCTTATTTACTCAAAAAAGACAGAAATTTTGTATCAAGAATTTTTAAAGAGATCAATTTATCCAAGGTCTTTTTCAATTGAACTCATTTGTTAATTGTTACACTCGTCGTCATCGTCGTATGGGCCTAAAAAGCGGTGGACAGCGCAACCCCATTGAGGTATTTGTCGTAACTGCTCTTCATAATGACACAGCAGAAATCATTCAGGTCAATAGAGTTTTGAAATCGCGTCCTTCTGCTTGCAAGTTATAGTATTGTCACACTCAGCTATCTGCCGACTGCCGGCTAACAAGCTTTGAAAAAATTGATTTTATTGGCTTTAGCGGTCCAGGTTATAGGCTAACGTTATTGCATATGCAGACAAAGTAGAAAAGAAATAGTTAATAAAAATATTTGAATGGTTGCTATTGCTATACTTTATTTGTCATAGATGCAGGTAAGTTGTCATTCTAAAAGGGATCTAATAAATACTTACACACACCAGTATAAAAAACTGATATTGATACGTCTGCAGAACATCGTTTACTACAAGGCTCCTTAGGTCTTCTGTTCTTTTGCCTCATTCTACTACTATTAACGTGTCGATATAGCTATAAACGCGCGATCTTAAGACTCTAGTTGTGCTTTTTAGTAACTCACAAATGCCTCGCGAGCATTCGGTACCTTAGACAAGATTGTGTTGATGAAATTAGTGCTCACTGATATTGCGTGATGTAATTGAGTATTCATAATAGCACTTTAGGAAACTTTCTCTTGGAAAAATATAATAAAATTAAAACTGATCATAGCAAAGCAATTTTAATGGGGAGAGGAAATATAAAGGGTGCAGAAATTTTTCTTGGGGCAAAAATTTTGGGGGGTTTCAGTTTCTGGCTCCCTAATTTCAACGCTCTTGCTTGTCACTAGCGTAAATATCCTAAAAAACTTGATATAAAAAGATAAATTAAAAAAAAATTTTGCTTGCATATTATTCGCTAGCAAAATTATTACTATCCATTCATTCAAATTTGTCGAATTATATAAGGTTGGTCTTGCAATTCACACCTATATACTTTGCCGATGAATAAATTTAGTGTTTAACTTTTAAAAATGTATACGCTTATCAGAATTATTTCCATTTAAAAATTTGAGGTATATACTTGTTTGCGATAATCATCCAAGAAACATCCCAGTTGACATCTTTGAGATTTCAGTTGGCTACAAATATAACCTTACAAATTGGGTGAAAATAGGGGCATAACCAAATAAATTCCAAAACAATCTGATTTTTTGGCAATAAATACGTTCTCAGAGGGATAAAATGCGCTTGTAAAAATGCTTTTTAAAAGAAAGGAAGTTATTTTACAACCAAAATGTGTTGTATACCGAATTCAATCATACAATTGTATTTTAGGACGAAATTGAATGTTTCAAGGCCCAACACTTCTAAATTGATTTTTGATCGCCAAAAAGGCTTCGGGTTTATAACAAAGTTAATGTATTCTGCTCAGTTAAATTTGTTACGTTTAGTCTTCTTGGTAAAGTTGTGCAAAATCATGATCCCAGTAAAATTGTTTTGCCCCCTTTTTCAAATTCTTTCGTCTGGTATGTCTATGGTCACGATCTACCAGCCATATCCTTGCTTAAACGCTTGCAAAAATGGACATAAAAATATTTTGTAAAATTATAAGAATAGAACCACACATTTGTCGAAAATCGTATTCAACGCTAATTGTTTTTTTAAACCGAACCGAAATTGAACCTTTAAAAATAAAATTTGCCAAACCTGAACCGGAAATAAACCTGAAAAACTAAATTTTCTGAAACTGAACCGAAACTGAATGCGAAAAAATAAAACCTGCTAAACCTAAACCGGAGCGTTATTTTAAATGGTTCGACGCCCTGGTTACTCAATTAGCAAAAAATAACTCGTTCAACAAAACGATGCTAAATGTTTTGTTTTAAAAAAAAAAATGGACTGAATGTTGCAACTCTTCGAATCACAGCGTTAAAATTCAATTTGGAACTAAGTGGCTGCGGTTTAGGTTAAGGTTCATGAATTTCATGTTGACAAAAAGTTTTTTAATGACCACAATTTTTGTTTTAATGTTACTTATTCTTTAGACTAAAATGCCTTTGGTCTAAAACTGAAAGTAAATATTTGCAAGAGCCAGAGAGTAGATATTTACGTTCAGTACCTGTAAGCACTTTAGTTATAACCATCTATTTCCAAACGGCAACGTTTAAACCCTTTAAGTATTAATATCAAAAATATGAGAACATGAAAAATCGTTTTGTGAAATTAAATAATTATTTATACAGGTATATAGATTTAAAACTTGTAAAATATGGTATACGCATTTCTTTTCCAAAAATGATTTCACCTATACCACCTGCTGACTTCTAAGTAAACGCTTTGTCCCTCCGTCAATTTTATAAACATAAAGTTTATCCGCCCGCTCCCGCCTAAAGCCGCGCCGAGTACAAAGGGTGCGGTTACTAGTACTAGTACAAAAAGGTTTTCGCCTTGTTTGTTATGCGGCCGGATGTAAACTTTTCAGGATCAAACTTCTCCGATGCGACCCTCATACGTACATGAGTTTGATATGCCTACTCTGCAGCACACCGGACAATATTTAATTAATTTGAACATCAAACTCACTTTCTTCTGCTCACAATTCAAAGTCTTATATTGCAGTGGTTTTCAACGGATGTTCTGCAAAGTTCACTTAATACCTATGAGACAACTCTTCCGCGAAACACTGGTTTTACACAACAGAAGGCAATAAGAGCTTTTGACTTTCACGTGACTACCATTGTCATAGATAGAGGTTCTATTACTCATTAATAAGAAAAAGCAATCTGCTATAGCTACATTTTAAAACGTTTTTATTATAATCTCAGGTTAGTGTTGAAGCAAAATAAATGCATTACTAATTGTTAGATGGATAGATGTTTAAAGAAAAAAAATGTAAAAGAAAATGAAAATGCTAGTAATGAAAAGAAGTCAAATTCAGTCATGAGACATTTACAGCAATAATTGCATTTTATTTGGATTTACTTATACGAGTGATCCGACTTTCCCAAAACCAGTATTCTTGGTATATAAAAAAAGAGCTATGTAAAAGCGCCATGGTTGCAGCTAACTGAAAAGTCACCTCGAAACTAATCAGCCATATCTAAAAACAAGAATACGAATTATTTAGCTTGCCTTTTTGAAAATAAAAAAAAGAAACTAAATTTTATGAGACAAGCAACAACAGTATCTAAGAAGGCTCTTAAAGTGAGCTACTGTGTAGCTGAGCTCGTAGCTACGTCAAAACAGCAACATACAGCAGCACAGAAATTGATACTACTAGCTTGTAAGATTATTGTAGAAGAGACGCTTTGTGCTGATGCAGTTAAAGAAATAAGCTTTCTTTATCAGACAGCACAATAGCCTAACGGATTGTAAATATGTCTATGGATATTGAAAGTAATATTTTTGAAAAGATCCGCATTAGCGGAAAATTTGCATTACATTTTGATGCGTCTACAGATATCAGTGGACATGCTCAGCTCTTGGTAAATGTGCGCTCTGTCGATGAAGATAAGATTAAAAAAAACTTTTTCTTTAGAAAGAGATTGCCACAGAATACAACAGGACAGAAATTTTTTGTGTTGCCTCCGATTATATTGAACAAGGAGGATTTGAATGTAAAATTTTATAAGTGTCTGCAAAAATGGAGCAACAGCCATGGTCGGACGTTACAAGAGATTAGTTAGCAGAATTAAGGAAGAACAACGAGATATTGTAGTTAGGCATTGTTTTTTGCACCGAGAGGCGTTGGTTGCAAGGACGTTGTCAGCAGGTTTCACTTCTGTACTTAGGTAATGTCCTAGCTCGTGTGTACCACTCGAGAAATCAATTTATTGTATTTTTAAATAACAAACAACAAGAAGAGGCACGACTGCTGGCAAGTATGTTTGGTGGGCAAGGTTAGCATATAAGGCTGACATTTTTTAACATTTAAAAGAGCTAAACACTCGGATACAAAGTCGCAATGGATATCTTTTGACTAGCTCGGACAAAATTAATGACTTCGCTCAAAAGTGAAACTTTGGCAGCAACATGTAATAAACAAAAATCTTAAGATGTTCCCTTTTAGCCAGAAATGTTAAGGAGAAATGAACACTGCTTCTTTGTGCAAAAATATACGAAAACATTTGATTACTCTTGAAGAGAAATTATGTTTTTATTTTCCTTCAACTGCCATAAATTGCTCTAGGTCAAGGATCCTTACAGCTCAGTAGCAGAATTGCACAATACTCGGATTCTACAAGAGCAAGAAAAATTAATTAAACTAAGACAAGACCGTGGATTAATATTACAATTTTTCGACTTACCTTTAGACAAATTTTGGGTTATGACTTCCAACGAGTTTGCTAAATTTGCAAATCGAGAACTTTCGATCTTGCTCCCTTTTCCACTGCTTGTCTTTATGAGACGAGCTTTTCAAACATGGCATCTGTAAAAAAAAAAAAACCGAGAAACGTTGAGAGCTGTTGCGAAAGAGCTGCAAGTTTACCTTTTGTCAGTTCCAGCACAAATAGAAAATTTATGCTTCTTAAAGCAGGTCCAAATATCATACTAAAACTTTCAAAAATGATTAAAAAATTTGAAAAGTTATTGCTTTATCTCAACTTTATTGTTTTTTTGACCTTCCACAAGATATTTTAAAAGTACTCAGTGGTTGAAAAAAAGGTTGAAAAGCACTGATATATTGCATTGAGGTATTTTGACAATAATATTATACTCTATTTTTAATTAATTAATTTTTTTATTGGTCATTTGTTTAGCTTTATATCAATACTTTTGTTTGATCTTCCAGTCATTGGCTAACTACTTCTATTAGTAGCTACTCTGACTATTTAAACAATGATAAGCAAATCTTTGCTAGAATTGCCGAAATATTACTTTTTTAATATTACTAAAAAAATTAAGGTTCCAGTCCAAAAATTGAGGTAGAACTAAAATCACACATGAATCAAAATTTCTCAAAAAAAAGAAAACAAAACAAAAATAGGTTTTGGGAAGTCCAAAATACTGTATTAATAAATTTTGTCGATTGTAATTGATTTAATATTTTGTTTGAAGGTTTTTTGTTTTAATTTACATTTTCTATTAAAATAGAATTAACCCATTAAATCCCAAGTTTTGTAAAACACAATATTTTTCCGAATATTCAATACTAAAAGGTGCCAATAAACTTAATAACAACATCTATGCCGAAAAGTATTTTTTTATTCTTCCAAGAATGGCACATTGGGAACTGGAGACTAGACTTTTTTTTGCGTAATTTACGAGTTTGTTATAGACTGCATTTAAATATTCAGCGTTAACACTAGCGAATGATTTTTGTTGCTTTGCTTTTTGTGAGCTATTTTTTTCAACTTAAAACTCTGTTTTTGTGCAATAATGATAAAATTGACAATCAACAATTTTTCTAGCAATTTTATTGCTTACACGCAGTTCATAATATCAAGCATTATCAAAGAATTTCATAAAACGTATCAGCACATTTTATGTGAAGCAATATATCACATTGCTTGCACATGTAAGTGTGAGTTTGATGTATTGTTTGCAACATCCAGCAAATTTACAAGCATGAAAATCTCCTCCAAATCTTATTTCATCAACTGGCATTTTGTTGGGACCAGGTCTAATTGTTTTATTAGTTGTTTTTCCAAACAATGATCAAACTATTTCTTCACAATTCTGTAAAAGGCTTATATTCTCTTTCAACTCTTTGTCCAATCACCAAGTAAACACAACTGACATGTTGAGAAAGTTAATTTTTCGCAATTTTTTTGCAATCAGAGAGCAATTTTTTCGCAATTCACCAAACGACATTACCACCACAAAGCCGTGGCTTGTAGTCACTCAAAAAACAATCAGTAAGATCCACGCCGCCCACATTTATGATGTAGCTTGCGATGATCCAAGATTGTGTAATGCTACGTAATTTTATTTTTTAGCGCTGAGTTCCATCTTTGCACAAAGATTGTTGGGTTAACGTCTTCATGATCTTTAATTACACAAAATAATCGATAGTCATTCTATTGGTAGAAAGTCATTTCGTCATCACCAAATGTTTCAAATACTGCATGATCTTGTTTTTTCATGATGAACGAATTAAAGAAGGGACAACTTTCCAATCTATTTTGTTGAACAGTACCAGTGCAGTGAAAACTTTGTTTAGCCGAATTTCCGAAAGATCTTATTGAACAAGAAAGTTGTCAAAATACAAGATGTGATTTGAATTTATTTCTAACCCTTCAATCAGCTCATTTACAAATCTTTCTCATAGTGCTTCCTCTTTTGAATCACTCTTTTCAGTATAAACTTAAAAAGCAAAAGGATGACCTTGAGAAAACACTAAAAACCAAATTTTTAGCCCAACTTTTACAGGCTTATTTTTTATGTACATTTTGGTAAAACAATGTCCGCAATATGGTATCGTTTGTCACTAGAAAGAAATTTAAAAAAAACTCCAAACTGAGCGAAATTTCTCCGGATTAGATTTAAATACAGTCTGACTTTTGCTAACTTGTTATTTTTTAAAATTACTTTGTCTGCTAAATGCAAGTAGCGTTTTATTTCCTAAATCTGTTTTTGAAATTTGCTGGCTTGAATATGCAAAAGAGTCTAGTCTGAACATCCCAATGTTCCATATTTGGAACATCAGTCTGCTTAAAGATGAATTCATGACTTCAATTTTACGGTCATGTTAGAATGGAGTGTAACAAAGAATGCAAACAAAATATTTGGTTTAAAAATATTACACATTTGTGCAATAAAGTTAAACATGAATTTTGCTAATTACGTCACAAAAATGCCATGTTTCAACTTTCACACTTGGGCAATTGTACGCTCTAGCGCTTTTTAAATGATGTTGTTAGAAACAGAAACAAAAGTACTTACAAAATATATATCGTTTGTATAAAAATTCTAAATAAAAATTACATTAAATCTTATTTTGAAAATGTCTTCCAAAGTTGGAACATTGAGCATCAATGGGTTAAACTAATTAGTTATAGATTAAGTTGTGGCTGCCAAATGTTTAAAACAAGATTAAATTGCATGAATGTTGTAGTTGTTTTACTTTACCTGCATAGTAATCACAAAAACAATTGTTGTACAGTTGAAACTTTATTATTAGTAAATATCTTTAAACATTTCAATTACTGTATTTACTGCAGATTTTGCTTCGTATCATTTATTTTATTTTCCCTATTGTTTTTCACTAAAGAAAACACAGAAGAGAGATTGAAAACTAAAGTACTGCAATAGAGATAAAAATAATTTTATTTATTTCATATTTTTGAGTTTTAAAAGTTTTAAAGGGTAAATTAAGTTTTTAAAAGTGTTAAGGAGCACATGAGCAAAAAAAGTTGAGAACTTTTGTTCTAGAAAAATTAAGTATTTACGATGAGCTAGAGTTAGCTTTGCATCCAGTTTTGTGCAAGAATATCATCTGCAAATTCTATAGTCCATTGAAAATTTTGTGGAACTTGATCTTTTCATTCTTCTGTGGGTAGG
Source organism: Diplosoma virens (assembly GCA_963680785.1). NCBI lineage: Eukaryota > Metazoa > Chordata > Ascidiacea > Aplousobranchia > Didemnidae > Diplosoma > Diplosoma virens. The sequence continues at coordinate 44,335,148 of OY796888.1, read as the reverse complement.
ACAAAAAGAAAGTTAAAATGAGTTCTATAGTGTAATTTCATTCTCATTTTTTAAATTATGATTATTTCATTCTTTACCAAAAATGGTGTAAAATTTTTATTCAGATTGATTAAAAACCCAGAAAATCAAAAGGACTGAACCAAAATTGGTAACTTTATTAAAAATATATTATTGCTAACTTTATTAAAAATATCCAAAAATTTTTTTAGATTTTATGCAAAAGCATTGAACAAAATTCAGAAACACTTAATAAAAGGAGATTTGAATATGCATGTAGAACAAAGCAATGTAACTGAAAGCACAGAGAAGCAATAAAAAATGTCTACGTCACCTTCTACTTACAATTAAATTTACAAATTCAATTTAGCTGGATTGGCTTGGTTTATACTTTTAAGTCAAAGCAAGTTAATTTGAATTTATCCCCGTCAAAAAATTTGTGCATTTTTTCGATCAAAAGCAGCATCAACGTTTTAAACAGTTTGGACCATAAGAAAATAAAATAAAAACTAAACAAGGTCTTCCAACTCATACCGCCCAAACATTTTTTATTCACCCCTAAAATTAATTAAAGACAAAAAAGTCGTAAAAAAACATTTTTGCAATATGAGACAATTTTTAACTAATTACGTACATCTCGCAAGTTCCACAAAATTTTGAAACGTACCTTGCATGACAACAAACTAGGACCAGGCTGAGCTAGAAACTTATCTCAGTGAACTAAATAACCGTAGCACAGAATTGCCGATTACAAAAAAGAAAATTTCCACGAATGACAGAAAGCTTTAATGCAATAATGAAGCGGGCAAATAAAAAACAAATTATAAGCATTCTTAAAATACAGCAAAACAAAATTGTGTCTGATTACAAAACTATTGGAATTATGTATTATTGCTTGCATGTATTTACATCAAAAATTGATTCTTATTTTCATTTAGTACTCGGTATCACATAAAAAGAATTAAAAGATGGTAATTTAAAATAAAATTTTCGCTGAATCCAATATTCTGCTAAAACATCTTGATTAAAAGTAAATTTGCATACAGACGTTAAAACTCTGTATGACGATTTGAATACAATTATTTTGTAACAAACACAAAACTTAATTTTCAATCAACTGTTTTTCACACAGTTGAAATGGTGAAGGTAGGATTAGGTTATTCAGAGTGGCAGCTTCAATCTTGCAGCTTCCACAACTGTAAGCTTGAAATGAACCAGAATGTTTTCCGATATTTCCAAATTGAGGATTGTCATCATTCCAAATCTCACCATCCGACCATGTCCAGATGTTGTTTATTGTTCTATTTAAACCGATCCAAGCTTTAGTTGCGGAGTTGAAAAACAAGTTGTTGAAAATGATTCTGGTCAAAAAGATAAATTTAAATATCAAAATATATGACGAAACAATCAAGATTTGTTTGTTGTTGTTAGTCAAGCATGACGACCATGTCTTTTAATGCAGTTTTGAACAATTTGTATATTTACATCAATCATAACATAATGGGGCAATTGCTTGTGCCAAACGGTTTCGGGAAGAAAATGAAGATTTTGGACACTCATTGAAAGTGATTACTCTTTTCGGAGAGACAAAAATAGAAATTTAACTGTACTTATTTTTTCACTCAATATCAATATTTTTGGTGGGTCTACGTTTTTATTACAATACCCAGGTTGTAAATGAAGCAAAAAAACCATTATTTTGATCAAAACAAATGATAAGCTTGTTCCTAAACACTGGCTGACCACATTGAAATATCTTGTTGGGTGTAATGTGACTAGTTTTGTATCTGCTTTGTGTTGTGCAGAAAAACGTTTTTATTTTTGTTACAGTTATTTTTTTATTGATGGATAAAATTATGTGATTGTCAATAATCTGAAAACATAAGTAATCTGCTTATTTCATCACTTTTGTAGTATTCGTAAACTGATTTATATATATATATACAATACTCTTACATTAAATGCGCGAGTAAATTACACAAACGAGTTTCATAGGGCCAATTTTTACATTAGTGTGACTGGCCGTAGAAGAAATACGAATTGGTTTTGGGGAATCTTTTAGTTATAAAATAAAATCCCCGTGTCTCATTCTTCAAAGAATCAAAACTTCGCACCAAGATGTTACAACCGTTAAATGGTCAGCAATGACGCTCACATCAACTTTTTATTTTTTTACTGAAAGGATTCTATTTGTTATTAATGATTCATATCCATATCCATAACCAACGTAAACTAACTTTCGCATTGTTTCATTTCTCATTCCAACCGAAGCCAACCTTGCACTTTCACCTTGACAAGCTGAAACTGCTTGAATGGCATCAACTTGACCGAAGACTTTGTATTGGAATCCATTTCCTGGTGGAAACCAATCTGTAAACAAACAAACAACTAGATCTTGAATAAACAAACAATTAGTTGTAAAAACTATAGGTGTTGCTTCGACCTGGGATCTCACTCGATGAATGATTTCAGCATAACCGAAATCTATTCCGGGGTCAAGGTTAGTAATCAAATAAGGAATAAAATGAAATAATCTAATCTTAAACCAAACCCAGCATTATACTTAAATATGGCACTGCAATCACAGGTGGAAGTTCGGGGGTAGCATTTATTGCTGAAATGAGATCGTGGGTTGCACATTTAAGGACGCTAAACTTTTTGAAATTAAATGTAATAATAAAGTTTTTTGTGTTTATTTTAGCGTTTAAACTTGATTACCAATAAGTTAAAATCTTTTTTAAAATCAGAGTAAGCCAGTTAAAACACTTTAAAAATTAAATATTTTCAAATCAAAATCCTATTCTTTACCAATAATCATCAAATAGCGTTTATTGGTACTTAATGTTTTATTAGAAATAATTGTTTACACATTAATTTGACCCAGACAAAACCATGATTTTTATTGCAAATGCGCCAACGTCATTGCAATTTCGATTATTTGGAGATAAAAATAAAACATTGGTATTTCAACTTTTTTATATTTTCAGTTTTTCACTGCGTTTAGCACAAAACTCGACTCGATTTTTCGCAGTTTATTTTAGTACTTTTATATGCTTGATAAGCATCATAAGCAAATGTAAATAAAACGATACAATTTTTTCTTCAAATAAACCCCTGACTTTTTGCATTAAAAAATTTCGGCTGCCTGTTCTCGGGATCTCACTCCTTCGGTCATTACTAAGCACTCATGACAATAGGTGAGAATATAAACAAAAATCCATCTGAAAACAGAAAGCTTTTGCTTTTGTACACAACTCTTGTTTCAGTACAGCCGATTGGTAAAGCTGGCACATTGCTGCACTTGCTTTCCAATACGTGTGTCCAATTCGTTGCCTGTTTACCATCACTCGAGAGTGTGACTCCAAGATACTTAAACTAATTCGTCTTCCTGAGGGTTACACCATTTGTTTGGAAAAAACATTGGACATTGTGCTTTGACAAACATGTAATCTCTGTTTTAACCGTATTAATTTTTATTCCAGCATCTAAGCATTCGTCAGAATATTGATCAAGTGCATATTGGAGATGACTTTTATTCAAGTTTAACAATGCAAGATCATCTACAAATAGCAGGCACCGAACATTACACTCAATGAATGTGACATCACAACTTAAGGAATTGTCTCTGTCTATCTTGTCCATGTACAGGATACAAATGATAAATTGGGACTGATTTTAACTATTGTTCTCTTCATTTTCCAGGTGAAAGCTGTAAGTTTTTAATTGTAAAGTTGAAAATTTAATCTTTAAATTATATAATTACACAGTAAATAAACCCCGAAAATGACTAAAGGTGAAGAATTCAATCGTAAAAATGTTATTGTTGAATTGTACCGCGCTGGTAACTGTGCAGATCATTAAAGCCACTGGATATGCTAAAAGTACTCTTTACCGTGTTGTTTCGCGCTTGAAGGCTGGAAAAGAAGTCGAATGCATACCTCATGATTCAGGAAGTGACATTAAACGCACTCCTCGCTTTCTTGCAGGTCGGAAACGCTCCATCAAGGCCAATCCGTCAAAGTCGATGGCTTCATTGGCAAAAATCCGTAATGTTAGCAAAATGACCATATCCAAAGCAATCAGAGTTAACTTGAATATGAATTCTTATGTTGGAAGGCGTCGAAACATCCTAACAGCTCGTTTGAAGGAAATTAGAAAAGAGAAAAGTGCTTTTCTGCTTAACCATCTGAAGAATTGTGGAGGAGTCGTTCGCTTCTTCGTTGATGAGAAAAAATTTGTTGTTGATGAGGTGGCTAAGCGGAGAAACTCTAGAGTAATTTCTTTGAATCTATCTGAAGTTCCACCTATCATGCAGAGTAAAAATTCAGCTTCCGTCATGCTTTTTGGAGGCATTGTAAGTGATGGTAACGTCACGCCCACTCATTTTATTGAATTTGGTTTAAAAATCAATACAGTGCAGTACATAAAAATTCTCGAGAGGTTTGTGTTACCTTAGATTATAGAGAACAATGATCCCAAACATGTTGTGTTTGTTCAAGACTCAGCACCTGCACATGGAGCCAAAACTGTTCAAGAGTTCCTCAAGAAACAACTGCCCTTGTTTGTACCGAAAAACGTTTGGCCATCTAGCTCGCCAGACTAAATCTGTGTGACTATTGCTTGAAAAAGATGTGGAATAATAAACCTCACAAGACAGTTGAATCATTAAAGTCAGATATTCAGCGAGAATTCCGATTACTTTGCAGGGAGCAGGTCATCGATTCCTGTCGCTCTGTCAGAGGGCATATACAGCAGGTTATTGATGCTGAAGGCTCGCACATAGAATAAATATATTATTCAATTTATTGTTTAATAAATTATGGTTCAAAATTTTCTTTTGTTTTATTTTGTATTTTATAAAATACGATTAAACATGTCTGATAGAGTAGTTCCAATTTATCGTTTACACCCTGTATATAATGAACAGAAGAGGAGAAACAAAACACGCTGTCGTAGTTTGACACTGACACTAAAAGGCTTTGTTTTCATGCCATTGATACGAACACAGACTTCTGATTGTTTGTACAATACTTTCGTCTAAAAACTGACCTCTCACGTCATACTGCAGCAGTACTGCTCACAGCTTGTTATTTGAAACACGGTTATCACGCTTTTTTAAAATCTACAAACATTGTACACACTTCTTTGGCATATTATCACCATTTTTCAAAAACTTGCTAAAGGGCAAATATCTGGTCCATGGTGGATCTGCCAATATTCCGCATTAAATAAGCATTGTACATCCTGAAGTTAGAGTTTAAATAATTCACGATATCTTTTCTAAAAGCACTTTGCATATACCTTTCCTGGAAAACTTAACAAAGAAATGCTTTTGTAGTTACTGCATCTTTTTTCGTTTCCTATTTTGTGAATAAGTATTTATACAGTGGTCTGCCATTGCCTCGGTATATCAACAATTTTCCAAACTACTTGGAACACACGGATCAGCCAACAAACCCCAAAGTTGATCACGGCATTTAACATTTCGAGTCGAATATCATCTTCACCAGGGGCTTTGCCAGCTTTTAAAAATTTGATGGGTGTCTTTCAAAGGTTATTTGTATATAACTTGCATAAAAATTTTCAATAGCCAATTAATATTATATTAATTTTCTTTTCAAATGTAAAATAATCTTTAACATCAAGAAAAAGATACGATTTTAATAAAGAGTATATTTAAAAATATTCTGCTGGACCAAATAAATCAACGCTTTTAACTTCAATTTTTTGAATTAAAAATTTAAGGTGCTTACGACAATTTATTAAAAAATAAATTGCTAATTTTTGTGACACATCAAATTATTTATTTGTTTTTTCATGTGTTGGCACATTTTTCAAATTATTATGAATTATGGGCTATATTTTTCTTGAATTACTTAAGTAGGTCACATAATGTGACAATTAAATCTATTTCCTAAAATCTAACTTTGTTTTCTGAAATCAGCTTATAGGTATTACACTGTTTTATTGTACGAAAATAAACCATAAAAGTTTTTTTATATAGCAAGGTTAGCCAAACCTATACCGTGTTGGAGCCGCATATCATAAAAAGAGCCGCAACACAAAAATCTATTATAAAAACATGAAATTATTTACTCATTTACTGATAAAAAAAGAGGCCTTCACTTGAAATCATCTTCAGATTTCCACTTTTCCTCCCAAATTTACAAATTTATAGTGTTCTCTATCCATATAATTTTTCAATTTTTCAAAAGGTTGAAAGAGCCGCATGGGGCTCGCGAGTCACTGTTTGGCCACTCCTGTTATGTACGATTAGATTTAGCACTTCTTAATTAGTGGTTGGCGGCTCAGTGGTAGGAGGTAAAGCTTTTTCAAATGAGCCGCGCAGTTTTTGCTAAGTTATTGCAACTTTCTAAATGCAAATAGCAACTATAATTTTTAATTATTTTTTTAAATTAATTGAATTGTCTTTTTTTTGATCTTTACTTTAATTTTTTTACATGTGTTTTTTCCAAAATTTTTATTTACCCACTATTTTAGAAGCCCTTTATATTTATTCTTTAATAGCCTTGTTTTTAACGATAGGAAAACTTTATCTTTAACATTTTTAATCTTAAATAGCTTTGTTTTTAATTGGCATACTTTTTTATTCACTTTTGCACTACTATTTTGCTTACTAATAAAATTTATTTTTTTGTGCTAAATACTAAACAATTTTATGATTAAAAAACAAATAAATATTTATCCAATTATTTTAATTATTATTATTTTTTTTAAATGACAATCAAAACTATTGCTACTTACAATGTTGGAACAGATGAAGAAATATTTTTAAGATAAGTTATTCAATAGCAAATGTATGATATGTTGTTACAATTTTTACACATATAATTAAGCAAAATACTTTAAAATAACGATGCAATAATCAAACAGTTGGGAGTATGGTCGCGTGGTTAGAGTGCCGTGATTGTAATCAAAATGGTCTCGGTTCAAAAATTACTCGCGCCATTCTGTTATGTCTTTGAGAAAGACACTTCACGGCACTTTTCCTGCTTGGTGGTCTTGGCAAGCAGTTTTAAATTTCAGTCCTATCTCTATCAAATTTCAAGCGGGCAGCAGTAACTTGGCATCTCCGGAAGCAGGTCGGGGTATGTATTAGCGCTCCGTCGCTTTCCTGCAAGTCAGGAGGATAAATATAAAGATAAGATAAACAAAATAAATCAAACACCTGTCGAACAATTATTGCCATAGTAACCAGCATTACAAGTACAAATGTATCCGTTTATTTGATCGGTACAAGTTCCATTGACACAAGGATCAGGTTGACATTCGTTTATGTCTAAATAAAAATTGCTTATAAACTATTTTTAAAAAAAGAAGATATACTTGAAGAATTTTACTTATTTTAAAAATGCTAGAAAATGTTTCAATTTACTTGTAAAATAGGATTTTGTTTTTATAAACAGTTTTTGTTTATATAACTATAATTTGAAAAACAAGCAACAAGTTTATGATTTTTACAACTGAAAACAATATATCAAAACTTTATTATTTACTTGTGAAACAATTTTTTCCAGTGTAACCGACATTACAGGTGCATAAATAACCGTTGATTTGATCAGTACAATTTCCATTAACACAAGGATCTGGTTGACATTCGTTGATGTCTAAATAAAAATTATATGTATAAGTTAAACACTAAACAAACAAACTCACTAAACAAACTTAATTGTGTTAGGTCGTTAGTAGCAAATTTTTACCTAGTTCAAATTATTTTTAAATGTTACGTCAATTATAAAATGATTTACAGAAGGTAAATACGAAGTATAGATATGTTAAAACAAATATTATGTAGCCAGCTTTAAAAAAAGATTTAAAAAACCTTCTTGTGTAAATTTTTAAGTGGTTTTCTGAGATTTAATTTCTAACGATTGAAATACTTAATATTATATGTGTGTGTCACACTTCATTCATAATTTTAATCGTAAAGATGTAGTTTATCCCCGTTAAAAGCAATTCGTAGTTTTATTATAAGAGAATAAATGCGTCTCTTTGAGCGCTGTTTGCAATATACGTCCAATTTGTTCTATTGCTCGATATATGTATCTTTTTTTTCTCTTTCCCTCGACAGTATGACGTAATATGTTTTGTTCAAGTTTTACTATGTCGAACGTAGTAGAATATTCGGTAACGATCTCTCCAGGGAGTCCTGGCTCAATCTCGAATTTACGAGAAAGTTTACGTCACGTGATTTTGGTTTCTATATAAAGCCGATGCGCAGCGGATTATTAAGATTAGATGTGATTTTGAGACGACCCGAGTGAAAGGAATTTGGTTGGGCGCGGGAGGCCCGTTAGTTTTTGTATTGGTCGTCGAGTGTTGAATTTATTTTGTGCCAGTGGTTGACAGTTTCGTTCTACAGAGGTAGAATTATTTGTGTTGATTGAGTCGAGTTATAGTGTTGATTTCGCTTTGCAGTTTGGCAAAGCGTGGAATAGAAATTTGGTCGGACGTGATTTTTGTAATACATTTGTTCTTATTAGAGACAGTGGTCTCTGTTTGTTGTGAAGAAGAATCTTCAACGAAATCAATCCGAGCTTTCGTTAAACCAACTGTATAAACTGTCAGGCTCATAGCAAGACTACTTCTGGAGCCGGAATAAAGTAAAATTTAGACACAGCTTTGTTTCAGCGCAGGTATTCGGGTTACCTAGCTCAACTGGTCCTTTGGGATTCCCGAACAAAGTTTGTGACAGTGTGTGTTCATCATAGTTTATTACTAAACAGTTTTCTAAAGCTTAGAAATAAAGTCTTAGAAATAAAATGCAATGAACAATAGAATTTTAGTATTATGGTTTGCGAGCAATTCTGTTTATACATACGAACAAAGTTCTTGCCACGCTATTTCTTTATACAGCAGAATGTTTTTTTAAAATGTTCTTCAAGTACAAGTCATAGTTGCTCAACTTTCAGTTAGTGAAACAAAATGTACCTTTTAGGTTCCGAGCTATAAGTTATTTATAGCAACTTGATCAAGGTGAATGCGAAATGTAAGTTGATTTCTATAGCCTTAAAACATAGATTTTTTTACGGTTAGAGCTTTTCTATTGATTCACCTAAATCATTTGTATCAACAATTTTTATAAGAAAATACGTATAAAAATTTGCAATTTTAATTTTTACTGTTAAGAAATTCATTTTTTTTCTTTCGACTTTTTAATTTAATTGGGGGTTGTCTCGCAAATTGCGATAAATTTTCGACCTGCATACTGATTTGGTATGAGTTTTTTTTATTCCGGTTGCCCTTCCTGACAAATAATAATGATGTTTGCTAGCTGAGTTTTAAACCCAGGTTTTTGTTAACTATGATAAATACATATGGGGTGGCATTTGGATACAAATTAAACTTATGATGCAATGATACTGCAAGAATGTGTCAATCTTTACTTTATCTTTGCACTTGAAAAATTTACTAACAATTAGATTAAATATGAAAAAAATGTTCTACTTTTCATTATGGACTATTATAAATTCAAAAATCAATTCTTTAACAATTTTATGGTAAGTGTTTTTATTAATAATGATTAAAGTATGACAAAGTATATTTTTTGTATTTCTTTGTAAATTTGCTGAAAGAATGGTCGCAAATTAGTCAAAATTTATGTCGCTTTTCAAAAATTAAACTGCTCGTGCTTTGATTCGCACTCTCATATCTCAACCTAATCTTGTTCTCAAACTAAGAATTTGCTTATGTCATTCCAAAACGGTTTCAAATCGACTATCTTGAAGGAATTCTTACTCAGCATTTATAGTTGAACAGTGGAGTATTTCTTGTTAGTTTACGAAATGTGCTAGCGACAGAGAATATTTTACTCATTAGCCTGTTTAATAAAGAAATACGTATTAAACGTTTCAAAAGAAAACATTTTAAATAAAAACTCATTCTTTTAATAATTTAATTTGCGAATCGCCAACCCAAACAATGAGTTAATGTCTTCCATACTGGATGGCATATGCTGTCAGGCAATCTTTGGTTATGCAAACAAAAAAATAACTTTATAGCAATATGATTTATGATTAGTAATACATTAGTTTACGTCCGAAATTAACGATACTTTTACAAACTTTTGGCTAATTTTTTGTACTAGTTTCTTGAATATTGGCTTTGACGAGTTCTAGAATTTACTGTCGTTGATTTTTGGCGTTGCAACCAGAGACAAAATGAATACATTTCTAATAAATTTTTATGTGTTTATTACATTAATTGCAGCAATTTTTATTGTAATAGTAGCAAAACATTTGCAATTAACTTTTTTTGGGCTATTTAATACGATAAAAAAATTTTGTGAGGCTATTATTATAGCGCTGGGCACTTCTTAAAAAATATCAAGCCAAAGCCAATTAACTTTGACTATCACAATTCTTTGGGAAAATGTTGGGATAAGTAATAAGAGATTTGTAAGAAATTTAAAATTCTTTTCAATATTTAGTATCGCTGTGGTTTTTCCTGCAAATAACATTTTAGATTTTCAATTTCTGTTGTTGCTTATGTCTAAATACATAATGTATTGAGTTTATTTGCTGCGATTTCTATTTTGCAGTAAAATCAAAGTGCTTCAATTCACATGCATCAGTATTATTTAAAAAGAGTGAGCGTCCAAAAAAGTTTGCTTTCGATTTACGACACTTACTGTATACACAATGTGAAAAGTTTTACAAGCAATGCGACAAGGGAAAATGTGACAATAAAGAAAAAAAATTGAGAATAAAGAAGACAATGGACAAGTGGTACAAATTCCACAAACAACAGATTGACATGGGTTAATATCTGAACCAGTTGTTTCCAACCGGGGGTCTATGGACCCCAGGGATTCACAGATGTTTGGGGGTCCATGAGCTTTTTATGCCCACGATGCGAGCAATAGTCGTAGCAAACAAAAAGAACCTGTCGAATGGTATAGCTAGCAAAAATAACTAGTTAGCGCAACGCTAGAAACCAAGCCATATCCTACAACCTCACACGAAATCTAGATCATACGAACATGCAACAAACATGTTTATTTATTTCGAAATGATATTGACATTGTCGTTGCCAAATTTTGAGTGCTATCGTAATAAACGGACTCCAACACTTCACAGATCTTGTCTTGAATTTATTTGTTGATTCAGAAATGATAGGCGTCGTTTAAGATAAAATTTATAGCTTATATTTAAATAGAATACATTAATTTAACCTTATTCAAATAGAATACAAAGAAATAATTAATACACATAAGTTAAATACACTCGAAGTACAAACACATTCCTAACCCTAATCTAGCTAAGCAACTAGCGCATTAACACATAATTAAAATACTTCCTAAACCTAAACTAGCTAAAATTCAACTGACCACATTAATAAAAATGATTTAAGTAATCTATTCGATGTATAAAGTGGTACTAAAAAAAACCTGATGCGTTCAGTGCAAATCAAACAATTAACTGTCATTGTGCGTGAAAATCAAAGCTCTCTAGGTAATTACAGTAAATAAAAAGGCAACAAACGATGAGTGGTTAAAGTAAAGATGACGGGCGACGCTTAACGAGGACGAATGGCAGTTACAGACATTATCATTTAATCAAATTAAATGTAGCATTTTAATATTGTTTGTTTTTGAGTAGCTTGCTTGTTATTTTTGGAAAAATCTTTCATTCTGCACTTCTGCAATTCAAGGGTCTTTTTGCGTATTTTGATTCGAACCCTTGTTCAAATGCAGGACGGGGTATTGTTCAATAGCATTGTTGAGCATTTTTTATCAGTGATAAAGCAGCAATATTTTTGAGTTAAGCAATTTATAAAAAATTTAATTCAACGATAACTTTTGTTTATGAACAGTTGGTTTGATTGTTACTTTTTGATACCCCTATCTATACCTTGAACTCTTAAAAGAAGAAGAAAAATTTATTTAACAAATTACATGTATTTAACACAACTTAACACATATTTTATGTTTTGCGTGATTTTTCACTCTACAAGAACTTTACAAAATTATTTTTAATGTAATGTACAAAAGTATACTGTATACTTTCTAATTTCAAGCTTAATTTTCTTGAAAGTACGAGTATATTAATGCATTTGAAAATTTTTAAACCGAAAATGGCTATAGAAAGAATTAAAACTTGAAACGTTTTGTTTAGTAGCAACGGTCAGATACAGAGGTTTTCTTGCTTGAAATAAAGTCCCATCAAGCATTAAACAGATAAAATCATATAGTAAATTTCGAACAGAATTTCAAAAGCATCTTATAGCAACGTAATTTTTAATGGTAATAGACTTTACAAATTTTAAAACATCTGCTGCTTGTTTTTATTATTACAGGTAACTCCACCTAATTGGACAAAGAAGTTGAAGGTGATAAAAGCCCGATGCGACTTCAAAGGCAACATCCAAATCATTACGGCCCGTCCAGTTCGATAAAAATTCACATAATTTACTTCTTTTGCACCTATTCTTGTTTGCTATTTGTATGTTTTACGTATATAAATTTTTTGTCCAGCCATATGCTTTTGAAGTGGTCCTTTTGACCCGTGGCAGGATTTCTTTTGGTGGGTTTCTTTGGCTGCCTGACCCTTTTTGGTCCAGACCCTTTTGGTCTTTGAGTTTGTTGTTTCTCCCACCCATGATTATACAACATTCTCTGAATATGGCTCGGATGTGTGTATTAATTATCTTCTTTTCGCTTTCCTTTTCTTATTAACATCACATCGTTTTGTTCAAAGGTACGGCGACCATGCACAACTGACGTTGTGCATGTAATAACGTACTTCGTTTAGTCGCTGCTTCCTTATTCACAATCCTTATTTCTACATGCACTATGATTAATTTCAAGTTGATTGTGAGTAAAAATGAAAATAAATAAATAAATAAAAAAAAAAAACGTCATAATGACCCGATAGAATATTTTTTGAAAGCAAACATGTACTATGGGATATTTTCTCATGTTTTATTGATTATTTTGTTTTACAGAGTTTATTTTCCTCACTACACGACTATCTTACCTTGTTTTTAAATTGACGTAGCATTAAACCAGTACGTTTAAAAAATCACTATGCTTTTGCGTACCTGTAAAATCATTACGTTTTTTTCTTTAGTTTTCTAAGAGATTTCTACATATATTTTGGCCGTAATTTTCCTGGTATTTTGATAAAAAAAAAACAGTTTAAAGACGTCCGATTTGCAAAACCTATGAAGTTCGGATCTAAAATGCAACTCGTAGCAACTTTTGTGGGATTGGGTGTTTAGTTCAAAGCATATCAAAGAGCAGACTTTGAACTTGATTCTAGTCTTCATCATGATGAAAGTATTGTAAACGTTTTAATAGTAGCTCGCCTAGTTAATTAGGATAAAAGTATCATATTGTGATGAACAAAATTTTGACAATATTTCCATTACTGCGTCATCTTTTAGACAAAAATATTTATACAATCTGAAAAATATGGACAAATTGTCTTTTTGACCTTTCCCTGAAGGGAGTGAATGAATTCTTTAAAAATCCACGTGGGTTTTACGATGCTGCAGTGGACACTAAGGGTAAAGTACGACTAATAATTGCAAGGTAAAAAACAATAAAGTTGTAGACACTGGCATTAACTTTTTGTGCAGTAGATCCAATTGGAAAAGCAAGATGATGCCGAAAAATCAAAATAATGCAACCAAAAATTGTTAAGGTATATAAAAAAGATATAGGTTCAATCAAGTTTCAATCTGTAGGTTTATAGTCAATTACTGCAGAAAAATGTGTTGGTGGCCGATATTTCTCTTTTCTCTTACAACGTCTGTGAACAACGCTCTTATACAGGCTTCAGGTTGTAGACGATGAACAAACAGGTTCGATTTTTTAAGATTTCGTCGATTAACTGTCAGTTACCATGCCACGTATAACTGCCAAAATTCTTTGACCGACTCCCACACAGTTTCCTACTCACATATGTTTTTACGGCGTAGTTTGGTTTGATGAACTAAAGAAAAGATTTTTAGATGTAGTGAAAGAAGATATGAGGGAAGTTGGTGCAAAGGAGACGGATGTTGAAGACAAAAAGGTTTGGAAAATGATGATACGCTGTGGCCACCCCTGACTGAAGGGAAAGGCCAAAAGAAGAAGTTTTGTTTGATGAACTAAATTATCATTGGTTCAGGAAAGGAACGTACAACGTTGTGTTAGTGATTTCGAGGGTGTCTTTGTTTTATACAGTAAAAAATGCACTCTTGTAAATTTTTAAAATAGCCAATTTATGTAAATATCAATACTTTTTAAATTCTGAATCAAATTTTGACGGATCAAAGTGTATTACATATTGTAGCGTTTTTTGCTTCTTTAATTTACTTTATATATTTTAATGTAATAATTTGGAAAATATTTTAAATATTACCTATTTCACAATTTTTTCCAGTGTATCCAGGGAAACACAAACAGGCGTAAGTGTTGTTTTTATAGAAACAATTCCCATTTACGCATGGATTGCTTGCACAAGCTTTGAATTCTTGAAACAAGAAATAAAATTTATTTAACGAATGGTATGTGTTTAGCACAAACTTAAAATTAAATTATATAACTCTAAATAGCTTGTTTAAATATTTAATTTTATCTTATACAAACAGTTATTTTTAATTTAAAAAAGTATCAATATTTTGAAATAAAAACAGTTTTATTTATTGTTAATATTGATATGTGGAGTTATTGTTCTTAAAATCTTTAGCTAGCAGTTCATATATTTTATGTTAAAATAATGGCATATCGTGTTATTTTACATAAAAATAAAAAGCTTAATGTATTTTATTGTAACATATTTGTAAGTCAATAAATTGTATTAGCAAAAACAAAAAAATATTTTGAATTTAAAAACTACAAAATTTTACAAGACTTATTAAAAGTTTAAAATCACATAGAAAATAAAAAATCAAACTCAGTTTTATTTACAGTTTGCCTATTATCTTTTTAGAATAAAAATGAAAGAATTGAAGCAGATTTACGCTTAAATTAGTTTAAGCAGAAAAAATAAAAAATAAACAAAGAAAAATTGCTAAAACCACATTATTTTGTAAAACTAGATTAAATTCTTGAAAATGTTTTGAAACATCATCGACGACTCTATTTAATATTACGATACGCAGAACAAAGATGACGCGGAAGCGTTAAACGTATGCACCCGTCGAGAAAGTAACCAGATCTGCTTTCAGAAATGCCAAATATTGCATTTTGATTTATAGTTTTTATTTGGCTTTTATAGAAGCTTCATATAATAAAGGCGTGCAAACGAAAGCACCATGCCAAAGTAAGAAGTACTCTTGCCCCTTGCACGTTTTTTACCTTTTTGTTTTATGAATGCTTTGAGACCAATCCGACCTCTATTTCTTAGTTTTGCTATATCACGTGCAGTTACAAAAAATAGTTGGTCGCGTTTTGAATTCTCGTGATATGTAGTTTGGATTTATGAATCGCGTTTAAATTTACCATTAGTTTATATCATTTTGATTTGTAATTGGCAATTGTTTAATTGTTCTAAACTAATTAATATTCTACTGCAGTTTTTAATATTCGCAAAAATCGTCATAACAGTTGTTAGTTTGCTTTGTGTTCGTCTATACACTCTCAGCTCACGTTCATGAGTTTAGAAGACGTGCGAGATTTAGAAACTAGATTTTCCTCCTAAGTTTTAATAGAATCCGTAGCGTTAAAGTTTTTCATTGCAACACACCATAAGCATTCTTTCCAAACACAAAACTAATTAACAAAGTTACAGTCAAACTGTCAATGTGTCGATCAATACGACGCTGCTAAAATCTTGACGTCATTGCTGGTTGATAATCTAAGAAATCACTTTGGATCTTAATACGCGGACGTACCTTCAAACTTTTCGTTCAGTCGCTTTAAGTTTTTCATCAAATCATTTAACAGAATTTTACTGTTGTTTCCAACTGAAACAATAATAGATTAGAAAATATTAATTATTTTCAATCTGTTATTATTATTACATTAGTAATTATATTTATTTAAATCTTTTTTCACCATATACAGAGTGACTCAAAAAACAGAATCCATATAAATTTTATTATACGAGTATATTATCAACATCCATAAAATTTCAAGAAACTTGGTGGACTTAAAACTTCAATCTTGTACTATTATTCCTTGAAGTTTCAGATTTTTAGTTCCTTTGCATTAAAGTTATGTTTTGTTTATAATTTGCTGGAAATGGTCTCAATAACATTGGAAGTAAACTTGCAGACGTTGCACTAAATTTTCAATCATTCAAACACATTTCTCTGATTTTTGCTGTATTTAGTGCCTTTAGTACACCAATGTTTAAACTTTGAACTAAAGGCACTAAATACAGCAAAAACTAGAGAAATCCCAAAAGATAAATGTGTTTGACTGATTAACAATTTTGTGCGAGGTCTGCAAGTTTGCCTCCAATGCTGCTGCGCTCATTTAGAGAAAATATTAAACAGAAAAGATCTTCAATGCAAAGCAACCAAGATAACTAAAACTTTGAAAAACGATGGAACAAAGATTGAAGTTTAACTCCACCGAGTTTCTTAAAATTTTATGGATGTTGATAAGATTTAATAAAATTTATATGGGTTTTGTATTTTTGGGTTGCTCTGTATAATCAAGGATTGCTTTAGAATAAAACTTATAAACAAATTTAACAGGGTTTAGTAAAACCTGGCAAAAGTTAATAAATATCGTAAGCAAATTAAGATTTTTATAAGAACCTTTATTATATTGTTGAAAAAAATAATAAAAAGCCCAACGCTTTCAAAAGCATAATCTCACAGTTTTACTGTGTTGTTATAAGAAAAATCTTATAACTACTCCGAAAATTAAAACGTTACTTTAACATATTTTGTAGGTTACAAATATTGTTATTTTCACAAAGTTTTGATTCACTTTCCAAAACTTGCTAAGTAAAATAAATTTAGTCTCTGTTTTTAATTTGGTTTTGATGTATTTTCACTTTCACTGAGAAAGACATTGTTTGCGATGGCTCAAAAAATTTTTCCAGTCTTAATTATTTTAATGAAATATTGATTGTGAATATTTATTCATATTGAATAATCTAATTTTTAAAATACAAGGATGTCCATAAATTATTGTAACAATTTTTAAAATTTGTCAAAATTTTATTTTTTGAGATATTTTTATTTGATTTGCTTTAAAGTGAAAGAAAATGCTTCAAGTTTTTTCTTTCCAAACAGGTACATGTGGAAATAATTAAGTTTAAAATTACAATTTGTTTAGTAATTAAGAAAATATTTTTGAATTTAGTAGCGAAAGTAGAGTTTATGAAAGTAAGCACTCTGCAGGAAAAATCTCCTTGTGTTTCCCGGTTTATAGAGACAAAGTCATACATCCAAGCACAGCAAAGCTTTAGTCTAATGTCTGACTTTGTCTCTAAAAACCGGGAAACACACTGGGCTTTTTCCTGCAGAGTGCTCATTTTCGTGAATTCTACTTTTGCTACTAAATTCAAAAGTATTCTGCTTAATCACTAAATAAATTGTAATTTTAAAACTAATTATTTCCACAAGTACCTGTTAAGAAAGAAAAAATTTGAAGCATTTCCTCCACTATAAAACAAAACAAATCAAAATATCTCAAAAAATAAAATTTTGACAAACTTTGAAAATTGCAACGATAATTTATGGACATCCTGTGTTTCAACCTCTGCCAAGCCTTTTTACAAACTAAAATTGTCTGTTTGAGAAATGATAACCAACATCATCGGTTGTTTGTGCTTATTAAGTTGTTGAATGCAACCCGTGCCATGAAAAAAGGAACAAAGAATAACCTTTATGTGTCTTTTATGTTATTGCTTTAGCAAAATTTTTTAATAATATTTATCAAGCAAATTAAAAGAAAATAAATTAATAATAAATATTTAAGATTACCAAACAAGAATTACTTTTCTTCGACATAACTAGGCACCTGTTCAAATAGAATGAATATGTTTTTACTTAGAATTAACTTTTCATGTTGAATCATGATATTTTTCTATTTTAATTTTCAATATTCTATAATAATATTTTTTTACGCAGAGAGAATTTTCAATCATATTAAGTACCTGAACGAGGTTGTATTGTAAAATAGAGAGAATACAAGATTATTGACTAATTAAAGTTTTTGCAAAAAAAATTTTTCAAAATTGATGAACAACTAACTTTTTGTAAATTTTGCTCTCAAAGTAAATGTCATTAATAATTGAAAACATTATAAGAGTATAAGAATTATATCTAACATAGGGCAAGTTTTACATCTTAATATTTTGTAAATAATTTTTCGTCGTCGTCGTTTGAAGGGCATCCACTCCAGGCCAGACACAAACAATAGGACTGGGGCCGAGGGTTTATCCTTTTACTACCCCAGACTGCTCTACTGCCTGGATCAGATGCTGGCAGTGATGTCATTAAGCCAGCATCGAATTTCGTCATCCTAAACCGTCAGACCTCGTGCTCCATGTGGTGCCCGATGTATAGGGCACGCTGTTAGTACATGGTCTGCGGTTTGCTCAGAGGCGCCACACTCGAAATTCGGTGAAAGAGCGAGACCCCATTTGTGCATGCACAAATGGAATCGCCCAACACCAGTCCGCAGGCGGTTGAGCTTAACCCAAGCTGCTCGGGGTAAGCCCATCCCAACAGGCCTGGCACCGGTCTCGGGCACAAAAGCACGGAGCCTGGAAGCACTTTCACAGTACTCCGCGTTCCATTTGTGATTTGTCCATTCAGAGGCGCAGATGCCAAGTCTGGCAAGGTTGTCCAAGAGATTCCGCGCACCTGGCACAAACGGACGTCTGGATCTTAGTCTCACTTGGCGAATATCTAAGGACCCACTTAAAAGACCATGCAAAATATGATCGGGGTCCAGAGATCCACGGTGAGTTAAGGAGAGTGTCGCTCCCAGTCGGCGAAGCTCAGCTGGCTGGATGCCTAAAAGTACAGGTAGGTGGTCCGTTGGAGTGGGACGCAGGCATCCAGTAACTATGCGCAAGGCGTCATTCAAGACACTGTCAATGAGACGAGTGTAAGCACTGCGACACCAGACTGACGCACAGTACGCAGATGTTGAGTAGACTGGAGACAAGGTGGCTATGCGTAGTGTTTTAGCACCAGCACCCCATCCCGAGCCCACGAGTCGCCTCAGCAGTGTGACGCGCGAGGATAGTTTTTTTCGCAATGCCACTAAATGGTGACGAAACGTGAGCGATCTGTCCAGTTTTACCCCATGATAAGTAGGGCTTGGACAGAACGGTAAAAGTCTACCATTGTTGTAGACCTTTAGCTCACGTTTGGCCTCTCGGTTATTTAAGTGAAAGGCTGCCGTCACCGTCTTAGTGTGACTGAGCTTCAACCTCCAAGTCTGGAGATACGCTGACAGTGTGGACATGTCTTGGTTTAAGGTCCCCTCCAAGTCCTTCCAGTTTCCAGAAAAGTGCAACAATGCTAAATCATCAGCATAAGCAAACTTTCTGGAAATCATGGAAGGAAGATCGTGTGTATAGATGTTAAATAGGAGGGGAGCCAAGACCGATCCCTGAGGAACGGCGTTTTTAAGACGGCGTAGCCTGCTTTGCTTGCTGTCACCGATGGTAAGGGTGAAACTTCGATTTCGGACAAGCTCCATGATCATTTTGACCATGTGCTTATCCGGAAGTAGTCTCAGCAGCTTGCAGGTAAGGCCACGGTGCCAGACAGTGTCATAAGCAGCTGTCAGATCGATAAATACGGCACCGGCCTTCTTTTTAGCCTCGAAAGAATCCTCGATGTTCTGGGTTAGCAGAACAACTTGATCTACGATTGACTTCCTGCTTCGGAACCCAGCCTGCTCTTTAGGGAGCAGTGGATCGATTAATGGCTCAACGCGGGCATAGACAAGCCCCTCGAGTATCTTGTAGGGGACACAGAGCAGAGATAGTTGTCGATAACTCTTTGGTTCCAAACGGGCTTTCCTGGTTTTGGGATCGCGACTACAAGCGCTCTTCTCCAAATCTTGGGAATTTTGAGTCGGTGCAAAGAGGAAGAGAGGAAGTCATGTAACCAGGACTTCAAAGCAGCTCCAGCATGGAGTATAAGCTCGGGGTAGATGTAATCAGGTCCCGGAGCTTTACCTGGTTTTAAGTGTTGGAGGGCAGCAGCAAATTCTCTCTGTAAAAAATTGCCAAAGATATTTACTGCGTCTGGTGTTGTGGCCCTCCAAAGGTCAGACACTTCCTGAGAGACAAGTCGAGATGACTTGCGATCAACAGCCTCGTATTTCCCATTTTTAACCAGCTGAGATGCAATAGCATCGGCTGAAACGGGACAGTGACGAGGAGAGTGTCGTGACCTACCAGTAAGGTTGTTCAAAATACTCCACGCGTTTCGACTTGAGTGTGAGAAATCAATGCTCCGAACTGCTTCGGACCATCAATCCCTCCGCTTTCTGTCAAGCTTGGCAAGCAGAGCTGTAGCAGCCAAACTTGAGTCATCTCCCTGAGGAGACTGCAAAAAGGTTTTATAGAGGGATTCACACTCTGCATCCCAACACGGAATATAGTTATTTCGATACCCGCGTGGGATAGTCTTTTTGGCTGCTTTCTTAATGGTGTTACAGAAGTCCTGGTAAGCCGCATCCATATCAAGTGAATCAGGCGGCAACAAAGTCTTTGCGAATTTATTTGTCAAAGCAATGTAGTGACTCCATTTGGGCTTGCGGAAGTTTCATCGCTTAACAGGCATGCTTGGCACTCCCACGGCAAACCTTGGTAGTGTAATAAGCGAAGATCGATGTTGTGACCTGGGAAACTTCTTAAGGACACGTCTATCCGGTAAGCGACTGTTTGGACCTACGCTAGCGAAAGCTAGATCTGGATTGATGCCAGTGTTCCAGCGGCCGGAATAAAAACTGGCAGCGTACTTGGCATTTTATAGGAGGGCAAGACAGTTAATAATTGTTCAGCCAACCAAGCACTCACCATCTGGACTGTTGTCATCGTAACCCCAGTTAGCATGACGACAGTTAAAATCGCCAGCGTACAGACAGGGGTGGGGAAACACTGGGAGATCCAGGGTTCGCAATCGCGTTGGCGGTGGTTTGTAGACGTTGACTATTTTATAGCCATCAACGTCCACACACAACCACTCGATCTCCGATGTCGGTGGAGATTGGTCCAAAAGCGTGTATCTCAGTCGCTCGTGAACAAACGTGGCAAGGCCATGCTTCCTGCTTAAAGAAGACCCAGCTAGTTGGTAGTTTGGTAGTACCAACTTCTCTGCATCAGTGCAGTGGGTCTCCTGCAGTAGGATGACGAGTGCCTCAGACTGCATAGCGAGGTGATGAAGAACGTTGATCTTGCTTGCAGTGAGGCCTTCGATGTTCAGCTGAAGAATAGTGGGTCTTCGGAACTTGTTGGCAATGTGCTCTGAAAAGGGCAGTTTTATCCTGGCATTGCCCCGTCCTGAAAAGGACGTTTGCCAATTAGCAGACCCACACTGAACATCGGAATGGGTGGATACCTTTCCGTTTTGGTAGGTTCGGTTTCGGTCTGTCATTTTAAAATCAATGAACAGACTTACTCACGGCCCAGGCTGCGTGAAAGCACATACCATCTGGGCCAGCACCTGCCACCTGGTCCAGCACCTACCATCTGGGCCAATAATTTTTGTTTCAAGATTTTTGCCTCTAATCATCATTTTTTGAAAAACCTTTATTACATTTATTTATAAATTGCTCTTAAACATTTCTTTCAAATGAATTCAAGAATTTGTAAACAGAAAAGAAAAAACGAAGCAATTGCTCCATTGCTTTTTTTGTACAAACAACTTCTTTTTGAAAACTTTTCATTAACAATAAAAAGCTTATCCGATTTGAAACAAACGCAAAAAATTATTCAACATAAAAATCTTTTCAAGCTATCTACTTGGTTATCTTAAATTTATCATATTGTTCATTAACTTATTAAGCGTTTGTAAAACTTTTAAACTTTATGATACAAACATTAAAACTGTTTGTGCAGTATTTAGTTACACCAAATTATATTTTCCCTGTTTCTTCTGCAATCAATTTGGTAAACTATACATTAAAACAAATTATTGAGAATTCCTTCCATGAAATTCACCTTGTTCAAGTTGCAATTTCAGCTCATGGATCTCAGTCATGTTAACCACCCCAGGGTCTCCTTTTGTTCCTATTTCACCGGTACTTCCGTTGTTCATTTTGTTATCTTTTTGACAGCCATCTCCTTTTAAGTTTTGCATTTCTTTGTAAAACAAGATTGACTCTTTGTTGTTTGTTTCCCCTCCATTTTCAATAGACTGTGTAGAACTAACAGATTTGCAAATAGACACCAACTGTGATGAAATCAAACTCACTAAGCCAAACAACAAGCAACATTCAAATATATTCATTTTTATTTTATCAAGAATTCTACAATGAAAAACTTGTTTTGTTTTATGATTTTTTTATTAAGCTTTATATACAAAGTTTTAATATTTTTAAAAGCTTGCATTATTTGATTTCAAATTAAAATTAGTTTCTTGCTCGGCAATACGTTTGTGAAATTTTTTAATTTACATTAAAAGTTAAAATAATCTTAAAGATGATTTTAAGTAGAGCTAGATCTTTTTTGAAAAGTCACAAGTTACCTTGATTGATTTTTAAAATGCTTTGTAGCTTGTAATATAACTTTGAGGGAAATCGGTAGAAAACAGCTACATGAGAAAAAAAATCTAATAAAAAACAAACTTGAAATTATGAAATATTTTTTATTTCAACAAAACGAGTAGGTATAAGTTGGACTTACTACATTTAGTAATTTGTATAGTTTTGAACTTGGTAAATGTTTATTGCTTGGCTTCATAGCATGTTTTGTTTTGATCCATGTTTGTGGTGATTGTTAATAAAATTGATTTTCAGAATAAAATGCTTAATTTATCAACAAAAAGATGCTCTCAGATTTCGAAAGTTTTGTTGTAATTTTAGATTTTGCAACTTAGTCGATAAAAAAAGATTTTTAAAACATTAAAAAGGTTCAATGCTGTTTAAATGATATTAATGAGATTACATTTTTGTTGTTGCAGCAATGAAAAAATATATCAATTTCATTCCTACCCTATAAAATTATTACAATTATTTTCAAAAATTAAAAAAAGTAAAAATTGAAAAAATTCAAGATTTTACTGAATAAGTAGAAACAATTACAAATTATTTAATAATTGTATTTTTTAAAAATTCTTGCTGTTACGAAGAATTTTGGATAATTATGGTTTTATTTTTTTAACTTTTAAGCATTAAAATAAAATTTTTATTAAACTATTGAATTTGTTTCACCATTGATTAATAAATAAACATCAACTTGTTTTTGTTAAATATGTTAATATTTTTTTGATTTCAAAATAAACACACGAATTTGTCATCGTAACAAAGCTCATTGTATGATAAAAATATTTACTTACACTAAATAATGAATACTAATTTAACATAGATAAAAATAACAAGTTTTTTTAACATCTAGTACAAGCTGAAACTAAAGTACTCAAATAAATTAAAGAATCACTCTGCTTATGTTTATTGAATTGAAAGTAATTCGAAAAATTACAAAGTATATAGAATACCAACTCTAAACCATAAAAGCTCAACTGACAAGGGTTGTTTTCAACATCTCAATCACAAAACACACTTAAGCTCATTGCAGTTACTACATGTTATATTCAATAATCACAGGAAGTAACATCAATTGCATTGTATAAAATTTATTGTTAATGATAAGTAATTGATCTACGTGTTGAAACTACCGTTTATGTCATAAAATTCAGGCGGTAAAAAAATACGCAATTGATTTTACATGATAATAAAATAAATGCTCTTGATTTTTATTAAACACAATGTACAATTTTTTACACTGCAAAAATTTCATTTTCTTGTTATTTATTTTGATTGTTATAAATTTTAAAAACTTAAATATTTGACATTTTTTAAACGTGTAAAGCTTATTTTAGAAATAAATTTTTATAAATGATTTTTCTGATTGTATGAATTTAAAATCTACAAAATTGCTTAAAACAAAAATCACAGGTGATTAAAATTAGCAACGTTGACTTGTTATTTGACTTTGTATTAAATAATTTAAATTAATTTGTCAGGCTCAGAGCAAGCAAAATTTAAATATTGTGAAATTGCACACCAGGCATAAAAATTATATCAATCATTTTAAAGCCTCTTTAGTCATATTACCAACTGAACTCAATTAAATATTTTTGTTCAAATAACGATATATTTTGAGAGATATTTCATTCATCATATAAACTGCTTAGAAGTTCGTCTCTTATATTTGGCGCTATAAAAACATCAAAAACTAAGCGATTTATTTTACTGATTGAATTCCAAAGGTGTCTGATTATGGCCTGCGTCAACATTAAGAATTGGCCGAGGAAAATTATCCTTGAATACAAAGAGATGACTATTTTTTTGTTTTTGCTTTGCAACATAATAATATTGTTCAGCAATGTTTTATTAAGTCAAAAATGATTCTCGGATCAATTAGGTTGGAAGGCTTTGTTCTAGGTAATTAAGTTGTTTTAATATTAACCAATTGAAATTTTAAGTTAAAAAAATTCTCAACAAGTCGATTGCGCAATATATTCAAATATTTAAAGTTAAAGTAATTAAATAAACTTCGGGAAACTACATTGGGTTTTATTCATCAATTGAAATAAAATGCTTTCACCAAAGAAGTTTATTTGATTTTACAAAAAGTTCTTTAAGTAAGAAACTGAGCCACCTAAAACAACTTAGTATAAATAGTTCTTTACCATAAATTTTACCAGAAGTTTAAAAATGTTTGAAAATATTGTAACTGGGTCAGAATAATTTTGCTAAACAGTCTTTTCTGAGTCGTGCCAGCGTAATTGTGGCAACAAATTCTCTTTACCAGCGTAAATTTAATTCTTTTTTTTTTTTTGAGGATACTGCAGTACTGTCAACGTTGTCTCCCAAATGTTTTTTAATGTTTCAGAGGACCTTAAATATCATAATATATAAGGATAAGGACCTTAAATATAAGAAGTGCATCGTGAGCAGTCTTTTTTGAGACCTTAAAGTGCATCGTGAGAAGTCAAAGTTCTGTCACGCTAACAAAAACATACTTCCAATAGATCAGGATTAGTGTTTCCAATTCGGGGCAAAATTTTAAAACCCGGGTTTCGGGAACCTGAGAGAAAAACCCCGGGAAAACTCGGGTTTTTCGGGTTTTGATGAAAAAGCGATTTTGCACAAAATAAACCCATTATTACGTTGAAATTATTACTGTTTGACTGGTACTTAAAGCGTACTTTATTAGCAACTTATTAGTTCTCTATAGTGGAAACATAACACAAAGGAGACGGCAAAATGTCTGTTCCGACAATATGGCTTTCAAAGTCAACCACATCAATCATATAGCAGAGTGCAGACTGCTGAAGTTTAAATGACAAGCTGAAATTTCAAAAATACACACCAAGTTACCAAGTTAAACATTAAAAAGCAATTGCTACAACAACCAAAAAAAACTAGTTTAGCAAATGATTGTGAAGACAACGAAAAGAAGAATGCATGAATAATTAAGTCTTTATTGCTAAAATAGAGCTTTTACTGATTTTTGTAGTACTGACGCATGAAAATCAAAGCGTCGAGACTCTAACCATTTAGTCTATTTCTCAATTTCGTGACAAATATTCCCATGGCTGAAAAAGCCCTTTCTGGCTCTACTGATGTGCGCTTGATTGTTAGCAATGCGTGATACAGCTTCTCAAGATTTTCAGGTCTCTTTTTTGTAGCTTCAAAAAGACTCATTTCTTTTTCTACAGTTTGTGATCGACTCTCTTCTTGTGCCGAAATAGCCTCACACTCGTGATTTTCACTCTCGAGAAATGAAACAACTCTTCAGAAAGAGTCATGACCTTAGGTGCCTGTTCAGGCTGTCCAGATTTAGTGGTAACGAGTTCACTCTCAACATTTTCACCCTCAACAGGATCCTCTTCCACATAATTATAAGGGTTCTGTGGATAGAGCCTTTTCAAAAAAGATATCGCCAAGGCTGCAATTTTGGTTTTACTGATTTTGTTTCCAAAATGGTCCTGATACTCGTCCAGGCAATTAGAAGACCTCAAATACTTAAGTAAGTGGACCAGTTCCGTGTTTCGCCTTTTTGCACCCGTATCTGAAACTTTTCCTGTAGAGCCTTACTGATCTTTGTATCCAGATCTCTTGGTTTCTTTAGAGTGAACATAACCACATTTTCAGCCAGAAGTAAGTCAGCTTTGTCTTTGCAAAGGTATTCGACTGCCATTTCCATTGGAGCAAGGGCTTCACAGAGCTCGTTGATCTTTTTCGATTTATCACCGGAAAACTCAAACTCTTGCTCAAGCTGAACCATTGCTACCTTTATTTCCTTGCGTAGCTCGTAAAAGCGCCGGAGCATTTTGAGCAAACTATTCCACCGAGTCTTGCAATCCAGGAATAGAGCTTTCTCTTTTCCAAAGGAGGCAATGTTTTGAGGCTGTAGATTGTTATCGTTGCGCACCGCGGATTTTCTGAACATTTTAACTGTCTTGCGCACTTTTGTAACGATTGTACGAAACTCAGAAACCAAAACTATGTCTGGAAGTTCATCGAGGTTGTCTTTAGCAGTTTCATCTATATCACTGTCTTCTTCCTCAACCTCATTATCATTGGCATTATTATTTTTGTTGTTAAATTCGTTAATTTTTAGCTTTTCTTTGTATAGTACGTCACAAATGCACAAATGAATTGCATGAGATAAACAAGCAATGTGTAGAGGATATGTTTCTCGACCGACTTTTATCATAACACTAGCTCCATCTGTGGTTGTGGCCACGATGTCCGTGTCCAAGTTAAGATTGAACTTGGCAAGTCTTCCTTGAACAAGCTCGATTGCTTTTTCAGATTTCATGCTGCCTTTGACACGAATCATACCAAGAGACTGAAAACTTTGTCCGTCACGTAGATTGAGAATCATGTATCGACGATTCCTGACTGAAGTTGATTCATCAAAGCTAATTGAAAAACGATCTCCGTTCTTCTTGGCTGTGTTAACTTTTTCACTGATAGTCGTGAGAGTGTTTTTAAACTCTTTAACAAAGTGATCACGGATGGTTTGGGGACTTTTGGGCATAGAATAACCATCAGTTTTGAAAGCTCTATTAATTAGAGAACTGCTTGCAATTTGGTTAAAAGTAAGACCATCAACGGACACTAATCGAGCTATGACCTCGCTGATGGACTCCTTCTTACTCTTAAAGTAAGACTCGATGCGTGAAACTTTCAATATTGGTTGTTTATCCTCAGCAGCTATTTCATAGCATCTTTTGACTTGAATTCTGTGCTTTGATTTCAAGTGACTGATTAAACTTTTGGTGCTTGAACCAGCTGCTTTCAATGTCACTGAACATAACTTGCACTGTGCTCTTTGTTGAGCCTTGTCATATAAGAAATGTTTCCAAACTTCTTATTTTCTATGGTCACTAACGTCTTGAAACTGAACGTCTGACATGTTTTGTTTGTGTCTACAAAATTCAGCAACGTAATATAAATGGTAAATGGTCAACTTTTAAAAAAGACAGCTTTTTATTTATGTTTTTGATCATGTGATGTTGTAACACGCGACAATCGTTTGATCACTTTTACTTTGATGTTCAGCCAATACTTTATCCGGCGCCTGCTTAATAAGGGCAGGTGGAGCTAACACTGCGGGTGTTTTTCACTGTTCCAAAGTCCAATTTTGTACGCTGCGGCCTGTGGGTGCTCAAATCGTAGTTAACATTCCTGAGTGACACTGAAATTTTTAAATTTTAAAATCTTTTTTTCCAAATTTTAAAACCCGGGTTTCGGGTAGTTAAAAAATAGCAAAAAACCTGGGTTTCGGGTTCGGGAAAACCCGGGTTGGAAACACTAATCAGGATAACAAAAAAAAGCTTTTCTAATCTGGGAAGAAATGAAGCACACAGCATGGCTAAAATGCTAGTATTGCTTCAAACAAAATCAATTTCTTTGGTTTTATGGCAAGCAAGAAATTACTATAAAAAGATGAGTATAGAGAATCACTCCTAACTCTGCCACTGCTTTAATGTATATGACCAAAATCACTTTTGGCCTGCAATATATTCAATTGATTGAGAAAATGCACACACAGGGGTAATTTGACCTCTTACCATCGAGGCAAATGACACATTACTGTGCAAAAGTACAAAGACTCATTCGATTTCGACCAATATCACATTGGTACTTAGCTGTTTACGACCGCATTGCGCTAATTTTCAACAGCCAGGACAATTACTGGTGAAAATTGATTTGGTAAAGTGCAAACAATAATCAAGCTAGCTAATTTGAAAAAATATATATATATATATAGAAATTTTTCAAAATTTTTTGGTCGGTGCTCATCAGGAAAGTGCTCAATGACGTCGAGTCAGAGCGGTTAGATAATTAACTTACAGACCACAAAATTTTTTTAATTTAACATTAATTTTATTTGCCCCAACAGACTGTTTCGCCTGCCTGGGCTCGTCAGGGGGCGGTTAAAAATCTGAAAAACAAAATAAATAAATAAATAAAAAAAATACAGTTTAAACGAAGCGCTTGAATTCCGGCGAAAAAGCGTAAAATAACAACAAGAAAAAACAAGAGGAAAACTACGGTTGTCAGGTTAATCGATAAATGAATTTTATTGCCAAAGAAAAAGTGTTTTTTACGTAGCTTGCTCTATTGTTTGGAAATAATAGGTAAATATAAAAAGTTTGCATTAAAAATGCGTTAAAATTAAATTAAATAGTCTGCACATTGGAAATACGATAAAAAGATGCTAAAGAAATGCGTTTAAAATGACAATTATTAGGATATGAATTAAAAATTAAAATAGTAACTAACCTTCATCAATGGAGAAATACATCCGAGGTAATATCTTGGTTCAAAAACATACCAAACAAATACAATTGCAAATTTATAAAGTTTGACATCATTGAATTCTACCCATCCATAACCGAAAATTTACTGAAAAAATCTATTAACTTTGCAAAAGAATACGTCAATATTGATGATGACACTATCAACATCATTATGCACTGCAGAAAATCTGTATTATTTGGCGATCAAAGTACGTGGACAAAGAAAAACGGCAACTTTTTTGACGTAACAATGGGCTCATACGATGGGGCAGAAATATGTGAATTAGTTGGACTGTATCTTTTACACGAACTTAATAAAACCATAAAAAATCAACACCTGGGACTATACAGAGACGATGGCCTGGCAGTAATAAACAGTAAATCAGGACCAGTCATCGAAAGAATCAAGAAAATCATATCATCAATTTTTCAAAACAACGGTCTCAAGATAACAACAGAATCCAATCTTTTACAAACTGATTTTTTAGATATCACCCTAAATTTAACTACAGGTAAATACTGGCCATACCGCAAACCCGGAGACATACCCCTTTATATAAATGCAAAATCGAATCACCCCCCCAATATAAAAAAACAATTACCCAAAATGATATCATCACGCTTATCTAGAAATTCATACAGCTTACAAGAATTTGATAAAACAATCCCAGAATATCAACTAGCCCTTGAAAAAAGCGGATACAGAGAAAAATTAACTTATGTAAAAGAAGAACCAAAACAAACAGATCAATTCAACTCAACCTCAAAAAACCGATCAAGAAACAGAACAAGAAAAATTATTTGGTTCAACCCTCCTTTCAATGATGAAGTCACCACTAACATTGGCAAAGAATTTTTTACCCTTCTCAATAAACACTTTCCACGAAGCAATAAATACCACAAAATTTTTAACAAAAACAACATAAAACTGAGCTATAGTTGCATGCCAAATATGAAATCTATGATAAATAAGCAAAACACTTCACGCCTAAACAACTCGGACAACAAAGTAGACGCCAAACAATGCAATTGCAGATCAGATAAAAACTGCCCACTTAACGGAAAATGTTGCAGAAACTCAGTAGTTTATAAAGCCTCCCTAAAAACTGATGAAACTGACAAGTTTTATTACGGCAGCTGCGAAACATCATTTAAACTCCGATACAATAACCATAACCAATCTTTTAAAGACAGTAGAAAAATTAACTCCACCGAACTATCTAAAGCCGTTTGGAAATTAAAACAATCAGGACTATCGCCAGAAATAAGATGGAAAATTGTGCAACACGCAACTCCATACCAATGTGGTTCAAAAACATGCAACTTATGCTTATCAGAAAAATTACAAATATTCCAGGCTGACCCAAATAAATTACTAAATAAACGCTCGGAGTTGGTCTCAAAATGTCGACATCGAAGTAAATTTAAATTACGAAGTTTTAATTACGCTGGCAGTTAATAAATATATTTACAAACTCGGTTTACCTTATTTTTACATCGCAACTTTGTCCACTTACTTGATCAGCAAATAAATCAATCCATCTCTACACCACATACTTATCGAACTAAAAATACTCTTAAATTATACCCTGTAAAAAAATTTACTATTTTAATTTTTAATTCATATCCTAATAATTGTCATTTTAAACGCATTTCTTTAGCATCTTTTTATCGTATTTCCAATGTGCAGACTATTTAATTTAATTTTAACGCATTTTTAATGCAAACTTTTTATATTTACCTATTATTTCCAAACAATAGAGCAAGCTACGTAAAAAACACTTTTTCTTTGGCAATAAAATTCATTTATCGATTAACCTGACAACCGTAGTTTTCCTCTTGTTTTTTCTTGTTGTTATTTTACGCTTTTTCGCCGGAATTCAAGCGCTTCGTTTAAACTGTATTTTTTTTATTTATTTATTTATTTTGTTTTTCAGATTTTTAACCGCCCCCTGACGAGCCCAGGCAGGCGAAACAGTCTGTTGGGGCAAATAAAATTAATGTTAAATTAAAAAAAATTTTGTGGTCTGTAAGTTAATTATCTAATTATATATATATATATATATATTTTTTTTTATTTTTTGTTTATCTAGACATAAAATATTAGAAAATTGAAAGCATAGTTTGGGGGCCTGAATTGTAAAAATAAATAGGTAATCTTGTCATAAAACATTAGAAAAATAGATTAAATTAAAGGTATAGCTTAGCTTGGTGCATATAGCCTAATTAAGAATTGCAGATAATATTGGGAAGCAAGATCCTCCGCCAGATAGCTGTTTCGACTATTGAAGTCTTGTCAGTGACGGTTTGATTTTTGCAAATGTTAAAAAAAAAAAGCTGAAAGGCAAACTGACTGAAGTGACGATTTGATTTTCACAGAATGTCAGAATTCAAAAAGAAAAGATTAAAGTACCAAAAGAGGTCTTTTGTAGATTGGAATCCTAACTATCGAAGTCACGAGCTAAAATTAAACAAAAAAAATGCGAATAATATAAGACCAAAAATAATAAAATGCCAAAGAAATCGCTAAGAAGATTAAGCACTAGGAGAACTCTATTGCAACTCTTTTTCAACTCCAATTTTCCAAAAGAGTTGCAAAGGAGTTCTCTTAGTGCTTAATCTTCCTATCGAGGATTGCGCAATAAAAACTCACGAATAAATCTTATTTAAAAAATTATATAAATTATCGTTTGGAAGACGATTAATTTTCAAACATAATTTGTCAAATTAACTATTTTTTAAAAACATTTCATTAGTTGTTTATTTTTTTTGTTAGTGGAAACATGCAAGTCAAATCGAAAAAATATCAACTTTATTATGACCTATGTGATGACTCAACTTTGGGTTGAAAAACTTCCCTCATTGTTTCTGCTTAATTTTAAGCAAAGCACGTAAATATAACTTGTACACTAAATTCTATCCTCTACCAACAATCATAAGTTCATTTTGTTTACAACAAAAACTCGTCAAATTAGGTCGGTGAAATAAAATTTATTTCAACGAAAGTAAAACCTATTCTGATCTAATGACATAATGATGTGACATATTTAATTAACTGTTAATATTTTAACAACTTTTTTGAGCAATTTTTAAACTACTTTAATCTTAATAATTTATCCAAAGCAGTGGTTCTCAAACTTTCATGGTTTGTGGCCTCCTTTTAGAGATCCTCAACACCCGTGCCCCTGCTTAACACACTGTCCCAAAAAAGTAGTGAAGAAAAAAAGTCATCATTTTGAAACTGTTTCTTATTTTTTTATTATTTTTGTCGCAAAAGTCAAATAAAGACAAGAAAAAGGTTTCTGCTTACGGGCTTTATGAAGGGCCAAATGGTCCCTTTGATAAACCTTGATCTAAGGCAATAAACACTCTTTTTTATTAGATAAAAATGTGATTTAAAGATTTAATGTTGCAAATCCTTCTAATTGTTAGTTATTTGATTCGATGACGAAACTGGTGGTGGATTCTGACGTGCAGTGATTGAATACAGTGGTGCCTTGACATACGAGTAGCTTTACTTACGAGTTTTGCGAAATGCGAGCCACTGCTCGGACGATTTTTTTACTTTGCCTTTGTCAAGCCAGGATTTGACGTTCGAACCGCGGGCAGTTGGCGCAGCGATTGATGATGATGATGATGATATTTTATTCATGCTAAGTAACATTATTAATACTGAGACGCACAACTACCGCTTTATTGAGTCTTTCCACGTATGCACCAAAGATGAGAAGAACCCGACTCGTTATGAGCAAAATTGTAGAGTAGCAATTAAGTTTATTGTTTTTATACAATATTAGTTATTTATAAATTTAAAGACCCGTCAAAAATAAAAAATGATGATAAAAAATAAAGTGGCAATGTAGGGGCTGGAACGGATTAATAGCTTTTACATTAATTTAAACGGGAAAATTTGCTGTGTCATGCGAGCAAATTGAGGTAAGAACTCGGTCACGGAACGAAATAAACTCATATGTCAAAGTTCCACAGTATTTGAAGAGCTGAGATCTAATAAATAAAATTTAATAAATAAAGTTTAAAGACCCGTCAAAAATAAAAAATAAAGTGGCAATGTAGGGGCTGGAACGGATTAATAGCGCATTTACATTAATTTAAACGGGAAAATTTGCTGTGTCATGCGAGCAAATTGAGGTAAAAACTCGGTCACGAAACGGAATAAAGTCATATGTTAAAGTACCACAGTATTTGAAAAGCTGCAATCTGGTAAATAAAATGAATAAAGAAAAAACGGCTCTGTGGAATATTCGTTTGAAAGTTATATTTTTGTCAGTTTTGTCTAGCATGTAGTTTGTTTGATAAGTATAATTTTATTTTGACCAATATCTTTCATTACCCCACGTAAAAAATAGAGCGTGAAATGTAAGAAATTAATCAACAAGTATTCACCCAAACTAATCATTGTCACAGCATTTCATTTATAATGCAGTGAGAACACAAAATGCAAATATGGCTGTCTTAGGAATGCGAAAAAAATATCCTTATTCGACTGCTTTGTCCGGGCAAAAAATTATAAATTTTGATGATAATATTTTATTGAAAGAAGGTGAATTGTTGTTATTGATTTGTTGTTTGCTACAGA
Organism: Diplosoma virens; assembly: GCA_963680785.1. Taxonomy (NCBI): domain Eukaryota; kingdom Metazoa; phylum Chordata; class Ascidiacea; order Aplousobranchia; family Didemnidae; genus Diplosoma; species Diplosoma virens. The sequence continues at coordinate 44,301,637 of OY796888.1, read as the reverse complement.
AAAATAAACTAAAAATCACCAAAGTGGTTTGGAATAAGAACTGACTAAACGGAAATCTCGTATCAAACAACTGTTGGTCAGCATTTAGTTCAGAAACAATTTTCGTAATTTTTCAATAAATTTTAATAAACTTTATGAGTTTATAATTTGCATAACTTTGAAGAATTTGTAGTAACATAGCAAAATTTGCTTACTCCAGTATACTGAAAAAAAAATGCAACAAAAAAAAGCTTTTTTGATCTTTTCTGTAAAAGATTTGTATGTTTTTTAAAATTTTGTGTATTTTGTTATTGGCTGCAAATTTTTTACAGCAAATTGTCACACTTCTTTCGCAATATAATCTCAACCGCATAAATCTATAATTGTTTTTCTTTTTCAGTAGTTTTAAATTTTAGTATGTCGTAATCTTTTTCATATTATTAGTGATTGCATAGTCGGTAAACCTTTACCGAATTTAATTCATTTGCAAATTGTGTTAGAAGTGGAGTTGCTCGTTTCAATTCTAAGCGCATTTGCGCCGTTTTCTCTTTTCTTTTTTGTCTCTTTTATCTCAAAAGCTCTTTTGTTTTTCCGAATGTTTTAGTTAATTTTACATTACGTAGTCGTTCGCTGGCGCGTCTATTATTGGCTATTGTAAAGTGTGACCTTAACTTAATTGCTAATCAGAGAAACTTTACATTATTTCAGAAAACTCGCTTATGATCTGGCGCCACGTGACGTGATCTTATATAAGCGTACGTTTGTTTTCATTCCAGATTCCAGATTTTATGTGAGATTCTAGTTAGTGATTTGAGTTGTTGCAGTGCAGTTAAGTCGTTCGTGTTTTGTGGCTATGTGACCGCAATTAATTCTATAGAGAGATAGAATTGTTGAGTTTGTGCAGCGGACCATAGTAAGATTATTATTTAGTCATTAAGGAGTTATTTTGGTGCTATAGCTCCCTAAAACAAAATTGTTGAAGTGATTATTTGCAGTTGTGGCGCTGGAATCGCTTTGAAGTTTTGGTGAAGCTTGAAAACCAAGTTTTTGTGAATCGATCAAGTTTTGTTAAATTTGTAAATATGTTCTTTATAGTTAGGATCAGTGGTTTCCGTCTGTCTGTGGACAGAAATTTTCTAAAGAATCAATTTGAACCTAACCGGAATTAACTTTATCAAAAACTTCAGTCTCGCGGCAAACTATTTCTTGAGCCGGAATAAATAAGATATAGACACAGTTTTACTTCAGCGCAGGTATTCGGGTTACAAAAACTTACTTGATTCTTTTGGATTCCCAAATATTTGTGGCATAAACATAATGATTTTGGTGAAGTCTGAAAATCTTTTCAACAGAAAAGTGGATCTTGGTAAAAAAACTTCAGAAGCAATGGCGTAATGCAGTGGTTCCCAACGTGGGGCGTACATTCCAGAGGTTGGATTTTCATTTTTAGGTGTTTTGGTTGTCAAAGTCTTTAATTTTATGATCTATTAGTCCTTATATTCCAATAAATAAAAAATGTAGCAATCACATATGTATTTCATTTATCATTCTGTTTTCGATTTTCAAATTACTCCCAATTACACTGCTAAATAGAGAATAAGGTCCATTTTAAAACAATTTTACAATTTCGTATTTTATCATTATTTACTTATTCCTATTTAATATACAAAGCCACCTTAACATAGATTTTTGATATTTTCCCTAATCTTCTTGCTCTTTTTGTTTAATATAATTTTCTTTAATATAATCATATGTTTTTTGTCTCTTTCTAGAAAAACTTAATCAATTAAAGTAAACCAGCTTTAGTTCAGCCTTGAGTTTTGTTCAAGAATATCATCTAGAAAATTAATAGTCCGTAAAATACGTATTTTGTGTGATCCAGAGAACCCACTGTGACATACTGTATGTGTAACATAAATTTTAAGCGTTTCTAACTCTTGAAATTTTAATTTTTTGGAATGAAAACAATTGGCAACACCTAATGTGAACCATATGCAATAATTCTAAAGTAATTTTTATTGGTTTTTAAAAATCATATGACTACAGTTCTCTTTCAAAAATTATTGGTTTCATGCTTTCATCTACGGGCGGAAATTAGCAAATTACGAATTTCTTCGTATAAATTTTCAAAACTTTTAAATTGGGTTGTCAATATTACTAAAAAATACATTTTTTTCGTGATCTTGTTTTACTGTGTCAAATAAAGTTAAAAAGTTTTACGATTTTGCTGCTAAAACATACAGAAACGCCCATTGTGACATATATGTCACATCCCCCAAAACAATTAAAATGAGCCCCAGCACAATTTTTAAAATAAGTTTTAAACTATAGTAGGTAAAAACTGCCCAAATACGTCAAAATTATCTTTTTTCTACAATCGCTTAATAGCGTGGGTTTTCTGGGGTTAACTTTTCGTTTATCTGTAGGCAGGAAAAAAATGAAGTTCAGACGCGTGTTTTAGTGTGACCTTACTTTTACTTTTAAATTATGATTATGTCACTCCTCATAGAAAAAATTTCAATATTTCTATACACAACAATCAGCAACACAAAAAATCAAACCAACTTTAACGGAAATTGGGTTTAATGTTGACTATATTAAAACTATCAACAATTTTTTTTCAGATTTTAGGTAGAAACATTAAGCCAAATTCGAAAATTTTAATTAAAAGACTCTTTGAATCTATACAGTATATAAAACAAAGCAATATAAATTAAAACACAGAGAAGCATTAAAAATATCTATGTTACTTTCTATTAACAACTAAAACAAAATCTTTTACAAAAAAAGTAAAAACTGGACTTTAGAAAGAAAGTAAAAAACAAACGAAGGTCCTCCTCTTCCTCCTCCACCTTATCCCGCCCAAACAATCCTTATTTACCATTAAAATTACTTGGAAAACAAAAAAAGTTGTAACAAACGTTTTTTGGATTTTGAGACAATTTTTAATCAATTATATCTCGAAAGTTTTAAAAAATTTTAAAAAATGACAACAAATTTTAAAAAATGGCATGACAACAAGCTTGGAACATCCGTGAGTTTGCATGTCATTTAAGTGAGCTAAATTGCCCATACACATAAAATCGCCAATTACAAAAAAGAAAATTTCACAAATGTCGGAAAGCTCCAATACAATAATGAGGCGCGCAAATAAGCACAAATTATAAGCATTCTATCTCAAAATACAATAAAACAAATTTTTGTTGGATATTTGCCAAGCTATTTTATTAATAATTATTTATTTCTTGGATTTTCGCAAACAAGCAAACAGCTACTTGTTGAATAAGCAAAGATTGGTGTTACTTCAGCGTGCGATCTCACTCGATGAATGATCTCAGGATGGCCGAAATCTCTTCCGTGGTCAGGGCTACTAATAATATGAAATAATCTAACCCCTAACCCGAACCTATATGTTACCTAAATATGACGCTGCGATCCCACGCCAAAGTAACAGACAAATATAAAATAAAAAATTCAAGTTACCTGTTTTATTAAAACAAGTTTAATTTTAAATTGGAAGTTTTGATTATAATAGTGCATAAATTGGATAATTATTTATTTAACTTGGCACTTAAAAATTCATTTTTTCATACCTTACTTCAGAATTTTCTATGGCCTATTGAGTATTCTATAAATTTTTTTCAATACTAAAATAATTTTTTCACACTTAAAAAGAAAAATAATTTTTAATAAAAAATATAATCAAAAATAATCTGCCCGACCAAGCTAATCAAAGCTTTAAACCTAATTACTACTTGAAAAAAATTTAGTGTGTTTGCGTAAACTTGTTAGAAAACAAATTGCTAATCTCTGTGATACATCAAATTAATTATTTGTTTTTTAATGTATTCGCATATTTTCCGAATTATTGTAAGTTACGAACCATATTTCAAGTATTTCATTTAAATTACTTGAGTAAGCCATATAATTTAACAAGTTAATTTTCAATTTTGTTTCCTGAATTCATCTTACAGATATTTTACTATTTTATTTTAAGAAATAAAACCATAAAATGTTGTTTGTACGGATTATATTTGCTCTTTTTAACAAATAATCTGCAAAATTTTTTCAGGTTGGCCGTGCATTTTCTTCTGAGCCATTTCAACTTGGTAGGAAATAGCAACTTTATTTTTAAAATAGCTTGCAGGGAAAAGGGCTTTGTTTTTTTGAAGCACATTGAAGAGACAGCCTTTTTTTAGTTTTCACTTTAATTTTCAGTTGTTTTTTCATGAAATTAAGTAAAAATCCATTGCTAGGTCACAACAATCGTTCTTCATCCAAGTTGTTAAAAAGACTGAACAGCGTTGAATTAGATAGAGAAAGTTTTTTTATAGGATTTTTTTTAGATTTTTGTAAGCAATTTTTGAAATGAAAGTGATAAATTACAGAACACAGTATAAATAACAAAACAATAACGTATGTTATTGTTTTCATTTACACTCTATTCAGTCCCTTTGCCCTAACTTCCTATTTACTCACCATGTGAACAGCGCGTTGTTTGTATTTTTGAACCATCTTTCTTTTAGTTTTGTTGACTTTTATATACACATTGGCATATCTATTTTGATCAGGAATAAAAGGATATTTATTTCTGTGCTAAACACTAAGCGCTTTAATCAGCGAAAACTGGATAAACATTTATCCAAATATTTTAGTTCTTATTACTTTGTGAAAAATACCATGTTTAAAAGACTCTCAAAAGTATTGCTGCTTACTGTACAATGTTGGAACAGATGAAGAAATATTTGTCAGATGAGAATCAATTGCAAATTCATATTGATATAGGGCTAATAGACTTTATATAGTTACAATTTCTTCTCATCGTTGTCTTCGTTTGGAAGGACATCCATTCCGCGTCAGACACAAATAGGACTTGAGCCAAAAGTTTATGCTTTTATTACCCCAGGCTGCTGTACTGCCTGGATCAGATACTGACAGTTATGCTGTTATAACAGTATCAAGTTTTGTCATCCAAAACGTCAGACCTCGTGCTCTATGTGGTGCCTGATGTATGGGGCACGTTATTTGGATGTGGTGTGCGATTTGTTCAGGGTCGCCGTACTCGCAATTTGGTGAAGGAGTGAGATTCCATTTGTGCATAGTCGAATGAAATCACCCAACAGCAGTTTGCAGCAGGGTTGTCAGATTGGCCTTTTTACGGCCAAAAATGAAACATTTGACTTTTATAGAATGCCTTTGGCAGCAGAATTTTTGTTTGGCTTTTTGGTCTTTTTTGGCCTTGTCTAAGTTAGCATTAGTGTAGATCAGAGGTGACAAACATGCGGCCCGCTTTCGTTAATTATAACTTAGTATGCATTGTATGGCGTCAAACATTTAAACAATTTTTTGAAGTCATAAATACTTTTTAAGACCCTGATCAAAGCAGAAGTATGCAACTGCGATTTATAAAGACCTTGTCAACAAAATGATTTGTTAAAGGAAACGTTTTATATAACCTTCTGGTAAATTACGAGGAATTACAACATTTCAATGCAGTAGCACTGTTCGACGAGACCTTCGCTATATAGCAAATTTGATTAAGGAAATGTTGCAAGACCGTATTAACTATCTCTACTTTGAATTTGCAACACCAATAGTGAAAGAGTTTGAGGGGGTTAATGTTATGTTTCAATGCACTAATGGTGACCCACAACAACTTTCACAGTCATTGTTTTTTCACTACCACAGTTTATACAACAGACTATATGATGCGACGGGAAATAGAAAAACCTTAACAAATGTAGACTTTGGAGTCGAGTTTTTAAGAGAATGTGAGAAGTATATTCAAGATCATGGAATGGCAAAATCTCATAACGTTGCTGAGGTAAAAACTACGTCTGAAATGATGATGTTAATAGCAGTGAAACAAATAAAAAAGAGTTAAATTTTCATTTGATACGCATAAGAATCTAACCCTTTGTACTAAAGGAAAACGATGATTTCCAGTCACTGCCTATCACGGCATACGATCAAGATAAGTTTGAAACTTAAAAATCTTGTATTGCAATGTGACGCCAGTTGCATGTTTTTGTTGTAGTTAATAGTGTATTAGTTTAAATTTGTAAAGATTTTCAAAATAGTTTTTTACTACAGTGTAATTATTAGGCTCATTTTTATCCAAATTTGTTATTTTTATATTTTTTATTTTATTTTCCACAAAATTGATAGAATCGTCAACTGATGATGATGTTTTAATCGAAATCGATTTTAACTTTTTAACTTTTTAATACAGTCCTTATACAACGACAGATTTTTAAGTTTCAAACTTATCTTGATTTTATGAGAAATACGAAAGAGATTACCATCTGCACAAAATATGTTAGAAAATTTAAAGAAAATAAAGCCCTCAAATCATTCTAAGCGACATAAGCAGGTGCTTATTTGCTAATTTACCGTTTTTGAAGTTATTTGATGACAAAATCACTGTTCTAGAGATCATTATCAAAAATTTATTTTTGCGGATTGGAATGAGGAAATTCTTAAAGCAGAAGGAATTCCAGTCAATGAAACTGAAAAATTTTGGGTATCAATATCTTTTTCAAAAATTTGGCTCAATATGCTCTCACTTGTTTTGTTACTCCGGTCAGTAATGCAGTAGTTGAGAATTTTTTTTACTTACAGCTGTAAAGACAAAACCAAGAAATAGGATGGAGACGGAACTTTTAGAATAGAACGGTCACGTTGCTAAAGGAAAGATGCTGCAAAGACTTGTTGTGTCAGAGAACATGCTAGCCCGATTCAAGTCTAATATTGTTTTCAAACAAATAAATAGCAGCAGTATCGATGATGCAATGCAACTGCTAGATTAAACTTTGTTTTTATGTGTATATTTTGCAGCTTTTTTCATTTTGTGCAATGTTTTAAGCATTTGGCCTTTTCCTTTTAAAATTGGGATTTTTTTGGGATAATTTTAGCCTAGTGGATTTTTTGTATCTGGTCACTCTACTCCGCAGGTGACTGAACTTAATTCAATCTGCTCTGGACAAACTCATTCTAGCACGCTTGGCACTGACCATTGGCATAAAAGCACAGATCCCGGATGTATTTTCACAGTATTTCATGTTCCATCTATAATTCGTCTACTGAGAAGTGCGGATGCCTAGTCCGTCAAGGTCTTTTAATAGACTCCACGCAGTTGGCAAAAACGAGCGTCTAGATCTTAGTCTCTCTTGACAAATATCTGAGGACCAACTTAAAAGACCATGCTGCGTAATGGCAAAGTCCAGAGATCTACGGTACGCCAAGAGAGTGTCGCTTCCCGTTGGAAAATCTCACCTGGCTGGATGCCTGAAAGTATAGATAGATTGTGCGTTGGAGTATGACGCAGGCATCCAGTAACTATGCACAAAGCGTCATTTAGTTCACTATTCATGAGGCGAGTGTGAGCACTGTGACACCAAACTGGTGCACAGTACTCAGTTGTTGAGTAGACCAGAGATAGGAAAGTTGTGTGCAGTGTTTTGACACCAGCACAATCAGGATAAGTCCTGACCTAACAGTCGCCTCAGCAGTGTGACGCGCAAAGATAATTTTTTGCGTAATGCCATTAGATGGTAAGAAAACATTAGCGATCTGTCCAGTTTTACCAGATAATAATAAATAGATAAATAGTTTTATTAGATAATAATAAATAGATAATTACCAGATAAATAGGGCTGGACAGAACGGTAAAAGTGTTATTGTTGTATATTTTTAGCTCACGTTTGGCCACTCGGTTGTTTAAATGAAAGGCGTCGTCACCGTTTTATTAGGGCTAAGCCCCAGCATCTAAGTCTGGAGATACGCTGAAAGTGTTGTCATGTCTTGTCTTAAAGTCCCTTTTAGGTCCTTCCAGTTTTCAGAAGAGACGAAAGGATAGATAGTCTGCATAGACAAACTTTCTGGAAATTGTGGATGGCAGGTTAAAGTGTAGATGTGGATGTTGAAAAGAAGGAGAGCCAGAAAACGATCCCTGCGGAACACCATTTTTTAAACGGGCCACCTGCTCTGCTTGCTGTCACCGGAAAAGTAAAAGTTTAGAATAAGATCCATGGGGGTGGCCGAGTAGGTAAACGCCGTTTTGATTACAAGCGCTATCGACATAATGAAGGTTCAAAACATACTCTTGTCATTCTTTTGTGCCCTTGGAAAAGCCATTTAACCCTTAAACGTCAAATGTTAACTTGAGGCAAAAACTGAACTTTGAATTTATTTTCACGTTTTCTTCTAAATTCGTGCGAAAAAGCGGTGTTAACCAGGGCTGGGGAGCCACTATAGAAGAGCACTAGCTCCGGATCCAGCTCCGGAGCTATCAAGCGCTTAGCCACTAGCTCCGGCTCCGGTTCTCCAGCTCTTTAATAAACAAGTAGTTTATCATTTAGTGTTTAAATCTTTTTTGCCATAAACTATACTATTCGAACAAAAATCACGACTTCTGATCTTTACAATTATATTAATCAAATCTGAAAGCGAGTACGAAGAAATATAACTAAATGAAAATCAATTGATTTTGAATGAAAATCATTTGATTTTCATTTAGTTGTCGTTACATGTACTGTAGTATTCATTTTTTCATTTGTGACGTTGTCTAAACCAGTGGTTCCCAAGCTTTTTTATATGACGGCACACTATTAAACTATTAAAATTCTCGCGGCACACCCATTATATTAATTAATGATAAAAAAGTCTTGACTGAAAATTTGTCAATGATTTCCCACTTTTCGTCCCAAAATCAGGTGATCTCTAAAAAAAAAGAAAGGTTTCCGCCTGAACTCACGCTCTTTCTTTCCCTCCGAATCTCACGTACAAAAACCGCAAAATTCGACATCCCTAAATAGTTCACTAAATGGACGTCGCTAAATAACTTTTTTGCAAAATCTTTTGCGGCTTTTGCAATCTTTTGCAAAATCTTTTGCAAAATCTTAACCTGAAGACCTCTCACGGCACACTAGTGTGCCGCAACACACTAGTTGGGAACCACTGATCTAAACAATGAAAAGTTTAAATCGTAACTATTATGAATAGCAAACTCCGCACTGACAAACAGCTAAACTTTTTCTCTTTAGTGGAAAACTTTAGAAGCACATGTGCGCGAAACAAAAAACTCGCAAGAGATTTAACACAGGAGGTAATAAGCGAGAACGTTTGTGACAAAACATTAAGGCAATAAATAAGATTGAGTCAGCCAAATCTTCACTCTGCAATTTTAAGAGATAAATTCATGACGTAGCAATCATGCGAAAATTGAACCAAATAAAAAATTTAAGTTATCCAATTCTCACGGCTACATCATGTTTTAGTCGTATTACATTTTGATATTTATTTACTCTTAATCATTGAGTGTTTAAATTAGTGATGAGATGATGCCAATTTTTTTTCGACTCCGATGCTGATTTCAACAACATTTTTCAATTTCGATTCTTCTTAGTCAGAATTCACCTTGTTTTTTATATGAGGCTAACAATTTTTTTTAAAGCACCTTGTTAGTTCGGAAGTGGAAATGAATAGAACTTGGACAGACAATATTAATTTATTCCAGACTTTACAATTATACGCCAGATTAGATATAAAACACCAAATTAGATTCAACAAATTAGATTAGATTAGATTAGATCGGATTAGGTTCAACAAATTTGTTCCTTTCCGAACACTTCAGCCAATAGGCTATTTAAATTCCAAAGGGAAAGATATAAGCGGCCAGCAGGCTCTACTAATAACCTTCTTGTAGCAAGGTCAAATCAAAAAGAATAGAACTGTCTCATGCTATTGTTACCATAACAGAGATCGCCAAAGGGAAGACAATTGCAGCGCGCATAATTACCAGGCGCCATGAGCGAACTTTAATTAGCGCGCGAACACGGACCTGGTTCGCGTCTTGGCGACGCTACACTCCCCCCCAAAATGTTACGTTAACATTTTAAACATTACAAAGGCGTCGTCAACACGGCGGTAACAGCAGTTCACAAATAAAGTAAATCCAACATAAATACACATCAAATTAATAACACAAATGGAGATTGAACTTAGAATAAACAAAAATTACACTATTCAACATAGTCTTCGTAAACAAATTATCATAAATAGCAAATAAACAATGCAACGTAAATTCACTCAAATTACTGAGCCGTTTTTTCAATTAAACACAATTTCGTAACGGGTCTAGTTAATACGGTATTGCGCGCCTTAACTTGGACCACTCGCACAAGGCCTTCCTTATCAGTTAAGGTTCGAATCACTCTCCCCACTACCCAATTTGATCTATGTTGCATGTCTTCAACTAGTAATACCACATCCCCTACTTCGAAATTTCTATTGCGGTTGAACCATTTTTGCCGCTGCAAAAGATTGGGAAGAAATTCTTTGGCCCAACGTCGCCAGAATTGATTGGCTAGAAATTGCACTTGGGCCCAACGCCTGCGTGTGTAACAACTGTTTGTGTCGAACGTGCCAGGCGGTAAGTTAGGGTTGCCTCTTAGCAGTAGCAGATGGTTGGGGGTTTAAAGGCTCCTCTTCAGAATCCTGGAGCATTAATGAGACCAAAGGTCTGGAATTTAAAATCCCCTCCACCTCAGTCATTAAAGTTACTAAACATTCTTCGGTCAATGTCTGCATCTGAGTTAATGCATTTAAAATTTTGCGCACTGAGCGTATCATTCGCTCCCATGCGCCACCCATGTGACTCGCATAGGGAGAGTTAAAGCGCCATTTAATTTCTAACTGAAGGCAGAAATTATTCAATTTTGATTGTTGTAGACTCTGAAGTGATTCGCGCAGAACACGTTCGGCGCCTACAAAGTTAGTGCCATTGTCACTGAAAATCTCATCGGGTTGACCCCTTCTGGCTATAAAACTTCTCAGTGCATTTATAAAGGAGTCTGTAGATAGGTCACTAGCCACCTCGATGTGCACTGCTCTTGTTGTCAAGCATGAAAATATGCATCCGTATCTTTTAATCCGACTTCTTCCCTGCTTAACCAAAAAGGAACCAAAGTAGTCAACGCCTACTTTATAGAAGGGTGGCTTGTCTGTCTGTACCCTACAGCGCGGAAGATCAGCCATCAACTGCTTGCCTACCGAAGCATTGCGTCTTTTACATTTTATGCATTGACCTATAGAGTGGCGGACAGCAGCTGCACCTTTGACAACCCAAAAGCGCTGTCGTAACGAGGCCCAGGTATGACTAGTGCCTGCGTGGCCGAGTTTGTCATGATGCTGTCTTATAACTAACTCAGTCAAATGAGAACATTGAGGCATAATTATTGGATGTTTTATGTCTACGTCAATATCAAGTTGTGCGAGCCTGCCACCTACCCGCGCTACTCCGTCAAGAAAAATAGGGTTAATCTTTCGCATGAATAAAGGCCATCTATGTGAAGATGTTTTCGTAAACAAATATGGAAAATGCTGCCTCTGGGTGTATTTAACAAGTTCGATTTCTGCATTTTGCAAGTTCTCGACAGTAATCTGTTTAAGGATTTTCAATTTACAATCAAAACTGTTGCGATTCTGCAAGAAGAATTTGTATTTCAAAATCCAGGCCGTCAAACGCTTCAGTTTGTATAAATTAGAGCAGCGATTGATGAGTTTATCTATTGAGTTTAGCTCACCTGTAAAGCGAGATTCCAAGGCTGAACAAATAGTCTGCTCCTTAGCCGATATAAATTCTTCGGGCGGAGTTAGGTTTGACAACTTATTTGTAGGCCACTCGGTGCGGGGCTTTGTCAAAAACTCTGGTCCTTTTAACCACCTTTTCACTTCGTTAGAGTTAGCTCGTATGCCACGAGAAGCAAGATCGGCAGGATTCAAATTTGACGGCACATGGCGCCAACAATCAAGTTCAGTATTTTGTTCAATGATTGTTAAACGATTGGCCACAAACACAGGAAAGCGTTTGGTGTTATTTTTTATGCAATGAAGTACGGCTGTAGAGTCGGTCCAGAAAGTTGAAACTACTGGTAGGTCTAACTCCGCCTTCAATAAGCAAGATAAGCGTACGGCTAGGACAGCGGCTGTTAATTCTAATTTAGGTATTGATATAGACTTAATTGGGGCCAATCTAGATTTTCCCAAAAGAAACGAACAATGGACAAAACCTTTTGTATCAATTATACGAAGATACGAACATGCGCCGTATGCAAACGAAGATGCGTCAGCGAAACAGTGAATCTCATAGCTAGCAGCAGCTACTTGGGTAAAACACCGGGGAATCCTAAGCTCACTTAAATAAGGCAATTCCTCGAGCCAGCGAGACCATCTAACTCTTTCTTCTTCGCTGATAATGCTATCCCAATTAGCTTTCTGTTTGCACAAATCTTGAAGCAATAATTTTGCCTCCAAAATTACTGGCGCTACAAATCCCATAGGGTCGTAAACACTTGCTGTCATGGAAAGCAACCCTCGTCTTGTGAAAGATTTTTTGTTGACGTGAATGTCGAAAGTAAAGTAATCGCCTTTTACATGCCATTGAATGCCCAGGACCTTTTCCTTCACACCGTTATCTAACATAAACTGGCCTAAATTTGATTTTTCTAATTCGGAGATAGATTCCAACACCATGTCATCGTTAGAAATCCATTTCCTCAAATGAAAACCGCGTCGGGCCAAAAGTTCTGAGTTTTTGTTGCATCGTGACTGCTTCCTTAACTGTTGGAACTGAAACCAAGCAGTCGTCAACGTAGAAATTATGAAGCACGGCTCCTGATATCATAGATGGATATAAATGACCAAATTCACGAGCGGTTTGCTTCAAACAGAAATTGGCACAACTCGGGGATGAGGTTGCACCAAAGGGGTGTACCACCATTTTATAAACTTTTGGTTCTTTATATAGGTCTCCTTTGTTCCACCATAAAATCTGAGCGCGTTTTGGTCTCGGGGGTCTACCTTAATTTGATGAAACATCGCCTTTACGTCTGCTACTAGGGCGATTTTATTCTTTCTGAAGCGAGTAAGGACACCAACTAAACTATTGGCCAAATCTGGACCCTTCATTAATTTGTCGTTTAAAGAAGTTCCGTTAAATTTTGCCGCACAATCAAAAACTACTCTAAGCTTTCCAGGTTTACTCGGATTGACTACGGGATGATGGGGAATGTACCACACAGTGGAAGCATTTTGAATATCCTTTTCAGTAATTTCTTGGGCATATCCTTCACTCAAGTATGACTCGATCGCTTCTGTGTATGCCTTTCTCAACTTCTCGTCTTTAAGCAATCGGTTCCTCAGATGGAACAGTCGTTTTCTAGCTAAAGGTAGATTATCTGGAAGCTGCTTCTGACATTCGTCTTTCCACAGCAATGGCAGTTGGTAATGTCCTCCATCAAGGCATAATCTAGTTTCCATCACGTCGTAAGCTGCTCTGTCCTCCTTAGAGTTTGGAACGTTCAATACTGATGTACCCCTTTCAAAGTCTAACTTCCACAAGCGTTCAGTTGCTTGCAGCAGCTCATTATCTTTACAACTTAGAAAGTTAATATTGAAGTTTGATTGGGAAGAAAGCATCATTGAGGGACCTAATAGAGACCAACCTAAAGGGGTTTCGATGGCGTAAGGTGTGCCTTTAAGACCCTTTCGTATATTTCCCACGCAAAACATTTCTGGAACGTCAGCACCTATTAACATTTGAATCGAAGCGCCTGGTATAGTGTCAAATCTTATATTCTTAAGATGTTGAAATTGAGAGAGTTCTCTTTTAGGTGGGATTGAGTTAGGTTGCAGAGAAATACTTTCAATGGAATGTACATTGGTTAAAGAAAACGAGTTATCGTTATTAAGGGCAGATACTTCTAAGTCGCATAATATACTTTTATAGACTTTGGAGGACCCGTTTATAGTTTTAATCTGAATGCTGTTTTCAGGACCGTTAAGGTTTAATGTCTTAACCAGGTTTTCGTCGCAAAAAGTGTGGGTAGAACCTTGGTCGAGTAATGCATAGGTCAAAATACCTTTATTTTTTTGAGCTACGCGAACTGGAACAACGCATAGGTATACAGTTCCAAAAGAACTCTCAGTACGAATTTTATTGCTAAGTAAAGCGCTAGATACGTTAGTATTTTCAATCGTGTCGGAAGTCGATGTGGATTTTTCGCAGGTATGAAGTTTTTTGCTATCGACAGATCGATGAAGGAGGGTATGGTGAAATGCTCCAGAACAGCCATCGACCTTACAAGTATTCGTCCTTTTGCATGCTGGCGTCCGATGCTTAGAACTTAGGCACTTGTGACATAACTTCGTTGTTTTTACGAATTTATAACGTTCGTTTAACGATAAGTTTAAGAAACTGGCACAATTCAGCAACTTATGTCTTGTATCTTTGCAGTACCAACAAGATCCTAAACCCGTCCTTTTATTTTCTTCCTCCAAGAAAGCTACGGTTGCTTTAGAGCTAAAGGGCTTGGACTTGGGGTTAGATTTATCATTCAAAATTCTGAGGCCGAACAAAGAATTAGCAACATCAGATTCTTGTTTCACGAACACAACTAAATCGGAAAATTCCGCTACAAAGCCCCTAGTTTTTTCTATCTCTACTGACCTTTTCACCCATCGCCCTCGTAAATTATAAGGCAACTTTCCTACCAAGGCGGTAAGAGTATCTAAAGTATCTAGATTTGTGTATCGGGGAATGTCTTTTGTTATCTCTAGGGTCTTCTCTAGTAGTTCGCAAAAGGATTTCAATTGTCGACTTGCTCCACTTTTAATTGCCGGAAATTCCTTAAGTTTTTGATAGCAAGCGTCAGATATGATCCATGGCGATCCGTACTCTCGAACAAGTTTTTGCTTGGCCCTTTGGTAGCATGCTTCCTGACCAGCTAAATGGTTTATTTGGCCCTGTATATCCTCGCTGCAATGCTGAAGCAAGAGGCAAAACAGAGTTCGTTCATCATGAACCCTTGGCTCAAGGTGTGTTTCAAAGTTATTAAGAAATGACTTGAATTCGAGGGATCCCCTTTAAACTTAGGAAATTCAGGTCTAGGCAAAAACATACTATCATAATCGACGTTGTAAAGCCACGGTTGGTAGGGCGTATTGGTAAATGGCGAATAAGATCGGGTAGGTAAATGTTGCGGAGCATCTAAAGATGGACGAGAAGCACCTTCATTCAAGGGCGTTGCCCCACTATTCGCCTCGTAACCAGAACGGCTAGTATTAGCTGTTGATACAGCTGTTTGACCAAAAGTAACCCTCTTAGTAGCCATAGAAGCGGTTGGAAATTGAGTTCCTACACTACTTGGAGTTAACAAAGTTGAGGGATTTGGATTAGAAAAGGAGGGACCCTTGACATCCTTACTTTCTGCCTCTTCCCACACTTTACACTCTAACTCGGCAAGAGCTATTTTGCGTAGAGCCTCCCTTTCTTCCAGCTCCGTTTCTAGTCATGACTTACGCTATTGCTCTTCCGCATCTAGTCGTGACTTACGCTGTTGCTCTTCCGCATCTAGTCGTAACTTACGCAGTTGCTCTTCCGCATCTAGTTGTAACTTACGCTTTTACTCTTCCGCATCTAGTTGTAACTTACGTTGTTGCTCTTCCGCCCGTTCTCGCATATGATTAGCTTGTAATTGTGCCGTTTTAAGATTAAGAGTGGCTTGAAGTCGCCTAACCGTGAGAGAAGAAGACCGTGAGCTTTTACTAGATTTAGTCGAGCTAGTGGGCGCGGCATAAAAACGGGCAAAATCTTTATTAGAACCCATAGTCCCTGTGCGAGTGAACCAGTCACTTATTCGCTCATCAAACTCGCGTTTATTAGTTGCTACATCGGCTATGGTTCGCACAGGTGTCATATTGCTTGACATTATTTTCATTAATTCATTGTATGAATCTTCTACTTTAGCAACGCTCTCGTTTAACGACTTAATTTCCGGATTACGCAACGACATTAATTTTTCGGCGGTTAAATAATTATTGTTTAGTGTAGATCGCAAGCTTTCGATAGCATTTTGTACATCGTCTTGAAGCGGGTTAATCTCGGGAGTATTAGACTCCATTCGTAATAAATGTTCAAACAAATATAAATTGACACAATAAATAATTAACAATAGTAAATTAGTTACTTAAAGTTTCAACACCTTCCGTGCTCTGTATTGGAGCGGACAAATTTAAATGTTCAAATACCGTTTTCCTTGCGGTCTTCCAACTTCTTAGGAATTTTCTTCAAGACTTGAATTGAGATGCGTCCGTTGACACCACAGACAAATGGAAGGAAAATAACTCTGCTTCTTGCAATGTGTTCAAAGTTCTTATTCAAAGCAAATAATTTATTAAGTTCTTATTCAGTTAGAATTATCTTATAAGTTTAATAAATTCTTCCAAATTTGTTACAACTTGTCCAAATTCGTTATAAACTTGCGCCAAATTCGCTATAACTCGTACAAATTTGTTTAAACTCTTTGTTAGTTCGGAAGTGGAAATGAATAGAACTTGGACAGACAATATTAATTTATTCCAGACTTTACAATTATACGCCAGATTAGATATAAAACACCAAATTAGATTCAACAAATTAGATTAGATTAGATTAGATCGGATTAGGTTCAACAAATTTGTTCCTTTCCGAACACTTCAGCCAATAGGCTATTTAAATTCCAAAGGGAAAGATATAAGCGGCCAGCAGGCTCTACTAATAACCTTCTTGTAGCAAGGTCAAATCAAAAAGAATAGAACTGTCTCATGCTATTGTTACCATAACAGAGATCGCCAAAGGGAAGACAATTGCAGCGCGCATAATTACCAGGCGCCATGAGCGAACTTTAATTAGCGCGCGAACACGGACCTGGTTCGGGTCTTGGCGACGCTACACACCTACTTTAATTAGTTGCATAATTGATGTACATTGCCTCTTCCTTAATTGTTTTAAATTGTTCACCATTAGCCATTGCAAATTAAAGATTATATGTATATTAAAAAGTGAATCAATCGTCCTCGCAGAGTGCCCAATTAAAGAAAAAGAGCAATATTTTAATACAAAATTTGTTTAATCACTGTTTTAAAAAAACCACGAACATCTCTTGCTTCTTTATTTAAATAAAATCTTGATCCTTATTCAATTAGAAAGATTCTATTTGAAAAAGGATATTTAAATACATTATACAAAATTTGTTTAACTACTTTTTAAAAATTCAAAACAGTCTGTTTCATTCTATTGAATCTTCTTGTGTTTACAGGAAAAATAAATAATATAATGATTAGTAAACTTAGTACTATGTTTTTATAACATCATTAAGAGAACATAGTATGATAAGTCAATCTTATCTGATAAATAATATGTAGTTCTGCCAAATATAATTTGTAAAAGGTCGTTTCAAAATTTTAAATTATTTTTAACAATAGACATATTATTTAAGCTTTTCAAATTTTATGCTTCGAAATATGTAGTTTGTTAAACTACCATAATATTCTAAAACTGTCAAAAACTAAAACAGGTCCAAACTTGCAAAGAGTGGTATATTTATTGTAGGATACATAGACTTAAAAAATTATTTTAAAAAGTTATTCTAAACAAAAATTCTGAGCTAATTACCATTCGGCTCAATAAACTTTTTTTTATTTAATTTCTTCAGATAACTATAAATAAAAACAGCTAATTAAACAGCTGATGAAGGACAGGTTTTATTTTTTTTATTCCGCTTAATATCTTTTAAAACCAAAAATTTTTTACGTTCAATCATCATCTGTTTCTTTGTATATTTGTCTGAAGAAGTTGAACAAACAAAAGCTTATAGAGCTGAATACTATTTAGCTGCGATTTTTTGTTGAGAATAATTTGTTAAACTAATCAAGCAAATAATGCAATTCCTGTGACGTCATATAGGAAAAAATGATTCAGGTTGTGCAGTCATATTAAGATGACCTGACTCCCCTTTTCTTACCTTAATATGAATAAAAAAAACTGATTTTATTGGATGAAATAGAAAATTGAGATTTTTAAAATAGAGTTCAAATAAATTTTGTACGAAATTGCTTTGATCTTTTTTTTGAGCACTTTGCAATAAAGATCGATTCACTCTTGCTCTCTTTCTCTCTCTCTCTCTCTCTACGTGCTGTATATATTTAGTAACATTATATTAGGAAAAAATTAATCGATGTGTTTTTGTAAAGCGCTTCATGAAAGTCGGAACAAATACATGTAGATTGATTTTTCATTTATTAAAAAACAACCCGACAGCCTGTTTTATCTATTCCTTAATTTTTTTAATCAGATAAAACAGGCTGTAGAGATGCTTTTGCTTAATAAATAAACAGAAAGATATCTATATAACACAAAATTTATTTTATTAACATTTAAAAATCCATAACAGTCAATTTCATTCTATGAAATTGATCTTATGAACCATTACTGGAGCCGGAGCTAATAAAATTTTTGTGGCTCCAGCTCCGGCTCCGGCTCCGCAGAAATATTTAAGGCTCAAGCTCCAGCTCTGGCTCCTCCAAAATTGGCTGGCTCCATGGCTCCGCGCTCCGGCTCCGGCTTCCCAGCCCTGGTGTTAAATCAAAATAATATTTCTACTTATTATGTTTTTTGAAACAGTTTTGATATATTTTTAGTTTTTGATCACGTTTTATCAAGTTTTTTGTTCGAACTTGATTTTCATAGAACTTGATTTTCACAAGCAAAATTTGAAAGCTCGGTGGAAAGTACAACTCCAATTTTTTTTTCATATATAGAAAGAGTAATTGCTTTTTTAAATTTCACACTAGCTGAACGTTTTTTAGGTGAAATAAACCATCATTTTGGAACAAAAATTAGTGTTTTTGTGACCAATGTTGCTTATTTATGTTTTATTATTTTATCTCTATATTTATCTTCATGACTCGCAGGAAAGCGACGGAGGCGCTAATACATAGGGTAAGCAATTAGCCCGACCTTCTTTCGGAGATACCAAGATATGGCTGTCCGCTTGTAATTTAATTGAGATATGACTGTAATTTAGAACTGCTTGCGAAGGCCACCAAGCAGGGAAATGTGCCGTAAAGTGTCTTTCCAAGGACACAACAGATTTGCGCGAGTGGGTTTTGAACCAAGATCATGTTGATGACGAGTCCGGTGCTTTAACCACTCGACCACGCTGCTTTGAGTTAACAAACCTAAAAAAATTGTTATATTAATATTTAATGTTTCTTACATTTTGTGCTTCGTAGTGTGATTACAGTCTCGCGTAAAGTATTTACATAACGGAGGGGTCTGCAATAGTTTTGGTGCAATGAAAGAGGTTCGTGGCAACAAAAGGTTGAGAACCACTGGTTTAGTTGAAGCATATTGTAAATATTGGGTGTGATACAAGATTACCGGCGATAGCTTTAGACGTGTGCTTACAATTCTGAAATATTTCCAACATTTTAGTAAGGCTGAATTTGAATAAAGACTTTTCTTTTATTTGTTACTTGACTTTCGAAAACAATAAGTACATTTGACGCATATTTTCTAATAAAAATTTTTTTTAATTTTTGGTTTAATTTTTTAAAACAAGCCCCAAACGAAAATTTTAATTAAGTTCAATTTTTCAAATAAAAAACAACATTTGGCAGTCAATAAAATTGTTTTTTTATTTTGCCCTTAAAATTCAAGTCCAAAAAATGAAACCAACTTGTGCAAGTATTTTTGCTTGCTTATTTTTGAATCATTCAATTGATAATTACATGTATAACTATAGCTTCCAACAATTTACCAAAAATTTGAGTCGGAGAGGACAAAAAAATACGAATTTCATACCAACTACATCACATCTAAAAAGCGACTCCAGCTTCAGCATATTTAAAAAAAACTAATTCGGTTCCGACTCCACCCAAAAACATGCGACTCCGACTTCCGACTCCATAACTTTGGCTTAAAATTTAAAGCAATTTGGTTTCGTGTCTCGCTACTCCAAAGTCTTGTCTCGTCTTGGTCTCTCTACCCCAAAGTTTCGATCTCAAAGCTCCTTGCCTCGATTCCACAACTGTTTTAAATTTCTCCTCTCCAAGTGTCAATGTAAATAATGATATATTTCCATTTTTCTTAAAATTTTATAAAAGGGAATAGAATTATTTAAAAAATTTAAAATATTGTTGTTCAACTTTTTTACTGTTTCGTTGCCTCAAGTCAATTAGACCTACCAGCGTTTCTTTTATTTTATTTTTTTTTCTTATTTCAAAACAAGAAACAATTTTTGCTATCACAACAGTATGTATGTAAACTTAAACAATGAATAAAATAATTCGGCCTACTTACATTTATGTAAAATTTTTAAGATTGCAGCATAGGTGGTTTATTATGCAAAGTAAGGTTTGGCGTGATAGGTTACTTTGTGGGCTAAGGGATTGTTTCCGTTACGAACGTGGAATGGAGCATTCTTTGTTTGTTTTATGGATTTTTTTGCTTCGCTTAGCGGTCGCTTAGATTTTAAGCGGGAAAGATCAATAGAACAAAGAAAAATATTCCATTCCATGCAAGTAGTGGAAAGGAGCCTTATGTCAAAGACCGGCCGAGGGCGTGTGGGCACGCGGCTAAGACCGTCGTATTAATGGCTCAAAACCTACTCCGTCAATTTGTTGTGTCCTTGAAAAAAACTCGGTATTTTTTTCGGCTACGCGGTCTTAATATAACAAGCTAGCATAAAATTCAATCTGCCTAAGGTTGCATAACTGAGCAGCAATACCTTGGCATCTTCGAGCCAAATCGAGTTAATCGTTTGAACGGTTGCTCTAAGTAGGCTATGGCGCTTCCGACAGTTTTTTAAAAAATGCCGTAAGTGTCTTCGCAAAGGCACAACAGAATAGTGCAAGTAGGTTTTGAACCGACACAATGTTGATTACAATCACGGCGCTTTTGACCACCGCTCTTAATTGCTACTTCCGACGTAACGTAACTACACCAAAATTTCAAGGTGTTGTTCTACCTGGTCCGTGAAAATATTTTTTTTGTTTTAATGATACGTTTAAATTCAAATTCAAATTCAAATTTATTTTATTTATAGCAAGCAGTAAAAATATCAATAAAATACGTAGTACAACAGTAGGCTATACTCAGCAGTTCTTACACAGAAGACAGTAAAAAAAACATACGATTATCACGTCAACTGCCACCTTAAATTTGGTGATAGTATACATTTGAAGATTAAACAACAATAAGAAGTGAAGACTGTCACACTTCATAATAATTTTAATCATAACGATATAGTTTATTCCCGTTAAAAGTAATTCGTAGTTTTATTATAAGAGAATAATCGCGTCTCTTGTTCGCTGCTTTCGTACTATGTGATATAACGTCCGATTTGCTTTCTATTGCGTTATATGTATCTTTTTTCTCTTTCGCTCGACCGTATGACGAAATATGTTTTTCAAGCTTTAATACAGCTCGCATATTGTAGAAATGTAGAATGTTCTGGCGCATTCAAGCGTAGCGATCTCTCTAGGAAATTCGGGTTAAGTCTCGAATTTACGAGCAAGTTTGCGTCACGTGATCTTGTTTTCTATATAAAGCCAATGCGTAGCAATTATTATTATTGTGAGGTAATTTAAAGCGACTCGAGGGACGGCTTGAGTGAAAGTGATTGTGTATGGCCAGAGCAGGTGAACCGTTAGATTTTGTGTCGGTTGACAATTGTTGAATTTATTTTGCGCCAGTGGTTGGGAGTTGTGTTCTACAAAGGTAGAATTAGTTGTGTTGATTGAATCAAGTTATAGTGTTGATTTTCGCTTTGCAGTGTGGCAAAGCGTGGAATAGAGTTTCGTCGGTCGTGATTTTCGTAATACATTCGTTCTTATTAGAGACAGTGGTCTCTGTTTATTGTGAAGAAGAGTCTTCAACAAAACCAATCCGAGCTTTCGTTAAACCAACTGTATAAAGCTTCAGGCTTGTAGCAAGTCTACTTCTTGAGCCGGAATAAAATAAAATTACAATCAGAAAAAGGTCTACATTACCTTTGATATATTTTTTAAAGTTGAATTTTTATTCAAATAAATTTTGTGCATGTATTTGCTTATCTCTAGTTGTACTATTTATGTTCAATAAACTTAATTTTTGGAAAAGTGGTTGTGTGTGAGCATTGTATTTACTGAAAGTCATTGAACAAATTAATCATAAAGTAGTATGAAATGGAGTATGAAATTTGCTTCAAAATGACAACTAACATTGCATGATTATCGATCCGGAAGTTTGTTTAATTTAAGGTTTTTTCTAAGGATATTGATTTTATTTAGTATTTTTATATGTTTCCGCCTGTGGAAAAAGTTTATCGTAATTTAATCATAAACTTGTTATTTCAACTTATTTTTGAAAAAGAATTTAAATTCTTCAAGAAATTTCAATTAAAGTAATTTTTTTGCTGAGTATGAGACTGCGTTAAACAGCTTTTTAAAATTCAGTTGAAGATATTCGCTGCATGCTTTAGATGCTTTTTTTGTCTCGTACCTCCAATGCGTCATGTGTTGCCACGGCATTTTTTCTTTTTTTAGGAAATAAAATTTTTTTCTGCCGCAATTACAGTGGTTGAATTTAAACTATCGGATCAGATTGTGATTTGCATGTCAATCGTTTGCCACCCCTGACCCAGCATAATCCCTTTTTAATAATAGGCATAATATATTATTAATGAGTTACCCCGTTTTTGTTTTTTCTTGGATTCATAGCCAAATCTGCCGCTTGTGTTTTTAAAATTAGCAGTTCAACTAACTCGATATATCTGCTATTACAAGGTTATAAACTATGTTTTTATAGACCTTACCTCTGTTTCCATTAAATTGAAATATATTGTATTCTTTTCAATTATTATTTAGCTAGGGTTGCCAACCGTCCTTTATATCAAAGGACAGTCCTTTAATTAAGCTTTTCAGTCCTTGTCCTTTTTAGCATTTAGAAAAGATGCTAATTGTCCTTTATTTCTTTCCAACGTCGTTTTGCCCGATAGTTATAGTACTGTGTTTGATGTAAAAGGGTTTTTAAACAAATGTATGGGATTCACTGAGGAATAATTCTCAGTTTAGTTTCAGCTAAATGTAATTAAAGTAAAATAGTCTTTTAATTAAAATTAAATTTATGTTTATTGTTTTAGCAATAACTTCATTGAATGCTGTGTTCAGTACTTCAATATTAATTTTTTAATGAAAATCATGGAAACCCCAATGAAGAAAAAGAAGCGTATGTGTTCATTTAAGAAAGACTAAAAAAAGATTATGATTGGTTGAGAGAAACTAGTAATCCACAAAAGGCAAAATGTATTACTTGTGAAAGTGTTTTTACTAATGGGTACATGGGTGGTTTAGCAGTAGCACAACGTGCAAAATCAGCCTATCACAAAACGAGAACTATGGATTTTGCTTCATCTTCTGTAATGGATAAATTTTTGGTGAAAAAAAATTCAGAAGAGGATATTGTAGTTGCTTCAGAAATAGATCAAATATATCACGCAATTAAACATAATCATTCATATAACTCGCTGGATTGTGGATTGAAATTGAATTCAAAAATTTACCAGGATTCAAAAGTTGCTGCCAAAGTATCTTGTGGTCGAATCAAATGCGAGGCAATCGTCACAAATGTGCTAGGTGAAAAGGCATTAGCAGTGATTATGGACGATTTGAAACAACATGATCCTCCGTTATTTTTTGGCATTCAAATTGATGCTTCAAATCACAAAAACATGAAAATGTTTCCAGTCTGTGTTCAGTATTTTAACTTGGAACATGGCACAGTTACTTATATTATTGATTTATTCGAGAATGCAGATGAAAGTGCAGATGGAATGTTTACTTGTTTGAAAAACACTATGGACAATTTGCAACTTGATTGGAAAAGAGTTTCTTGTTTAAGTGCAGATAACGCAAATTGCAACTTTGGAGAAAAACATTCTCTTTATACTAATGTTCGCACACTAAGTGATGGTATTATTAAGGCTAACTGCAGTGCACACATTGTACACAATACATTGAAATTTGCTTTAGGAAATTTGAATGCGGACATTGAAAATATTGTCCTGAAAATTTAAAGTCATTTCTCAATGTCAGCAAAAAGACGGGAAACTCTTAAAGAATTTCATATATTTGTAGAGACAGAATTTCATGAAATTCTGCGTCATGTACCTACTAGGTGGCTATCTCTGCACCCATGCATCGAAAGAATCTTACTTTCTTGGAAAGCTTTAAGTTCTTATTTCTTGAGCAGACCAGCTGAATGTTCCAAACAATTACTCAAACTTCTTATGATTGATAATGAGTCAACGAAAATTCCTCGGCTTATTGAAATGTATTTAATATTCTCACAACATGTAATGGAGATATTTAAATTAGCTGTTCAAGAACTGGAAAAAAATGAAACTTCAACAGCAGATGTTTTTATTATTCTTACTAATTTAAGAAATAGGTTAAAATCCCGATGTGATGAAGAATTCTTTGGGTATGATATTCACCAACTTCTTGCAAATGTGGGTGCTGCTGAAGCTCAAGAGGTAACTAAAGATTTTAGATTATTTCTCAACTCTGCAATAACGTATTTGGAAAAAAAATTGACTTTAAGAAAATTTAACATTTGGAAAATTATCAAAATTAAGTCTTTTGGATAATCTTTTTCCAAAATACCAGACACTTGTAAAAATTGTAGAGCATTTCAAGCTAAAAGACAAACTTAATTTGAATATGGATGACCTATTTGATGAAGTTGCACTCATTCAAAAAAATTTTGGCACAATTCGAAGCACTAAACTGTTTACAGAAAGCAAAACAATAAGCAGTAAATGGCACTTTATCTTGAAAAGTTTTAATCTTAAGTGTGTTAATGTTTTTAAAATAGTTTCATTTGTGCTCTCAATTCTTGGAACCTCAGCTTATTGTGAACGCATTTTTAGTGTAATGTCGTCTAAATGGCGCAGTGAAAGGAACAGATGCTCCATACAACTAATGAAAAGTGAGCTTTTAATATACTTTAACTTGAAAGACACGTGTCGTGAATTTTCGGAAAAAATAAAACGTGATCCACAATTGCTGAAGTCAGCAAAAAGTCAAAAGAAATATAAATTTTAAGAATTAAAAACTTATGCAACTGCAAAATTAGAGCTTGTTTGGGTCAATGTTAAATAAACATTAAATGAAGAGTTAAAACACATGAATATATTTTTAATATATCTTTTTAGCTTGTATATAATTTTTATTTTATTGTTTTTATATTGTACTTGCCTGCAAGTTACAAAATAAATGATGACGGTAATCTATGTCCTTTATTGAAACTTTTCATGGTTGGCAACCCTATATTTAGCAGATGCCTTGTGATGTTAATTGCAATTCGATTGTGTGAAATGATATTTTCCAGATACAAATTTGGAGCAAGTTAAGAATTCGCCCTCGCTGTTTAAAACTTTTTTTTCTAATTTTTGAATTCTCTCGTTTTCCACTCGCTTCTCTCTTTCTCGTACACTCTCTCTCTCGTTCTTTCTCCCTCTTTCTCCCTCTGCTCTCTGTTGCTCTTTACAAAAAGTGAAATTGTAGAGCTGGGCGAATGCTTTACAAGATGAAAATCATCGCGGTTGGGCAAATAATTTACAAGAAATACAATTCGTTTTTTCGAACGACATAAACTTATCAATAAGCGAATACTTTGCAAGAAACAACAAATAAATTAATATGATGCTAAAAATGTTGTTATATTTTGTTTTTGAAAAAAACAAAGTTTATCGCTTACAAGAAACAAGTAAAATCTATAATTGGGCTAAATAAAATATTACCATTTTTTGTTTAAAAATAAAAATTTGATCGATAATAAAGTTATAGCTTACTTTACAAGAAACAATTAAAAACTATAATGCGCGATAAGCTTATGGTTACAAAGATCATGGAGCTTGTTCGAAAGGGAAGTTACCCAATTACTACTGGTTACAACAAACAAAGCAAGCTTCAACGTGTAAAGTTGTGCGCTCATCAGGGATCGATCTTGGCTTCCTTTTTTTTAACATTTATACGCACAACCTGCCTTAGGACTTCCACAAAAATTGCTAATGCAGACGCTCTTGCGTTGTTGCACTTTTCTGAAAACTGGAACAAGTTGGAACTTTAAGTTTAGAGATGATTGCACTTTCAAGGTATTCCACACTTTGAGGTTGACGCGTTAAACGTTAACGTTAAGACGGTGACCTGATTTTTATGTAACTAAGCAGGAGGCCAAACGTGAGCTGGGGGTGTACAATAGCAATACATACACAATAGCAATGTGCTTTTGTCATTTTGTCTAACCTTATCTTCAGTGGTGGATATTCCAATTTAGGGGCCCGAGGCAAGAATTTTCAAAAATTCATGTTGTCTGAGAAAAAAAAGAGGTCTGATCTGGGCTTGGATATTTTTCTCCCAAAATCAAAGTGTTCTCTAAAAAAAAAAAAAAGGTCTTCACTTCAATTTCACCTCTAATTTCCCTATTTTTCTCCCAAAATCAAGGTGTTCTCTAAAAAAAAAAAAAAAAGGTCTTCACTCCGAATCGTCCACTGAGCAAATCCAAAACTGTATATGCTGTTTTCGAGGGGGGGCCTGAGGCGACTGCCTCATTCGCCTCACCCAATATCCACCACTGCTTATCTTATCTTGGGATGAAAGTTGACAAATCGCTCACGCTCCATCACTGTTGCGCAAAAAACTATTTTCACGTGTCACGCTGCTGAGGCAACTTGTAGGCTCAGGATTGGGCAATGGTGCCCAAAACACTGCCCATAGCTGCCCTATCTATTGTCTCTTCAAGAGCTGACGAGTTGCAGGGCACTGCAATAGATGCTGACTGTGGTTTATTTATTGGGTATCATATGCCAGCCTAAAAGACTAAGATCTACATGTAAATGCTTGTTTGTGTCTGCTGCGCAAGAATTGCTTAACGATCTTGCCGAATTAGTATCCATGCCGCTCAGTGGCTGAATCATAGATCGAATACGGAATATCATGGGAGTAAATTCCAACTTCGTGCTTTCATTACCAACGCATAACCGACACCCGGCTCTTTCGAAACAGCGTTCAGAACAGCTCAGGTTATGCTTAAATACATGCGGACGGGCCCACGACAACTTGCCGCGGCCCAACTTGCGAGTCGACTGCGGCTATTTTGATTTGCTTGCAAATTTCGTTTGCAGACTTCCAATCCAAGTTACTTCATGTCAATTTTTTGTCGCATATGCAATAATTTCCATTACCTGCATGTCCCTAAAATGAGATGCGCTGATTCGGTAACAACTACTTTTATATCCATTTTTGGTTTTTAATCGAAAGTATACGAAGCCTACTTTACACTAAACGCTAAAATGCTATACATGTATGTGAATGAATAAAAGTCGGTTATGTATGAAAAATCTTCATTTTATATGCTAGAATTTTTTTAATATTTTCACATATTAACATCACTTTTAACAACGAACAAAAATATCTTATTTATTGTAAAAATTCTATTCAAAACAAAAATTGTAACACAAAAAAAATTTAAAACGAAAATTTTACAGTGGATATTGTCCTGCAATGGCTTGCAATATATTGGGCAAAACTCTCTCTTTGCTTCTATTTTTCCTCCACAAAAATTCGGCGATGTATGAAGCAAGAAAAGTTCGTCGACATCCTTGCATTCTTCTAAGTTTTCCCATAAATTGGCCCCACACATTTTCAATTGTATTTGTGTGGATTCCTAGAGGATCCACAAAATGCCGGCGGTGATTCACGGTTTTGTGCGTGTATCCTAATGCTAAAAATAAAACAAATTTTTTTTACTCTTCATGCTTACATAAACTTACAAGAGCAATACTAATAAAACAGGTAAAAAAGTAGGCCTATTTTTGCTTGTCAGGAAGTAAGAGAGCCGTAAAGGCGAAACAGTTCATTGAGGTTTTCTTTTGAACAAAATTTTGTGCGTGACTTTCTACAGTATAAATTAATTTAAAAAAGCAGATCGGAATACAAAGAAGGACAGCAGGGGCCTTCTTTTGCAAGAGCAGATTTTTTGGGTTTCACTTTCAATGTAAGTATTACACAATAAACTACCGTTCATACATAATTATTTTTCGTGTATTGTCATTTCTATTCCTCGAAATCGATACCCTAGAGACGTGATTAAACTTGCACCAATTTACAACTGCTGGTGGGTACTGTTTTCAGTGTTCTCTATAGACCGGGTTCTCTACTTTGACAAATTATTTATAATTTAAAAAATTTTAGCAAACTCAAATTTTATACTTTGTTTGTTGGTCAATGCCTCCAAAAACCACGGCTGCGGCACAGGACGTCCTTGAGGATTTCCTGGTTTTCGTTTGGCCACAAGGGTCTCGTCGATGGAGACAATGTGGCCAGGACCTCCGATTGGACTCGAATTTACAATTAATTCCTCCGTGCAGATCTTCAAAAGAATAGTTACAATTAATGCCACACAATGCACAAACGCAAATCAATGAAAAAATTAATGATAACATAAACGTTAATACATTGGAGACGCAAAAATCTAAGCCAGTCTGAATGTTGCCTTCGTACATGCTGCTCGTTTCTGGGCGCTGCACTGGACTTGGAAACTTGATAAAAGAGCGTTTTTATGCATTTTTCATATTACTATTTATCCTCAGAGAGTACAAAAGCACTTTATGAATTTTTAATACAATACCAATATTTTTTTGTAAATTGTTACCTGGTTTATTAAATAGTCATTTAAGATGATTATTAAAGGTTTGTATGAAAGTTATTCATAGTCATCCTAATTCATAGCAGATTTAGTCGCAGACTGTCATCGTATTTAAACCACTATCACCAAAAAAGTAAAGAACATTACAGTGCACACAAAAAATTTTAGACATCTAAACTAGGGTTGCCATACCGTCCGGAAATTTATTAATTTTTTGGTCTCCGGAAAGAATTTTATAAAAAGTGCACATGTCCGGAATTTTAGCATCAACTAAAAACAACGTGCAAGTTTTTAAGATAGCACCTTGATTATGGAAGGAAAACAGCAAATATGGAGATCGATTGGAAGTGAAAACCTTTTTTTTTCGATAGAACACCACGATTTTGGGAAGAAAATAGGGAAATTCAAAATCGATTCAAAGTGAAGACCTTTTTTTTGTTGGTGCGCCCATGTCAGTCCGTAATTCCGCGTATTCAGATATGGCAACCCTTATCTAGAGTGAACAGCAGTTTCTTGCGCGAATTATTTATATGTTTGAATGCTTACTTCTCAAATAAATTGACACCAATCCACAGCAGTGGGTCTACTTATTTTTGCTTGTGATGCAATAATATATAATGGTGCGTCTATTGCCCAAAAAAAGATCTCCATCATAATTTGAGAAAAAGTTAAATTACTTTTTTTAAAAAAAGATGCTTTTCGAACACTCTTGGTCGTTCGACAACCCTGAAAAAGTAATACATATGTGACGTTGTGACTAAGTTGTGATAATTACATTGTGAGTAAGGTTAATATTGCATAACTAGTGTTGGGATTTAAAATTGTAAGAATAGGTTCTCTTTTGTATAGAACTTACAAACAACAGGTTCCGACATTATACAGAAATCTAGAAATATATAGATTACATTATATTAGAAGCTGGGTTTGTTGAACGTCCTGAAAATCCAAGAACCGGTTCGCGCGAACCCCCAGAATCTCATTACTGGGCCTAATTACACTAAATTGCTATCATAAAAAACAATGCACACAAGCTAATTGTATAAAACCTTAATTTATTCAGGCACTACATATTTTATACTTGTAACTTGGTTCTGGTATTTTACCTGCTTTTCACCTACCGTTCAGGATCTTTAAACTTTTGTTTTTTAATTTGTATCATCATACTGCTCGTATATGACAAAATTCAATAAACAAACGATTGTACGCCAAGTATGAAAGAGGTGTAAGCTACACCAGAGTGACCAGATCTTATAACGTAGGCGTTCTGCTATAGTTGAATTACGTTAAGTAAGCCTTACAGTTCCAAATTTTTTTGCGTTCTTTTTGTACAGCTTAAAAATAAATAACATAATTGATTTACTTTTCATTTCGCTTAAACAAGATAGTTTAGTATAAAATCGTAAAAAAGTTCTTATTTTTTGCACTTATTTCTGTCTGTTTCAAACTACCTACGTTATACTTCCGCTTCAAAAGTACATTTGTTTTATTAAAATAGTAATAAATAGTATTCATAAATTTAAACTTACATTAGTGTGTTGCATCGCCAAACCACCTTATCAAGAAGACCGGATTTTTTTTGCAAACTCATGTTTGAGGTGCATCTATCACAAGTACGTCTTCGTGCCAGCAATCCGTGGTCTTGTAGCCACAGCAAAAGTCCATCTTCAGAAAAATAATTTATTTCTTCCAAGAATTCCGCCACATTGCTGTTTTCTAAGTTATCGAAGTTCATTATTAAAGATATTTTGCAAGTTATTTGATGAACACGACAGCTCTGTCCATTGGAATGAGTAAACTATTTCCAAGCAATCGCCAAAAAAAGCAATTTCAAATGTCGTTGTTTCGCAATCGGCCCCTTCTTGAAGCTTTGATTTGGTAATGGGTCATTGTTTATAACAATACTCATTATTTTTTGTGTGCGATCAGACTCCTGAAATTCATTAATGAATCGTGCTATTTTTCGTTGAAGTTCCATTGTGTTCGCTTTACAGTTTCCGTAGCACTTTGCAAAATAATTGGTAAGCATTGCTTGCAACATTGCGAAATGCAATAACAGCACCTTTTCATTATATTTCTCTTTATTTCAAACTGCCACAACCACGTGCTAAGTCATTCAATGCTTTATTTCTATCGCTGGAACTATAGTTTGAAAAAACAAAAGGTATTCCTTGTACAGAGTGGCCCAGATATAACCGAGCCCAAAAGCTCGGTTGATGATTATTGATTTTAAGTTTGCTTCATTAGTCATTAATTTCGTAGAATGGCCTGCAAGATCTCCAGACCTGACTCCCCTAGACTTCTTTCTTTGGGGAGTACTCAAAACTCAAATGTTAACTGTAACTTTTCATAATAATTCGGGTTCGGTTACATCTGGGCCACCCTGTATATTATATCCGTATATCCAACTAATAGTTTTTAAGTGTTTCTTGTAAAGTAGGCTAAAGGCCCGTTTCCATTACGAGCGTGGAAAAGAGCATTCTTTGTTTGTTTTATTTTGCGCTTGCTTCAATCAAAGATCAATAAAAGAAACAAAGAATGCTCTTTTCCACGCTCGTAGTGGAAACGGCCTCAAGCGATAAACTTTGTTTTTTTCAAAAACAAAAAATAACAACTTTTTTAGCATCATCTTATAATTTATTTGTTGTTTCTTGCAAAGTATTCGCTTATTGATAATTTTATGTCCTTTGAAAAAACAAAATGTATTCCTTGTAAATTATTCGCCCAACCGCGGTTATTTTCATCTTGTAAAGCATTCGCCCAGCTCTTACTTCTTGTAAAGAATTCGACAATTTTTAACACCATCGAGAAGGAAGGCTTAAAAACGAGTTTATAACTTTATTATTGATAAATTAAATAAAAAAAAATTAAAAAAAAGTATTATTTTACTTAGCCCAATTATAGTTTTGAATTGTTTATTGTAAAGTAGGCTAAGCGATAACTATGTTTTTTTCAAAAACAAAAAATAACAACTTTTTTAGCATCATATTAATTTATTTGTTGTTTCTTGCAAAGTATTCGCTTATTGATAAGTTTATGCCATTCGAAAAAACGAAATGTATTTCTTGTAAATTATTCGCCCAACCACGGTTATTTTCATCTTGTAAAGCATTCGCCCAACTCTTACTTCTTGTATAGAATTCGCCAATTTTTAACACCATCGAAAATAAAGGCTTAAAAACGAGTTTATAACTTTATTATTGATAAATTAAACAAAAAAATATAAAAAAAAAGTATTATTCTACTTAGCCCAATTATAGTTTTGAATTGTTTCTTGTAAAGTAGGCTAAGCGATAAACTATGTTTTTTTCAAAAACAAAAAATAACAACTTTTTTAGCATCATATGAATTTATTTGTTGTTTCTTGCAAAGTATTCGCTTATTGATAAGTTTATGTCATTCGAAAAAAACGAAATGTATTTCTTGTAAATTATTCGCCCAACCGCGGTTATTTTCATCTTGTAAAGCATTCGCCCAGCTCTTACTTCTTGTATAGAATTCGGCAATTTTTAATACCATCTAAAACAAAGGCTTAAAAACGAGTTTATAACTTTATTATTGATAAATTAAATAAAAAAAAATAAAAAAAAAGTATTATTTTACTTAGCCCAATTATAGTTTTGAATTGTTTCTTGTAAAGTAGGCTAAACGATAAATTATGTTTTTTTCAAAAACAAAAAATAACAACTTTTTTAGCATCATGTTAATTTATTTGTTGTTTCTTGCAAAGTATTCGCTTATTGAGGGTGTAATTTTTAATGATAAGCTTTCTTGGAAGTCTCATATACAACATGTTTGCTCTAAGCTCTCCAATGGTTCCCGGGCAATGCTCAAACTGAGGAATTATGTTGACACTACAACACTAAAAACAGTATGCTATGCTTTAATTTACTCTTATCTTCAATATTGTGTCTCAACGTGTGGACAGGCTTCGACTACTGCCCTGGATCCACTGGTAAGAATACACAAACGCATAATAAGAATTATTACAAATAGTCCTTTTTTGTCACATACAAATCCTCTTTTTCAAAAATTGAATTTCTTAAAAATAAAAGATATTGTTAAACTTGAAATGGCAAAAACAATGTTTTGCTTTAATAAAAATTCAGCAAAAAATGAGTCCCAAACTATTGTAAGTATAACCCAAAAACATCATTATAAAACAAGACTGGCAGCACAACAAAATTACTTTCAACCTAGAAAGAGGACAGAATTAGGTAAAAAGACATTTTCTTATATTGGACCTAAAATATGGCAAGAAGTAGCCTACCTTTCGAATTAAAATCACTTTCTTATAATCAATTTAAGAAGAAATTTAAACTTTTTTTAACTAGTCGATATTAAATAAGATGCCACAACAGCTTGATGAAGTCAGCTGGCACATGGAAATTTATTTAATAACAACTAATATTGCTATTTAATCTTCATTGTTTTTCTAAATGTATTGTGTTTTTGTAAGTGTACTGCTGTGTTTTTCTGATAAAAAAAAAAATTTTTTTTTGTCCCACTATTTAGAGGGAGGCAGTGGACTAGAAGACCGTATAGTCATTTCGTTGCCTTCCTGTGCTTTCGAAAACTTTTTTTTTCACATATATTGGTGTATTTTTCGTTTTGAAGCACAAAACAAATAAATAGATAAGTTTATGCCGTTCGAAAAAACGAAAGGTATTCCTTGTCCATTATTCGCCCAACCGCTGTTATTTTCATCTTGTAAAGCATTCGCCGAGCTCTACAATTTCACTTTTTGTAAAGAGCAATAGAGAGCAGAGGGAGAAAGAACGAGAGAGAAAGGGTACGAGAAAGAGAGAAGCAAGTGGAAAACGAGAGAATTCAAAAATTAGAAAAAAGAGTTTTAAACAGCAAGGGCGAATTCTTAACTTGCTCCAAAAAGTTCTTATTGTATTGTTATTTTTACTTAAAATGAAAATGATTTTTTTATGTTCACAGAGTTGGCTTGACTTTCAGCTTAAAATTAAAAATATCATTTGAGAAATTTTTTTTGCGTTTAATTTACAAATATTTTTAATGGCTGGATTGATAAAGAAGCAAATTTTGAAGCATCTATCAAAGTATGCATAATCTATACTTTTTTACTATATATATGCAACACATTTAACCAGATATCTTCTTGTAGTTTGTTGATGCCAATTTTTGATTGCATACTACAAGAAGATAATTAGAAATAAACCAAAAAAATGTCTTGAAGTTGACAAATTTTTCTTTTCAAAAAGTCATAGTGAGCAATTTTGTAAAACTGATACATAATCTGCATCATCATCATCATTTTCAGGAAAAACATTAAATTAGTTCAGTTTACTTTCCTTTGCTTGCTTGTCCTTTTGGGTTTGCAGGGACAGCAGCTCCAGTTGGGATCTCCAAGCTTCCCAATCTCCTGCAACTAGCAGTGATTTCTCTGTTGAAATTCCAAGTTTTCTACATAATTCTGCCAGGAAGTTCTGGGTCACCCTGTAGGCCTTTTGCCACTCAGAAAAGCATCCATTAGTGTATACATAATCCTATTTTTGGGAATTATTAATTTTTGAAAAAATCTTTTTTCACTTGCTTTATTTGTTTTATTTCCTCCAGATGCTATAAGGGGATTCGTAGTTAGTTTCACCCATAAAAATTACTTGAGTTGACATCTTAAAAAAACTTTTTCTTAATCATATTAGCTTTCATGAACTGATGTGTAGTTTGTCAAATGCGATATAAAACATTTATAAAATCAACAGTAGATTATGAAAACTAGGGTGATTAAAAAGAACAAGTCTCTTTTAAAAATCGCCATGAGTGATTTTAGTTTGTGCAACTAACCTGAATCCTCTTCCAGTTCCTATTAGTTCTTGAGAGATTCTTTTTCTCTCAATTTCTTCTTTATTCCATTCCGATGCTGCAAGGGGGATTCTGGGTTAATTTTATTGAAAAGTATCACTTACAATGACTTCTTAAACAGACCCAAAAAAACTTGGTCAACTTTGTGCATTTTTTTGGTGCATTGCAGATTGATTTTAACTGTTGATCTAGCTTTTTCTTTATTTATTCTTTCAATAAAAGAAAATGATAAGACTATGGTAGCAAAAAACCATTAAGCATTTCTATTTTAATGATATATTGTGTGTTCTTATAAGCCATACAGATAAAAGAAACTGTTTTAACAATATTAACAAAGTGATTTTTTGAAAAAGCTTATGTTTTTTAATTACATAATCTATTTATTGAAACTAATTTAAGAGATGAAAGAAAGTGTTTTGATGATATTAAGAATGTGATAGTTTGAAAAATCTTATTTACATTATTTGTTGCCATTGTTTGAAGGGTATACACTCCAGGTCAGACACAAACAGGACTGGGGCCAAGGGTTTGCTCAAAGGCACCACACTCGCAATTCAGTGAAGGAGCAAGACCCCATTTGTGCATGGATGAATGGAATTGCCCAACAACAGTCTGCAGGCAGTTGAGCTTAACCCAAGCTGCTCAGGGTAAGCCCATCCCAACAGGCCTGCCACTGGTCCTGGGCACAAAAGCATGGAGGCTGGAAGCACCTTCACAGTATTTCATTTTTCATTTTTGATTTGTCCATTCAGAAGCATGGATGCCAAGTCTGGCAAGGCTGTCCAAAAGATTCTGTGCAGCTGATACAAATGGGTGCCTGGATCTTAGTCTCACTTGGCAAGTATCTGAGGACCCACTTAAGAGACCATACAAGATATGAGCAGGGTTCAGAGATCCACGGTTGTTGAAGGAGAGTGTCACTCCCAGTTGGCAAAGCTCAGCTGGCTGGATGCCTGAGAGTATAGGTAGGTGGTCCATTGGAGTGGGATGCAGGCATCCAGTGACTATGTGCAAGGCGTCGTTCAAGACACTGTTGATGAAGCGAGTGTGAGCACTGCTACACCAGACTGGCACACTGTACTCAGCTGTTGAGTAGAATAGAGATAAGGTGGCTATGCGTAGTGTTTTAGCACCAGCACTCCATCCTGAGCCCATGAGTTGTCTCAGCAGTGTGATGTGCAAGGATAGTTTTTTGCGCAATGCCACTAAATGGTGACGTGAGTGATCTGTACAGTTTTACCCCATGATAAGTAAAGGTTGGACAGAACAGTTAAAGTCTACTGTTGTAGACTTTTAGCTCATGTTTGGCCTCTCGGTTATTTAAGTGAAAGGCTGCCATCACCGTCTTAATGTGACTGAGCTTCAACCTCCAAGTCTGGAGATACGTCGAAAGTGTAGACATGTCTTGGCTTAAAGTGCCCTCCAAGTCCTTCCAGTTTCCAGAAGAGTGCAACAATGCTAAATCATCAGCATAAGCAAACTTTCTGGAAATCATGGAAGGAAAATCGTACATATAGATGTTAAATAGGAGGGGAGCCAAGATCGGTCCCTGAAGAACACCATTTTTACGATGACATAACCTGCTTTGTTTGCTGTCACTGCTAGTAAGGGTGAAACTTTGATTTCAGACAAGCTCTATAATCATTCTGACCATGTGCTTATCCAGAAGAAGTCTCAGCAGCTTGCAGGTAAGGGCATGGTGCCAGACAGTGTTATAAGCAACTGTCAGATCGAAAAATACAGCACCGACCTTCCTTTTAGCCTCAAAAGAATCCTTGATGTTTGGGGTTAGCAGAACAACTTGATCTACAGTTGACTTTTTGTGTCGAAACCCAGCCTGCTCTTTATGGAGCAGTGGATCAATTAATGGCTGAACATGGGCATAGATAAGCCTCTCGAGGATCTTGTAGGAGACACAGAGCAGAGATATTGGTCAATAACTCTTTTGGTCTCCCACAGGCTTCATTGGGTTTGGGATCATGGCTACAAGTGCTCTTCTCCAGATCTTGGAAATTTTGAGTCGGCGCAAACAGGAAGAGAGGAAGTCACATAACCAGGACTTCAAAGCAGCTCCTTATTGAAAAAACTCTTGCATTATTGATGTTATTATATACTATTGATTTGTATCTTTTTATTTATATTTCATATATATTTTATTGATTTTTTCCTAAGTGTAATTGAAAAGTAAAATAAGTTTTTTGTGTAAAATTATTGTTTGATAGTATTTGTTTTCAGATTTGCTAAAAATTTATCAGCTGACAGCATCCATCTTAGTACATTAAAAGGCGAAGGTGAATTAAGCAACCTTGAACTTGATTGCATTGCTATTCAAAACCTTCTTGATCTACCAACATGGCTTCAAATCAACCATGCAAAATGTAATCGAGTTCATGTCAAGGTATCAATTTTGTACTTGATATTCTGGTTGTTTGAAGTTTATTATGTAGATCAGATAGTTTCATTCTATTATGTGTCATTAAGGTAATATTGAATGACTTAAGCTCCCATAAAATTTAAATCTATTAACTTGATGGTGTTAGTAGAGTAGTTTTGGAGCAAGTAATTTGTGTTATATAAATTGACTATGCAAGTATTTTAATGCCTAAAAGTTTAATGATACAAAAACTCAGAAACTTGGAAATTGGTCTTTACCACAGCTGGTTGTACTGTTTTAAATGTTGTTTTAGCAGAAACTCAGTTATATTATGTAAAGGTAAATCTATAAAGTGAAGAATACAAAAAATGAAGAAAAAAACATTTATTACCAATAAATTAACAATTGGTAAATCTTTATATTTTGATCGTTCATCGTTTGAAGAGGTATCCACTCCAGGTCAGACACAAACAGGACTGGGGCCGAGGGTTTATCCTTTTACTACCCCAGGCTGTTCTACTGCCTGAATTAGATAGTGGCAGTGATATTATTAAGCCAGCATCAGGTTTCATCATCCAAAACCATCAGACCTCATGCTCCATGTGGTGCCTGATGTATAGGGCACGCTTTTAGAACATGGTCTGCAGTTTGTTCAGAAATGCCACACTTGCAATTTGGTGAAGGAGCAAGACCCCAAAATCTCCAAAAACAGAATTACAATAAATACACGCTTACATTTTATTGTGTACAGTTTTTACATTGCCTAGTTTTTTGTGTGTCAGTATTCAATAATCTTGTACTGAAATTGGCATTGTTAATAATTTGCTAAAATACAAAAACAGAGAAAAACAAATTTTCAATAAAAAAATGTTTTAGACTGTACTAAAAAAAAGCAACTAAAATATCTACTTCACTGGCAATTTGATACTTAAAATACTTTTATAATCTTCCTGGTTTAAAAGCACTGCTTAAGAATATAATACTGATAATAGTTGAATTTAAGCTTTTCATCAAAAGTTTTGTTTGTTATATTTATTTTATTTTGACAACTGTGGATTGAAGCACAGTTTAATCTCACAAAAAAAATCTGTCTTTTAATTTTTAAATGTTTTACTGCTAGCAGCTAAATTTCCATTAGAATAAACTTAAAATTAATTTAATACTAAATGTTATTGGTTTTCTGGTCACAAGGCAATATTTTAGAAAACGTTAATAATTTTTGAAAAATCAAACCTGTAGTACTTGGTATTTGAAACAAAGTTTACCTTGTGTTCAATTTTAATGATATATGCATATTGTTAAAGGAGTATACAATAATATTTTAACTTTGGAAAACCCATGTAATCATGACTAAATCAATTGGTTCAGAACCTATTTTTAACATAAATTAGCAACATGGTCAAGTAGACAGTGTGGTTGAATTTTTAAGAGCACCTTGATAGTAATTTACATGATCTCAGTTTAAAACCTAGTTGCACTATCTGTTGTGTGCTTAAAAAAGATACTTTGCAGCACTTTTGTCTGGCAGTTTTAAGAAGCAGTCCTAACTTTCAGTCATGTCTCTGTAAAACTAAAATAAAAAATTTTTACCGAACAGCAATATTTTGACATCTTCATAAGCAGTTTGGGGCAATTGTTTGCTCCATGTATTTCACCTTTGACGTTTTCCTGTGAGTCATAAGGATACATAAACATGAAATAAAATAAAGTATGTGCAATTTTATGATGAGGACATTTGTGCTCTGTTTAAGCTAAAAAGCTTTTGCTTTTTAAACTGGCTCTTATATAAGATTACATTAACAAATAAGTATTATATAAATATTTGTTCAACCTGCTTTTAGTTGACATTCAATTATTTCACTTGTAAAAGTAAAGATTGCACTATTACACAGGCATGGGGTACTTGTAATTGACTACAATCAACTATGCTGTTTCAGGTAATTGTAATCAATTACATTAAGAAAAATTTAGATATAATTGATTACATTGAGCTGGCATTCAAGCACAGAAACCCCATTTGTGATGTCATACATTGTTGGCTTTATTTAGATAAACCAAATGTTCTCAACCTTTTTGGCCCATGGACAATTATTTTTAAAAAAATATCTGTTTGAACATGTTGCTATGCTGACACCTCATAAACGTCATTAGTTGAAACTGTATTGCACATAGGACAGTAAACTCAAAGACATGTTCAATCTTTACCTTTTAATTAAATGATAACCAATAAATTAATTAAACAATCACTCTTAATTTGCCTACTCAACCTAACTACTTATTTAATTTTAACAACAAAAAGATTAGTGAGAAAACATACTTTTAATTTCAAATTTTATTTTAACTAAACATGCACATATAATACAATGTATTTTGCAGAATCAATAGACCAGTCTAGAGCACTAATGACTGATTTGGCTTTAGTGTTTCTGGCATAAAGAATCAAGATGTATTTTGACATAATCATTTGGTCTTAATGTGATAGTTCTTCTGCTGTTGATATTTGATTTGCTTTTTTTTAACTAAATACACTCAGTACAGCTGTGGTCCTGAATGTTAATCCTTTATCAAGGTGTATGCAAATACCCCTTCCATGTTGATTCTTGTTCTTACAGTTTCCCATCCTTTTTTTAAGTTCAACAGCACTTCAGGCATCTTGGAAATTTCATCTCCTGGCTCATAATTTTCCAGGTTTACAAACCCGAGTGGATAATCCATCTCCAAAAGATTATCAAATTTTCTCCCAAGGTCTGGATGAAGACCTTCAAGATGAGCAATGCATGCAGTAATGCATTCTAAATGTGGGAACAGTTTTTAATTTGGAAATGTCAAAAGTTCTTTTTTTCAAATTGTTTTTTCAATATTTCAGTGTCTCAATGTAATCTTTTATCTGCTGAGCACAGGTAACCAAGTCTGATTTTTTACCTTGCAGCTCAAAGTTTAGTATATTCACTGTTTTAAAGGTATGACTGAGATAGTATATTTTTGATTTTATCTCAATATTTTCAAGTTCTTTTGAAATTTCTCAAGCTTTATCAACTTGTTTTCTGTATTTACAATAAACCATTTGGGAACTTGAACTTCCATCACTTCTACAAAATCGCAAATTTTTCAAAGCTGAGCCTTTTGACAACCATCTCACCTCTGAATGAAACAGAAGAATTGAAACAAAACAATTATACTGTATATACCCATTTGTTACGTTTAAACAAACTAAAAACACTGATACAATCTAAACATAAAGTCGGTTGTTTAACAAAATAATAATAATTGTGCAGTAAAATATCAAACACTCCTGCAAATATAACACATATAAACTGAACTGCAGACGTGGAAACACAAAGTTGAAATCAATACGAATCATGTGTACCACAAGATACATTACAATGTTTGATCAGATCAATTACACCAATCATTAAGTAATACACATTTCATCACATTTGATAATTTTCAGGAACGTTATATCAAGAATTTATAAAATTCTCTGTAGATCACTGGTAATTTCTGGTAGACCACTGGTGGTCCACCTGGACCAGGTTGAGAACCACCAAGATAAACAATTTTAAAACTTTCTGTTTATGAATGTAATAAATATTTTACCAATTAACAAAAATTATTCTACCAATGCGTTTTAAAATTTCTGTTGTAGCAATTGAAAAATACATCATCAGTTTGAGTAATTGTGGAATGGGTAAGTAATCATAATCTATTGCATTTGCCATGTAGTCACCCCATCCTTGCTATTGAACTTGAATACCACTAGTATGTCACAACCATTTGACATCTTTCAAACTCAATTTCTACACTTCTGATTAGTATTTTTGTAGCAAATATAAAAAAAATTAATTATTTAAAAACTTAATTTTTAGAGCTTTTCCTTATGCAGTGTTTCTGGTGTTAAATGTTAGCGTAGTAGTATGATTACTAACAGTATATTTGTAAAGCAAAATTTTTTCAAAGTAATTAAGCTGAAGTAAAAATTAAATATTTTACTTTCAGATACCATGGACGAAATTAAAAGTCAGTCCAATTATATTGGTGAGCAAATTTGACAAAGCACAATGACAGTTAATTTGTTGTAAATGTAAATTTCAGTTAAATGCTAAATAAGATATACGAGTATAATTCAAATAACGCTGTAGCAATATTTTGACCATAAGTTATTGTAGTCCTTTGTTGTTACTTGAGTGCATTTTAAATGCACTCAGTGTTTTGTGTAGTTTGCTATTTAGTGAGAGGGTTGAGACAAATGTCACAAACAATTTGTATGTTTATTGTCTTGGCTTTGGACATATATTGCCCCAAAGAAGCTGTAAACTGATCATCCAATTCGTAAACTGAAAAATCGAGTTTTCATGAAGCCAGAGATGAATCTTTTTTAAAGATAAAGCACAAGCTCCACCTAATAGAGATCAGAAAGAAGGCAGATATGAGCCAATTTGAATTAGTTGGAAATCAGCCACCAGTGTCCTAATCCTAACCTTGATGAGGCTGACACATTTCAGGAAAGTACTTTTTGAATAGATATCTTTACCAAGTACGTGAACATAGATTTTATATGTGCAATACTCAAGGAGCATGAAAAAATCTACTTGGCAACATGTCATGATTTTGCAGTGTAACTCTACTGCAAGGGGATTTTCAGATAAAAGATTTCTTTCCTTGACTGCTTGTTTGCTACATCTAATGAGCACAGTCTCTCCTATTCGAAAGTTTCTATTTTGTCAACTACATTTTGTCTGTTCTCCATTGGTAAATTTCCATATCATGTGTACTCATAACAGAAGAAATAAAATCTATGGCCAATAGAGCTTTACGAGTTATTAAAACACGCAAACGTTTCCACCACAGTAAAGTAGTAGTTCAAAGAGAAGTATAATTAAATGAAATTAGATTTAATTAAATTATTTTGAAAAGCTATGATTTGCTTTAAATATATGTTGTATATTTTTTGTGCACTATATTAAGAATGGCAATTAGTTGAGTTTTAAAAAAGTTTTTCAGCATTCTGACCTTAAACAAAATATTTTATTCTTAGAAAACAACTTTTTGAATTACTGTTTTAATTTTTTTTAAATCTATAAAAATTAGATTAAACTAGCAGTACTCATCAAAAAAGACTACCAAAAATTAAAAGAGTTAACGGTTTCGTCAATACCATTGTTTTTTAGGGTTCTGTACTTACTTACCAAGTCGGCAGCGTGGTCGAGTGGTTAAAGCACCGGACTGATAATCAGCATGGTCTAGGTTCAAAACCCACTTATGCCATTCTGTTGTGTCCTTGGGAAAGACACTTTACGGCACTTTCCCCTGCTTGGTGGTCTTGACAAGCAGTACTAAATTGCAGTAATATCTCTTCTAACTTACTAGCGGACAGCAATATCTTGGCATCTCCGGAAGCAGGTCGGGGTAATTGCTTACCCTATGTATAGCGCCTCCGTCGCTTTCCTGCGAGTCAGGAGGATAAATATAGAGATTAAAATAAAAAAAATAAAAAAATAAGAATTTGTTGAAATGAAAATTTGTCGTTTAAAAGAATATTGATTGCGGTAGTTTTTTTTTTATGAAACTCTATAAGTTTTTTAATCACCCGCGCTTTCATGAACTATTGCTCACTTTGTTTGGCAAAGAGAGCAGTATTTCCAGTAAGAAATATCAAGTAGCTCCGTTAAGAAAAAAAGAGAATTGAAGACCTGATGAAGTGAGCAGTAGTTCGCAGAAGTTCGGGTGGTTGATAAAAACTCAGTTAACTTTAGTACATATTTCTTTTTTTGTTTTGTTTTCTAATTAACTTTTCAATGCACTATCCGTTCCAATTTTTAAACCATTGATGAGATACTTCTGTTCTTTTTGCTATTCTCTCCCACTATTTATTAAATATTTACTCACTGATGTATTCTTTTAGTTTTTAGATTGTGTAAATATGGACATGGTAACTTGTGAAGAACCTCGCCCTCCCAATGGCCCTTCTCCAATTGAAGCATCTGCATCCAGGTGAAATTTCTCGTCTTGTTTTAACGTGTGTGTGCGTGTGTGTCTGCTTTTCTTGGGCTCGTGCATAAAGTTTTCCAATTTTATTCTTACCCTTGATTCTAACTTTCAAGGTTGACAATAATCGTAGCAAACTGTATTGCTCTTTCAGTTTTTTTGCATTAAA
This sequence comes from Diplosoma virens, assembly GCA_963680785.1. Lineage (NCBI taxonomy): Eukaryota > Metazoa > Chordata > Ascidiacea > Aplousobranchia > Didemnidae > Diplosoma > Diplosoma virens. The sequence continues at coordinate 44,258,731 of OY796888.1, read as the reverse complement.
ATAAATTTGATTATGTTGAAGCCCATATTCTTTCTTTATAATGAAGTAGGGCCGCCATTGCTGGTTGGTACCACGATCCCAAGGTCTTTGATATGACTTGGTGAACGTGCAATCCATTAAGCTACCTCTCTGAGGTATACACACGAATTATTGAACTAATTGAGTTTTACACTTTGCCTTATGGTGATGTTACCAAAGTTTAGTTCTCAATTATGTAAAAGCTTAACTTGTTAGATATACAATATGTATATATATAATAGTAAAAATGGCAAGACTGTTAGTAAAGAGCTCAATAAAAACTCAGAGCAGCAAATTAAATCAAAGTACAAAAACCACGTAGAGAATTTTATTAAAACCTCAAATGTCAGTTTCGCCTTTTCAGCTCATCAGGAGGTGATTCTTATTCAAATAGAGTACCCCTGATTTCTATTTGAAGTTCTAGAATTTTATTTGAATAAGAATCACCTCCTGATAAGCCGAAAAGGTGAAACAGACTGTTGAGATTTTCATAAAATTCTCTGCGTGGTTTTTGTAATCTAATTTAATATACAGTATATATAAGTTTGTAAATATTTTTCAAATTTTTTTTGATCGGTGTTTATCAGAAATGTGCTCAATCACGTCAAGTTAGAGCGTTTAAAATTAATTAAATTTCAGGCAACGAAATTTATTTTAACATTTCATTTTTTTTTAACATTAATTATTAGGGCAAATAAAATTAATGTTAAAAAAATTTTGTTGCCTGAAATTTAATTACAGTAGTTATATGTATATTTATACTGAGTATAAAAATAACAATAATAAATATATATTTCTATCATTGTTTTGTTAATTCTTTGAATAATACAGTGGAGACAACAGTTACGGATTCACCGAGAAGGTGTTGGAAGGAATTACCGTTCGAATAAATTCGATCAATGTCAACTTCAAATCGCCGGTGTTCACAGCCGAGTTTCAGGTACAGCTTTCGTTTTGTCCGAAAAGGAAAGTTTTCGGACAAACTAACTCGGTTACATTCAGCTCTCGCAACTGCTGGTCTACAGCACTGACCCGGAGGGGAAGAAGGCGGACCTTCGCTTCACTCGCTTAATCAACAGCAGCATTGGACAGGTTCGTGTTCCACTTTCACACCTACCTCGCTGCTCTCCGATCTCGCGCGTGCTGGTCTAGCACACCTGATCTTACTAGACGATCGCGATCGTCCGATTTCGGTCGTTGCAGCCCTGTAGTTTCGCTTATCGAGGCTTTTGCAAAGTCTTGTTTTAGCTTGTTTTGTTTTGCCTAATTTTCTTCAACACAATTTCGTTTAATTTCTTCTTGAATATTAAAGGATGCATTTATAGCGGTTATAGTCTGGCATTCGTCGTAGTAATCAAATATTGACCATGAAGAGCGCCGAGATTAATCGACGATAAAATCAATTGTTTTTTACGATTTAACTAAAAGAGTGATAAATCCGACAGTTTTTAATGTAATTTAAAGATTTTAAATTTTATGTAACTTGTTTTAAGTGTTTAGTCTAATTACAACCAAAATATTAAAAAGAAGAAGAATGGAATTAATTGTGACATTTTCCCAAATTAAATAATGATCGACTTTGCTTTTCTCGACGAACCATAAGAAATTTTTGTCTGCATTTAAATATAATTGAATATTTCTATGTATGCGACGTTGTAGTGTTTGCTGCCAGCATGCTCCTGGTTCGCTTTCGAACTGCGCATGATCGTGCGCATGCGTTCTTCGTATCACGTGTCGCTCCTCATCCTAGGTCATGTTACGCTCAGGTTTTGACATTCAAGAAGATCACGTGGCAGACGATGCGCATTGTTTCTGACGCTGCATCGAAGCGGACTGGCGGTCTGACCACCCCCCTCCGTCTCATCACCAACCAGACCACGATCGAGATCGTACTGAGGAGGAAGGTTGGTGCGCGTTCGGGAAATCCCCAACCGTAATCGTACACGTCTTATTTTTATCAGCGCCTACTGGATTCAACTGGCCGCGTTTGAATTCCTTTCTGTTCAGCCTTCGCCTTATTCATCTGCTGAACAAGGCTTAAGCAACCAGATCGTCTCAGTCGCTTGTTTCGCAGATTTTTCCCGCGGAAGAAGCTTAACGTTTTGAGTTTACGGTCCATAGTTCAATGTGAAGCCCCCACGTGCTTTGTTGAATGAATTATTTTGTCGAAACTATGAAGTCGCATAGAGATGAAAGTCGTGATGCTCGTGCCCAGATAGGTTGCTGGTACCGCTGGGTTTCGCAGAATAGTAACTTTCCCCGAACTTTCATTGATTTTTTGGTTTAACTTGATGGTGGTTCCAACCTCAATTCGACGCCGCCCTTCTGCGTGACGGCGTAATCGGGCGACCATTGTTTGCAGATATCCGACCTTTCCGTGCTGGCCTCCAAGCTGCATGTGAAATTCGACGACCTCTTGTGGGTACTCACCGACGCCCAGGTCCATTCCGCTCTTCTTTGTGTCCAGTCGGTCAAGGAGACGATCGATCGATCGCGGGAACAGAGGAGGGGTCAGCAACAAAACAACAAACAAGTCAGTTTCTTGTTGCGTTGACATTGATACTGACATCACAACACCCGAGCTTAAATGAGCATTTCTTCGTGCTTCGACCGAACACTGGTCTGACGTGATTTCGTGTGCGGTTAGTTTGTTAAAATTGTCAAAACTGCAATTTCATTGCAATCACACAGCAAAATAGCAGGTTTCAGCAACAAAACATCGGTTGCCTGTCGCGCGTTAATTAAGCAGCCCGACGTCCGTTCAAATACGGGTGTTAGAAAAATTTGATATTTAATAAAAAATCAAATAAAAGTTTTGATTTAAACAAAAAATAATTAAATAAGTTTTAGTGTTGATGGCGTTATTGAATGGCTACCTGGTACTGTATTAATTTCAGTTAAATTGGCTTTTCTTTGCCGGTTAAAACTCCAAACAAATCTTTTAAAGGTCAATTTAATTACTAGTTTAGGCTAACATCAAAAAGAAAGATATAAGGTTACAAATAAGTGTTTTCAAGCCTGCTTGTGTACCAGACGATCTGTTATTGGTTATTTCACCATTGTTGTGTCAAAACCGCAAACTTCAATAATGAGAACCATGTTTGTACATTAATTAAAGTGTTGTGATTAAGTGCTGAAAGATGACTTATTTTTTTCGTTATCATATTTTTACATCTTTCTGCTATGCATGGGTACATGGGATTGCATTCTTAGTTTCTTTAGTTTATTCAGAAATTAATATAAAATGGAAACAAACTAGGCATGGAATCCATAGTTTGTTTCCATTTTACAGTAATATTTTTAGGCGACCGAAACTCCACTTAACCAAGTCTTATTTTAAAATCTTAAATGCAACAGTTTTTGTTTGCTAAGGCTGTCCTAAACAGTCAACGTTTTTTATTTGTTTCAAAATTTAAGATTGCTTTTGGATTTGTTTGATTAAATGCGGAAATTGCTGCACTAGTTCCAAAAGTTAGCTGTTAAAGCAAAAAAGCTTGGTTTTTTACAAAGTGGTTTCCTTTGCAAGATCGATTTTTGATATGTAATGGAGATTATTTCAAGTTTAAATTTGTATTTTCGGCCAACTTTCTCTTTAATAACCAAGCAAGCAGATGTTTAATCGCCTCCTGTCTTACTACGTTTAATTTGATGCTAATTATTGGTTGGCCCGTTCTCAACCACATCACCTTAGTCAGAACAACGACATTTTGTAACAAAGTCGATCAAAAATTGTATGAATCGGTTGAAATCATCGAATCACAGCGATGACTGTTACAAGGAAGCAGCATTATCGATTCTGGTCTTTTACAGTCGATTCAAAACAATCGTTTTGTGGATTTACAGGAATACAAACGCTTTACCCTGTCAAAGCACCCGTTCTAATTTGCTGCATTGAAACCAGTTTTGTTACGTCATTTTATGTCGTGCTCAGAATCGATTGGATTCGGCCGTTGCTCGCGAACCACGTGACCGCATTATCTGCGTGGCGACCTCTAGCTGCTGATTGAACCTGCTGAGCGGCATGAAAACTCTGGATATGAAGCCGAATTCGAAAAGAGCAAAAGCCTTTGCGCTGTACTTTTTGCGGAAAAAATTGTTTGTCGTTTGGAACAAAGGGGCGTTTTGTTTTTTAATCTCAGGAGCGTCTTGATAGGGTTGTAAGCGAAAGTTCTCCGAGTTCCTATTGCTTGCTTTCACTTGGGTTTTGCCGCAGTAGCCTGTTTTGTTTACCCAATCGTTGCTGACTCTTGACATTTCAGAACCCTTCCCCACCTCCAACTCCCGACCAATCCGATGCTTCTTCTGAGTCGGTCAATGACCCCTACTTTTCGCGTCATGTGATTCACGAAACGTCATATCATTGTGACATCGATCGTATCGACTTGCACATCTGTGATGACGGCTCAAACCCAAGCGCAGAAGGTGAGTTTTTTGAGTTCGATTCCCGCCATAGTTAACAGGATTTTCGATTTTTAGTTGAGTCTTTAAAGTGGATCTAATCCCCGATGAACATCGTTGCTTGCGTTCACTGACATTTTTACTTGTTTTTTGTTTATACCCAGCGTTTGAGCTGCATTTCCTCTTTATCTACAATTCTGTGTCGGATGTTGGATTAGATTTTAAATCTTGTTTACTTAAAATTAAAATTTTACCCCAAAAGTCTTGAGAGGGTCGCTTTAATACTCGCTCTGGTTTCAGCAACGTACAAGAAGGTGGTGGAAGGGGGCGCAATCCTGATCAACCTCTACAACCTCCGGATGGATCACTACCCTCGCCACAACGCTGGTAGGCGCTTGCTCTGTTATTTTCGACTCGCGTCGCTGCTGTTGCGTTGCTCGGGAAATTCCCTTGCGTCACTCGTAAATTGTCGACTTTTACAGGAAAACCACGGAATCACTTTCGCGACTTCAACGATATAGCGACAGCTCGCGACAAATGGGCGGAAATGATCATTAATAAATTCCGGAAGGATTTCGTCGAACTGAAGAAAGCTGCAGATACATCGCAGACAATAAGTAATATTTATGTTCCCTTCCTCCATAAGTTCTCCTTAACTATTAAGATTTTCATTGGAAAGCACGACTTGTTTATTGAAATATTCGAGCCTGTGGAGCCAGGACTGAGCTGTTTTTTCTGAACACTTTTCTACTTTCACCCCGTCGCACCCTGCGACCTTCTTACGTTTCGAAAACGTAAAATATTTGTTTGTGGCATAGCCAGGACAGCTCAACATTCTAAAATGTTTTGTTTTAAATCTTTTTGCTGTCCAATATTTAATTTTCAACCCTATAAAATTGTACCCCTCCTATATTCTGTTAAATTTTTTCTAAGGCAATATTGAAAAGTCCTTAATTTCCTTTCTCTGCAACAGCATTCAAAAATTTAATTGGTCATAAAAATTTGTAAATTTTATTGTCTTGTTCCTTTTTAGGTTATTTGCGGTTTTAATTTTTAAATAATGGAGCAATAACCTTAGCTTGTGTAGGTAGAATATGGGACTGATCAAACTATTGTTGTTTGAATTAGCACATAGTTGTTTTGAACTCTTAATTTAGTTATTGAATAGCAATACAATTTCCTACCTTTTGCCATCTTTTAGTTACGATTAGGCGTAGAATGTGATTACAAAAGCGAAAAAGATGTTTTTGTTTTTAAAGTAAAAAAATCAGACAGATATACCGGGTGAACATAAAGTCCTTTCCTGATTACAAACTGTTTTCACTCCTAGGGTGTATAAAGTACAGTGAAACTTCGTTATAACGCGATTGTTGGGGTTTATAAACGTCATCGCGTAAAAGCGAAGTCGCTTTGTATCGAGATTTAAACATAAGTAACCACTTTATTTTAGTATCACTTGAAAACCACTGTAAATCTAGTAAATCCACAGTTTTACACAATACCACATATCACCATTCATTGCTTTTCAAAGAAAGTTTCTATTGTACATTGTTTAAAAGAGAAAAGTTTCCGACTTCTAGCAAAGTCTAAAAGTCGGAAAATCTTAATCGTGTCAACTTCCTGTGTTTCTAGCCAACTGAGACTAACCTCCAGGTGTTCGATAGCTTCTGATACTTTGGGGGGTATGTATGCAAAATTAAAACAGAAATTATGTAGTCAAAGTTTTAAGATTCGCCTTATTACCACGCTTTCATACGCAATTACGCGCTACACGACATGCGTCAAAAGCAATAAAGATTTTATCAGGTTGATTGATCAGATCGTCAAAAGCGATTGATTAGGTTGTATCCAAATTCGCGTTAAATCGAGTCTCGTTATAACGACGTTTCACTCTAAAACAATCATTTTTCACTATACTACTCCTACATATCTAAAAGATTTATTTACATATAAACAAAGTTTAAAAAATCTCTACATGAGCTTCATTTGTGGCTCGGAGCACATTGAAACGATATTCAATTGCACGCCAAGTATTTTGTATTATCTCCAGTGTTATAGGTTGAATTGCTTTAGTGATCCTTGTTACTAGAGTGCTTACGTCACAAACAGGAGTGCAGTACACTTTTTCTTTGACATAACCTAACTGACTTACAAAACCCTAACTAAACTGTGATTGAAAGCATAATTATCGATTGATACCAACGCCGAAATTTTGACAATTTCACTAAAAGCGCGAAAATTTAAACCACATTTACTTGATTTTACATCACCTCTTTTCCTGAAATTCAAACTTTTTTTTGTCAGTAAAACTTCTAGATATGTACTATGGTACATATCTAGAACTATTGGTATGTACTATGGGTGAACCTAAAATGATTGCTTTATTTTATACACCCTAGGAGCAACAAAAGTTTAATTAGGAAAGGACTTTGTGCTCACCCCGTATTTGAGATTAGAACTTTTCCATAAATGCTCTCTCTTTTTAGTTTTTATCCTAACCCTGAATTATCCTAGTAGGGCATTTCTCAATAAATTCTTTCTTGTTTAAGTTGAATCATTTGCAGCAACTACCTGTGAAAATACTCAACTTTTGTGTCTGAATAATCTTTTAATAAGTACTTTTTGCTGACTTTTTTAAACTTGTAAAACTTCATAAATTTGAACTAGTGTAGTAGCTATTTATTTGAGAGCCGTGGTGGTACATTGGATTCGGATCCAAGCTCCTGTTTCCGGTTATCAATTTCGATTTTGATTCCTGTTTATATATACAATATTTGTGAATTGGGAGTAAAATCTGTTAATTTTGATTAATAAAAGGATAAAATAAGCAATTAAGTTTAAAAATCGTTGTTCTCCTACATCTGATATTTCTTGGGATTTATTCGAGGCAGAGAAATTTATTGTTCAGAACTATTAGATCGTTTTAATCAAATTAAAGTTACTATTTGCCATCTTACTCTTCGTTTGGAGAGCATAAGTCACTTACAATAGCAAAGTGTTAAAAAAATACTTGCGAATACTTGATGTTATCTCAAAGACTACAGTTGGAGCTAGGTAAATTTTGTCTGGTCAGTGCACTGTCAGTACAGATAAAACCGATTAAACTACTTTATATCTTGTTTGTAAAGAAATTCTTACACAAAATTAGAAATAACGCTTGAAGTTATTGTAGTGCTTGCACAGCAGTGAGTTTCCACAAAGAGTTTTTCCAACCGTTTAGTGACTGACGGCAATGTTTCTAAATTTAGACTGGTTGCTACTGCTCAGTAAACAAATCGTTTAGTTTTACTTTCGGTTTCATATATATGCTCGAGTCTCTGCCTATTATCATTCTATTAGCGATTCATCTGATTCCGTTTCGTTTTTTTTAATCGATTCACTTTAATCCTGCAATTACGCAAATTTTATTTTGGCAAGTCGAGTCATTAAATTCGCACATGGCAATCCATCGTTTGTTTTTGTTCCTTTGCAGATACGGGCAAGGCTTCTGCCCGACTACTCGAGAGCTGCCTCATCTTCCGGCTCGGAGACATCGAGATCGGCCAGGTAACTCTGCACTAACCTTCGACCTAAAGTTCACTCAGAATCGTTTCTATCTGTTATTAATTTCAGGTGACGTCATCGGCCGACAAAGAGCTTTCAAACCAAAAAGTGTTGTCATCCAACCGGAAGGAACTCTTCCTCCCCGCGGACATGCCCCTCGCTTCCGTTTTTGTGACCGATTATTATTACCCGGATAGTAGGGATTACTTAGGTCAGAATCGAACCCGCCGTCTATCTCAGCAGTGTTCATCCTAGCGCTTGTTCTCTGCATCTTTTTTTCGTTATTACGTCATAATTCGTGGTAACTTTGCTGATTGTTTTCAGCGCCCCATAATAACCTTTTCGTCCGTGTGAACGCCCCTTACGTTCGCACCCACTGGCCCTCCCTGCTCTGGCTTAACCAACTCTCCCTCTCGACCATGCGGACAGTGCAGAAGATGCTCAAGGACCTAGGAGTCGTGATGAGCGAGAAGGATCCAGTGGAAGAGGATCACTTAGATATTAGAATCGAAGCTCTGATGCCGAAGGTATGACGCCATTGGGCTTGTCGGTGCGGCGAATTATGACATATGCGGGGAGTTGCAGTCATCACGCTAAAATGTGACCTAGTGCACGCTATTTTAGTAATGTTCTCTTTATTAAACCGATTGCTATTGAGGGGATAATTATACTTAACGTGATTTTTTGTGTAACTCAAATTAATGTCACAATTAAGTGTTTGTTTTATTTTTTAAGTGTCCATATGGTTGGTCAAAAATAACGAAATATTCACTTTTTTGCTTCTCATAGGGCTCCACCTTACTGTTTGATTGGAGAAAGTCTTCGCATAACTGAGTTTTTTTAAATTACGCTGGTACAAAGACCGATTTACAAAATTAAACATCATCGAGTACGTAAGACCCCAAAATCGACTTTTCTCGTTGGTTACAATGACTGTTCTTATTGAAAAGCTTTTACAAAACAAACGAAACAATATTTCGTTGGACAGGTGCTGATAGAAGTTCAAAACTTGATCAAGAAATGTTTGGTGACCAGTTGATTCACTGGTTTGCAAGCCACGTTCGTTCCTAAGAATTTAGCAATAAACCGTTTCAAAACTTAAAAAAATAAAGAAACCGATGAAGTGGTAAATAAAACTAATGCTCAAGCAGTGAAACGCGTGATTCTATATATTTTTAGAAAAACATTATGAAATTGGAATCAGGTCGTGAAACAATTTTTTATATTTACAACGAGCAAAAAAGAACAGATATTCAAAAAAATTTGTATAATTATGCCATAACAAAAATCGAATAAACCCCAAAACAATTTAGTTTCAAAATTTTCAAGAGGTAAAACGATATAAAATCTCCAAGTTTGTTTTAAAATTTCTCATTTTTTAATTTTTGATTAGTTTCGGCAAGAAAATTAACGGCTTTTGATGTAAATCAAAAGTTACCCAACAAAACTAAGAAGAAATGTTTTTGCAGTTTTACCTAAAAACTTAAAAAGCAGATAATGCTACAAAATTTTAAAGCAATTTGTATGAGAAATGAGTGAGATATACAAAAATAACATTAAAACTTTGAATTGTCCAAAAATTAAGTTTGAAAATTAGGATTGATAATGTAGCAAAAAAACATATAATTACACAAAAAAACTGAAGAAAAACATCCAAATAAGTAGAAAAAGTTTTTATTTATATTAGCAATCGCGTTAATACAAATATTTGAAACACTCTTGCATAAACAAAAATTTCACCAAGAAATAGTAAAAATATAAAAACGAAAACAACTTCAAAATCCTGATGAAATTTTTTATTAATTAGTTCAAAAAACTTAATTTGGAAAAAAAGTTCGTGTGAATAACTTTTTGGTAAATATTTGGTAAATTACAAATTTTAATTTATTGCAAATATTTTCAAAACCGTTGATGCTATGCAAAAACTAACATCAAAATTGTCATCACTGACCCCGAAAACATAAAGTAACACTAAAAAAAGGAGATAAACAAAAATTTGTTGCCTAGTGTAATTTGTGTTCGCGTTCGCACCTTTGATAAATCGCTCTGCAGGTTTCGACGTTTCGCGGCGATTCTGTTCGTCGATTAGACTTGAAAATTCCTCTTTCGATTTCACTACACGCCCCTTTTTTTTTGTCTTAAGATCTTCGTTCCTCTGGTTGACGCCAGTAAAGACGCGAATGTTCCCGAAGGAATCGAGATCCAGATTTCCCAACTCGCAGGTGAGATGACGTCATAACCTTCGGTTGGCGCAAATTCGTGTCCGTCGCTCAGTGTAAGTGAGAGGTTTTTAACCGGTGGACCACACAGAGATGGTGTGGAAAAGTGTTGGAATTATATTTTTGTAGACTAGTTTTTGTTGTCTAGAAAGATTTGGTAAAATTGGGTGCGGAATGAAAGTCGAGGCTTTTTCTAGAGATCACTAATACACCCATACTCATACGTTGAAACAACTGGCGATGGAATTACTGATAGAACACTGGTTAGACCAGCAATTTTTTGCTCCATGTCTTGAATTCTTTATTTCCAATATTATCTGTCCCGATTTCATCACTTTCGAATCAAATTCGCTGCTTGTTTTTTGACACCCGAAGGTTTGAAAATCATGTGCTTTCCCGGGTGCTTCCCGGGTAGAAAGTGACCGTTTGATTGGTTTCGAACAGTGTGTGATTTTACCCTTTTATCGTTGGACGGTTATTAATCGTGCTACGCTCCACAAAGTATTAAGAGTGTGAGTAAAGAAAGCGCCCTCTCTGTGTGTCATCATCTTCCATTTATCTGTTGAGACTTTGACTTGATCTCAAACCTTCCTGGTCCAGCTATTTGCGGCAACGCTCGTTCATTAGCATCTTCAATAATCAAGTTTATATTTCTTGTTGATTGTCGTGACGTTGTTTCGCATGCTATCTCCAGCTATTATTGTGACGATGTGTTTCAGTGACCAACTGTCGTCATGGCGAGCATTCCTCCAGAAAGGAACTCCTTCGACTGGTCAAAGAAATGCAAGGATTTTACATCAACAAGTGAGTCCACCTCGTCATTTCCGACCCTCTTGTTTTAATGCTAATCCGGCCCTGTGCTCCAGCAACCCCTGCTTTCCATCCGACCGTGGCCACGACTTCGACTTCCTCCATAAACGCTTCGAAGAGCATGCGAACGCTGGGGATTCCCCCATCGCGCGAGCATTGGCGGAAGCTTGTCCTTCGATGAAAAGTGAGTCGCGAATAGATGAAGATGATTCTGTTGTGTTCGGGAAAGGCTTGATAATGGGTAACAATGGTTCCCCCAGGACAATCCCTGTTGAGCAAAGCGCATGAAGACATTTGGTGCATCTGGGTGCGTCAGATATGGGTCGACTTCGTTGTGAAATCCTCTTTTGGAGGAAAATCGAAGGCCCCTCCTTTCCTTTACTCGGTGCCCCTCACGGTGTGGATATGCCGAAGTAAACCAACCCCCCCCAAACCTTCGCCCCGTACCACATGCTCCCTTCCTTCCCTCCCTTCAGAAAGTGGGCCGAGCTCGCCGAAGACTGCGAGCGCCCATACCATTGTTTCTGGGGAGGAGGAAAATTCGTTTGGAAGCGTCGTGGAGAACACACCGGAGAGACCTCGGCGGAACAAGATGTTGTTGGACGACTTCTACAGGAAACCAGTTGAAGGTTCGTATTTCAATTAGTTGATGACGTTTTGAGCGATTTTGTGAAATTTCTTGCGCATTATAGATGAAAAGGTCGTCACACTCAAGCCCCTGAAAGAAGTAGAAGGCGCCGCAACTCAATACGTCATAATCCAAGCTGAAAAGGTTGTGTTTGATGAATTAGCTTGGTTGAAATAAGCACTTGATTGTGACGTCACAAACCCACCGTTTTACTTAATTGTGATTCGTTGCAGCCGATCAACGTAATGTTCGATCACCACCAATTCCTCTTCTTCTTGCGACTCGCAGATTCGATAGAGAGCATCGGGAACCAGGTGCAGAGCGACACCAGCACGATTTTGTCGAGTCAGAACGACGAGCCCGGTGTTAGGTCGGTTTGTGACGACTTCTCGATTGAAACTTGAAATTTACAATTGTTGCGTGATATTGAAATATCGCCACTCGTTCTGTTTCGATAAAACAATCACAAAAGAACCCGCTGTTATGCTCAAATATAAACACTTTTGTTTATTTCATTGATACAAGAAAGTGAAGGTGTAGCTTTGTTTTTGAAATAAATGTTAATATGGCTCGGATGTGTGTATTAATTATCTTCTTTCGCTTTCCTTTTCTTATTAACATCACATCGCTTTATTCAAAGGTACTAAACGAAGTACGTTATTACATGCACAACGTCAGTTGTGCATGTAATAACGTACTTCGTTTAGTCGCTGCTTCCTTATTCACAATCTTTATTTCTACATGCACTATGATTAATTTCAAGTTGATTGTGAGTAAAACTGAAAATAAATAAATAAAAATAAAAGGTTTAAGTTTTGCCATCCTAACGTTATTTTCTACTTCCGATTCAAGAAAACCAACTGACGTCAACCGATAGTTTCATAATTTGACGTCATAGTCAAACGATTTACTCGACACTTCACTGTTTGTGTTGTTGCTGGCTTTCCAAAGTTATTTTAGAGGATTTTCTTAATTCTATGATAAAGCCGATCTTGACTCCCATTTTCAAATCACCTTCGCCACCTCCCAAGGTTTCTACTTAGGGCGTGTGTTGCGTTGTACTTTGTTGCGGTTAAAATGGTGGTTAGTGTCATATGGATGTGCGCAAGCATGGCGGCATGTAAGTTTGTATGAGTAACTGCTGCATTGTCTGTCGCGTCGCTTGTTCGTGATCAAACCAATTGATGATTGTTACAGCGAGGGAGGTTCCAGCGGTCTCAGGATATTTCTCCCTGCAGTCAACATTAACTTGGTGTTAAGGTCGGTCAGCAGTTTGAATTCAAGTTCGTCTTCGTCAACCAATCCTGTCAAGCCTGACATTATGGCGTCACATGTTGAAGAAAGTAAGTGATTATGATTGGACAGTGCCCGATTACGTTTTTTTTTGTAACTGATGACGTTGCATCAGTTCGTTCCGGTTTATAACAAAACATATTGTTGCTACTGTTTTGTTTTCAGATAACTCTCCCCATGTGCGCCCCATCAGCCCCACAAGCATGTTCTCCTGCTCCTCAGATGACTGCTCTGCTGACACAATTAGTGTCTTCGGCGACGACAACTCCTCGCTTCTCTTACCCCCCGTCCTGGCTGCGATGGGAGGGTCCGCCCAAGGAAAGCGCTCGTTGTCGAGTAAGTGTTTCGAGTCAGCTGGACGCGGACATATGCCGCTCTCTGTGCGAGGAAATTTCCCTTTTACGGTGCGTTCCTTTTGCTTTATGAATCGTTAGTAATCGCTTCCTGTTGTTAGCAGCCCACCTGTCTCCGAACTCAGCGCCTGCCGATCAACTTCGTAAGAAAGCTGGAATAAAAGCGGCGACCAAACTGGTTTCGTCCAGTCCCCGCTCTCATTCGTTCGAGACCGAGTCCATCGGGTGAGTTGCCATTGTTTTGACGCATTGATCGTTTTCATGATCCCTCTGCCCCCAGGTCTGACGCCATGACCAGTGGCTACCACACGGGGTCGAACCGAACTGCCTCCCCATGCGACGACAGCGTCTCCTGCGCCTCCAGTGGTACTTCTTCGCTTGAGCAGTTCGAGGTTTTAGAGCTGGATTCCCTGCATGAAAGCAATCAATTTTCCAAACCGGAAAGAAGTCCCTCTATTCCCTCCGTTGTAGAATCAAGTTATGAACCCCCCAATCCTGAGTAAGTAGATGTACGTTTTTGCATGGTGACGCCACATTCCTTGTTTGATTATCTGACATGCAGCAGCAGTTCGACAATCTTCGCTTTGTTTCAACGATTTGTTTGATTTTAACATGATTTGTCAACTTATGATATATGACGTCATAATCAGGTTAGTAAAATCTCGCGCGACGACTGATCCTTCGGTGTTCTCTTCCTCCTCGGCTAGCCGTGAATCAGAAAAGAAAGTCGAGGAGCAACCGACTCTTCCGGATGCAGACGGGTTGAAATCGAAGTTGGTGGGTTTGATTTGATTTTTCCCTGACCGCCACCGATAATAACTTGCCGTCGTTTGAAAGGTTTCTGTTCTCCGCATCAGCACGTGTGGCGCCGTGGAGCTGGCCGTCGACGAACACGATGAGGGGGCGTCGATACGCATCGTTGCACCCCAGCTCGCGTTGAAACAATTCGGAGACTCGTCATTAGATGACGCTATAAACCGTTTTGAACAAAGTAGTAAGTATCTTGCATCGCCATCATCTCATCATAAACCTCCTGCATTCACATCATGTTCAATTTATTTCCTGGCTTTTCTGCGCATTGCATGACTTTATTCTGATTAAAACCGCGTATTAAGTCACGTGATTGCTAAACAAACCGCAGACCATGTTCTAACAGCGAGCCCTATACATCGGGCACCACATGGAGCACGAGGTCTGACGGTTTTGGATGACGAAACTCGATGCTGGCTTAATAACATCACTGCCAGCATCTGATCCAGGCAGTGCAGCAGTCTGGGGTAGTAAAAGGATAAACCCTCGGCCCCAGTCCTGTTTGTGTCTGACCTGTAGTGGATACCTCAACGATGTAGTAGTAGTAGTAAGTCACGCGATTACGTAGTGCACTTGTTCGAGTGCGGAATACGAATTCCATTCAATCAAATAATTTTGTAGCGTTTCGGAAAATCGGGTGCGAAGCTTCATAAAAATCTCCTTCGATTAAAACGAGACTTGATACTTAAAGTTTGCTACATGTACTTCCGTTCATTTTTGCGATGTCTTCGTTATTGGAGTCGCTGGTGGGATTTGATCTCCCTCACTCATTTACCAAACTGTGGGTGCCACCCTTGTATATCTTACTAACGCGATTGCTCTTTAGCTCCCTCTATCTCCGCTCCTCCTTATTCGACTCCCTGCATGCGGATGAGGATCGACTCTGGACGCTGCGCTTCCCGCTTCCATTCCGGAATAGATCGTCACACGGATATTCAAATCCACCACTTCCACGATAAAATCTTCTCCTCGACTCTCACCAATCTGGGTTCGTATCCCACCTTGTTCGCCTTGGCTCGTCTGACTTCTTTCTGTTACAGGAGCATTTTTTGAAGACGAATCGGCACCGGAAGTTGTTCCGATGAAGATCGACGCTTTTGATGTTTCTTTGTCCATTGAGGTTCGTGCAAAGTCATCAAGTTGATGTTGATGTTTTGTCTTTTTTATCTCTATTTATCCTCCTGACTCGCAGGAAAGCGACAGAGGCGCTAATACATAGGGTAGGCAATTACCCCGACCTGCTTCCGGAGATGCCAAGATATTGCTGTCCGCTTGTAATTTAATAGAGATGTAGAACTGCTTGCCATGACCACAAAACAGTAGAAAGTGCCGTGAAGTGTCTTTCCCATGGACATAACAGAACGGCGCGAGTAGGTCTTGAATTGAAACCATGTCGATCGCAATCGTGGCGCTTCAACCACTTGACCAGGCTCGATTATGTTTCCACCAACGCAGTCGCTACCATTACGTCATAACCGCAACTAATGATCACAGTCGATTACTTTACTGTCTGATGTTTCAGGATGATTTGGAGCTGGCCTACCCCACCTCCGTCCGCAGCCCCCCAATCACGCTGAACGTCCATGAGGCGCACATCAAACGTGACGTTAATGGGGTCTTCCATGTGTCGAGTAAGTTGGCCATGAACCTCCTCTGTATTTGCTTCACCTCTCTTGCTTCGCTCAAGTTGAGAACTTTTCTTCAGCTGAAACAAACTCTGCTCCTGATCTTCTGACGTCACTACATTTTTCGACCAATCAAGACAAAGCTTCTACCGCGTGCGATCGCGTTTCGAACGATTCTGACGCAACAAAACAATCACGCTCGAGCGACGAGCGCCGATTCGACGCTGATGAAAGCACCGCCGAAATAGCGTCATTACGTCAGCGTTTAGAAGAAATGACGCGCGAACGCGACGCGCTCGCTTCGACTTTGCATCACTTGCAGGTGAAATCGCGTTGTTGTGATCCGTTTGCCATCGATTGGTTTGATGTTGGGTTTCAGGAGGAGTTTGAGAAGTGCGAGCGAGAGAGGAGCCAACTGCAATCCCTTGCCAAGCATTAGCCACCGCCAGTTTATCGAATCCTGCTCTTGATTATTCAAGCGATTCATTTCATTTCGTGATGCACTATCACGAATTTTGTATGAAGTTGCGCGATCACAGTTTTTATGATCACAAGTTATAGTGACTCAATGAATCGGTTTGTCTTCGGTCAACACTGGTTCGGGTCGGTATGCTTGTCGTGATTCATGATCGTGATGCGTGATCACGATTCGCAATGAAAACGTCTCTCCAGAATGATGATTCCTAGAGAACTTTAGCCTAATGTAAATCCGTTTTGAAGCAATTGACCCCCATTATCCAGCCCATTTCATCAGCGCAATACCCTCCCGCCCAGCTTCCCCCATTTTCAGATCCGTGTTCAGGCCTGGGCTCATTGGGCGATAGCAAGATTTCCACGCTTGCCTTTTCGTGACTTTCGTTCACTGTGATTTTTGCATGTTGCATCATTTTAATGTCATAATCCGATTTCGTACACGGTGCATATGTGGCAATTTGTCGGTGTTCTAATAAAACGTTATTGCACGAATATGTGATGTGGTCCATCACAGCGTTGTTTGTGTTTGTACTCCGATTACTGTAAGAAATGACTGTTTTTAGCGGACCAAGCTCTTCCGCCGCTTATTTGTAAGCAGACTGTATTATTCGAAACAAATAATTGCGTTGGAGAAGCTTTTTTAATGAACTAAAAAAAATTCAATTAAATTGACTGTTCAAGTAAAAAGCTTTTACAGGGTTAGATGAACATCGCCCAACCTTTTTGACTCAAATACCAATCGGGAAAATATGTCCACTAAAAGTAATCAAAAATTTTTCTATTTCAAAGTGAGATAAAAAATATTTTCAATTTAGATCTTCCTCGTACCATCTTTCATTGGTCCCAAAAAACAAATCCTGTCAAAAGCACTTTTCAGCCTTTAATATAAGAATAATCCTATCTTCAGTTGACCGGAAAACATATCAAAACGAAAGTAGTTTTGGTCACTTGTGGATATTTTTAATCTTTACCTCAGATTTACGGAACAAATGTAATCAAAAAGTTCGATATTCAGTCTAACCAAATCGTCTCTTGTGCCTATTGGAAAGGCCTTTATGATGAATGGTAACTCACATATATAAGGCGATGTTGCGCAAATGCTACCTACATCAGTAACTCCGCATATAAAGCAAAAAGCAACAACAAAGCCAGTAGCCTATTATATTGTCATACGAAGAATATAGCAACGTCTATTTTGTCACTACTAATTTTGTCTTCTAATTAAAAGTTCGCCAAAAAATTCTCTAAATGATGAGTTGCCAAATAAAAAGTTTACGTAACATGATTAAACTTGCCCCGTCCTTGGATGCAAGTCATCTGTACTCATTGATATGAAACGAATGGAACAGCTGCACCAGGTCCCCCTGAAAATGTTGTGCATTTGAAGAGAAGATTTTTCGATCTGCAGTAACATGAAACCTTGAATAATTTTTTTACTTTGTCTCCATTGAACAGTCTGCCACTACACTTTAAAAAAAAGTCTTAATTTTTTGAAAAATGAATTTTTAAGTGACTTTTTTTACTTGAACCAGGGCCCTCTAATGTAAAGCTATCACTGCTAGATGCAATAAAATAAAGGAATTTGAAAGATTGAAAAATCGCGCAACGAATGTTCGAAAAAAACCTTGTTGCAAAATAGTTGTAAGACCCAGCTCTGGTTTCACAACTTTTTGACTGCAATTTTTAACAGATTGAAAAAGTTACTTTAATCCTTCATTCAAACCAAAAAGAAATTAAAAGTTTGTGAGAAATCCATAATTGTTTTTGTTTTTTCTAAATTCTTTCAGCAAAAAAATTGGCTCGAATAAATAGATAACCATGTGATTTTGCAAAATTAAACATTGGCAATAGGCTTACCATGCGTCCTGATTTTCAGGGCTATGTCCTGCCATTTTTGCAGAAGTCCTGAAAAAAGTCAAAAAAGACTTCATGTGCGGAGCAGACTCCTTTTTTCTCGTTTTTCCGAGATCAGTAGTCTTCAGAGACGAAAATCATGAAATCCGAGACAGATCCAAAGTAAAGACTTTTTTTTAGAGAACACTTTTTTTAGGGACGAAAATCATGAAATTGGAAATGGATTCAAAGTGAAAACTTTTTTTTTAGGGAACACTACTTTTTGGGGACGAATTTCTTTCTGTTAACGTGTGCCCAGTTTGCTCCTTTAAAAATACGGTAGCCCGAGACAATAGGTTACTCTTTGCGATTGCTGCGAACAAATTAATTTCATCATTTTTTTCTGTTTTCTGTTATAATTTTGAAGCTTTACTGGTTACACGTCATCACAATAGACACGTAATTCGTGTTATTCTACGAACAAGTAGAAATCGCAGGGAAGTGCCTCTCGTTCGCTCACTTCATTAAGAGCGTTAGTGGGAGTATTCTTTGTTTATTTTATCGATTTTTTACTTTTTTCCGCGCTTAAGCGCTAAGAGTGCTGCCAACGCTCGTAATGGAAATGGGCCTTAAACTTTTTCACTGCTATAAATAATTAGGTAAGTCGAGCTTCGTTGTTTCCTTTGAATCGTTTTTTAACGGATGGATTTCTTTCAAACAACCGGTAAAGTTTTTGAAATTGCCAACGTTGTACTTGCCTTCGTTGTTTTGAGAGTATCTTGTGTTTGGCGTGCTCGTGCAAGCAACACGACACTACAGACTTTTATGAAACCAGGTGAATTAAATTAGATTGGATCAGGGATGGATGAGTTTTTTAGCTCGCGGCCGCATTCATAAGTTGATTTTCGTCCGCATGAGTATGTACTGTAGAACATAAATTCGGACCACAGACTGACTCGAAAAGAAAAAAAAGGTCTTCACTTTGGAAAGTAAAATAATCTTTAACTCTATTGTTAAACAGACTTTTTTGAGGGTTTTCTTTTCTCTGAGCAATATACTAAATAAAAATCGTTTCAAAAATTTAGTCACAAACCTAAAGTTCTTCACTTTCATTTATTCACCATTTACATTGAATGCTTGGCGGAGGTGATAAAAGGGCTTGACTGGTCGTAATTGCCCATTACCCAGTTTGATCATTTGTTATACTTGCTTATCATGTTAGAAATACGCAAAAGTTTTCTATCGATTATTATTGGCTGTTGTAGTTGACCAACAGCCCTCCCCCTCTGTAGGGCCAAAACGTGAAAAACACCAAATATATCGGCCCTAATAAATCCTTTAGTGTTCCTATATTAAAGTATAAATCTAATAAATATTGTAAAAGAGCAAATATCAAAATTCTAACTAAAGTAATGTATAGTCTTGCGTTGCCTGTCTGTAGTGAGCAGTATTCAAGTAAAAATTCTATTGTTTTTATTGTTCAATTGAAGAATGATAAACATTAATATGAACTTGTGGGAAAAATTTGATGAAACAATTGAAAGACAAAGTAATACTTAATTGGAGCTACCATAAAGCGCTTTTAAATTTTTACCATAAAAGTAAAAAATGTTGAAACTAAAAAATGATAAATTGAGTGTTCAAAGCAGCCAACAAGTAAGGCCGGAAAGAGTTCTGTTATTTTCAAGCGTTGAACGCGAACGACACATCCAAAGCCAGAACTTTTCATGGAAAAAAAGAAAGTGACCAAAGATGACGTTCATCAAGTGACGAGTATTGAAGACAAGAATATCTTTGTCGATAAGACGATCCAGGGGCAAAAGCTAAAGGTAGGATGATTACTTATAGTTAATGAATAGCAGTGGTGGATATTCAAATTCAGGGGCCCGAGGCAAGGATTTCCAAAAACTGATGTTCTCCAGAAAAGAAAAAGGGCTTTGATCTCGTTTTTTACTTTTTTCTCCCAAAATCATGGTACATCTCTAAAAAAAAGGTCTCCACTTGGATTTCGTCTCCGATTTCATTATTTTTCTCCCAAAATGATGGTGATCTCTAAAAAAAAAAGGTCTTCACTTCGAATCCATCTTGTAATTCCCACTTTTCGTCCCAATTTTATGATGATCTCTAAAAAACATCTGCAGCTCACTGAAACCATATGTGCTATTTTCAAGGGGGACCCCTAAAATCGAGGGAAGGCCCCCAAAAAAAGGGGGGACGAGGCAATAAAAATACACAGTCTGAAACTTAATTAAGACAACAATACTTCTTGTTGATAAGATCACAAGTTTTGATGGTGTTTTAAGATCATAAACTATAAATGGATGAAAATCATTGTTTTTCTTTTTTTGGACCCATTTGTTTCAAACAAGACAGGATCAGCAACAGTTCAATTACATTTAATTGTTTAGGATTAGTAAAGTTTAAAAAGTGTTGATCGCCAGTCACATTAACAAATTGAGCAAAAACTAATTTTTAGCAGTTGAAAGGATAAGTTACAGAGACGACAATTCTACTCTGAATCAGAGGCTGTCAATGACACATAATTCTATTACTTTTTAAATTGTCATGGAGACCGCACAAAAAGTTCATGGAGTCCGCATCTTCCACTACTTTGGTTTAAAAATATAAAAAATTGCGGTTATTGAAAATCGATTTGGGCGGCTTCGACTCAAAATCTCTTTTTTAAACATCTCAAACAAAATGCTTATTTGTTATTTAATAGATAAACTATTCAGGAATTTTTTTATTTAGAGAAGCTTGACGACTATGGTTTCTTCCAAAAGGCCCAGAGAAATGCACTTACATTCAATTTTTGGATATTGGGGAGGCTGCAAGTGATGTCCGATTGGTTGCAAGTAATATTCATGTTGTTTTAAGCTACATTGAAGTAGTTACAAGCAATATTCAGATGGCTGCAACTGATAAGAAAAAAGAGCAGGGTACCTGTAAATAAGACTCAATTATTTAACGTTGCTTCTGAATAAAGCAAAGTGGGAAAATTTTTAAAACTTTTATTGGATCAAGCCAAAAATATTTTTCCTTTTATTTTATTATAACTCGTGGACAATGTGGCCGAGTTATGCACAGGACGTTCTATTGCAGCGATTGGTCGCCGATTAAAATTTACCAATTGATTATGAACATTTTTTGATTTCTGCCATAGATTTTTCAGAAGTTTTATTTGTTTCTATTGCCTTGGCTTTTCTCAAAACTAAAAAGAATATCTCAAGGACCAATAAAATTATCTTTATTTGTTACCATAAAACGTTTTTTTAACATTTTGGTACATTGATATTATCAAATTAGGTTTTACACTTTCCGATCCAATAGTAAAATTTCTTTGAAATTACAAACTTTGCACAAGATAAATGAATCAAAAACCAAAAAAAAATTTGAGTCCACGGCTTCAGCAATGCAACAAAAGAGAAATAAATTTAATAATGTACAAACAAAACTTTGACATTGTTGTTCCTGTCGTCAAATTTTTTTGTTTCATAGTATAATATTTACTAAAAATATTGTGATAAAATGACTTAGGTGAAATTCTCCCCATGTTAAATTTGGCATTTTTGAAAAAACGCAAAAAGAGACCATAAAGAATGTGAAGGTTTTGCCGTTGACGTTGCTGCAGAAGCGGAATTAGTTTGATCTTTACTCTGCTGATAATTTTTTGTTGCGTTTAGGTTCCCATATTTCCTTCAAAAACTTGATTTAAAAGTCCCCACGGAAGCAAAATCGCAAACTCAGACAAAGGCAGCAAAGCTCGGTGATTTTTATGGACCTGGCCGGTATCTTACTATCATTGGAACTAAACTCAATAAAAACAATATTATTTCAGTAGGAAACGAACCAAGTTATATCTCATAGCCTCACCGTCATATCAACGTCATATCAACGTCATATCAAACGCCGGTTTCCAAAATGCAGCAGTGATTGAATTGATGGGCAACAGTGGAGTCGAAAAATGTGTCCGAAATCCATCTATTTTCATCCATTAAATTGGTTTTATTTATTTTAAATCACCGATTCTCAACTCATTTTGAAGCCGGCACCCCGTCCGAAAGGAAAAACCATTTAATGTATTGTTTTTTGTAGAGAGAAGAAGTTTGGCAGAGAAGTTCGCACCCCAAAAAATCCTTTCTCGCACCCCCTGGGGGTTGTGAGCACCCCGAATTAAGAACCGCTGTTTTAAATCAAACTGAAAACTTTTCAAAATTATTTTTCTTTTCTAAAACAAAAACTTGTTCATGACCTTGGCAGAATGCAGTTGGCGCTAGAAACGCGTTTCACTGTACGGTGTTCGAGCTATTTGGACTTGTCTGTGTATGGGAGCTCCATGTCGCCTTTTACCAGATATTCTAAAATCCCCTCAATTTTTTAAACACCGGTTTGTATTTCTAAATTTTAGTTCATTTGCGGCAAATTTTTGCCGAACAAATGACTGCTTTAAACAAAAAAAAATTTGCAATCGAGTAAAATTCTTTGGGGTTCCTGCTATGTTTTTACCGATGCAAGTCAGACCCGCATCGCACGGGTACGAAAAGCGATAAACAACATTTGACAACAAAAGCGCAGATGTGTTTGATTTTAAATTGAAATAATTTCCAACTTGCACATTTTATATGTAGGTGTTAAATGCACGGCAGAAAATTTCCAAATAAGTTAGAAGTTTAAAAATTTCTAAACTTATTTGGAAATTTTCTGCCGTGCATTTAACACCTACATATAAAATGTACAAGTTGGAAATTATTTCAATTTAAAATCAAACACATCTGCGCTTTTGTTGTCAAATGTCGTTTATCGCTTTTCGTACGCGTGCGATGCCGGTCTGACCATGGACTTCTAAATAGTAGTCCATGGTCTGACTTACATCGGTAAGTCAACACGTCATGTGGTAACAAGAGCAAAGGAACACTTAAATTTGGGTTCTTCGGTCAAAAGTAAAATATAAAAACGTACTATTAAATCCAATTTTTGTAATAAAAAAGATACGGATAGTTAAATACATTGTTTTGGTGTTATAAAGAAATGATTATCAGATTATGATTGTAAAATTCATGAAGCGTTAGTAATTAGAAAATATCAACCAAAATTAAATAAACAATTGTATGAAAACGATTCGTCTTTTTTGCTAAAACTATTCTAATTTAGTCATATGACTCGTATTACTATAATATTTCTTTTTTCTTTTTTTCGTTTTTTAAATTGAATAAGTAATCACAGTGCTAGTATAAACTAGAGGAAACTGTTGTTTATATTTTAATTGAATGTGTTTGTTGTTTACGGTTAATTGTTAAATTGTGCTAAAAAGTTTAGATGCTTTGATAAAGACTGATGACAGTTGAAAACATTCAGTTTTTTTAATAAACTTTGCAAACTAATATAATGTTGGATTTTGCTTGCTATTATTTACAAATGGATTCCATTTATTAAATTTATGTAAGTTTTTTTTGTTTGGTTTTAAGACAAGTTAAAACAAAACTAAGGTTTGATTAACTTAGTTTAAATTAACCAATTTAGGATAGATGACTCGTTGAACTGTGTATGTAAAGTGTAAACCATTTAAAATCAAATAGAAAATAAAAGAAAAATGAAAGCGGAACACCCGTCATATGACTTTATATCAGGTGGTCGCAAGATGATTAATAATCAGCACTTCCGCAACGTTTATTCTGAAAGCATTCTAACGTTAAAATGTTGAACAAGATAATTTTGTCCTTAGTCTTTCAAAAACCCCGGGATGGTTTTGTCCACAGGGGGAGTCATTGCTTTTCTTAGATGAAATCCATATGGTTGCGCAGTCTTCTTCCCCAATTTTATTGTTCGGTTCATCATTGTTTCAGTAAATATGGGCAGGATTGGCCGTCGTTTCGTTAATCCATGTCCGATTTTTTTTAGACTGTGACTCAAAAAAATCAATCCAGACTTGCATTTTCTCTTCGACAACGATTTTCATCATTCTAAAAATTTAAACAGAAAACAAAAAAAAACACATGTAATCTGAGAAAAAAACTTGCTTCAAAAAAATATAAATACAAAAATTAAAATTGTCAAATTTGTTTAAGGATCTCCTTTAGAAAATCTTAAAACCTATTGCGGTACAAAAAAATGCTTCTTATCCCACCAATATTAAGTTAATTGAGAAAATCTTGTTTCTTTTGCGCCTTCATATTTCAGTTTAATTGTTTATAACCGTAGCGTCATAACCTCTTTGACCAAATTAAATTTCCGTAACGTTTTATTGTATTGAATCGTTCATTGTCTCATTAAAACTGGCTTTGCATCCACTAAGAATCAAACCGAAGTCCGTCGATGTTGTGCAAAACATAAACAGAAGGAAGTTGAAGGCGGTTCTTTCAGCGGTTAGAAATAAAAAGTACTTTCTCATAAACCGAGTAAGAGAAAGAGTAAGAGCTTACAAGCGTAATGGAGTATTCTTTGTCTGTTTTATTGCTTTTTTGCTTCGCTTAGCGATCATTTAGATTTTAAGCGCGGAAAAATCAATAAAAGAAACAAAGAATGCTCCATTTCATGCTTAAAGTGGAAACGAGCCTTAAATGCGACGCGATATCGCGAGGCGGAAAGGGATGCGGTAAATTCTCTGAAAAACAGTTTCCGTGCTCAGTGAACTTCAGTCAATTTAACGACGAGTCTGATCAGAAGGATATGAGTTCACTTCTCAAGGTGAATATTTGCTTTCTTCCAAATATTAATAAAAAAGAAATTGTTCCAGCTTTACATCATAATGAGCTCTTATTGGTGATACATTTATCCTGAAGCAAATAAATTAAATTTTAAATAGAAATTGTAGTTTGTAGACTGAACAACAACAGCTTTGATATAATCTTTATTCCAATTTTTCTGTTGAGCACTGACCAGAAAAATTGATATCAACAAAATAAAAGACTGAAAAGGTCGGAAGCGTGGTCGAGTGGTTAAGAGCGTGGTGATTGTGATCGAAACAGTTTGGGTTCAAAACCTACTCGTGCCATTTTATTGCATCCTTGGGTAAGACACTTTACGGCAGGCATTTTTGCCTGCTTGGTGATCTTGGCAATCAGTTTTATATTTCACTCATATCTCTATTAAATTTTAACTACATAGCAGTATCATGGCATCTCCGGAAGCAGGTCGGGGTAATTGCTTGACATCTGCTTTTTTATACTTCCTCCGTCGGTTTTCTGCGAGTCAGGAGAATAAATATAGAAATGAAATGAAAAATTTTTGATGATATGTTTAAAAGTATGTTAAAACATTGTTCTAAATTTTCAAAATTTTTAAAAAACTTTTAAATAAAAAGAAACATCAAAAACCATTACATATTAAACTAAATAAGAAGGCCGATAAAACTATTTTTAAGCACAGTTTAACAAAATTGTTTTTGTCTCCCTCACTTAGTCATCAACATGTTGGAAATATGAACTTGGATTTATCATTTTTCTTAGATCAAATATTAATTTGTTATTTCATTGAATCTGTTCAAAAAGCATAATCCTGAAACGAACCAATACATCTGTTCATAGTTTTGTGTTTATGAGAAACAAGGGCTACGATTCTCCGGTTAGTTAGTCGACAACTTATTTTTGTTTATCAACTATTTTCTCTCCTGACTCATGGTACAATGTCAGAAACGTTATTTTCTGGGCCAGGTCTGTTTTAAGTCATACATAATTACCCGTGGTCTTTAGGCACAAGAGTTATCGTGGGCTATTTTTTTTATTATTAGTAACTATATTTATATTTTTTTCCAAGATTTTAACTTTTTTCTCTGAACTAAATTTTTTGGTGCATTGATTTTTTTGCAAGTCCCACATTTTGGTGCACCCTAGGCATTGTGCCTATAGGTAAAAACGCCCATGCTTAGAGCAGCTATTACTCAAACGTGCCTGCAGATGTTGTTGTCGGCTTGAAACGGCAAAATCACTTCGTAAAACGCAACTGACCAAAAGAAGAAGCAAACTCATGAGAAACATCATGAATTTAAGCAAGAGTATTCAATACCTTCCAAAAAAATTAAGTTCGTTGTAAAATATTACGACTGGACTTCGCAACTCACTCGCCCGCGTCTAAATCTCGAACTCGTCTGTAAGCAAGTTTCCCACCAAGTTTCTCGCACGCGGTTCCAGCTTCTCTATGATAACTTAGCAGTGATACGTAGATTATTTTACAGCACAGCTGGGCGAACATAAGGAACCCTAAATATTTCCTTTTCCTTGGAAAGTGCTCTAATTTCGTAAAAATTTCTGACTATCGTTCTTAATAAATTTTTTGTTGTTTTATTTCATTAGTTTTTCTACCAGATAAAGTAGAATGCAAATTCAAAATTTAATTTAAATATCAATTAACCCTATTAGGACTGGGGGAGATGAAACTGCCCGCGGTGTTAAAATGCTTTGTGCTGCTCAAAAACTACTTGCAAGAATTTTTTCAAATTTGTTGACTTTTTCTGATTTTTATTCATCTAAATGTTGGTGCAATTTTTGAAAAAATTGCTTAAGTAATTTTGGAGTTATTAATAGTTTGTTGACACCTAGTCACCAGTTTTTTGACTATTTCATAAAACGTGAGAAAAAAGCAGCCAAAAGCAAGAAAAAGGCAAATGTAATCTGTTTATCAAAACAATTGAGACTGAACCGTTCATTAACTATGTTTACTTAAGCACTTTACGAGGCAATAAAACGCTTTCAATCTCACTTTCCAAGAGAAGTTGTTTATGTAGAAAAAGAAGTAATTGTAGATTTAGATTTCTTTTCGTATAAAATTTTCTAACAAATTTAGAAAAAATCCCGACCACTTGATTTGACTTTATTATAAAAGTTGATCTTACAATCTATCATACACTTCAACACCTTTGGTATAACGGCTATTGGAACGGAATATTACTACCATCGGAACTATTCAAGCTAAGCGCAAAGAAATATCAAACAAAATAAAGCAAGTGTGTAACAGAGATATTGGTTTCTAAAAAGTGTTTTGGAGCGAACCTGAAAAAATATCAACTTCAATTTTTTTATTGTAAACTCTAAAATCACAGGAAAGCGAAATATTTCAATCTTATCAACAATGCACCCAATTTTTTAAATTTCATAAAATTAAAAAAAGAAATCCGCTTTATACAAGTTATGTGATTATACGAAAGGAGGTACAGACATTGTAGATCAAAAAATTACTTATTTGAGTAAAACCAAGTCTCGAAAATGGACCACAATTGTATTTTCTTATTTGCTTAATATTTGTCGCATAAATGCAGCAAGTGTATTAGCAATGAATAAACACAAAGAGCCGCCAAACAGAATTTTTTTGAAGTTGGCTTTAGTCTTGTTTTGAAATTAGTAAAACCTTTCATCCAAGGCAAGGTCTAACCCAGTGTTTCTCAACCTTTTTCCGATTGCGGCACATTTTTGAAATTTTTCAAAAATCGCGGCACCTTTAGACCATTTTTATTAAATTTTGTTTTCAAAATCAGGTGATCACTAAAAAAAAAGTTTTCGCCCAGAATTGGGCTTAGATGTCTAGCTTTTGTCCCTAAAATCAGTTCAATTCTAAAAATACCGCGGCACGAAATTGGTATCTTTTGAAGTTCGCGGTGCACTTTAGCTAGAAGCCTTGATTTCCGCCCCCAAAATTATGTGATCTCTAAAAAAAAAAGCTCTTCATCTGAATTCAGGTTCTCTCTAGTGAATTTCCTTTCCTAAATCAGTTCTTTCTAAATAAAAACGGTCTTTGCTCCGAGTATTACATATTTCACGTGTAAAAAGCGCAATATTCGACGTCCCTAGCTAAGTTTTTTCCGAAATCTTTCGCGGCACATAAGTTGAGAAACACAGATATATGTAGTAACATTGAAGCTGATAATTCAAAATAACATTACAACACTCAACCGTTTTCCTGGACAAGTGAATAATGTGCAATAACTTGCAGCACCCTAGTAAAACGCAAATGGCACTCTAGGGTGCCGCGGCACCCCGTTTGAAAACCACTGGTCTAACCAGTGAAATTGTACAATAAAGTTGATACTTAGCAAAAATGTCGTGAAACCAAGTATTTATACCGGTTTGTTATCGATATTTCCTTCTCAATCAGAAAAAAAGGTTGGTCTGAAATATGTATATTAAAAATATCAGGTCCGGAATGAAAAAAAAATGGCATTAAAATGGCGCTTCCAATCTTTTGTTCAGCCTGGTAACAGTTTTCAAAAATTCACATAAACAAACTCAAAAAATATTAAAAAAAAATACATTGATCTGTGTTTGAGTGCAATATTATTCTATGATTGTATTGGTGTTTTTGTTTTTCAAACAATGATGTTGAAATTCAGATTATCAATTGAATAATTTCTATCGCAAAAAAAATATGGTTTCATAAATTTTAAACAAATTTACGTTACTCGTCACAGTTGAAATATAAGTTGATGGTAATTAAATCACTTTTTTAAAACATTTTAACTTTTTGTAACTCTTACAAAAACTAGACCTAATTAATTAAACAAGTCGTACAAAAATTAAAAGTTAAACAATTACGTCACAAAAAGTTAGCAAAATTTTTATAAACAAATATTTTATTAATGAATTAGCGTACTTAACCAAAAGAAGAAAACATTCGAAACAAAAAAGGATTTTTGTAAAATTAAAAAAATCGATATGATCAAAAGCAATCAACTCTAAATAAATTAGTCAAGTCCAAATATTCTTTTATAGTGAAGAAAAATTAAGGTGAGTTCCTGCGATGTGAAACTGCAAACACAATTTTTTTGTTTAATAATTTGCTTCCTTTTTATGTTATAAAATTTCTTGCCTAAATGTTCACAAAAGGGAGTGAATTTAAAAAATTATTTGATTAATAGCAAAGATCGAAGCGTTGTAAACACTAATAAAAACAGCTTTTAGCAGATTTGCTTGTGTAGAATTTTTTTCTCTGTAAACAGTAATAATCTTGCCAAGTAGATTTCAGCTGTCAGCATTTTTACTTCTAATTTTACGGATTAATGACGTTCGACAAACAGCCGAAGTCGTTAATTCTCTCAAATCGCTCTCTCGTTTTCAGCCAATTTACAAAAATTAACTACCCTTTGAAAACCCGCTTTTTCAATCCCAAATAATGTTTAAATGCAACATTTAAGTATCTATATTAAAAGAGTATAAAATTTCCTTTTTATACAAACTTGAATGATAATTTTAGCGCTAGTAATTGTCGAAATATAAGCAAGCAAAGAGTGCCGGCATTTTCAGCCCCCCCCAGTCTTACAAAGTTTCCAAAAAGCCCAGTCTATATAGAGTTAAATTAGCAAAGCTGCCAATTGTTTTTCAGTAAAAAACATTGGGAAATTTTCTTCATAAACTATTGTATCAGCAAAAGAAAAAATCAAGCCTTTTTATGACAAGAATTTTTTTCTTACAGTCGTCGTTGCTGTTTGGAAGGGGCATCCACTCCAGGTCAGACACAAACAGAACTGGGATCGAGGGTTTATTTTTTCATTACCCCAGCCTGCTGTACTGCCCGGATCAGATGCTGACAGTGATGTTGTTAAGCCAGCATCGAGTTTCGTCATCCAAACCGTCAGACCTCGTGCTCCATGTGGTGCCCGATGTATGGGGCACGTTATAAGAAACGTGGTCTGCGGTTTGTTCAATGGCACCGCACTCGCAATTCGATGAAGGTGCAAGACACCACTTGTGCATGGAAAAATGGAATTGCCCAACTCCAGTCTTCAGGAGGTTGAGCTTAACTCTAGCTGTTTTGAGCAAGCCCATCCCAACAGGCCTGGCACCGGTCTTGGGCACAAAATACAAAGCCTGGACGAATTTTTACAGTACTCTTCATTCTATATTTGATTTATGAACTATAATAAGGTGTAAATTCGAATACTTTTAAAGCAATTTTTATAAAACTTTTTTTCAAAAAAAGTTAAAAAATTAATCTTTGTTCTAAAGAAATATTAAAACTTTAGTTTAAAGTAGTTTTTCAGTCAAACTATGGTGAGCTTTTGAACTTCACGTTAAAAAGTCAATGACTCAAAAAAGATTAAAGAGATTTGTTTAGGCACAAGTATTAAACTATAAAACCTCAAACATTAGTTATTTTCGATCATATCCGACATAAACTGACGCTCTCTGTAATCGAATTAAAAAAATTAAATTAATTTTTTGAAATTATAAAATGTTCATAATTTAATTTTTGTAGTTTAAACGATTTTGAATTTCCACTGAAAAAGCTGGAAAGTGAAAAAATTAGAAGAAAGCAAATGAACTTTCTCGGATAAAGTTGATTCATAAAGCATAAAAAACCGATAGAAAACACAATCGTCTCTATGATTGATGCAAATCAATTAATTAAAGGATTCAAAAGTTATTTCAATAAGAGTCTACATCTGTCTCAAGCATATTTTTTGTCCTTCGAAACTATTTGCAGTAAACAAAGTTTATCACCTTTGTTTCAATTTTCTTTTGTTCTTGCTTTCTTTTTATCTATTCACTATTTCAAAACACGAATTTGTTTGATTATTTCGAAAGTGTTCCATTCAGTTGAGCTACTTCCAGATTGGAGCTTGCATGCAACTGACGTCAGCATTGCAAATGAAAGTACAATTGCACCGATGACGACATAACAGTTCGCCGCTTCCATGTAGTTAAGCAAACAAAACGTGAATGCGGATTGCTCTCTAAATGATGGCTTTCATTAAAACGTTTTTTGTTTTGGTCCTTTTCTTTCGCGAAATGACATTCAGAGTAATAGAACGACAAAGTTTTTCCGGCGCATGGCTAGCAATTTACATTTAAGCAACTCGAAGAGTGATCGCACGAAGCGGAACCGTAAACCCGTATTAACCGTTTTTATTCTTTGAATCTGTACCGAAATGGAGTGTAAAAAATATATCTAATGAAGCTGAAGTGAAACCGAATGGTAAAAATAAAATTTTTAAATTCCATAAAAATAAAAGATAAAATGAAAATCTTATTCAAAAAGAAAATCTCAAAATCCTAACTGCCGAGGAAGAGCTGGAGGACACGGAAGATAAAAAATAAACAAATCAGTTTCATACAATTAAGATCTCAATGACGTGGCGATGTTTCAGAAAATATTAAAGATTCGCTTTTCAAAGAGAATCAGAAAATTCAAGAAGCTTCAAGTAATCTTTACTAAGCATCACATTAGTAAAGAGTTAGACGAACAAAAAGAAGAGTTCAACGAGTTACATCAAAACTAAGAAGAAAAGTTAAAAGACAAATCAAAGGAGTTAAGAAACGATCAAGAAGAAAATACTCGAGAGCTGGAGGAAGAACTGCAGCCGCCGAGAAACAAATCAATTTGGAAAACTCGCTGGAAAGCGCGCAATCGTCAGCGAAAAACAATTTACAGAAGTTGAGTAATTTGTGGATTCGTTTTTTTTCTCTATACTTATCTTTCTGACTCACAAGAAAGCGACTGAGACACTAATTGTTACGTAAAGCAAATCGCTTCTGTGTAAATTTTTGTGACCTATTAGAGATGCAGTGAGTCGCGGCTGCTGGCAGCGAGGAAATGTGATAAAATTGACGCCTTTAAAAGATCAATCAATTTATAGATTTTTAAATTAACTGCATCTTCTAAAATAACCTAAATACATCGTCCTAATTTAATTAATCCCTGTGTGACCTCGTTTTGGCAGTAACTTGTATAATAGCATGGAATCGAATTTTACTGTTAATTTTGTCGTTAGCCACGTGGCCCGGTTTGGATTTGTTATAAATAGAGTGAGAGATCGCTCTTATGAAACACTAACTATTAATAGAATTTGGCTCAGAGAACGGTGGCCGTGTTTGCTGAATGTCAGGTGACTATTGTATTATTAATTTTTGCTGTATAGTGTTGACTGCGTGTGTGCAAACCGCAGATAAAAAATAAATTCAATCCTTCCTCTCGTGCAACTATAATTTTCTGTACTGGGCGTCACAGAATTACGCATATTTAAATAAGGGTAGTTGTAACTTGGAGGGATTTCGCTGACCTTATTTAGACAAGCTCAGCATTTCAAGGACGGTTCTAGTTATTTAATTCCGTTTTCATCGTTGAACACGCCGGCACCTTTCGGCGGGGAGCGGATTGAGTCTTTCCTTCATTAACAAGAATTTAATCTCTTTCTCTCATCAACAAATTTGAATTTATAAGTAGTGTTTCTAACAAAAATTTAAATTTATTATTTGGTCTCTGTACCAAAATTTGAATTTATTTTTCTCCAAAATTTGAATTTAATTCTTTCGCGACCACTAATATATAGGGAAATCAATTATCCCGAGATGCCTCCGGAGGTGCCAAGATATTGCTGTCCGGT
The DNA here is from genome assembly GCA_963680785.1 of Diplosoma virens. Taxonomy (NCBI): domain Eukaryota; kingdom Metazoa; phylum Chordata; class Ascidiacea; order Aplousobranchia; family Didemnidae; genus Diplosoma; species Diplosoma virens. The sequence continues at coordinate 44,226,419 of OY796888.1, read as the reverse complement.
TGAAATTTTTATCTTGGTTATTCAGTTTTTTTAAATATGACTAAAATTTAGAACTGCTTACCAAGACCACCAAGCAGGGGAAAGTACTGTAAATTCTTCCTTATCTTAACTATGACGTGATGTGATAGCATTGTTTCGAACTGAAATTAAAGAATTTATTCAAATTAAATGCGTTGTGTATGCTCATATGGCCCGTACGTCATGATTTAGAAAAAATATGGGCCAGCAATCTAAAAAGCTTGCATATAAGTTCTAACTAACAGTACCCTCTACTTAACTGCGCCTCTCAGTTAGTTGCCTTGCGTTGTATAGCAAGGTCATAATGTTGCAAATGAAACACTGCTACTGTTAGAGACCGACGAAAGTCAGTCGTTTCCCATCAATTTACACCAAAGTTTTCAACTAAAATGATGCATGTTTAAGAAGTTAATTAATTTACTTTTGTAGGATATCCAACTCCATCCTTCCAATAATGATGTATAATGAGAAAGATACAGAGATAGTTTATTTATTATTTCAATGCATGACACACGCAAAAGAAAAAAAAGAAAACGTTTTCAAACACCGAAACAAAAACATTAACAAAAAGGAGTGGATACCCTTCAAACGACGACGACGACGACGACGACTGCTAGATGCAATAAAATAAAGGAATTTGAAAGATTGAAAAATCGCGCAACGAATGTTCGAAAAAAACCTTGATGCAAAATAGTTGTAAAACCCAGCTCTGATTTCACAACTTTTTGACTGCAATTTTTAACAGATTATTGAAAAAGTTACTTTGGTCCTTCATTCAAAACAAAAAGAAATTAAAAGTTCGTGAGAAATCTATAACTGTTTTTGTTTTTTCTAAATTCTTTCAGCAAAAAAATTGGCTCAAATGAATAGATAACCATGTAATTTTGCAAAATTAATTCTTTTTTTAATTTTATTGAATTGTTTAGGAAAGTTTTGTAGTTCGAAAATTAACAAATTATAAATAGCGCAAATACCTCAGCCTTTTCTACAAATGTATGTTGACAAAACTTTGAACTGAGAGCTACCTACTATTGCTGAAGACACAAAGAAAACTGCATCAAATGATTAGTTTTTATAATTTCGATAAAAAATTACGAAAATTTTCATAACTTTAATAGCAGCATTTCAAGTTAGAAACATCGAATCTGCTATTTTTGCTGGCTGTAAAATCAACTTGATAAACAAACCTTGTTGGACTCAGTAGCCCTTTCAAATGGCTAAAAAAAACTAATTGATATAACAGTGCTAATTGAATTTGTTTGAAAAAGTTTGTATCATTTGATCGAGATATTGATTGTGAGATAACAATAGGCTTACCATGCGTCCTGATTTTCAGGGCTATGTCCTGCCATTTTTGCAGAAGTCCTGAAAAAAGTCAAAAAGACTTCATGTGCGGAGCAGACTCCTTTTTTCTCGTTTTTCCGAGATCAGTAGTCTTCATAGACGAAAATCATGAAATCCGAGACAGATCCAAAGTAAAGACTTTTTTTTAGAGAACACTTGGGACGAAAATCATGAAATTGGAGATGGATTCAAAGTGAAAACTTTTTTTTAGGGAACACTACTTCTTGGGGACGAATTTCTTTCTGTTAACGTGTGTCCCAGTTTGCTCCTTTAAAAATACGGTAGCCCGAGACAATAGGTTACTCTTTGCGATTGCTGCGAACAAATTAATTTCATCATTTTTTCTGTTTTCTGTTCTAATTTTGAAGCTTTACTGGTTACACGTCATCACAATAGACACGTAATTCGTGTTATTCTACGAACAAGTAGAAATCGCAGGGAAGTGCCTCTCGTTCGCTAGCGGGAGTATTCTTTGTTTATTTTATCGATTTTTTACTTTTTTCCGCGCTTAAGCGCTAAGAGTGCTGCCAACGCTCGTAGTGGAAATGGGCCTTAAACTTTTTCACTGCTATAAATAATTAGGTAAGTCGAGCTTCGTTGTTTCCTTTGAATCGTTTTTTAACGGATGGATTTCTTTCAAACAACCGGTAAAGTTTTTGAAATTGCCAACGTTGTACTTGCCTTCGTTGTTTTGAGAGTATCTTGTGTTTGCTCGTGGAAGCAACACGACACTACAGACTTTTATGAAACCAGGTGAATTAAATTAGATTGGATCAGGGATGGATGAGTTTTTTAGCTCGCGACCGCATTCATAAGTAGATTTTCTTCGGCACGAGTATGTACTGTAGAACATGAATTCGGACCACAGACTGACTCGAAAAGAAAAAAAAGATCTTCACTTTGGAAAGTAAAATAATCTTTAACTCTATTGTTAAACAGATTTTTTTGAGGGTTTTCTTTTCTCTGAGCAATATACTAAATAAAAATTGTTTCATAGGATTGATTTTGGTAATTTTGAAATATTGGATTATAACATTGACTATGATAAACGCAAATTTTTAGAATCATTATATATTAATAATACAAAAAATTCAATAAATGATAAAGATCGTAATGTTTTTCCAAAAATATATAGCAATATAAAAAATCTCAACTAATGTGGGTTTTCAACCAGTTAAATTTGTTTCTTTTGCACTAAGTAATTATGAAATCGTTCTGTATGTTCGCTTCTCACCTTGTGTTTGTTGGTTTGTGTTTTTAACTTCTTGGTTTTTAAATACGCTGCGCGTTGTGTTCTGCTTTTACCTGAAGAAGTCCGCCCGATGTAACGGACGAAACGTCGTTGAGTTTTTCTTGAATAAATATTACGCCTTTTGTATTTGTTTAAGTTTTACTTGCCTCAGATTTTACCAGAAGAACAATGAATTTTAAAATAAAAATTGTTTCAAAAATTTAGTCACAAACCTAAAGTTCTTCACTTTCATTTATTCACCATTTACATTGAATGCTTGGCGGAGGTGATAAAAGGGCTTGACTGGTCGTAATTGCCCATTACCCAGTTTGATCATTTGTTGTACTTGCTTATCATGTTAGAAATACGCAAAAGTTTTCTATCGATTATTATTGGCTGTTGTAGTTGACCAACAGCCCTCTCCCACCTGTAGGGCCAAACGGTGAAAAGACCAAATATATCGGCCCTAATAAATCCTTTAGTGTTCCTATATTAAAGTATAAATCTAATAAATATTGTAAAAGAACAAATACCAAAATTCTAATAAAGTAATGTATAGTCTTGCGTTGTGAGCAGTATTCCTGTCTGTAGTGAGCAGTATTCAAGTAAAAATTTCATTGTTTTTATTGTTCAATTGAAGAATGATAAACATTAATATAAACTTGTGGGAAAAATTTGATGAAACAATTGAAAAGACAAAGTAATAATTAATTGGAGCAACCATAAAGCACTTTTAAATTTTTACCATAAAAGTAAAAAATGTTGAAACTAAAAAATGATAAATTGAGTGTTCAAAGCAGCCAACAAGTAAGGCCGGAAAGAGTTCTGTTATTTTCAAGCGTTGAACGCGAACGACACATCCAAAGCCAGATCTTTTCATGGAAAAAAAGAAAGTGACCAAATCTTAAAAGATGACGTTCATCAAGTGACGAATATTAAAGACAAGAATATCTTTGTCAATAAAGACTATCCAGGGGCAAAAGCTAAAGGTAGGATAATTACTTATAGTTAATGAATAGCAGTGGTGGATATTCAAATTCAGGGGCCCGAGGCAAAGATTTCCAAAAACTGATGTTCTCCAGAAAAGAAAAAGGGCTTTGATCTCGTTTTTTACTTTTTTCTCCCAAAATCATGGTACATCTCTAAAAAAAAAGGTCTCCACTTGGATTTCGTCTCCGATTTCACTATTTTTCTCCCAAAATGATGGTGATCTCTAAAAAAAAAAAGGTCTTCACTTCGAATCCATCTTGTACTTCCCACTTTTCGTCCCAATTTTATGATGATCTCTAAAAAACATCTGCAGCTCACTGAAACCATATGTGCTATTTTCAAGGGGGGCCCCTAAAATTGAGGGAAGGCCCCCAAAAAAAAGGGGAATGAGGCAATAAAAATACACAGTCTGAAACTTAATTAAGACAACAATACTTCTTGTTGATAAGATCACAAGTTTTGATGGTGTTTTAAGATCAAAAACTATAAATGGATGAAAATCATTGTTTTTCTTTTTTTGGACCCATTCGTTTCAAGCAAGACAGGATCAGCAACAGTTCAATTTAATTGTTTAGGATTAGTAAAGTTTAAAAAGTGTTGATCGCCAGTCACATTAACAAATTGAGCAAAAACTAATTTTCAGCAGTTGAAAGGATAAGTTAAAGAGACGACAACTCTACTCTGAATCAGAGGCTGTCAATGACACATAATTCTATTACTTTTTAAATTGTCATGGAGGCCGCACAAAAAGCTCATGGGGTCCGCATCTTTCACTACTTTGGTTTAAAAATATAAAAAATTGCGGTTATTGAAAATCGATTTAGGCGGCTTCGACTCAAAATCTCTTTTTTAAACATCTCAAACAAAATGCTTATTTGTTATTTAATAGATAAACTATTCAGGAATTTTTTTATTTAGAGAAGCTTGACCACTATGGTTTCTTCCAAAAGGCCCAGAGAAATGCACTTACATTCAATTTTTGGATATTGGGGAGGCTGCAAGTGATGTCCGATTGATTGAAAGTAATATTCATATTGTTTCAAGTTACATTGAAGTAGTTACAAGCAATATTCAGATGGCTGCAACTGATAAGAAAAAAGAGCAGAGTACCTGTAAATAAGACTCAATTATTTAACGTTGCTTCTGAATAAAGCAAAGTGGGAAAATTTTTAAAACTTTTATTGGATCAAGCCAAAAATATTTTTTATTTTATTTTATTATAACTCGTGGACAATGTGGCCGAGTTATGCACAGGACGTTCTATTGCAGCGATTGGCCGCCAATTAAAATTTACCAATTGATTATGAACATTTTTTGATTTCTGCCATAGATTTTTCAGAAGTTTTATTTGTTTCTATTGCCTTGGCTTTTCTCAAAACTAAAAAGAATATCTCAAGGACCAATAAAATTATCTTTACTTGTTACCATAAAACGTTTTTTTAACATTTTGGTACATTGATATTATTAAATTAGGTTTTACACTTTCCCATCCAATAGTAAAATTTCTTTGAAATTACAAACTTTGCACAAGATAAATGAATCAAAAACCAAAAAAAAATTTGAGTCCACGGCTTCAGCAATGGAACAAAAGAGAAATAAATTTAATAATGTACAAACAAAACTTTGGCATAGTTGTTCCTGTCGTCAAACTTCTTTTGTTTCATAGTATAATATTTACTAAAAATATTGTGATAAAATGACTTAGGTGAAATTCTCCCCATGTTAAATTTGGCATTTTTGAAAAAACGCAAAAAGAGACCATAAAGAATGTGAAGGTTTTGCCGTTGACGTTGCTGCAGAAGCGGAATTAGTTTGATCTTTACTCTGCTGATAATTTTTTGTTGCGTTTAGGTTCCCATATTTCCTTCAGAAACTTGATTTAAAAGTCCCCACGGAAGCAAAATCGCAAACTCAGACAAAGGCAACAAAGGTCGGTGATTTTTATGGACTTGGCCGGTATCTTACTATCATTGGAACTAAACTCAATAAAAACAATATTATTTCAGCAGGAATCGAACCAAGTTATATCTCATAGCCTCACCGTCATATCAACGTCATATCAACATCATATCAAACGCCGGTTTCCAAAATGCAGCAGTGATTGAATTGATGGGCAACAGTGGAGTCGAAAAATGTGTCCAAAATCCATCTATTTTGATCCATTAAATTGGTTTTATTTATTTTAAATCACCAGTTCTCAACTTATTTTGAAGCCCGCACCCCGTCCGAAAGGAAAAACCATTTAATGTATTGTTTTTTGTAGAGAGGAGAAGTTTGGCAGAGAAGTTCGCACCCCAAAACATCCTTTATCCCCGAATTGAGAACAGCTGTTTTAAATCAAACTGAAAGCTTTTCAAAATTATTTTTCTTTTCTAAAACAAAAACTTGTTCATGACCTTGGAAGAATGCAGTTGGCGCTAGAAACGTGTTTTACTGTACGGTGTTCGAGCTATTTGGACTTGTCTGTGTATGGGAGCTCCATGTCGCCTTTTACCAGATATTCTAAAATCCCCTCAATTTGTTAAACACCGGTTTGTATTTCTAAATTTCAGTTCATTTGCGGCAAATTTTTGCCGAACAAATGACTGCTTTAAACAAAAAATAATTTGCAATCGAGTAAAATTCTTTGGGGTTTCTACTATGTTTTTAAACTTCTAAATTGAAAAAATTTCTAAACATATTTGGAAATTTTCTGCCGTGCATTTAGCACCTACATATAAAATGTGCAAGTTAGAAATTATTTCAATTTAAAATCAAACACACCTGCGCTTTTGTTGTCAAATGTCGTTTATCGCTTTTCGTGCCCGTGCGATGCCGGTCTGACCATGGACTTCTAAATAGTAGTCCATGGTCTGACTTACATCGGTAAGTCAACACGTCATGTGGTAACAAGAGCAAAGGAACACTTAAATTTGGGTTCTTCGGTCAAAAGTAAAATAAAAAAACGTACTATTGAATCCAATTTTTGTAATAAAAAAGATACGGATAGTTAAATACATCGCTTTGGTGTTATAAAAAAATGATTGTCAGATTATGATTGTAAAATTCATAAAGCGTTAGTAATTAGAATATATCAACCAAAATTAAATAAACAATTGTATGAAAACAGTTCGTCTTTTTTGCTAAAACTATTCTAATTTAGTCATGTGACTCGTATTATTATAATTTTTCTTTTCTCTTTTTTTCGTTTTTTCTCTGTGAATTCTGAAGTTATCTTTGTGTAATTGTCATTGCTTTTAAATTGAATAAGTAATCACAGTGCTAGTATAAACTAGAGGAAACTGTTGTTTATATTTTAATTGAATGTGTTTGTCGTTTACGGTTAATTGTTAAATTGTGCTAAAAAGTTTAGATGCTTTGATAAAGACTGATGACAGTTGAAAACATTCAGTTTTTTTAATAAATTTTGCAAACTAATATAATGTTGGATTTTGCTTGCTATTATTTACAAATGGATTCCATTTATTAAATTTAAGTAAGTTTTTTTTGTTTGGTTTTAAGACAAGTTAAAACAAAACTAAGGTTTGATTAACTTAGTTTAAATTAACCAAATTAGGATAGATGACTTGTTGAACTGTGTATGTAAAGTGTAAACCATTTAAAATCAAATAGAAAATAAAAGAAAAACGAAAGCGGAACACCCGTCATATGACTTTATATCAGGTGGTCGCAAGATGATTAATAATCAGCACTTCCGCAACGTTTATTCTGAAAGCATTCTAACGTTAAAATGTTGAACAAGATAATTTTGTCCTTAGTGTTTCAAAAACCCCGGGATGGTTTTGTCCACAGGGGGCGTCATTGCTTTTCTTAGATGAAATCCATATGGTTGCGCAGTCTTCTTCCCCGATTTTATTGTTCGGTTCATCATTGTTCCAGTGAATATGGGCAGGATTGGCCGTCGTTCCGTTAATCCATGTCCGATTTTCTTTCGACTGTGACTCAAAAAAATCAATCCAGACTTGCATTTTCTCTTCGACAACGATTTTCATCATTCTAAAAATTTAAACAGAAAACAAAAAAAAACACATGTAATCTGAGAAAAAAACTTGCTTCAAAAAAATATAAATACAAAAATTAAAATTGTCAAATTTGTTTAAGGATCTCCTTCAGAAAATCTTAAAACCTATTGCGGTACAAAAAAATGCTTCTTATCCCACCAATATTAAGTTAATTGAGAAAATTTTGTTTCTTTTGCGCCTTCATATTTTAGTTTAATTGTTTATAACCGTAGCGTCATAACCTCTTTGACCAAATTAAATTTCCGTAACATTTTATTGTATTGAATCGTTCATTGTCTCGCTAAAACTGGCTTTGTATCCACTAAGAATCAAGCCTAAGTCCGTCAATGTTGTGCAAAACATAAACAGAAGGAAGTTTTTAGCGTTTCTTTCAGCGGTTAGAAATAAAAAGTACTTTCTTATAAACCGAGTAAGAGAAAGAGTAAGAGCTTACAAGCGTAATGGAGTATTCTTTGTTTGTTTTATTGCTTTTTTGCTTCGCTTAGCGATCATTTAGATTTTAAGCGCGGAAGGATCAATAAAAGAAACAAAGAATGCTCCATTTCATGCTTAAAGTGGAAACGAGCCTTAAATGCGACGCGATATCGCGTGGCGGAAAGGGATGCGGTAAATTCTCTGAAAAACAGTTTCCGTGCTCAGTGAACTTCAGTCAATTTAACGACGAGTTTGATCAGAAGGATATGAGTTTACTTCTCAAGGTGAATATTTGCTTTCTTCCAAATATTGATAAAAAAGAATTTGCTTTACATCATAATAAGCCTTTATTGGTGATACATTTATCCTGAAGCAAATAAATTAAATTTTAAATAGAAATTGTAGTTTGTAGACTGAACAACAACAGCTTTGATATAATCTTTATTCCAATTTTTCTGTTGAGCACTGACCAGAAAAATTGATATTAACAAAATAAAAGACTGAAAAGGGCGTTAGCGTGGTCGAGTGGTTAAGAGCGTGGTGATTGTGATCGAAACGGTTTGCGTTCAAAACCTACTCGTGCCATTTTATTGTGTCCTTGGGTAAGACGCTTTACGGCAGGCATTTTCGCCTGCTTGTAATCTTGGCAATCAGTTCTATATTTGACTCATATCTCTATTAAATTTCAACAACATAGCAGTATCTCGGCGTCTCCGGGACCAGGTCTGGGTAATTGCTTGACATTATTCGCTTTTTGCTTTTTTATAGTTCCTTTGTCGATTTCCTGCGAGTCAGGAGAATAAATATAAAAATGAAATAAAATTAAAAATTTTTGATGATATGTTTAAAAGTATGTTAAAACATTGTTCTAAATTTTTAGAATTTTTAAAAAACTTTTAAATAAAAAGAAACATCAAAAACCATTATATATTAAACTAAATGAGAGAAACAGAACATTGTGCACTGAAGTTAACTATTTTTATTATTTGAGCACAAGCTTTCGTGGGTTACTGCCTACTTCGTCAGGTGCAATGGAATGAAAATGCAGTCAAAGCAAGTTTTACACAACGGCATTAAACGTAACAAACAGACATATGTGACGTAATGAAATATGAAAATATCGGTAAAAAAGACTAAGTTTGAGAAAATATGGCAGTACGGTAAATTAAAGCAATTTAAGCAAAAAACAAATGCGAGAAAATGGCATGCAAGTATAAAACGATGCAAAATGGAGAAAGAAAAATGAAAAACATAAATGACCCTCAAGTTTACAAAAATAAATATTACAAGTAGTTAGACATAAATGAATAATCTTTATTTAAACCTTGGTTAACACAATCGAGTTTGAAAATAATTTTTTGTTCTTCCACTTCCCGTTGTTGCTTTGTTTTGCCTTTAACTTCCTTGATTACTGCTAATTTGAGATTGTCCAAAGTATGGTCGGGTTTATTGAAATGTTCGGCTACTGGTTTGTTTCTATTGTGTTTGATGTCGCTCCTGTGTCCGTTCATTCGTTGTCTAATTGAGTTGCTTGTTTCTCCAATATAGATTGCTTTAGGGCAAAGATTGCATGAAATTGCATATATGATATTTGATGAATTGCAGCTAAAATTTCCGGAGATTTTTATAGGGACTCCGTTAAGACCAGTTATTGTAGGATTAGTGTTTATTTTGGGCGGAGATGGCATTTAGGAGAATTGCAGGGAAAAGTGCCCGTAATGAAACGTTCATTTGGTAAGGAGGCAGATGTAAGTAGAAGTTTGAGGTTAGGGGGTTGACGATATGATATAAGTGGTGGTGCAGAGAAGATTTGGTTAAGATATGGGTCTTTGTTTAGTAAAGGTTGCAAATTTTTGACGATTTTGTTGATAGGTCTAAGATAGAGGTGGTAAGTAAGGACTAGGGGTGTGCGATAATATTCTAGTTTGGTTTGGTATTTGAGAAGGGCTTTTCGGGGAATGGACATGGCCTTAATGATTTGGTTTTTGACAGTTTTGGGTTTGCATCCAAGAGCGGTGAACGCATTTTTTAATGTAGTCAATTGTAAATTTAATTCTTCTTTATCAGAGCAGATACGCTTGTAGCGTAGAACTTGGCTAAAAATTATGGAGGCAAAGATGTGTGGGGGATGGGAGCGGTGGGGTGTAAATAGGTTTGGGAATGGGTGGGTTTTTTATATAATGAAGTTTGGAGTGTGTTATTTTTTAGTCTAATAGTGGTGTTCAGAAAATTAACTTCTTCAGTCGAGTGGTTCATTGTATCGTAAATGTCCGGGTCCTCTGAGTTAAAATCTTTGTAAAATTGCAAGTTTTTCTTTTCCGTGTGTCCATAACAGAAAGATGTCATCAATGTATCTGAGGTATATTAATGGTTTGTTATGGGTATTTTGTAAAACGTTTTCTTCCAAGTTGGTCATGAAGGTATTAGCATACTGGGGAGCCATTTTTGTTCCCATTGCAGTACCTTTAACTTGTAAGAATTGTTGGTTTCCAAAGTTGAAATAGTTATGTTTTAAAATGAATTCAATGGATTGGATGATGACGTCAGTTAGTTGGTTGTCAGGAAGTCGGTTCTTAAGAGCTTTTAGGCCGTTGTTTTGGGTTATGTTAGTGTAAAGCGAGGAAACGTTTAGGGTAGCCAGAATGGTATTTTGCGGTATTGTTTTGATTTTCTTTAGCTTGTTTAAAAAGTCGGTAGTATCTTGGATAAAACTATTGGCAGCTTGTGCATAAGGTTTGAGTAGGGATGAACAACCAATCAGACAACCGATGAACGGACACAGGAGCGACATCAAACACAATAGAAACAAACCAGTAGCCGAACATTTCAATAAACCCGACCATACTTTGGACAATCTCAAATTAGCAGTAATCAAGGAAGTTAAAGGCAAAACAAAGCAACAACGGGAAGTGGAAGAACAAAAAATTATTTTCAAACTCGATTGTGTTAACCAAGGTTTAAATAAAGATTATTCATTTATGTCTAACTACGTGTAATATTTATTTTTGTAAACTTGAGGGTCATTTATGTTTTTCATTTTTCTTTCTCCATTTTGCATCGTTTTATACTTGCATGCCATTTTCTCGCATTTGTTTTTTGCTTAAATTGCTTTAATTTACCGTACTGCCACATTTTCTCAAACTTAGTCTTTTTTACCGATATTTTCATATTTCATTACGTCACATATGTCTGTTTGTTACGTTTAATGCCGTTGTGTAAAACTTGCTTTGACTGCATTTTCATTCCATTGCACCTGACGAAGTAGGCAGTAACCCACGAAAGCTTGTGCTCAAATAATAAAAATAGTTAACTTCAGTGCACAATGTTCTGTTTCTCTCATTTTATTTGAAAAGTTGACACGGCTTTCCCAATTCTATTCTTTCTAATTCTTCAATATTAAACTAAATAAGAAGGCCGGTAAAACTATTTTTAAGCACAGTTTTAACAAAATTGCTTTTATCTCCCTCACTTAGTCATCAACATGTTGGAAATATGAACTTGGATTTATCATTTTTCTTAGATCAAATATTAATTTGATTGAATCTGGTCAAAAAGCATAATCCTGAAACGAACCAATACATTACTGTTCATAGTTTTGTGTTTATTAGAAACAAGGCTTACGGTTCTCCTGTTAAAAAAATTAGTCGACAACTAATTTTTGTTATATCAACTATTTTCTCTCCTGACTCATAGTACAATGTCAGAAACGTTATTTTCTGGGCCAGGTCCGTTTTAAGTCATACATAATTACCCGTGGTCTTTAGGCAAAGGAGTCATTGTGGGCCATTTTTTTTATTATTAGTGACTAGATTTATATTTTTTTTCAAGATTTTAACTTTTTTCTCTAAACTAAATTTTTTGGGCATCACTTTTTTTGCAAGTCCCACATTTTGGTGTGTCCTAGGCATTGTGCCTATAGGTAAAAACGCCCATGCTTAGAGCAGTTATTACTCAGACGTGCTCGCAGATGTTGTTGTCGGCTTGAAACGGCAAAATCATTTCGTAAAGCGTCCGGCGGGTTAGCTCAGTGGTAACGTCCGCGACTCACGTGCAGAACGACCTGGTTCGATTCTCTGTGACGTCAACTGAGTGATACTCGTTGTGCCCTTTGGAAAGGCACTTTACGAACATTCCAAGAAATGTGGTCAAGCTGCTTACCTTCAATGGTGACCGCGGTTAATTCACAGAAAGCAGCAAATCGGTGTGGGTGGAACACAACGCCATACGAATGTTTGTTTGTATTTCGTAAAGCGCAACTGGCCAAAAGAAGAAGCAAACTCATGAGCAACATCATGAATTTAAGCAAGAGTATTCACTACCTTTCAAATAAATTAAGTTCGTTGTAAAAAATTACGACTAGACTTCGCAACTCACTCGCCCGCGTCTAAATCTCGAACTCGTCTGTAAGCAAGTTTCCCACCAAGTTTCTCGCACGCGGTTCCAGCTTCTCTATGATAACTTAGCAGTGATACGTAGATTATTTTACAGCACAGCTGGGCGAACATAGGGAACCCTAAATATTTCCTTTTCCCTAGAAAGTGCTCTAATTTCATAAAAATTTGTGACTATCGTTCTTAATAAATTTTTTTTTCTACCAGATAAAGTAGAATGCAAATTCAAAATTTAATTTAAATATCAATTAACCCTATTAGGACTGGGGGGGATGAAACTGCCCGCGGTGTTAAAATGCTGTGTGCTGCTCAAAAACTACTTGCAAGAATTTTTTCAAATTTTTTGACTTTTTCTGATTTTTATTCATCTAAAAGTTGGTGCAATTTTTGAAAAAATCGCTCAAGTAATTTTGGAGTTATTAATAGTTTGTTGACACCTAGTCACTAGTTTTTTGACTATTTCATAAAACGTGAGAAAAAAGCAGCCAAAAGCGAGCAAAAAGCAAATTGTAATCTGTTTATGAAAACAATTGAGACTGAACCGTTCATTAACTATGTTTACTTAAGCATTTTACGAGGCAATAAAACGCTTTCAATCTCACTTTCCAAGAGAAGTTGTTTATGTAGAAAAAGAAGTAACTGTAGATTTAGATTTCTTAATTTTTTAACAAATTTGTATAAAATCCCGACCACTTGATTTGACTTTATTATAAAAGTTGATCTTGCAATCTATCATACATTTCAATACCTTTGGTATAACGGCTATTGGAACGGAATATTACTACCATCGGAACCATTCAAGCTAAGCGCAAAGAAATATCAAACGAAATAAAGCAAGTGTGTAATAGAAATATTGGTTTTTATAAAGTTTTTTGGAACGAACCCAAAAAAATATTAACTTCAATTCTTTTATTGTAAACCCTACAACCACAGGAAAGCGAAATATTTCAATCTTATCAACAATGCACCCAATTTTTTAAATTTCATAAAATTAAAAAAAGAAATCCGCTTTATACAAGTTATGTGATTATACGAAAGCAGGTACAGACATTGTAGATCAAAAAATTACTTATTTGAGTAAAACCAAGTCTCGAAGATGGACCACAATTGCATTTTCGTATTTGCTTGATATTTGTCGCATAAATGCAGCAAGTGTATTAGCAATGAATAAACACAAAGACCCGCGCAAACAGAATTTGTTTGAAGTTGGGTTTAGTCTTGTTTTGAAATTAGTAAAACTTTTTATCCAAGGCAAGGTCTAACCCAGTGTTTCTCAACCTTTTTCCGATTGCGGCACATTTTTGAAATTTTTCAAAAATCGCGACACCTTTAGACTATTTTTATTAAATTTTGTTTTCAAAATCAGGTGATCACTAAAAAAAAAGTTTTCATCCAGAATTGGGCTCACATGTCTAGCTTTTGTCCTAAAATCAGTTCAATTCTAAAAATACCGCGGCACAAAAATGCTATCTTTTGAAGTTTGCGGTGCACTTTAGCTAGAAGCCTTGATTTCCGCCACCAAAATTATGTGATCTCTAAAAAAAAAGCTCTTCATCTGAATTCACGGTCTCTCTAGTAAATTTCCTTTCCTAAATCACTTCTTTCTAAATAAAAACGGTCTTCGCTCCGAGTATTACATATTTTACGTGTAAAAAGCGCAATATTCGACGTCCCTAGCTAAGTTTTTCCGAAATCTTTCGCGGCACATAAGTTGAGAAACACAGATATATGTAGTAACATTGAAGCTGATAATTCAAAATAACATTACAACACTCAACCGTTTTCCTGGACAAGTGAATAATGTGCAAAAGCTTGTAGTACCCTAGCAAAATGCAAATGGCACTCTGGGGTGCCGCGGCACCCCGTTTGAGAACCACTGGTCTAACCAGTGAAATTGTACAATAAAGTAGATACTTAGCAAAAATGTCGTGAAACCAAGTATTCATACCGGTTTGTTATCGATATTTCCTTCTCAATCAGAAAAAAACGTCCGTGTGAAATATGTATGTCAAAAATATCAAGTCCGGAATGAAAAAAAAAATGGCATTAAAATGGCGCTTCCAATCTTTTGTTCAGCCTGGTAACAGTTTTCAAAAATTCACATAAACAAACTCAAAAAATATTCAAAAAAAATACATTGAGCTATGTTTGAGTGCAATATTATTCTATGATTGTACTGTTGTTTTTGTTTTTCAAACAATGATGTTGAAATTCAGATTATCAATTGAATAATTTCTATCGCAAAAAAAATATGGTTTCATAAATTTTAAACAAATTTATGTTACTCGTCACAGTTGAAATATAAGTTGATGGTAATTAAATCATTTTTTTTAAACATTTTAACTTTTCGTAACTCTTACAAAAACTAGACCTAACTAGTTAAACAAGTCGTACAACAATTACGTCACAAAACGTTAGCAAAATTTTTATAAACAAATATTTTATTAATGAATTAGCGTATTTAACCAAAAGAAGAAAACATTCGAAACAAAAAAGGATTTTTGTAAAATTAAAAAAATCGATGTGATCAAAAGCAATCAACACTAAATAAATTAGTCAAGTCCAAATATTTTTTTATAGTGAAGAAAAATTAAGGTGAGTTCCTGCAATGTGAAATTGCAAACACAATTTTTTTGTCTAATAATTTGCTTCCTTTTTATGTTATAAAATTTCTTGCCTAAATGTTCACAAAAGGGAGTGAATTTAAAAAATTATTTGATTAATAGCAAAGATCGAAGCGTTGTAAACACTAATAAAACCAGCTTTTAGCAGATTTGCTTGTGTAGAATTTTTTCTCTGTAAACAGTAATAATCTTGCCAAGTGGATTTCAGCTGTCAGCATTTTTACTTCTAATTTTACGGATTAATGACGTTCGACAAACAGCCGAAGTCGTTAATTCTCTCAAATCGCTCTCTCGTTTTCAGCCAATTTACGAAAATTGACTACCCTTTGAAAACGATGTTTCAATCCCAAATGATGTTTAAATGCAACATTTAAGTATCTATATTAAAAGAGTATAAAATTTCCTTTTTATACAAATTTGAATGATAATTTTAGCGCTAGTAATTGTCGAGATATAAGCAAGCAAAGAGTGCCGGCATTTTCATCCCCCCCAGTCTTACAAAGTTCCCAAAAAGCCCAGTCTATATAGGGTTAAGTTAGCAAAGCTGCCAATTGTTTTTCAGTAAAAAACATTGGGAAATTTTCTTCATAAACTATTGTATCAGCAAAAGAAAAAATCAAGCCTTTTTATGACAAGAATTTTTTTCTTACAGTTGTCGTTGCCGTTTGGAAAGGGCATCCACTCCAGGTCAGACACAAACAGGACTGGGATCGAGGGTTTATTTTTTCATTACCCCAGGCTGCTGTACTGCCTGGATCAGATGCTGGCATTGATGTTGTTAAGCCAGCATCGAATTTTGTCATCCAAAACCGTCAGACCTTGTGTTCCATGTGGTGCCCGATGTATGGGGCACGTTATAAGAAACGTGGTCTGGGGTTTGTTCAATGGCACCGCACTCGCAATTCGATGAAGGTGCAAGACACCATTTGTGCATGGAAAAATGGAATTATCCAACTCCAGTCCTCAGGAGGTTGAGCTTAACTCTAGCTGTTTGGGGCAAGCCCATCCCAACAGGCCTGGCACCTGTCTGGGCACAAAACACAAAGCCTGGACGAATTTTTACAGTATTCTTCATTCTATATTTGATTTATAAACTATAATAAGGTGTAAATTCAAATACTTTTAAAGCAATTTTTATAAAAAATTTTTTCAAAAAAAGTTAAAAAATTAATCTTTATTCTAAAGAAATATTAAAACTTTAGTTCAAAGTAGTTTTTCAGTCAAACTATGGTGAGCTTTTGAACTTCACGTTAAAAAGTCAATGACTCAAAAAAGATTAAAGAGATTTGTTTAGGCACAAGTATTAAACTATAAAACCTCAAACATCAGTTATTTTCGATCATATCAGACATAAACTGACGCTCTCTGTAATCGAACTAAAAAAATTAAATTAATTTTTTGAAATTATAAAATGTTCATAATTTAATTTTTGTAGTTTAAACGATTTTGAATTTCCACTGAAAAAGCTGGAACGTAAAAAAATTAGAAGAAAGCAAATGAACTTAGAAGAAAGTTGATTCATAAAGCATAAAAAACCGATAGTAAAAAACACTCTCGTCTCTATGATGTAATTGATGCAAATCAATTAATTAAAGGATTCAAAAGTTATTTCAATAAGAGTCTAAATCTGTCTCAAGCATATTTTTTGTCCTTCCAAACTACTTGCAGTAAACAAAGGTTATCACCTTTGTTTCAATTTTCTTTTGTTCTTGCTTTCTTTTCATATATTCACTATTTCAAAACACGAATTTGTTTGATTATTTCGAAAGTGTTCCATTCAGTTAAACTACTTCCAGATTGGAGCTTGCATGCAACTGACGTCAGCATTGCAAATGAAACTACAATTGCACCGATGATGACATAACAGTTCGCCGCTTCCATGTAGCTAAGCAAACAAAACGTGAATGCGGATTGCTCTCTAAATGATGGCTTTCATTAAAACGTTTTTTGTTTTAGTCCTTTTGTTTCGCGAAATGACATTCAGAGTAATACTCGTAGAACGACAAAGTTTTTCCGGCGCATGGCTAGCAATTTACATTTAAGCAACTCGAAGAGTGATCGCACGAAGCGGAACCGTAAACCCGTATTAACCGTTTTTATTCTTTGAATCTGTACCGAAATGGAGTGTAAAAAATATATCTAATGAAGCTGAAGTGAAACCGAATGGTAAAAATAAAATTTTTAAATTCCATAAAAATAAAAGATAAAATGAAAATCTTATTCAAAAAGAAAATCTCAAAATCCTAACTGCCGAGGAAGAGCTGGAGGATACAAAAGATAAAAAATAAACAAATCAGTTTTATACAATTAAGATCTCAATGACATGGCGATGTTTCAGAAAATATTAAAGATTTGCTTTTCAAAGAGAACCAAAAAATTCAAGAAGCTTCAAGTAATCTTTACTAAGCATCAACATTGGTAAAGAGCAGGGTTGCGGAGTCGGAAGATTAAGATCCGACTCCGACTCCGACTCCGAGAATTCTGCACCAACGACAAGCCACCTCAACGTGGTGGTGCAGTCCCCTTCCCTGCACTGGGGAGGGTCGAAATGGCTTGTCAATTCCCCGAGGGTCTCATCCTCGGGCGATTCTCTCTTGGACAACTCTTCTCATTTTTTATCCCTGCTGTCCAATGCGCGGTCACATGTGGACAGCACTCTTAAACCCAATTGACCGCCCCCCTACCCCTTCTTTTCTCTCTCGGACATCTCTTCCTCGTCCCTCCTTCCACCCCAAACCTCTTCATTACTCATCCCACTCACCGCTGATTCTTATCTCTATTCTTCTTCTTATCAGCGGTGACATTCACCCCAACCCTGGCCCTATAGACCCCTGCTCTGTCTGCTCCCGTAGAGTTACCTGGGGAAACAGATCGATACAATGTACCGGCTGTTCTCTCTGGGTACACCTCTCCTGCTCTGGTCTTTCTCCCGCTGACTTCCGCAAAATCTCCCCGGGACACTCTTGGACTTGCCCAATGTGTCCATCCTCTTCTCAACCCCCCCCTCCCTCTCACACTCCAATCCCATATCCTCATTCTTTTCTGCATCTCCATCCTCTCACACTCCAAATCCCCCACCTTCACTCACAATCAACCACAAAACCATATCTTCAAAAACTAAACCCTCACCCAAACCAACCTCGAATAATCCCACCTATCTTCCTAATCACCCCCAACTAATTTATACTTACCCTCCCTCAGCATTGACTACTCCTTCTCCACAAACCCAACAAACCACCTCTCCTCTCACACAATCCTCATTTCATCCTTCCTCTCCCTCTCAAAACAACCTCCGAATCCTACAGTGGAATGCTAATGGGATTCGCCCGCGTCGTACTGAAATCCTACACTTTCTCTCTCATAATCAGTACGATCTCATCTTCATACAAGAGTCACACCTCTCCTCTGACTCCACTTTTCGCATACCAGGCTACAAAACCCTCCAAAAGAACCGTTTTATGACGAGGAGAGGAACCACCAACTCTACGGGAAACCTAGGAGGAGGTGTTCTGATACTTGTCAAAAATGGTCTATCTTACACTTCACTCTCCACACAATCCCTCTCCTCCCTCGACCCCAGCTCCGATTATTTAGCTATTGCAGTTAAAATAAAAGGAGCCGCTCCCATACATCTTTTCAACGTCTATGTCCCTCCTATCCGCTCCTCTTCCTCCGACTCTCGCCCAAAATCCTTCTCACCCTTTCTCCTACCATCATCTCCTACCACTTACATCTTTGGCGACTTTAATAGCCATCATTCATCCTGGGACTCCCACTCACCGGAAGACCATTCAGGCAAAGATCTGTTTGATTGGCTCCTCTCCTCTGATCTTTTACCTTTTAATAACCCCGAACACCACACCCTACTACACCGTGCCACCGGAAACCGCTCTTCCCCTGACCTTTCCCTAGTACCTGCCCGATTAGCCTCTAAATGCACATGGCAGACCCTTCCGGACCTCGGCTCAGATCATCTTCCTATCTCCATCACTATTCCCACTTCCCCTATAATTAATTCTTTCCACCGCCCCCCCTCATTTAATTATAATAAAGCTCGCTGGGACGAATACCTTACTTATATTGATACCCACTGCCCCACTCCTTCTAACTTTACAACACTCTCTCTTTCTGAAGCCACCCACACCTTTACCAAACTCCTCAATGATGCTGCCACTTCTGCCATTCCTTTCGGCAGCATCAACCGTCCTGCTAAAGCCTGGTGGTCTCCTGAAGTTGCAGATGCCGTCGCAAAACGCCGAAAGGCATTTGCGAAGGCACACTGTTCCGAAGAAGACCGCCAGCACTATATCGCTACATCCAGATATACCTCCACTGTGATTAATAAGGCTAAAGCCAAGTCATGGCAGAATACTTGCTCTAGCCTTTCTCCTAAAACCCGTCCTAGCGAAGTCTTTTCTCTACTTCGCTCCATCTCTGGTTCCCCCTCCCCAACTACTTCTGACCTTCCCAATTTCTCAAATTGCCATACCCCTGTAGATTGTGCCAACCATCTCTCCTCACACCTACAGTCCCATTTCTCTACCCAAACCCCAAAACCTTTTCGAAGCACCGAGAAAGCCCAAATGAAGCAAATCAGAACTGCACATTGCAACACCCTGCATTCCACTTTCTGTTCACCATTCTCCTCAATTGAACTCTCTACAGCTATCTCTCAACTCTCAACATCAACCTCCTCCGGCCCTGATCAAATTACCTACCCTCTTCTATCCCACCTACCACAATCTGCGTTACATTTTCTTCTATACATCTTCAACCTTTCCTGGTCAACACACACCTTCCCGTCTGCTTGGAAACAATCAACAATCATCCCCATTCTCAAACCCGGCAAACCCTCTGACTCACATTCTTCATATAGACCCATTTCTCTCACTTCATGTACCTCCAAACTCTTCGAAAGAATGGTTTTAGGACGACTAACCTATTTTCTCGAACTACATGACATTCTCTCACCCGTGCAAGCTGGTTTTAGACCTGGTAGATCGACTGTAGACCAGGTTCTCCTTCTCTCACAGTCAATCGCAGATTCCTTCCACCAATCTAAGCCAGGCGCACGTACAGTCCTTGCCACTGTGGATTTTGCGAAAGCTTTTGACTCAGTTTGGCACTCTGCCCTACTCTCTAAACTCCTCTCATTAGATCTTCCTCTTTGCTTTGTCGAATGGATACGATCCTACCTCTCAGATCGCCGTTCGAAAGTCCGTATCTGTAATTCATACAGTCGTCCTTTCCGTCTTCGAAGAGGAGTTCCCCAAGGTTCGGTTCTAGGACCAGTTCTCTTTTCTTTATACATAAATGACCTTCCCACTTTCCTTCCTGCATCTGTTAAGACCTCTCTCTATGCAGATGACCTAGCCATCTGGGCCTCCTCCCCGAGAGTTGAGTGTGCAACCGCTGTAGTACAAGCTGCCCTCAACAGACTGGTGGAATGGTCCTCAAAATGGCGCCTTCCTCTCAACCCCCTCAAATGTGAAACATCCTTCTTCAGCTTAGACCCCTACCAATCACGTATACAACCCTCTCTTCACATTCTTAACACCCCTCTCAAATTCAACCCTCATCCAACCTTTCTCGGTGTAACCTTCGACCGCACTCTCTCTTTCAAATATCACGTCTTATCCTTACGAAAAAAGTTTCACAACCGATTTCGTGCTTTTCGCTCCATTGCCTCTGCCTCCTGGGGCCCATCAAAAGAATCCTTATGTACCCTATACAAAGCCTTCATTCGCCCCATCCTCACCTATGCTTCCCCAGGCTGGTTTCCCTTCTCATCTCCTACTCACATCACCTCCGTGGAGAGGATGCATAGATCTTCCTGTCGAGTAATCACAGGTTGTCTATCGTCCACTCCCATTCCTCTACTTCATATAGAAGCACTTCTACCTCCACTACGAGTCACCCTCACTCACCAATCTCTTTCCTTCTTTGAACGAGCCCTCCGTCTACCTCCCACCTTTCCTATAGCCTCTCTTGCGAACTCTAACCCCCGTACACGTCTCAAAAAGAACTCATGGAGATCTTTCTCCAGATCACATAACCTTACCCCTAACCTACATCTCACTCGTGAACCACTAATCCTCTGCCCTCCTAAACCCCCCTGGTCTGCCCCATCTAATTACACAATCTCACTCCACCTCTCATCCCCATGCTCTCGCAAAGATCCCCCCTCCCTTCGTAACACTGCAGCTACCTCCCATCTTTCCACTCTATCTCACAGCGATATCTCTGCCTGGACTGACGGTTCGGTACCTGGCGGGTTGGGACAGGGTGGTGCAGGGATACACATCAAGTGTACAAAGTGTGTCACTGCTACCTCGCTTTCCTTCTCGACTGGTCTCTGGACTACCAGTTATAGTGCTGAAACCTTCGCTCTCCTACATGCTCTTGAGTGGTGTATCTCTCACTCCAAGACATGTAATTTCGACTCTATCACCTTCTTTTCCGACTCTTTATCTGTCCTTTCAACTCTCTCTACCCCCCTACCATATTTAACCCCAAAATCCCTATCCAATACCCAATCTCTTCTTAATTCTCTATCTCAATCCAAGGTTGTCCATCTTCAATGGATACCTGGTCACTCTTCCCTCCCAGGCAACGACTTAGCTGACTCTCTAGCTAAAGCCGGTGCCTCTCTCGATCCCTCCAATATATCAGTATCCCTCACACCCCTTATCTCCTCCCAACGGCTATCTCTCTACACCAGTTGGAGACGCAGTGTCCAATCTGGTTTCTTCCAACACCAAATCCCTACAATATCTCCCGAGGAGCTTACTCTCCCTCGCTCCGCTCGCTGTGCTCTCTCCCGTTTACGCTGCAATGGGCACAGCA
Source organism: Diplosoma virens (assembly GCA_963680785.1). Lineage (NCBI taxonomy): Eukaryota > Metazoa > Chordata > Ascidiacea > Aplousobranchia > Didemnidae > Diplosoma > Diplosoma virens. The sequence continues at coordinate 44,204,539 of OY796888.1, read as the reverse complement.
CTCTCCTCAACTCTTATCTCCACAGGGTTGGTCGAGCCGAGACTCCTTCTTGCAGCAACTGTGGTTCTGAATCACAGGATCTCTCACATCTCGTGCTCGACTGCCCTGTACTAGACCCTCTGCGTCGGGCCATTTTCGGCCACACCCCTTCTCTTCTGGACCTCTGGTCCCGTCCGTGGGGAGTCGCCCGACTATTGGGATTCCGCGGAATTGATCCGCGCCCCCATCCCTAGGAATGGGTCGGGTAAAACCACCACCACCACCACTCCGAAAATTTCTAAATTTCCGACTCCGACTCCGACTCCGACTCCGACTCCCGACTTTGACTTTGACTCCGACTCCGACTCCGACTCCGACTCCCGACTCCGACTCCGACTCCCTACTATGAGCAAAATATTTTTCTTAAATTAAATTTAACTAAGCAAAAATCATCCTTTTAAGTTGTTAGTTGCAGAAAATAAGTCAGGTTTTTTTAAATATATAAAAAGATATTTACTTTAAAAAATTATGTACATGTATATGAGTGTATATACCAGGGGTGCAAAAACACGGTCGCGCGACCAGAAGATTTGCCCGTGCGACGTAAATCAGGGACGTCCAACCCGTGGCGCGCGTAAAGGTTTTGAGTGGTTCACGCAGTATTTTTTGAAGCCCTCTGTCGCGTCAAGTTTGGCAAAAATGGAAAATAGATTTGTGTGAAAACCTTGTTATTTTTTAAAGTTCATTATAATGTTATTTTTTAAAGTCGGAAATCTGAGACTAATTTTAGGCGAAGACCTTTTTTTTCTTAGAGATCACTATGATTTTTCGACAAAAAGTCGGAAATCTGAGACTAATTTTAGGCGAAGACGTTTTTTTTTTAGAGATCAATGTGATTTTTTTGGAGATCAAAGTCAAAATGGCCCTGGGCTCAAAAACGTTGGACACCCCTGATGTATGTGGTACTAAAAATTTCTGTATGCTACTAAAGTTAACAAAAATTTTTGCACCCCTGGTATATACATGTACATATATAACTGCAAATTACTGGTGCTAATCGGAAGAGTGCTCAATGGCTTCAATAGTCAGAACGATTATTCCTGATTATCAAAACACAAATATTAAAAAATATTGTATTAAAATAGTCCCAACAGACTGTTTCACCTGTAAGGCTCATCAGGGGACACAGTTAAAATAAATTTTTACGCTTCAGATTAAAACTCGCATCTTAGAAAAATAACGCTGCCAAAAGCTTGGGTTTAAACGATTATTTTACTAAAGTAAGTGATTGATTAGCAAATAATTACTTTTGTTACGAGATATTAAAAGAAAAAATGCTGTAATGTTGCACATAGATGTATTCTTCAACTTGACCAAGCTGCCGAAAAGATTACCGGTAAAGCGTAAAAAAATTTATGGATTATTAGTTAAAAGAAAGTGTTATAAAAGAATCTTTTTATAAAAAAATGATTTTATAACACTCTCTCTTAACGAATGATCCATACAAATGTTTTATACAGTATAAAAAAAAATTTTTATAGCACTTGCTCTTAACTAATGATCCATAAACTTTTCTACACTTTAATTTTTTCGGCAACTTGGCCAAGTTTAATACATCTAGAAGTATGCGCAACATTACAGCATGTTCTCTTTTGATATCTCGTAACAAAAGTAATTATTTGCTAATCAATCACTAACTTAGGTAAAATAATTGCAAAAACCCAAACTTTTGGTAGCGTTATTTTTCTAAGATGCGAGTTTTCTTCTGAAGCCTAAAAATTTATTTTAACATTTAATTTTTGCTTATTTTATTTCTTTCAACGTAAATAATATTACTTTTTTTAATTGTTGAGCCTCACAGGCGAAGCAATTTGTTGGAACTATTTTTATACAACATGTTTTTTTGTTATATTTATGTTTTGATAAATACGTATATACATATAATTATATTATATACACAACCCATTAACTATAATTCTTACTGTGTTTGAATGAAACATTAATACAAATCACATTTGGAAAACTAACTCGAAATGGCATACATAACTCGAAACTAAATATGTATTCTATACTTAATGTTTATCCCATTTTCTGAACATCAAAGTATTTTATGGATAATCATGATGTTATCTCTAGTCTATTTTACAGTTATTATCTTTCCCATGGTAAATAGAACCCGCGACAAACCTTAATGTTAATACAATTAATGCAGGGATGCAAAAATTTTTGTTAACTTTAGTAGCATACAGAAATTTTTAGTACCACATACATCAGGAGTGTCCAACGTTTTTGAGCCCAGGGCCATTTTGACTTTGATCTCCAAAAAAATCACATTGATCTCTAAAAAAAAACGTCTTCGCCTAAAATTAGTCTCAGATTTCCGACTTTTTGTCGAAAAATCATAGTGATCTCTAAGAAAAAAAAGGTCTTCGCCTAAAATTAGTCTCAGATTTCCGACTTTTTGTCGAAAAATCATAGTGATCTCTAAGAAAAAAAAAAAGTCTTCGCCTAAAATTAGTCTCAGATTTCCGACTTTAAAAAATAACATTATAATGAACTTTAAAAAATAACAAGGTTTTCACACAAATCTATTTTCCATTTTTGCCAAACTTGACGCGACAGAGGGCTTCAAAAAATACTGCGTGAACCACTCAAAACCTTTACGCGGGCCACGGGTTGGACGTCCCTGATTTACGTCGCACGGGCAAATCTTCTGGTCGCGCGGTGCGAGTGCGCCACCGTGTTTTTGCACCCCTGAATTAATGACTTGTGTAGGGCGTGGGTGTAGGACTAGACCCTGAGTGTTGTCTCCTGCGTGTTAGGACTGCATCTACCTGTAGTCGGTTCGAAATTCAATGAGGTATGCATCACTGACGAACTTTAACAAGAGCAAAACTCGAGTCTGGTACTTCTTGTTTTAGGTGGCTTAGTTTTGTTTTTATCAGTAGGTAATGAGGTTAAAACGTAAATATGAAAATTTCATACTTGTAAAAATTTTTACAAATGTTAGTAATAACTATGGAATTTATTGACAATGAAAATTTGAAAACAAAAGTTTATAAAAGCAAAAGAAGCAAAAAAACCATATGTAAAAGAATTAAAAATTTAAACCCACAATTATAGACTACAAGAAAAACAATAAAATGCGACTAATTTTAGAATTATCCTGAATCACCAACTGCATAAAAAGAAACTCAAGAGAAAAATGTTGACATTTCCATACCAATAATAAGCTCATCCTTATATCTCTCAAATAAACTTCAGCCATTAGTTTGATGGCATGAAGTCCATCTTCTTCACAGTAATTCATGGTTATATATTGATAGTAAGAATATATATGTGAATTTTGTCGGATTTCGTTAACCAAATAAAAGGGGGTCTGTAGTTTCTATCTCATGAATATTTCAATTATTGTAATTTTGTACAAGACTGAACATGCAGGCTTCCTGCCGTTTATTGACATTCATATTAGGAGATTATAAAAAAATTCACCTTGGTTCTAAACTTTTGGTTGATATTTTTTTGAAAGAATAGAGCAAGAAGACTAAGTTTTAATTTTCAAAAATTTTAATTTAATAATTTGCTCGTAAAACAAAATTGCTTCTGTGAGTTTCTTCTTTATTGCAGCCCTTTGGTCTATTCTGATGAGCCTTAGTGATAAAAACACACGTTCAACACTCGCCCTGTTGGAGGAAGTACTTATTTAAAGACATGTCAAAAATATAGAAAAAAAAGGGGGGGGCATTTTGGAGGTTGAAACGGATTAAAGGCATTTACATTAATTTCAATAGAAAAATTCTCTTTGTCATAGGAGTAAATTGAGGTACAAGCTCGGTCACGGAACGAACTAAACTCGTATGTCAAGGTACCACGTATTATAGAAAGAGGCTGCTCAAGACAGTAAATTGATTATGCACCTGGCATTTGCTTCCTGTCATTGGATTGAAGAAAGGGAAGCAACTAAATCGGCTGCCCGAGCATAGCATTACGCAAAATATTATTTGCCTACAAATTAAAATGTAAACTTTTTATGAGTCGCACGCTGTGTCGCGTGATACGCGGCAAGGTTTTCTTAAAAAGATTACTGTACTGCACTCCACTGGTGCGCGCGGCCGCGTAAGTTGCGCGGCTAACATCACAAATACGTAAAGAAAGTGGACATGAGGAGTCGGAGTCGGATAAAACATTCCGACTCCGACTCCGACTCCTAGTCTACTTGACAGTCCGACTCCGATTCCGACTCCTTCCGAAAACCTCCGACTACGACCGACTCCGACTCCGACTCCGACTCCGACTCCGCAACCCTCGGTAAAGAGTTAGATGAACAAAAAGAAGAGTTCAACGAGTTACATCAAAACCAAGAACAAAAGTTAAGACAAATTAAAGGAGTTAAGAAACGATCAAGAAGAAAATACTCGAGAGCTGGAGGAAGAACTGCAGCCGCCGAGAAACAAATCAATTTGGAAAACTCGCTGGAAAGCGCGCAATCGTCAGCGAAAAACAATTTACAGAAGTTGAGTAATTTGTGGATTCGTTTTTTTTCTCTATACTTATTTTTCTGACTAACAAGAAAGCGACTGAGACACTAATTGTTACGTAAAGCAAATCGCTTCTGGGTAAATTTTTGTGACCTATTTAGAAAATTAGATTAATTTTTTGTGACCTATTAGAGGTGCAGTGAGTCGCGGCTACCGGCAGCGAGAAAATGTGATAAAATTGACGCCTTTAAAAGATCAATCAATTTATAGATTTTTAAATTAACTACACCTTCTAAAATAACCTAAATACGTCGTCCTAATTTAATTAATCCCTGTGTAACCTCGTTTTGGGAGTAACTTGTATAATAGTATGGAATCGAATTTTACTGTTAATTTTGTCATCGGCCACGTGGCCCGGTTTGGATTTGTTATAAATAGAGTAAGAGATCACTCTTATGAAACAGTAACTAGAATTTGGCTCAGAGAACGGTGGCCGTATTTGCTGAATGGTGAGGTGGCCATTGTATTATTAATTTTTGCTGTATAGTGTTGACTGCGTGTGTGCAAACCGCAGATAAAAAATAAATTCAATCCTTCCTCTCGTGCAACTATAATTTTCTGTACTGGGTGTTGTATCTTTGCACGAATACACAGGTTTATAAAAAAACAATAGTTAAAATTCACAAAAGTACTTAGCCAAAAAACAACCGTATTGAAAATAGAATGCTTTTGTTCGTTTGCTGTAGTAGCTTGATAGCTTTGAACTGACTGCCGAACCAAAACAAAGGCGCATATTTAACTGGTAACAATTATGCTTGGAGATACGCGTGTCCAATAATTGTTCGAGCAGAAGGCGCTGATTAAGATTAGAAGCGTTTAAGAAAACACTACGTCATCTATTGCACAATATCACAACACTGGGCGTCATAGAATTACTCATATTTAAATAAGGGTAGTTGTAACTTGGAGGGATTTTGCTGACCTTATTTAGACAAGCTCAGCATTTCAAGGACGGTTCTAGTTATTTAATTCCGTTTTCATCGTTGAACACGCCGGCACCTTTCGGCGGGGAGCGGATTGAGTCTTTCCTTCATTAACAAGAATTTAATCTCTTTCTCTCATCAACAAATTTGAATTTATAAGTAGTGTTTCTAACAAAAATTTAAATTTATTATTTGGTCTCTGTACCAAAATTTGAATTTATTTTTCTCCAAAATTTGAATTTAATTCTTTCGCGACCACTAATATATAGGGAAATCAATTATCCCGAGATGCCTCCGGAGGTGCCAAGATATTGCTGTCCGGTTGAAATTTTTATCTTGGTTATTCAGTTTTTTTAAATATGACTAAAATTTAGAACTGCTTACCAAGACCACCAAGCAGGGGAAAGTACTGTAAATTCTTCCTTATCTTAACTATGACGTGATGTGATAGCATTGTTTCGAACTGAAATTAAAGAATTTATTCAAATTAAATGCGTTGTGTATGCTCATATGGCCCGTACGTCATGATTTAGAAAAAATATGGGCCAGCAATCTAAAAAGCTTGCATATAAGTTCTAACTAACAGTACCCTCTACTTAACTGCGCCTCTCAGTTAGTTGCCTTGCGTTGTATAGCAAGGTCATAATGTTGCAAATGAAACACTGCTACTGTTAGAGACCGACGAAAGTCAGTCGTTTCCCATCAATTTACACCAAAGTTTTCAACTAAAATGATGCATGTTTAAGAAGTTAATTAATTTACTTTTGTAGGATATCCAACTCCATCCTTCCAATAATGATGTATAATGAGAAAGATACAGAGATAGTTTATTTATTATTTCAATGCATGACACACGCAAAAGAAAAAAAAGAAAACGTTTTCAAACACCGAAACAAAAACATTAACAAAAAAAGAAAAACTATATTGCATACTGTGACAATTTCATTGTCGCATTGTGATAACTTACGTTTTGGAGTTACCTTTCTCAACCCAAATTGATGGCGTTAGGTCTTGATCCTTGAAACATTTCGACTGTAGTCACACTCGATATGAAGCAATAGATGCGGAATCGGAATTGTACGAGTTTGATTCTGAAGTTTTCATTCCTCTCTTGTTGTAGCTGATGCAAGTGTAATGGTTGTTCAATAAATTAGAAGAAGATACGTCGGCAGCGTGGTCGAGTGGTTAAAGCGTTGAGGTCGCGATCAACATGGTCTCGGTTCAAAACCTACTTAAACCAATCTGTTGATTCCTTGGGAAAGACACTGGGAAAGCACTTTCCCCTACTTGGTGGTCCTGGCAAGCTGTTCTAAATTACGGTAATATCTCTACTAAATTACTAGCGGACAGCAATATCTTGGCATCTCCGGAAGCAGGTCGGGTTAATTGCCTACCCTATGTATTAGCGCCTCCATCGCTTTCCTGCAAGTCAGGAGGATAAATATAGAGATAAAATAAATAAAAAAAATAAGATGAATAAAATGTCTTAAATGTTTTCAAATATTGGGCACATTACCGGTCGTAAATGCTTTTCGATCCGATAATGATGTTGATAATAGATGACAATGATTGATAATGATGATAATAATGATGATGATGATAATGGTTTGCAAATGAATCTAACGTGGAAGAGCAAATTAAAATTCTACTTTTTTTGTATTTATTCATTTTCTGTTCCTAAACTTTTAAAACGTTTTTAATTTAAGCTGATTCCTAACAAAGCTTACATTCATTTCTTCACCCAAATTTCTCAATATAAATTACATGAGTCTTTAAATCTATGTATAATTTTAACGAAAAATCAAAAATAAAACAAAAAAAAAGAAATTAGTTTTATTTATAATATTGTCTAGGAGAAAATCATCACTCAGATGTGAACTCGTTAATCAGAAAGATTCATTTCAAAACCACAGATAATAATTAAATAATTCTGATGTCAACTTTTGTATGATGTCATTTTGCTAACAAACCACAGAAATTAAAACGAAAACAGCCCGTCATGTAAATTTAAGTCTAACAGTCGCCACCATGATTACAATGAACACACACGTTAAGTAAGTGTTCTGACGTAAAAATTGCTCAACGACATAAATTTGTTTTTAGTCTTTCACAAAGCCCGTGCAAATTTAGATAGCAGAAAGCATCATTGCTTTTCCTGGAATAATTCCACATGGTGGCACAGTCCTCCCCCTCGGGAAGAGCATTGTTTGGTTCTCCGTCGCTCCAGAAAATATGGACACGATCGGCCTCCATTCCGTCAATCCACATCCAGTTTCCCTCTACTTCGGAATCGGTAAGACCGATCCAGACTTGAATTTGCTCCTTCAAATTGATCTTTAGGCTTCTGCAAATCGGAAACAATATAAAAAGCAAAAGACATCTGATAGTTCAAAAAACAAAAAATTGCTCCAAGAATCAATACAAAAACTATTGCGTTGTTTTGCAAATTTGGTTCCAATGAAAGGCATTTTTTTATTCTTATTCAGATTTGATTCAAATTTAATCAAAAATAAAATTTTTACTTGGTGAAAATACGGCAAATACTAAAATGTGTGGGATTTTTTAAAAGATTTCTGTCAAGAAAAACTGAAACTGTTCAAAGAAATACATGGTGTTTGCAAAGTTGCGGCACTCTTCTTTTTATATTTTGTCTTGGACATGGTTTAGTGGGAAGTGAGATACCAGCATTTGTTACTTTAAATTCCGCATGTCAAACTTGGAGCCCGCGGGGCTATTTGTTGTGACCCGCACAACTCTCATTTTTTATCTTTTGAAATATCAATAAATTTGCAAGACAAAAAACAAAGTTTTAACAAAACTATACAATTTTGGAACATCTTCCTTGATCCAAAAAAATTAAGAACAGCAGATCTATCAATTCAAAATCTTCACAGGCATTAAGAAATATACTCATCTTAGTTAAATTTTTTTTTTGAAGAATTCCAAAAATTTTTATAAATTTTTTTTATCTATTAGAGACAATTTGTGTCATTTTCATTTGTTTTTGCTTATGATGCTGCCCTACTGATGAACTTAATTGAATGAAAATGCTGAAATAGAGACAAAATTTTTGTAAAAACCTATTTTGTATCTATTGTAGTATCTCGGTTTTATTTTATATAATCTCGGTTCAAAACGTACTCGCGCCATTCTGTTGTGTTCTTGAGAAAGACACTTTACGGCACTTTCCCCTACTTGGTTGTCTTGACAAGCAGTACTAAATTTTAGTCATATCTCTATTAAATTTTAAGCGAGCAGCAATATCTTTGCATATCCGGAAGCAAGTCGGGTTAATTACTTGCCTATGTATTAGCGCCTCCGTCGCTTTCCTGCGAATCAGGAGGATAAATATAAAAATGAAAAAAATAAAGTAAATAAACATTTTTGCGGCAGGCTTTGGCATAGTCAATATTTTGTTTAAAAAGTTGATCAATTTTGTTCAGAACGACGTCTTTGTGTGATTTTGTGGAAAATACCAAACAATAATTTTTCTAAACTTTAAAAAACTACAAAATTTTTTTTACTTTTCCTGTATATTATGCTGATTTTAAGGTTTGTTAACTTAAAAATTAATTTAGTAAAACAATTACTAAAGCGTCAAAAACGCCACTACGTCGTTCTCGGTAGTTCAAAGTCCCGCTTGTTTGTGCTAAATATCACGGCAATGTTTGGGTCAAATTATGTTTGCAAAAACTATTTCTAAAACAAATGTAAATTAGTCAGAAAACCAGGCTGATCGATGCTCGTTTATCTTTTTTACTTAATGTAGGGATTTATTTATCTCTATATTTATCCTCCGGACTCGCAGGAAAGCGACGGAGGCGCTATACGTAGGGTAAGCAATTACCCCAAACTGCTTCCGGAGATGCACGATATTGCTGTCCGCTTGTGATTTAATAGAGATATGACTGTAATTTAGAACTGCTTGCCAAGACCAACAAGCAGGGGAAAGTGCCGTGAAGTGTCTTTCCAAGGACACAACAGAATGGCGCAAGTGGGTTTTGAACCGAGACCATGTTGATCATCAGTCCGGTGCTTTAACCACTCGACCACGCTGCCGGGATGACAAATAGTTGCTTTTGTTTTGAAGTGAACTTAAAAAGACGAGTCAAGCTTGGGCACAGAAAAGAACAAAAAAATAATCAAGTGTTAAGCCAGCAATTCTTCATGGTTATTTGTGACTAATAACATTTTGATTTGAAAAAATTATATTTTAAATAATATTTTTATTGGTTGATTTAATTTTAAAAAATTTATAACTGCCAAGTGGGTAAATTTTATTAATCTAGTTGAGACCTTAGAGTAAATACGGTCGTATAAGAAATTTTACTCAGTGCTGAGATTTAAAATTTTAAGAACAGATTTTCTTTTGTACAAAACTCACTAAAAACAGACTCTCTTATTATGCATAAAAATAGAGATAACGAGATTTTGTAAAAATAAAAACGAGTGCGCTGAACGTCATGACATTTCAAGAACGGGTTCGCCCGAACACATACGAACTCCCTAAATCCCTCACTGCCTTTATTATTTCAATGTCAAAATATGGTTTAGTGTCTTACGATTTGCGGCCCACAATCCCACTCATGCCACGAATGCGGTCCGCATAAGCTCACAAGCTCTGCATGCCTGCTTTAGACTTTACAAACTGATTATTGTTTTTATCCATCGCTTGTCAATTAACTTTAAAAAACGGGGCAAAATTTATCATAAAAGTTTTTCAGTGATTTGCAATTCAGCGCAAGTTCGAGAAAATTTATGCCTTCACTGCACCTTTTACTTTATATACTAAAAGTTACTCGAAACAGGATCTCTTCTTGATGAACGATTTTTCATTTTATTTTATCGCTATATAACAGTCGGGAAGCGTGGTGAGTGGTTAAAGCGCCGGGATTAAGACCGACATCGTTATGGTTCAAAACCTATACGCATCATTTTGTTGCATCATGGGAAACACACTTTCCCTTATTTGGTGGTCTTAACAATCAGTTCTAAATTTCATTCATATTTTTATAAAATGAAAAAAATAATAAAAATAAAAAATTTCAAACGCACAACAATATTTTGGCATATAGTAAGAATGGTGAAGTCAATCAACAAGCAATTACCGACAGACCTGTTTCGTCCTTATTAGGACTCGTCAGGATACTACAGCTTGTTGTTGACCCCAGCTGAAAAAGTTGAAAACTTAAACAACTGGCACAACTTTCTGTTTGTAGTGTCCTGACAAGTCCTAATAAGGACAAAACAGGTCTGTCGGCACTTGCTTGTTGATTGACTTGACCATTCTTACTATATGTTTGTAATGGGAACTGCAGGGTTTTGCTTGTCTTAACCCGTATCCGTGATAGCTAACTCGATGTGGTAAGCATATCGGAACCACCGCCAGTATGCCTTTGTGGCTTAGCGGTGTTTTTCGTTGTTGCGCTGGTGGAACATTGTTTTCATTGTAATATTTTGGCATCTCCGGAAGCAGATCGGAGTAATTGCTTACCCTATGTATAGCGCCTTTGTCGCTTTTTAAAAAGTCAGGAGGATAAATATGGGAATGATATGATGAAATAAAACAAAAGCACGAAGTAGAACACCACCTATAAAACATATCCTTCTTAGACAAACATTTGCCTAAAGCCAGGATAAACCTGCCAGGCAAGATGCTTTAAAATTAAACTTTTGACATTTTTATAGGGTATCATAACAAGGTGTATGGTACTAAGCCACGTGACCTGTCACAAGTTAAAGAAAATATCTGCTTTAAAACCAAAGTATCGGGTAAGTCTTATATACCATATGTTTCGCGACATATTGTACAAAACACACACCGTGGAAAATTCTATGAGACTCTTATCAAAAAAAAATTTAAAAATGATTTTTTGATAACCCGAATAAACGCGACGCGTTACCGCGAGACGGAAGAGGCTTCTTACTTTTCTCAAGGTTGTAACATGTCGGTGTAGATCTGTGGGTTAAGCGAATTTTCGTGAAAAGAAGGTTACGAGTTTATTATTCGGTGTCTTCGTCGTTGTCGTTTGAAAAGGCATCCAGGCCAGACACAAACAGAACTGGGCTTGAGGTTTTATCTCTACTTCATACTTCCCAGATCAAATGCTGGGAGTGATGATGTTAATTTTTGAGTTTCGTTATAAAACCGTCAGACCTCGTGCTACATGTAGTTCCCGATGTATGGGACACTCTATTAGGACGTGGTCCGCCGTTTGTTCAGAGGAGCCGCATTGGAAATTTGATGAAGGAGCAAGGCTCCATTTGTGTATGGACAAATAGGATCGCCCAACACTAGTTCGCAGGCGATTGAGCTTAACCCAAGCTGCTTGAGGCAAGCTTATTCCAACAGGCCTGGCACTGGTCCTGGGTGTGAAAACACGGGACCTGGATGTATTCCTGCAGTATTCCGCGTTCTATTTATAATTCGTCTACTCAAAAGCGCGGATACCAAGTTCATAAAAAATAGTTCAAACCTTTGTTTGAACTATGTTTTGTTAATGTTTGAAAGAAAGAAATTGTTGGGGTAAATAGTTGGTGTGTATAAAGGGACCTTAACATCTCACAAAGAGCTCATAGCGCTCGTGTTTTTGCGTTTGGTCTTAGTAGATAATAAAATTAGTTGACGACCGTTTCTCTATCAAATTATTATATCATATAATTATATATTTTTTTTGTGAATCATAGTTTAATGTCAGAGACATTGTACTTAACAGACAGCCAACTGTTATGCAGACCTGCTCCAAGATATTGCTGTCGGCTTGAAACGGCAAAACCAATTTATGAAACACAAGGCACCGAACCTAAAACCAAAATCCAAACTAGAGTTTTTGCTACTTCCTACCAAGTTCGTGGTAAAAATTACAACTGGACTTTGCAACTCACTTGCGCGTTTCTAAATCTCGAACTCCTCTATAAGCAAGCTTTCCACCCAAATCCTCGCACGTTGTTTTGGCGTTATTCCAGTTTAGCTTCTCGGGGGTGAGCATGTACTGGTATTTCCCGACCGACACCCAATCCATTCCAGGTACCAAAAATTTAGCAATATCTGATTAATTTACAGTAAAAAACGGTTTAAACAAAGTTATTTAAAGCTATGCTACATATCCATAAAAAGTTTTTATGATAATTTAGCATTGAAATGCATAGCCATACTTGCCGAAAAGCTGGGGAGAGTTTCCCCCACTAGATTAAAAAATTTGGAGAAAATTAGAATTTTTCGGGCAGCAATAAGAAAAATTTAGGCAAATCAGGATTTTAGAGCAGCGACGAAAAATTATTTTGGCGCAACAAATTTTTGTTCATTCATTTTTTTTTTAGAAATCACAATGTTTTTGAAACAAAAATTGAGAAATTATAAATAGATTCGAAGTGAAGACCTTTTTTTGATCTTCACTCAAAATTGTAGACAAAATTTCTTCTCGTGTCCATACAGTACTGGAAAATTATGATTCCGGCAAACGTCACAAAATTCGGGCAAAACTGTATTGCTCCCCCAAATTTGTTTCGGCTAGTACGCCTATGGTGATATGTACTGTATATATACAATACTGTTGTATTCTTGGTTAAAGGACAAGATAAGGAACTCTATAGCTTTGATTTTTTTAAAAAAGGTTAAAACTGGACTTGCTCTAATGATTTTAAATCTAGTTCTGTTACTAATTATTAGTTATGATGCTGTTGATTAAAATTTGTGATAATTTTACGTCAATGACCTTTTTGTCGTACTACTTTGTTGCTGTATCAAATACAACAGACATTGTAAAATTTTTACAAACTTTTGTTTTTAATTTTGCAAAAACTTGCTCTAGCCGACAAATAATAATTTTTTAACACGAATCTTCTATTTAAAAAAAATTTAACTTTTTTTAATAAATAATCTGCGAAAACATCCACCCGCTGGTGCCGGTCATAATGATGTCATAATGATGTAAACCGGGGTGATACCTAATGATTTTGGAAAAACTGGAAAATCTGGGAAATCTGGAAAATCACTTCTTTTTAATTAAAAATCTTGGATGCTTTTCCGGCGATATTAACGAACCAAAATTAAAAAAGTTGATTTGTTTGAACTGACAGTTTGTTTGTCCGAGTATAACCAACATTTTGTTTGTCCGAGTATAATCGACATTTTGTTTGTCCAAGTATAACCGACAGTTTGTTTGTCCGAGTATAACCGACAGTTTGTTTGTCCAAGTATAACTGATAGTTTGTTTGTCCGAGTATAACCGACAGTTTTTTGTCCGAGTATAACCGACAGTTTGTTTGTCCAAGTATAATCGATAGTTTGTTTGTCCAAGTATAACCGACAGTTTGGTACAAAGATTTTCTCAAAAATTCTGAGATTTTCTTTCTGATTCGGTTGAATTCTGACCGATATAACATTAAATCTATGCATTTACTGCTCCATTTGGTTCGGCGTTATCACCGGGAAAGTGCTAAGATAAATTAAAACAATTTATGTTTGAAGAACACTTTCACTACATTATTTAACAAGTTGGTTACATAGTTTAGACTAAATTGACCCAAGTCGTTGAGCCAAGAACCGCAGTAGACAAAGAAACGAAAAAAAGTAAAAAAAGTGAATTTATTTGCCAAACTACACTGAATTCAGCGTAATAATAATGTGGGAACTTATTAGTTTAATTGCATCAAAATGCGAGTTTTCCAGTAAAATTTACGGATTTTTTTAACAGCGCAGAACTTTTCCTTTGCCTCACCTGAACTATTTGAAAGACCAAAAAAAAAAAAAGACCATAACTTTACTTTTTTCTGGCTTAGGATAAGTTGTTTGTGGCAATGTAAAATAACAAAGCAAAGTTTACAACAGAGCTTTACTTTATTACAGCTTGATTATTTTTCAAAACTAAAAAAAGAAAACGTTGGACTTACCTTGTGTTGGTTTAGAAGAGGTTGCTTGTGGAAATGAAATCCCTGCCATGCACGCCTCGATGTCACGCAGACATTTTTGCGTGATTTTTATCTCCATTCCTTCATTGAATCCTAGGGAAGATGTTGAACAGAGAACGGTATGAATAAAGAAGGCAGAAATGAGTGAACAAAAGTTTCGCATCACGCAATGCCACCAATTAAACTCTTAGTTTTTAAGATTAAAAAGTATACCTAGCACAAAATCGAAAATTTTTTCGTAAAGTATACAACGTAGTTTAAATGCATAGCAAACTATTACTCTTGCAAATCTATTTTGGCTGAACTTTAAAACTAACATTAGATCAAGTGTTAAATTAGTTTTTAATTTTGACAGTAACTCGACTGTTTGTGATATTATGAAAGAAAATAAATCTTTAACAATAAATCAACTTTTAATTAAAGAATTAGTTGTGTTTATGTTTAAGTAAAAAATGATAAGAACCCAATAGCATTTAAAAAATATTTTCATTAAAAACGATTCTAAATGGAATACCTGAAACAAATCAAACTTTATCCCAAAGATATATTCTAGCACAGTTTGTCAGCAATCTATTTCATACCGTGGTTAAGCTTATTGGAATGGCATTTCTTTTAACTTAAAAATCAAGAAACAGAGTGTTCGATCTTTTATTCTTAATGTTTATAAATTTTTTTTAAGTAATCGGCCTAACATTTAATTGTAGTGTTAGATTCCTGAACATTAGAAAAAACAAAAAGTTGTGCACTAAAGTTGACTATTTTTTGTTAGGGCACAAGCTTTCGTGGGCTACTGCTCACTTCGTCAGGTGCAATGAAATAAGAAGCGCAGGACTTTTTATTCTATTGCTTTTTTCTTATTATTCCATTGTTTTATTCAATTTTATTACTATTCTATTTCATTATTTTATTCCATTCCATTATTTTATTCCATTTTTATTCTATTGCACCTGACGGAGTGCGCGGTACCTCACGAAAGTTTGTACCTTTAATAAAAACTAAGTCAACTTCAGTAAATTTTTTTTCTTTTCTGATTGATTTCAATAGTTGACACAGCTTTCCCAACTTTTATTCCTTCCAATCATTCGATTCCTGAACATGATGCTGCTCCATATATTTTTGGTAACAGGCGATTGAAAAAAAAAGCCATCGAAATGGCGTCAAAAATTTTGAATCCAATCTTAGGGAGAGAAGCTCAAACGATCAAGATATCCAGTCTGCTCACAAAGATATGAAGAACTTTTTTAAAATTTTTGTTTGACTGTATAATTTCAAAACAAGCACTCAATCAAATGGATTTTTTCACTTTTATTTTTGCTTTTTATTTGAAATTTCGTTTTGGCTATGGTCTACTGCAGGGATATTCAACTGGCGGACCGCGGTCCGAATCCGGACCTTTTGATGGTTGAATCTGGACCTTTTCAAAATTATACATAAGAAATGTAAATCCAATTTTCATACCAAAATTTACGAAGCGTTATTTATTAAAAATTTATTCTTGGTTTAAATCGTCAGGTTTTTGCAAATGCTTCTTCATTTCTACTAAAAGTTGCTTAATGATTTGATTTTGCTTTTAACTGTTATTCACAATACGTAAATATCTAATTTCTTTGTTTTAACATCATTTATTTGCTCTCGACTGATCGTCGCGATAACAAAAAAGCTTTCATGTGTAAATAATTAACTTCGTTGTCTTCATCTCTTTGATTCTCACGTATGTCTGTCATTTTTACTTTAAGTTTTAACTTTTCTTGAAAAGAACTTAACACTAGAATTACGGGTGCGGTCATTTTGACCGTTTTTGATTTTTAATCGCTCGTGTCTCGGCTTAGATAAGTCTTAGAATATTAAACTTTCTGACTTTTCCTCAGTCTTTGTCAACTTTTCGCATGTTAATTTTTTTTGCATTACAATAAGTACAGCGGGGGTTGGGGAGCGATTTTTCTTAAATTATCGCCAACGGTCAATTTGACCGGAAAGCAACTTGTAATTTTTCTACAATTTAAATTGCCTTTACAATAAAACCTTTTGTTGTATTATCATTTCAAACAATCGTGCAACAATTACAGCAGTATCTGGCAACAGTTAGCTTCTAGCTAGTTTATAATATTGAGTCATTTATTGCAGAATGACGAGAACAGAACGACTTAGTAGTATACAAGCTCTAGCTTGGCTGAACGCGACTGCAGAAGATGATTCGGAGGATGAAAGTACAGGTGAAAATGTTTGTGAAGGCTTAGATCAGGGGTAATTCTAGTGTTAAGGAAACCGTTTAAAATTGGATGTTTTGATGAATTTACTAATAAAATTATTTACTTTTTAGAACTTTACAGTAGTATAGTTCATTAAAAACTAAACCTAATTTTGGTTAAACTATGGCATCTTCTAAGAAAAGAATATTTAATTATGAAAATCGCTGTTCAAGAAAGAATGGGTAGATTGGTATTCGTTCATTCTTTTAACAGGCATCTCAACTCCACATTACCTTGTATGCAGTAAAAAAACTGCTTTGTTTAAAAGTAGTAATTTAAAACGGCACTCTGAAAGTAAACATAGGGAATTTGAAAGGATTTATAAGGAACAGAGAAGCGAAAGCAAAAAATAAACCAGCTTAAATCTCAGTTTGAAATGCAAACCATAATTCTTGCCAATATGACGACAGCCCAAGAAAAAGCAACGGAGTGCTCTCTAAGAATAGCTTGGATTTTAGGGAAGCACAAAAAACCTTTCAATGATACAGAAATTGTTAAGGAACGCATGATAAAGACTGCTGAAACATTGTTTGATGGTTAAGAAAAAAGATGAAATACTCGATAAAATAAAACAGATTCCGCTCTCTGATTCCACAGCAGCGAGGAGAACCGAACTACAGGCTGAAAATCTTGTTTTGCAGCTTAATGAAAGACTAAAAATCACAAATTGCATTTCATTAGCTATTGACGAATCAACTGATATGACCGACAATTCTCAACTTATAGTGTTTGTTAGATACAATGATGAAAGTAAGAAAGAATTTATTAAAGATCTGTTGGGTGCAATGGCTCTTAAAGAAAGAACACAAGGAGAAGATATCTATAAAATCTTAAAAAGCATTGTAGAATCGATTAATATTGAAATACGTAAAATCAGTCATTTTACGAACCACAGATGAAGCTCCTGCAATCCTTAGCAGAGGAAAGGGACTCTTTGGGCGAATTCTAAAAGATAATCCCGATTTGATAACTTACCACTGTATCATCCACTAAGCAGTACTGTGTGCCAGTCTGGGAGATGAATATCGTGAAATCATGGAAACTATTATCAAACTAGTGAAAACTTTTCGATCGACATCTGCATTACAGCATTGTTTTTATTACGAAAATCAATCTTTACGAAATCAATGCAGATTATACGGATTTACTTGTTCATAATAATCTAAGATGACTAAGTAAAGGGAGAAGTTTGGAGCGATTTTGGTTAATTAGAAAGGAGATAATGGTTTTTCTCGAGGATCAAAGCAGTGTAAAATCAAAAGCATTTTTGACGTTTCTAAGAGATGATAAGCAAATGTAAATTGTTGGGTTTTTGACTGACATTATGTCACACCTCAATGATTTGAATGTAAAGCTATAAAGAAAACAGCACACTTGTAATATATCTCACACTTTATTTTCTTTTATTAAGGCTTAAAAAGACTAAATTTAAGGCAAACAAAATACAGCAGGCGCCATGATGATTGCTAACTAACTGAAATAACGAGAAAGAAACATGCGAAGCAAAACCAATGATGTCAACAACGCTGAAGAAGAAATGAAAAAAGGCAACTAATAAAGTGACACGTAAAGACGGAAAATCACCACAATCTCCCCCCGTTAAGAATAAATGTTATTACCATATCCGTAGATAGGTCGGCGAATACATGAAGAACGACGTAAATTAGGAGTTTCGCAAGGTGCATCAGATGATATGCTTTCAGTATCATCAGGCGCTGCTCGACCGTTGCTAGTTATGTCAGGTTGCGAAAACAAATTAGACTCGTTATCACTTTGCGGTAAAATTGTGTTTTCGTTATCGTCAGGATGCGATGAAAGATTTGTATCATTTGCAGCATCAGCAACAGGTTTTCGAGCTAAATCTCGTAGAGAAACATTAATTTCTCTTCCATCATTTAATTTTACTTGGACGTAATGCGGGTTAGCCTCAATAAGCTCAGCTTCTTCAACTAGCGGATCATTTTTGTTGCAAACATGACATTTTACATAAACTGGTCCTGGCTTCACCCAGGAAGGCAATGATACACCGTTAAATGACTTTCAAGTGTGCGAAAACATACGTTCATGTGGCGTGCAATTGATAGCGGTACACAGCAGAGATCGCATAGAATGAAGTACATCAGTTAATACGTATTCCCAGTGAGTCAGATAAAGTTTTTTTAAACCCAAAGCTAATAACACAGTTTGCCAAATAGTAATGTTACAACGCTCAACTTGTCCGTTGCCTGCGGGGTTGTATCTATTTGTTCTACTTGTCGGCACCCCAAAATTATGAAGCCACGATTTTATTTCAAACTATATAAAACTATACCCTTGATCGCTATGCACATAACCAGGAAAGCCAAAGATGCTAACCAAATGAGTAAGTTTTTCGATAACGGTCGCTGATTTTATATCGGGGCACATATACGCAAAAAGAAAACGTGAAAATTCATCAACAACAACAAGCAGATACTTATTTTTTGAAACGGATAAAAGTGTTTTTTTAAAGTCGATACTAATTCGTTCAAAAGGCTGGGTTGCCTTTATTAAGTTCAGTTTGTCTTCTGGTTTCAAAAAAAAGCTTTTACTTTGCTGCAATCTTTGCATGCTTGTATAACATTTTTGACATCGCTTAAGGAAAGCGGCAAGTTTTAACTTTGACATAGTGAGCCAATCGAGTAATTCCAGGGTAACACAAGGATTTATGTAAATTGGTTAACGACTTTAATGATGGAAATGATATGGATGCGGAAATAGCGCGAGAAAGTGTATCTGGAGCAAAATTAAGTTTACCCGGTCAATAGATTATCGTAAAATCAAAAGCGGCAAGCTCTAATTGCCATCGTAATATTTTATTGTTTCTGATTGACGTAACTGGTAATCGAACCGACATCACTTGCAGACTTGAGTAAGAAAATCGCTTGTCGCTTTTCTCCGCATAATTGGTGTCCTCTGTGTGTTGCTTATTTCTTGCTAAGTATAGCTCGCTCCTGTGCGGCTCGTTTGCTCATTTTGTTTGTTTCTCTGTGTGTTGTAGTTTGCTTTTAGACTTGCTCGGATTTTCAGTTGATTAAACCTTTTATTTGAAGAAATGTTATACTTATTATAACAGTGATTTTTGATGTATGCCTCATATCAAGCAGAAACGATACGCTACGCTGATCTGTGATCAGTGTAAAATGTTTTCCTAAAAGCAAATGCTTCCATTTTCGAAGCGTTTCGAGAACAGCGTACGCTTCTTTCTCCACGGCTGAATGTCATTTTCCGATGTCGAAAGGGTCCTAGCGTGAAAGGCTACCGGTTTTCCATTTTGATTTAAGGTTGCAGCAATGGTAAAATCGGACACGTCGGTTTCAACGATAAACGGAACAGCTTCATCCATCGGCTGTAAAGTGGCGTCGGCAAGCTTATTTTTCATTAGATGAAAGGCAGAAATGGCATCGTTTGATAGTGGGAAGGCTTCGTTTTGAACTAAAGGCCTTATAATTTCTTAAAAATTAGGTACCCACTTTGAATAGTAACTGAATAAACCAAGAATCCTTTGGAGTTCTTTTTTTGATTTTGGCACTTCTAGATCTTTCAGCGGTGCAATGCGCTCTGGATCGGGCTTGATCTCGCCGTTTCCCACTAAATGGCCTAGAAGTTGAATTTGAGAGCGATTGTATTGGCACTTGTTTTCATTAAAAGTAAAATTTTCTTTTTTTTGCAGCTTCCTTTAACCCTTTCGATACCGTCGGGACATATATGTCCCATGAGACAAATGTGTCCCAATTAAGAAAAGTAGAAGAAATACAATGCGGAGTAATAAAAATCTATTTAAAACACATATATGACATAAATTTCCTTGAATTAATTTAATATGTTCATTACAAAATCGGTATTGAAAGGGTTAATACATTTAAATTTTCGTCATGAGAAGCTTGATCCATGCTGCCAACTGTAATATTATCTAAATATACGTTTACTCCTTTTAGTTTGTAACGGTCAATAAATTCATTCATCACGCGCTGGAAGGCAGGTACAGCATTCGTTAAACCAAATGGCATAACTTTCCACTGGTATAACTCTAATCCCAATTGGAATGCGGTGTAGGGACGATCTTTAGGATGAATTTTAATTTGGTGATAAGCCGATTTTAAAGCTAGAGTGCTAATACGTTTCCATTTGGAAACTTTGTTAACAATGGATTCGATACTTGGTAGAGAGTAGGCATCTAATTTGGTAAACAAATTAATTGTACGACTGTAGTCAATACACATCCTTCGCTTTCCTTTTTTATTATCTACAACAAGTGGTTGCGCTCGCCAAGGTGAATTACTTCTTTCAATTCGATTTTCGTTCAGCAGTTTATCTGTTTCCATTTTATGAGCGCTTGATCAGATATTGAGAATTTTTTAGTCTTTATCGCAATGGGTTTACAGTTTCGAGTAATGTTGCGAAATAAATCAGGATATGGTACACGGGCAGTCGGCATAATTGTTGAAGTGTGAAGTTCTTTTTTCTTTCCGCGAAATTCAAAAGTTACACTCTTACGCTGTTGTAATAAGTCATCTCCTATAATTGAATCGGTAATTGGATTTGACATAACGTAAAATTTAAAATTTTTATAGTGGTGCTCAAAAAAAGTTAGATCCAAGTAAAAAACTTTTTCAGTTTTAAGAATAAACAAATTTAAAATAAACAAATTTCAGTTTTAAGAGATACATCGGCCATATTTACAAAGTACTTTATAGTTTTATACGGAAGTTTATTTCTCTTCATGAATTCTTTATTTAGATAGGTGTTGGTACTGCCAGTGTCTACTAAAGCTCGACCAGATATGTTATTCACAGTAATTTCAGCTAAGACATGTTGTGAGAATGTGGATCGTAAAGCCGTAGTCGGAGCTAAACAAGGTTGATCTACGCAGTTCAAAGAATTTTTTGCGTTTTAAACAGCATTTCGCATAAGGCCTACCTTTCCGCAAAAATCACAAATTTCGTTTTTAGCAGGACAGCGACTGCGGGGATGCCATTTAGACTCTCCACAAAAATAACATGTAAAGTTTCGAAATTGTTTCTTTGAAGCTATTACGCTAACATTGCTTTCCTTCGATTTGGTTTCGTCTTTTTGGAGTGTGCACATCTGTCGGGATGATGTATCTTGGCAGGTATACTTTCGCAATTTAACTTTGCCAGTTCAATTGAACGAGCTTTATCATGGGCTTCTGTAAATGTTAAAGTTCTGTTTTCAAGTAGCCGCTGTCTAATAAAGTTTGAAAAAAGTCCGTTTATAAAATAATCTCTTTTTATGTCATCTTTATACTCTTGAGCACTTACAGCGGTAAAGTCACAATCTTGACTAAGTTAGTTAATACGCAAAATAAACTCATTAACTGATTCGCCAGTGTCTTGTTTGGCTGTTGCAAGCATGTGCCGCGCGTAGATTTCATTCTTTGGCTTTACAAATAAATTTTGTAATGTAGTTCTAGCGCTCTCGTACGTAGTTTCTTCACTTATAAGTTTGTAAATAGGAGCTGATAAATGATCTGTCAGTACTTTTAGTTTATTTACAGTATTTTCTCCTCTAGGCAAAGCTTCGACAAAGTTGGTAAAAGTTTTAAGCCAGAATTTCCACTCATCTTCAGCTAAATGTGAATTGGGATCTATAGTTAGCTTTTCTGGCTGTAACTTGTAAGTACTTCCATTCAGTATTAGCCATTTTAGTCTTTTAAGTTGTAATATATCTCACACTTTATTACCTTTTATTAAGGCTGTAAAAGACTAAATAAGGCAAACAAAATACAACAGACACCTTGATGATTGCTAACTAACTGAAATAACGAGAAAAAAACATGCGAGGCAAAACCAATGACGTCACCAACGCTGAACAAGAAAAAAAAAAAGACAATGTCACAGACTTTGTTCGGGAATCTCAAAGGACCAGTTGAGCTAGGTAACCCGAATACCTGCGCTGAAACAAAGCTGTGTCTAAATTTTATTTTATTCCGGCTCAAGAAGTAGTCTTGCTATGAGCCTGAAGCTTTTATACAGTTGGTTTAACGAAAGCTCGGATTGGTTTTGTTGAAGACTCTTCTTCACAACAAACAGAGACCACTGTCTCTAATAAGAACGAATGTAATACAAAAATTCACGACCGACGAAACTTCTATTCCACGCTTTGCCACACTGCAAAACGAAATCAACACTATAACTTGATTCAATTAACACAAATAATTCTACCTCTGTAAAACACAACTCCCAACCACTGGTGTAAAATAAATTCACCAGTCGTCAACCGATACAAAATCTAACGGTCCACCTGCTGTGGCCAAACAAAATTACTTTCACTTGAGCCGTCCCTCGAGCCGCTTCAAATTATTTCACAACAATAATCATAATGTCTCGCTACGCATCGACTTTATATAGAAAAAAGATCACGTGACGCAAATTGCTCGTAAACGAAGACAACTCTACAACTCTCCAGAGAGATCATTATGCTCGAATCAAGTAGCATATACGCGGAGATTCTACAAGTATCGAGTTGTAGTGGCGCTTGGGCAAAAACATATTACGTCTGTTGAAAAGAAAAAAAAAATACATGTATCGAGCAGTAGAGAGCGAATCGCATAATACGAGAGCAGCGCTCAAAGAGACGCAAATATTCTCT
This sequence comes from Diplosoma virens, assembly GCA_963680785.1. Lineage (NCBI taxonomy): Eukaryota > Metazoa > Chordata > Ascidiacea > Aplousobranchia > Didemnidae > Diplosoma > Diplosoma virens. The sequence continues at coordinate 44,181,310 of OY796888.1, read as the reverse complement.
TATAATAAAACTACGAATTACTTTTAACGGGAATAAACTACATCATTATGATTAAAATTATTATGAAGTGTGACAGACAACTAATGAAGTGACACGTGAATACTTAAAATCACCACAACACTATTTTTGACTTGATCACTGCAATTTGCTCTTTTCAGAAAAAATTAGAAATTTTCAAATTTGATATTCAGAACAACTTTTTTCATTTTCCAAAACTTTTGGAGCAGTTTAGAAGGAAAAAAGATAACAAATATATCCAATTTATTCAAAAGTTGATTGAAAATTTTTCGGCAAGATTTGATGACTTTCCTATCAGAAAAGAATTGCCACTATTTATCGAAAACTCCTTTCTGGTGGTGGATACTACAGAATTCTCAGTTAAGGCCAAAGATATATTTAAATGGGTTGATGTAGCAAAAATTCAACTGAAGCTAATTGAATTTTAGGAGAACGTAGTGGTGAAAAAACTATTTTGTGATTATAAATCAGAGAATTTTTGGTCCAAGGAAGGGTTCTCAACTAATCAGCCTACTCTTTGCAAACTGGCTATGCAAATTCTCACTATGTTTGGATCCACTTACTATAGCGAGTCTGCATTTTTAGACATGAACTACATAAAAAAATAAGTTTTGGATCAAAAGGACCAATGATAATCTTCACCGTTGCTTTCGACTCGCTGTCACTACCTCACAACCAAGATTTAAGGCATTTACAAAAAACAAAAATGTAATTTCTCCCACTAGATTAGTAGCGAAAAATAAGTAATCGTTAAAAATTTGTTTTTGTATAATTGTAATTTGATTTAGATTGACGCAATCCGTATTTATTCCTTAATACAAAGGTTTTTTCCCCATATTGCTAACATCATTGATTGTGTTAAGTTTTACAGAAGTGACCAGGCCTCAGAAAATTTTGAACTTTTTTGACTGGACCTTTGCAAAATATAATTGAGTATCCCTGGTCTACTTTTTTAATTTAGCAATTAATTTTTGAGTTTTAAAATGGTCATACAAATTTCAAAGCAGTTACTAATACTGTATTAATAATTTTGTTTAATTTGTTTATTTTGCTATTATACTGGTCTTGTAAAAATTTTATTTTTTTATTCATGAATTTAATTGTAAAATGTTCTTTAATAATATTATTATTCTGTTATTTTTTTGAAACTGATTATTTATAATTGTTATGTTACACATGTATTTTTTCCAGTCTATCAATTTCGACTAGCTTCTTCTTTCAGCCTTTCCCTTTAATCAGGGGTAGCCACAGCGTATGATGTTTCTCCAAAGCGTCCTGTTTTCAATGTCTTCTCCCTTGCACCAACTTTTCCCATATCTTCCTTCAATACATCTTAAAATCTTCTCTTTGGCCTCCGTTTTTTCCTCCCTCCTGTAACTCCATTTCTATCACCCTTCTTTCTACGTACTCCTGGTTTCCCCTCATTACATATCCCTAAATCTCACCCTGTCCTCCCTTGATAAATCCATCAACTTTGACTAGACAAATAGCTTTTTTTGTTATTGTTTTTATCGTAAATTGTTTGCTTATTAATTAATTTATAATTTCTTAAATATTTTATACATAATCTCTGCTTAATTTATAATCGTTTTAATTGATCTTTGTATAGCTACCAGATTTATTTTGAAAAAGTTTCCGGACCTGGTAAGGTTTCTTTTTATGGATGGTTTTTCTTTACTTACCTTGCTCAGTTGAACTAAATTACTGTCTTGACTAGCTGTGCCAACCATCATCATTATGCAGACTAGTCATGCTATAGTAATGCATCTTCTAATTTTTTGATTAGTTTTTTGAGATAATAAATTCTTCTTCACTTTTTCCTTTTTGCTTTCTCATTTTTTATATTTTAACTGATCAACGTATTTCGGCCATGCTTTCCATCATTTTGTACTTGCACTTTTTAATTATCTTATGTATGTTTTAACGTCTGACGTTGTGCTGTTTTTTTTTGTTTTTTTTTTCATAATCTTTTTGATATTTATGACTTTTTATGTAAACTATTTAATAGCGATCGAGAATACAAAAATGAAATTAAAATTTTCTAGAAATTAAATCAAGATTGGACCATACTTATGATTTTATTGATTAAAAACGCATTTTTAATTAGAATCTCCGCTTTGCAATGTATATGCTCACTTAATTGTTTGTTTACAATTATGAGGTTTAATTTTATGCCAGAATATGTTTGTCATAATATTCAAGGTAGTTCTACAGTAGCAGACAAAAGTTTGGGACAAACTACAAAAGTGCATAAAATATGACTTAAATTATTTTACAAAAAAATCCAACAATAAATATTGAAAGTGTGTGTAAAATCACTTATAAATTCACCATTTTAAAATTAATTTTTGACTTTTTAGGTAATTAAAATTTAATTTATTCAATTTTGCCTAAATTCAAAACATCAAAAGTTTGGGACAAAAAGAAAAATATACAATATACTTTTAATATTTTTATGACTATTTCTACAGGATAGAATCTAAATAGTAAAATCTAACTAAATACCATTTTTTGCAGTCAATAAATTATTTTAAGAAACTTTTAATAATAATAAATTTTATAAAATACTTTTAAATTGGTTCAGTCTATTACAATGGCAAAATTGGTAATCAAAAATTTGGATTCTAAAAGCAAAAAAGAAATTATGTCCCTATTAGAACAAGGGAAAACAAATAGGGCAATATCTAATAGCCTAAAAATATCAAAAAGTACAATTGGTAGAATTTCGAAATTGTACAATCGCACAGGAAAATTTATAAAACAAGAGGTTATGGGTAGACCCAAAAAGACATCTCCCAATGAAGATAGAATTATTAGACGAATAGCTCTTAAAGACCGATTTAAAACTGCTGCGCAAATAACAAGAGAAATTAACTCTGCAAGGCAAACCCCAATTTCAAGCAAAACCGTAGGAAGAAGACTAAATGAAATCGGACTTTTCACAAGATCTCCTGCAAAAAAGCCGCTAATTAGCAAAAAGAATAGAAAGAGGAGATTACATTTCGCCCAAAACCATATTCTATGGGATGCAAACCAATGGTCAAAATTATTCTTCTCAGACAAAAGTAAATTTAATCTTTTTAGATCAGATGGGAAAACATTTGTTAGAAGAAAGAAAGGGGAAAGGTTTGAGGAGAAGTGTACTAAGAAGACTGTAAAATTTGGAGGTAGTGTAATGGTGTTTGGAATGTTTTCTTGGAACGGAACAAGCCCTTTAGTGAGATTAAACTGTAAAGTTAATGCAGCAATTTACAAAAATGTTTTAGCCCACCATGTTATCCCTCAAATAGAAAGGTGCTTAATTGAAAATCCTGTATTTATGCAGGATAATGTGCCATGCCATAAAGCAAAAAGTGTTATGGATTACTTGGCTGATCAGGACTTTGAAATTATCGATTGGCCAGCCCAAAGCCCAGACTTGAATCCAATAGAGAATATGTGGCAGATTCTAGGCTCACGGGTTATGAGTAAGGCGCCGAAAAATACAGAACTATGGGAACTACTCTAAGCCAAATGGAATAACTTCAAAATTGAAGAATGTCGAAATTTAATAAGATCATGTGTTTCAAGATGCAAAGCAGTGATCAGAAGTAAAGGGCATTGCACGAAATATTAAAAGTATGCTGTATATTTTTCTTTTTGTCCCAAACTTTTGACGTTTTGATTTTAAGCAAAATAATATAAATTAAAGTTTAATTACCTAAGAAGCCAAAAATTAATTTTAAAATGGTGAATTTATAAGTGTTTTCAAACACATTTTCAATATTTATTGTTGGATTTTTTGTAAAATAATTTAACTCATATTTTATGCACTTTTGTAGTTTGTCCCAAACTTTTGTCTGCTACTGTATATTGATAAGGATGACTTTAGATAAATTCTGGAGATTATTCAAAATTAATTGATTGAAATGCTGATTAAGACATTACTTTTGCTTTTATGAATAAACTAGGCCTAGCTTCAGCTCAAAAAAACTTTAAATTATTCTTTACATCGACATGGTGCTTTGAGGCTCGTTTCCACTACGAGCGTATAATGGAATTGTTTTTGTTTCATTAAATGATTTTTTCAACTTCTTTTGGCGCTTTGCTTCTCTTAGCGCTTAAGTGCGAAAAGAAGTAAAAATAAAATATTTCTAAAAAAAAATATTCCCTAGTTTAAAATTCATTTGTTCTTCCGGTAGACGTAGCAAGTTAAGCTCTAACAAATAACAGAAGGCGTAATATATTTATCAAAGAAAATCTTAACACGACGTTTCGTCCGTTACATCTGGCGGACTTCATCAGGTAAAAACAACACAAAATGCACAACGTATGTAAAAACCAAAAACATAAAAAAACTAATAAACACAAGGTGAGAGGCGAACATACGTAACAATTTGATAACTACTTCGTGCAACAGAAACAAATTTAACAGGTTGAAAACCACATACATTATGAGGTTTTTTTATATTGCTATATATTTTTGGAAAAACATTCCAATCTTTGTCATTTATTGAATTTTTTGTGCTATTAATATATACTGATTCTAAAAATTTTCGTTTATCATAATCAATGTTGTAATTCAATATTCCAAAATTCCCAAAATCAATCCTATGTTCATATTTAAAACAATGTTTGACCAATGCAGTTTTTTTATTTAAATCATCTTTTTTTAATTTAGCCAAATTAATCGGTTTCAAATCACGTTTATGTTCAGACAAGCGAGTGTTAAAGCATCTCCCCTTTTCACCAATATACTGTATACACCCGAACAATCTTTAAAATGAATTTTACAAATTGCACTACGCTAATATATTCCGTCCACAGAATCTTTTATTTTAGGTAAAATATTTCCAATTGTTTTATATGGGTAAGTATACACGCCAATATTAAATTTTCTCAAAATTCTAGACATTTTATCACTAAGACACTTAATATATGGTAAACCACCTTAATATATGGTAATACGTATATTTCTCTTTGCTTATGCGATCGCTTTTATTTACTTTTTTATGCTTAATTTTGTTTCTGTTGCACAAAGTAGTTATTAAATTGTTATGTATGTTCTCCTCTCACTTTGTGTTTATTAGTTTTTTTTTTATGTTTTTGGTTTTTAAATACGTTGTGCATTGTGTGTTGTTTTTACCTGATAAAGTCCGCCCAATGTAACGGACGAAATGTCGTGTTAAGTTTTTCTTTGATAAATATATTACGCCTTCTGTTATTTGTTAATGTTTAAATTGCTAAGTTTACCAGAAGAACAAATGAATTTTAAACTAAGTAATATCCATAGTAACAGTGTTTATATTAAAGAATATTTCCGCCAACGCTTGTAGTGGAAACGAGTCCTAACATAAGTTTTGATTAAAAGCTTATTTGTAATAATCTTATTTTAAGCTTTTCTCAGAAAGCCTACACAAAAATTAATCACTTTGTTAAAGGGAAAATCTAAACGTTTTTAAGGCAATTTTAAAAAATTTCTTTTATGACAAAAGTTAAATAATTAATCTTTATCTTGGATGAATTTTAAAACTTTAGCTTGAAGCATTTTTTTATTTTTGAATTGTGAAACTGGGAGCTTCTGAGCTTCAAGTTGAAAAGTCAATTACTTCGTCGTCGTCATCGTTTGAAGGGTATCCACTCCAGGTCAGACACAAACAGAACTGGGGCCGAGGGTTTATCCTTTTACTACCCCAGACTGCTGCACTGCCTGGATCAGATGCTGGCAGTGGTGTTATTAAGCCAGCATCGAGTTTTGTCTCCAAAACCGTCAGACCTCGTGCTCCATGTGGTGCCCGATGTATAGGGCACGCTGTTAGTACATGGTCTGCGGTTTGCTCAGAAGCGCCACACTCGCAATTCGGTGAAGAAGCAAGACCTTATTTGTGCATGGACGAATGGAATCGCCCAACACCAGTCCGCAGGCAGTCAATTATTTGAAAAAGGTTGATGAATACAGCAAAGAATAAGGAACAAAAACTAAATTATGGAATCTTAAACATTAGTTCTTTTGGGTTAAATCGTAAATAGGTTGACGCTCTTTGCAAACAAGAAAAATTTAAATTAGTTTTTTGAAATTGTAAAACGCTAATAATTTTTGTAGTTAAAACGATTTCAAAATTTTGTTAAAAAAGCTAGAAAGCGAGAACATAAGAAGAAAACAAATTAAGTTTCTCGTATGAAGTTGATTTGCAAAGCATAAAAACCACAAAAAACAAACTTATAGCTAATCCAATCTCATCCGACGTTAACTCTGCTCACTTTTGTTAGACTATGTTTCTAATTTTTATTTAGTTACATCGTTGATCATTATGTTAACAAAAAATGAATCTAAAGTTCTTGAACATTGGCAGTTTTTTTTAGATACACGAAATCGATAGACCACAACACACTATCGTATCTGTGATATAATTGACGTAAATCAATTAATTTAAGCATTTAAAAGTTATTTCAATAAGAGTCGAAATCTGTCTCAAGCATATTTTTTGTCCTTCCAAGCTACTTGCAGCAAACAAAGCTTATCAGCTTTGTTTTAATTTTCTTTTGTTCCTGTTTACTTTTTAGTAATTACTGTTTCAAAACACAAATTTGTTCGATTATTTTGAAAGTGTTCCAATAAGTTGAACTACTTCCTGATTATAGCTTGCATACGACTGACGTCAGGATTGCAAGTGAAACTACAATTGCACTGATGATGACATGTACATAACATTGGTAAAGTATTCAGAAAACCAGGTTGATCGATACTCATTTATATTTCCTAGTTAAAGTAGGGGATGACAAATAGTTGCTTTATTTTGAAGCGAACATAAAAAAACGAGTCAAGCTTGGGCACAGAAAAGAACAAAAGAATAAGCAAGTCTTAAGCCAGCAATTCTTCATGGTTATTTGTGACTAATAACATTTTGATTTGAAAAAATTATATTTTAAATAATATTTTTATTGGTTCATTTTAATTTTAAAAAATTTATAACTGCCAAGTGGGTAACTTTTTATTAATCTAGTTGAGACCCTAGAGTAAATATAAGAAATTTTACTCAGTGCTGAGATTTAAAATTTTAAGAACAGATTTTCTACATGTACAAAACTCACTAAAAACAGACTCTCTTATTATGCATAAAAATAGAGATACCGAGATTTTGTAAAAATAAAAACAAGTGCGCTGAACGTCATGACATTTCAAGAACGGGTTCGCCCGAGCACATGCGAACTCCCTAAATCCCTCACTGCCTTTATTATTTCAATGTCAAAATATGGTTTAGTGTCTTACGATTTGCGGCCCACAATCCCATTCATGCCACGAATGCGGTCCGCATAAGCTCACAAGCTTGGCATGCCTGCTTTAGACTTTACAAACTGATTATTGTTTTTATCCATCGCTTTTCAATTAACTTTAAAAATCGGGGCAAAAATTTTCGCAAAAGTTTTTCAGTGATTTGTAATTCAGCGCAAGTTCGAGAAAATTTATGCCTTCACTGCACCTTTTACTTTATATACTAAAAGTTACTCGAAACAGGATCTCTTCTTGATGAACGATTTTTCATTTTATTTTATTGCCATATGACAGTCGGGAAGCGTGGTGAGTGGTTAAAGCGCCGGGATTAAGATCAACATCGTTACGGTTCAAAACCTATTCGCGTCATTTTGTTGCGTCATGGAAAACACACTTTCCCTTACTTGGTGGTCTTAACAATCAGTTCTAAATTTCATTCATATTTTTATAAAATGAAAAAAATAATAAAAATAAAAAATTTCAAACGCACAACAATATCTTGGTATCTCTTAAAGTAGGCTGAGGTAATTGCTTACCTATGGATAGCGCCTGCGTCGCTTTTTAGAAAGTCAGAAGGATAAATATAGAAATGATATAATGAAATGAAATAAAAACAACGTTTTATAAGTTTTGTACCCCTGACAAACCACCTTAAGATTATAGTAATCTTGTACGTCATTCAACGTCCTTATTTAAACCCGCAGCGTCTTTAGTTAGTTTCTGTTTCTGTTTCGTAGTCCAACTGCTAGTTACTGCATGTGTTGTGTTTGCTTGGTATGTTAATTTTATTTTATTATTTAGAGTACTGCGATTTTAAGTTAATTAAAGCTAACCTTGTTAGTAGTGTAAATTCGTGTCAATTTAATTAACTTAAAAATGGATCGTCTATTGAGGCCATCCAAGTTCGAAGCTGATCCAAATGCTCCTGACTCTAAACAAGTCTTCAAACATTGGCAAAAAACCTTTAAGAGGTTTGTCGCAGCCGTTGAGAATGGTCGCGATGTAAATGATTTTGAGATAGATAAATACGGACTATTAATCAATTAGCTCTTCTGTATATAATTATATTGAAGAAACTAATAATTACGAACATGCAATAACCTTGCTTCAAAGAGCCTACATAAAACCTCGAAATAAAATTATGGCTAGGCATTTACTGTCAACGCGAACTCAACTGCCTGGGGAAAGCATCAACGAATTTCTCGACGACCGACGTCGACTGGCCAAAGACTGCGACTTCGAGGCTGTGGAAGCTCAGACGCACCAGCAAAACATGATTCGGGATGCATTTATTAAACGCTTAGAATTTGCAAGTATTCATCAATGATTGCTTAAACAAGACGACATACTCTTCAGCGATCTTTGGACTTAGCCTTGTCCCTCAATCAAGCTCAGGAACATGACACACGACTTAATCGTGTCGAACACTTAGCGACTACTCAAGATATCGGGCACGACGGTACTCAACAAGAATACTGAATCCCTCCTACTTCCACTTTGACTGCAATGAAAACAAACTTTCGCTCAAAAACATCTTTCTTTTGTAGAGGTCTTTTTAAAAATTGAGAAAGATACCTTGCAAAAGACATACAGTGCTTTTCGTGCGGTAAAATTGGACACTTTTTACAAGTATGTCGCTCCAAGAAAAAGATCAAAATTAGCGCCTCAACGTACCGTCCTATAGTTTCAAACATCTTAGCGGGGTTTCTTAAGTGCCTAAAGGCTTCTGTTCTCGAAGGAACTGTTAATAGAGTTGTCGTCCAAATACTTATGGATACAGGTTCCTGCGAAAGTTACATCGATCACCGGTTGTTAAAAGGACTTAAACTTTCTCTTAAAAGGGAGCCTTCTGCTATTACCATGGCGTCTACCTCACATTTCGCGCAAGTTAAATGAGCAGTTCTTGTAAACCTTAAAGTATTCAATAATAATTACCCAAAATTTAAACTTAGGGTTATGGAAGAACTATGCGCAGACGTAATCTTAGGAATAGGTTTTATGCAATTGCACACCGAAATCAAATTTAAAATGCATGGACCTCAAGAAGCTATCTTCGTTAATAGCCACATAAATAACCCTGCAACGTGATGGCTGCTAAAATTGAACCACCAAGAATTTTTCGATCTATTTCCCCAGATTGTGTTCCTGTCGCGACTAAATGTAGACGGTATAGTGAATCTGACAAGAAATTTATTAAAGAAGAAATTTCAAGACTTCTTGAAGAAGGCATCATCGAACCATCTCATTCTACATGGCATTCACAGGTACTTATTACTAAAGATGAAAATCATAAAAAGCGTATGGTCATTGATTATTCCATAACAGTTAACGGCTTTACGCATTTGGACGCATATCCGCTTCCGCGCATAGATGAACTAATAAACGAAATTGTGAAATCAAAGTATTAACAGTACTGTCGATTTAAAATCCGTGTATTATCAAGTCCCGTTGGCAAAGAAAGACCGAAAATTTATTTCTTTTGAAGCTAATGGAAAACTATACCAGTACTGTCGCATGCCTTTTTGGGTGACCAACGGGGTATCAACTTTTTAACGAATTATTGACAATCTAATCAAAAACTACAAATTAAAGAAAACCTACACTTATCTAGATAATGTCACAGTTACTGGGCGTGACAAAGATGAACATAAACAAAATTTAAAAGCGCTTTTAAATGCTGTAAGTTGCTAAGAGTTTACGAGAAAAAAAGGAAAATCTGTGTATTCTGCTACCTAATTAGACTTCCTAGGTTATAAAGTTTCTCACAACACCATAAAGCCTGATCCTGCGCGACTTCAACCTCTAATAAACCTTCCAGTTCCTTCAACAAAAAAGGAATTTAAGCGTTGCTTCGGAATGTTTACTTATTACGCTCGTTTGATCGAAAATTTCTCTACAAAGATTGCACAGCTCACTGGAATTGAAACATTTCCACTAACCAATGAAGCGGTATCGGCCTTCGAAACGTTACGTAGTAACTTAAGTTCCCTTGTTTGCAATGCATCAACGATGAAGAACCTTTCACAGTCGAGTGCGATGCCTCCGATTTAGCTATTATGGCAACACTTAACCAAAACGGCCGCTCAATTGCATTTATGTCACGTACACTTACTAAAAGCAAACGACGCTATTTAGCTATCGAAAAGGAGGCTACTGCAATAATTGAAGCGGTACGAAAATGGGCGCATTTTCTACATGCACGAGCTTTTACGTTAGTTACAGATCAACAATCTATAGCATTTATGTTAAATCAGCAAAAAAGAAGCAAAATCAAAACCGCCAAAATCCAACAGTGGTGTTAGGATTAGGAGTTTGGTTTTGAACTAATCCTAACACAATATCACATGCAAAACTTATTTTAACAGAGTTTATTAATTAATTACACATCTCCGTCCCAAAACAGCAGCGTAACGTTCCTTATAGTTTATTGTCTGTCTCCCAAATGGTATACAGCCACGTCCGTATATATATAGCAAGCATCACCGAAATCCTAATCATTTACCGTGGGACACAGGAACACTGTTACAAAATTTCACACGATAATCATTATGGGAAGCGGACACGATTGATAAAATAAAAGCATAGACTCGAACATAAGGCAAGCACGCTGCAACCACGCATTTGGCATACACGAATCACGACAGTGGCGTTTCGAACTTGGAACGTTTGAATATATTATTCACTACAGATCATGATCGAATAATTATGCGGCCAATTTTTTTTCTCGAATTTGTAGCTCACTTACTTCAGCTTCAACTAATAAAAATCTTTATTATATTCACAAAACTTTAGGACGCCCGAGAATTATGAGACTTTGGCACTTCATAAGAAGTAAAAACTTGCCCTATTGGCTTTCTGATGTTAAGAAAATTTGTCAACACTGCAGCACGTGCGCAGAGATAAAACCTCGCTTTTATCGAAAGCTAACCGAAACTTTAATTTCAGCAACCCAACCTTGGCAAAGAATCAGTCTAGATTTTAAAGGGCCTGTTAAAGGTAAAAATAATTATCTTTTGATTGTAATTGATAAATGTAGAAGATTTCCGTTTGTGCTTCCCTGTCGTAACATGACAACACAGACTGTGATCAACTGCCTCACGACATTATTTTGCATGTTCGGCCTACTTGGTTTCGTGCATACTGACCGCGGTTCTTGTTTTTCTGCTAAAGTTTTTAAAGATTTTCTTCATTTTTGGGGAATTGCAACAAGCAGAACGACACCTTACCATCCAACAGGGAATTCACAAAACGAATGTTGGAATCAAAAAATTTGGAGAACAATCAAACTCATGCTGCATAGCAGAAGATTTCCAGAAGAAGCTTGGGAAAATGTTCTCCAAGATGCTCTACATTCCACTAGATTACTTTTATGCACTTCAACGAATTCAACACCTCACGGTCAATTTTTTCAGTTTCATCGTAGGTCGATGCTAGGAAAATCTATACCGAGATGGCTTCTGAACCCAGGACCTGTTTTTCTTTGACATTTTGTGAGAAATAAAGGAGAATCTTTATGCTGCAAAGTGGAGCTTATCGAGAGCAATTCAAAGTTTGCCAATGTTCGTTTTAAAGGTGGCAAAAAATGTATAGTTTCAACAAACGATCTGGCTCCCAAACCATGTCAAGACTCTGCTAGTGACAACAATGGTTTACAAACACCTGTACCTGATGACAACACCGAAACAGAAATTGGTACAAATCTCAATAAACAGCAACCTGAAATTACGTCGAACCCTCCACTTCCCGATTGATTGCAGAATGCAACTGAAGAAAAAAGTCAAACTGACAAAATGTTACCACAACCAACTACACCCAATCCAAGACATGAACTGAGACAGTCTACGCGAATCCGAAAAGCACCGATTCGTTATGGAAACCCGGTGCCTCATTGATTTTTGTGTTATTAATATTTTCAATGTACATTGTTTAATTTATCATGAATTTCAAAGGGCGGAGAATGTCATAAGTTTCGAATCCCTGACAAACCACCTTAACCTTATTAAAATTGGGCTTTTTAGAAACTTTGTATGACTGGGGGGGGCGGAAACTGCCCGCGCTCTTTGCTTGCTTATACTCAACAATTACTGGCTCTAGAATTGTCATTCAAGTTTGTATACAAAGAAAATTTTATACTCTTTCAATATATTAATAGATACTTAAATGTTACATTTAAACATCATTTGGGATTTGTCACACTTCATTCATAATAATTTTAATCATGACGATGTAGTTTAATCCCGTTAAAAGTAATTCTAAGTTTTGTCATGAAATAATTATCGCGTCGCCTTGTAGCCTGCTCTCGTATTATGTGATATAACGTCCGATTCGTTTTCTATTGCTTGATGCATGTATTCTTCATATTCTTCACTCCCAAAGTACCTATAGAAATGTAGTCTGTGTCTATGTCTATTTTGTCTAAACATAAATCCGTTAAAGTCTTTTATCCAAACATAATGTTTTTTTTCTTCTTCCCATATCAATAAAAGATCAAGAGTTGTTTCAGTCACCTTTTTAGAAACGTATAAAGAAAAGCGATTTTTGTTTTCATACCCAATCACATTAATGCTTATGTTATTTTGATCTTTAATTTTTGGTATTTGCTTAATTGAAACTGAAAATTCTATTCCATCATAATTCAGTGTGTCTACGTATTTTTTGTAATGACTTATTCTTTCACGATTCCTTTTCACTTTGTCACTGTACACTTTAGCTAGATGACACCATCTAAAACACTCATTGTCCTCATTTTTTATATTGATAAGCCCTTTCTTAGAATTTCTAAGTTCTTTCGGTAATTGTATGTAAGAACTTGCATTTAGGGGTGTATATTTCACAACATTAAGATAGTGTGCGTCAACTGAAGAAATCACCCACCCCGAAACCTTTTCTGAGCCAATCTCCAATTTTATTTATTATTTTGTTGGCCGCATATTTTAACATACTATCAAAATCTTCCTGTTTTAGGATAATAAATGTTTTACAGTTAAAAAAAGCTTGTTTGGTTATTGTTTCAGATCCTCTTTGCTTTTCAAAAGTGATTTTAAGAGTGATTATTGCTTTTAATCCATTCATTTTTTCACCTCTAACCGCAATTTATCTTCTACAATATTCTTTGTAGCAAATAATTGTTTCTGTGGATCATCATAATATATGATGTCTATTTCATAAGATTTCGTAAAGTCTTGAAGAGCCGTCTTGATTAATTTTACCTTACTTATTTATTAGGAAAAAGATGTAGAATTTTTTGAATTGAATTGAAAACTATTGCTTTAGCTCTAGGTGGTACATAATTCATCAACCAATCAGCAAACCCAATAACACGCTTTTTAATTTTAGCAGATGCTTTATCAGCTATAGTTTTTAAACTGGGTAGAAATCGTTTCTATTGAGTCGATATCAATGCAGAACTTTAATATCTGGAACCGGATTATCTAAAATGTTTGATTTATTCATATTTATATATGTTATGATTAAAACTTAAGTTATTTTTATTCTTAAAATAAATTTTTCTTTCAGAAAACTTAATTAGCCTGAGGGCACGTCAAGCAAGCTTGCATAATAAGCTAAAAAATTTCACTTTTTAAATTGATGTTTTCAAGCGTTGAAGAATTTCCACATTTTTTAAAGTTATTTTTATTCTTAAAAAAATTTTTTTTAAAAGATGGACGTAAACCTGCAAGCTATTTAAGAACAGTTTCGCAAGACTTTAAACATAAAAGCAACATGGCTGTATCTGACAAGACGAGCAACATGGCTGAAGGTGAATTTTATTCTTGGACTAAAAGGGAACTAAATATTTTTAAAAACATGAAGGATATCAAAAATATATGGTTGATTATATTCAGGATCTGATAAGGGAAGGTCCGAACTTTTTTCCTCCCAAAAAACCTACAACAAGCTTACCAGTAACTTTCAAAGCGTCAAATAAACTTTTAGGTAAAAAGTTAGATGAATATCTTAAAAAAAATGGCTTCAAAGTTTGATCCTCCACCAGAAATATCTGAAGAAAAAAATTTTAAAAACTTGAAGTCGGTTTTGGTTAAATGTGCTAAGTACGAAAACACGTTAAACAAGCAAAATCTGAAATTTCATATCCATCACGGAAAATTGTTGGACGAGTTTCACGGATTTTGGATTCAAGAAAGAGCTGAGGGAAATGTAACGTTAAAGTGGAGTGATTGGTTAATACAGGGTGGTCCAATTTCTTCACTCTTATGGGCCACTTTTCGAAATTGTTCGAGCTTGTGGGTCTCAGCCGGGTAAATATTATTCCAAATCATAGTGTTCTCTAAAAAAAAAAAAAAAAGGTCTTCACTTGGAATTGGTCTTCGATTATTCCTATTTCTGCCATGACTTGTTATAACTTACAATCGACAAGACTTAAATTCTGTAAAATGGTTCCGCGGGCCGGTAGTTGGACCACGCTGGGTTAATAGAAAACAAGCTTGGAAGTGAAAGAAATGTAAGAAGAAAAAGAAAATTAGCACGATTTATAAAACCCTTTCCACGTCTTCAATGTGTAAATATCTCTCTAAATGAATTTCATCGTCGAAAAAAAGACATTGAAGAAATGTTTGTGGCACATCCTCATCTCAAACCATTCTGGGAGAGTGAAGAATCGCTTGGAGATGAAGTATTGCTTGAAGGAGAATCGTTCTCTGAAGGTGAAGAATTGCCGGGAGATGAAGCATTGCTCGATGAAATGAAATGGGATTATTCTCTTACTGGCCACACTGTGTCCGCCGATTAACGTGACTTAATTTACCGGCCACACTGTGTCCGCGAGTTAACGTTATCGAGATTCAAATCTCGCATCAGCTGAACTGTCAATCACTGGTCCAATCAATTACTGATTCATCGCTTAGCGATATGAGCTAAACCGAGAAGCATATAAATAACAATTGTTAACGTATTTAAATGCTTGCTTATTTAATAAACAAAACTTGAACAAAAGTGTAGATCGATAAATTTTTACAAAATTCTATAAATACCAGTTCCAAAACAAAAAAAGATTTAGAATGTTTAGACATAAAACATGGTATATTACCAAATAAATAAAAATTTGAAAAAGATTTGAAAAAAAATTTTTAGAATGCTTAGAGTTAAAGTGAATCAAACCCGATAAATTCCCAAATTTTTATAAAATCTTTTTGTAAAAACTAAGAATGAAAATGCTTAGATATATATTGCATCGGACACGGCTTTTAGTTAAATTTGGTTTCAAATCAATAAAAATGTAAAAAAAATTGTTTTTTAGTGATTTATATGGTAAATTCACACATTAATAAAGATTTGAAAATTGCACTGAAAGCGGCATTTCACATACTACTATCATAGAATAATATTGCACTCAAACACAGCTTAATGTATTTTGTTGAATATTTTTTGAGTTTGTTTATGTGAATTTTTGAAAATTGTTACCAGGCTGAACAAAAAATCGGAAGCGCCATTTCAATGCAATTTCTTTTTTTTCATTCCGGACCTGATATTTCTGATATACATATTTCACACCGACGTTTTTTTTTCTGATTGAAGAGGAAATTTCGATAACAAAGCGGTTGGTTCCACGACATTTTCGCTAAGTATCAACTTTAATTTTTTTTGAATTTCACTGGTTAGACCAGTGGTTCTTAAGCGGGGTGCCGCGGCACCTTAGAGTGCCATTTGCATTTTACTAGGGTGCTGCAAGCTATTGCACATTATTTGCTTGTCCAGGAAAAAGGTTGAGTGTTGTAATGTTATTTTGAATTATAAGCTTCAATGTTACTACATATATTTATGTTTCTCAACTTATGTGCCGCGAAAGATTTCGGAAAAAATTATCTGGGGACGTCGAATATTGCGCTTTTTACACGTAAAATATGTAATATTCGGAGCGAAGACCGTTTTTATTTAGAAAGAACTGATTTAGGAAAGGAAATTCGCAAGAGAGATCGTGAATTCAGGTGAAGAGCTTTGTTTTTTAGAGATCACATAATTTTGGTGGCGGAAATCAACAATCCTAGCTGAAGTGCGCCGCGAACTTCAAAAAATATCAATTATGCGCCGCGGCCAGAGCAACGGTATTTTTAGAATATAACTGATTTTAGGACAAAAGCTAGAAATCTGAGCCCAATTCTCGGTGAAAACTTTTTTTTTTTTTAGTGATCACCTGATTTTGGAAACAAAATTTAATAAAAATAGTCTAAAGGTGCCACGATTTTTGAAAAATTTCAAAAATGTGCCGCGATCGGAAAAAGGTTGAGAAACACTGGGTTAGACCTTGCCTTGGATGAAAGATTTTACTAATTTCAAAACAAGACTAAAGCCAACTTCAAACAAATTCTGTTTTTGCGGCTCTGTGCGTTTATTCATTGCTAATACACTTGCTGCGTTTATGCGACAAATATCAAGCAAATACGAAAATGCAATTGTGGTCCATTTTTGAGACTTGGTTTTACTCAAATAGAAAGTAATTTTTTGGTCTACAATGTCTGTACCTCCTTTTGTATAATCATATAACTTGTGTAAAGCCGGTTTCTTCTTTTAATTTTTAAAAATTCAAAAAATTGGGAGCATCGTTGATAAGATTGAAATGTTTCGCATTTTTGTGGTTTTAAAGTTTACAATAAAAGAATTGAGATTGATATTTTTTTCAGATTTGTTCCAAAAAACTTTTTAGAAATCAATATCTCTAATACACGCTTGCTTTATTTCGTTTAATATTTCTTTGCGCTTAGCTTGAACAGTTCCGATGGTAGTAATTTTCCGTTTAAATAGCCATTATATCAAAGATATTGAATTGTATAATCGATTGTAAGATCAACTTTTATAATAAAACCGAATCAAGAACTCGGGATTTTATCCAAATTTGTTAAAAAATTTTACGAGAAAAGAAGCCTAAATTTACAGTTACATCTTTTTCAACATAAACAACTTCCCTTGGAAAGTAAGATTGAAAGCGTTTTATTGCCTCGTAAAGTGCTTGAATAAACATAGTTAATGAACCGTTCGGTCTCAATTGTTTTGATAAACAGTTTACAATTTGCGTTTTTCTCGCTTTTGGCTGCTTTTTTCTCACGTTTTATGAAATAGTCAAAAAACTAGTAACTAGGTGTCAAAAAACTATAACTCCAAAATTACTTGAGCGATTTTTTCAAAAATTGCACCAACTTTTAGATGAATAAAAATCGGAAAAAGTCATAAAATTTGAAAAAATTCGTGGAAATAGTTTTTGAGCAACACACAGCATTTTAACAGCGCGGGCGCTTTCCGCCCCTCCCCCCATTCGTAATAGGATTAAGATTATAGTTATCTTGTACGTCATTCCGTTCTTATTTAAACCCGCAGTGTCTTTAGTTAGTTTCTGTATCTGTTTAACATCTTAGTCCAACTGCCAGTTATTGTATGTGTTGTGTTTGCTTGGTATTTTAATTTATTTTGTTATTTAGAGTACTGCGATTTTAAGTTAATTAAAGCTAATCTTGTTAGTAGTGTAAATTCATGTCAACAAGCAGCATCCAACAAGTCTGATTTTAAATTGATCAAAAATGAAATTTTTTTGAATTTTTTTACTTATAGATTTCGTATAGCTAGCTATCTTTCCCTATCTACAGAAGTTAATGTTTTTGCAAACGGCACTTCGATGCACAACGCATTTAATGTATTTAAAAAAATTGCTCCAAATAACTCTAGCAAAAAACGAGTAGTTTTTATACGCTTGTATGTTTTGTATGCTTTTAATTGTGTTTATTTTACTAAAAATTACTTTTACTTTCTTTTTATGTTTGTAGTTAGTGCAATGCAATACGAGTTATGTCTCTATAATACATAGTTTAATTTAGCGTTGAGCCAAGAGTTACAACATCAAACTCAAAATTAGTACCACAACCTAAATAAATTTGAGTGTGGGTCAATATATATTTTTAATTAATATTATTCTTAAATTGTTTACCAAAAATTGGTAACAAATTTGGTTTGAAAAAATTTAGTGAAGCAATTGTGGAAAAATTTGGTGTTTAATTGAAGGTGTGATTATTAGGGGCGTCTACCAAGCATGGTTCAATAATAATCGACGAATTAACTTAACTGTTGGCTAGTCATGTTTTTTGGCAATTAAGAAAAACATTTTATATTGAATTTTTGTGCTGGGTGGTATTCAAAAGAGATTTTAAAACTTTCGAACCAAAATCAAATATACAAAATGGATTATAAAATTTTCGACTGGCCTAGCTAGAAAACTCACCAGAATAATCTTGAAACAATTGTTTAAGTTTTATTTCTTTAGCGTTTTACAGCGCGAACTAAAAACGGATATTAGCTACTATTATGTGATAACGCAAATTTCTCAAGATTTAATAAATACCTGTTGAACAATTTTTTCCGTAATACCTAGGATTACAAGTACAGTTGTAACCGTTGATTTGATCAATACAAGTTCCATTAACACAAAGATTGGGCTTGACATTCGTTTATGTCTAAACATGAATAAAAAGAAAGTTAAAACTTTTTTTTTAAATGCTAATTGAAGTTTTAAGTTTAGTGGACAAAATTCAAATCATTAGATTAATTGTTTTTATAATAAAGAAGACAAACTTTTTTATGGTAGTAATATCTTTTAAATTATGGATTTTTTAATCAAGTTTATATTTTCTTGGACCCAATATATTTCTGTTAATATTCTTTTTTTAGTACTTCTAAGTGCTTCTTCTTGTGTTTACTTATCACACCTAATGCTTCTTGACAAGAATCAATACTTGAACGGCTTGTTGAAAAAATAAACTATTGCTTGATTTGTTTGGGCAGTTTGTCAAGTGAATTGCAACCAATTGACATTACTTTGTGCGCGTCAACTCATGCATATAAACTATTCATTTTTTTTATATCTCTTCTGGAAACTTTTTTTTAATTATCTTATTTCTACAACACTAATTGGTAGCAACTTTTTGGAAAATTTAAAATCAAAACAGTTGGTTAATTTATAGTATACATTGATAAACAAAAACCGAACTAAGCTTTAACACTGGTGCATACCAACGAACCAATTACTTTTAGAAATATGTCCTACGTTAACTCGAGCAGCTTTTGTTATAAATCTTTAGTTTAAATTTTTGATGATAAGTTAAGGGAATAATGAAGTTTCATCGAAAATATCTATTTGGACAAATGAAAAGTCAGTTTTAATGCAATATTGTCAAAAGCTTTTTATCTGCTTAAAATATAAGGCCTTAATTTCCTTTATTGAAAACAATGATATTGATGCCAGAACATTACTTAAATGCTTGGAAAAAATAGTTGAAATTAGGACGTTTCTTAATTTTTTGTCGCATAACCACCCGTGTTTAGTAGAATACGAAAAAAGTGTTAAATGCGCATTTTTTTAAAATGATATTTGTAAGAAATTCAATTATGAAAAAAACAATTGTTTTTTCTTTAAGATAAAATTTGAAAATTGATGTAAACGACGTTGGTTTTCTATGGCTGTGGAACACAAATCCGTATTAATTTTTTATTTAATTTTTGTTGCACAAATCTAACAGGTTGCAATGAAAGGTTGGTTTTGAGCATTGTCTTCGGCAAAAAAATAAGATTTTCAGCTAGTAGCACTTTATAGTTTTGAAATGTTAGTTGTACTAACTGATTACACCTGTAGCGATTAATTGAATAACCCAAATATAATTTCATATTTTCACACGAAATAAAACTTTAGTTATTATCGGAATTATAAAATTTTGTTTAAAACTTTGAATTTTAACTTTCACATGCTCTATTTTTATGCAATTTTGAATTTCACATCCTGCCGTTCCATATCGTATGATCACGTGGTAATACGCCCACTTGTATACAGCGATGTGGCTTAGTCACAAATTATAATATATTGAGTTACTTTCCGGTAGATATCGGTCAAATAAGTTAACTTCTTCTATGATTATGCTATGTTAAATTGTCTCTGTAATTATTAATTTTAATTTTTGTTTTGTTTTTATTTCTATTTGAATAAGTGAATAAATGTATTGTAAATAGAATCAAGTGTGTGGTTAACCCTCTGAGTTTGAACTGCTGCAATTAAACTTGAATGTAACGCTCCTAACTACTACACACCTTTACCAAAGACGATATTAATTAGTAATTGATCAAACTTTTTCAATTTTTTCATTACCACCCTTAGTGGCTTTTATTGTAATTTAAGCTTTTTGGTTGTATAAATTTATGACGATTCAGAAGAGCTACGCTGAAAATAAAAACAAATAAAAAAAGTTAAAGCATAAAATGATTTTTGTTTAGTTTTGTACTTCTCTCCCAATAATAAAAATCTTACAGTTGAAGACTTCAACGGCGAAGACAATGTCACGTTAGATACTCTCTATAGACCTATAGAAGACAAAAAAAGCCAAATCGTTTATTAGAAAGTCTTGTTAGTCATTTCAACCTAGTTGCTCCAGTTTGGGGATAAAAAACTTTTTTGAAGAATGGATCAAAAATTGAAGTTTAATCTAAAATGTTGTAAAATAAGTCGTTGGATAAAATGAGAAAGAGTACCTGAAAGTTTAAAAAAACGTTTTCATTAGTTAAATTAGTAAAAAAATTGAAATTACTAATCTTTTCTGGTCGTTTCGAAACATTGAAGATATAAAAAAGCGTTTGAATCAAACAAAAAAATCTTTACCTGTTAATTACAGTAAAAAAGGTTTTTTAAGGGTTTTTCAATAAGTTTTGTTTAATTTTTTTTTAATCGAGTCGTTGTAATGCTAGAAAGTTATTATTTCCTTGTTTTTACCATTTTTCATGTTTTATTAGTATCAAAACAAATGCAATTTTTTAATGTATGAAATAAACTGAAGAATAGTAAGTACAAAGAGGCGAATATCGAATTTATTCGATTAAGTGAGAAACCTATTTTTTGCTTTACGCCCTTATAGCTGGTAGGAAATAGTATAAGGCAAAAAATTCTACCACAGTTTAACAGATAAATTTATTGAAGATAGATTTTTGAGAAAAATTGAATATTCAGAATAAAAGCTAATCGATTGCAGTCTTAAACACAGAGTAGAAACTCAATTTCTTTTTCAAGAATTTGTTTCAAATAACAGTTTTATAAAAGCTTAAACTATAATTGAAATACACTGAGTCGAAATAAAAAAAGTATCAATAATAATCTAACAAACTATTTGAAAATGACTTCAACTACTTACCTTGTAACAACTGATAAACTAAAACGTAACTGAATGTAAACTAGTAGAAAAGTCGAAGGAAGTTTGCGGGTCGAAGAAGTGCAACGTACGGCAAACATTACACACAGATGCGGTTATTAATAAGATATACAATTCTTTTTAACCCAATTATTTTTATTTATTATCCTCAATCAATAAACCCAATAAAAATCATCCCTACTTTTGCAAAAATTTTCTCTTTATAATTTTTTTTTTTTTGCTAAAATTTTGTAATTACTGGTTTGCTAAAAATAAGATAGTAAACTATTATGTTTATTGGCTATTAAGATTAGGGTTAAAATGTAAGCAGGTATATTTTGCAATTTTTGAATTTTTCTACTTTTGCCAAAGAGAATGAAATTTCAATTTTTTGTTTTTTAATCAATAACCTAAAATTGAATTAAAACTTTAAGTCATCGTGGGCATTAAAGCAGTGCCTTTTTTCCTGCTTTTGATCAAATTTAGAAGATTTTAATCATTATTCAGGGTGACCCAAAAAATCAGAACCCATACAAATTTTATTAAATCTTATCAACATCAATAGAATTTCAAAAAACTTGGTCGACTTAAATATCAATCTTTGTACCGTCATTTCTTGAAGTTTCAGTTATTTTAGTTGCTAGTGCCAATGCCTATAGGACCAGTCCAAAAATGTGTTTTTAATTTTTCTTAAAACTTTATTTGCGTTGTTTCGCTCTTATTAAAATGCAAAAAATAACTTGTTTATAGCAAATGCTGCCGTAAATATGAATTTCCAACTCAAGTTTGGAAAAAATTGGCACATGTCCAAGCAGCTCTATTAATAATGAAATGCAACTAGATGATGTTTAAAATGTTTTTAATGCTTTCGAAGAAGAACATAATAAGTTTTATTCAATTAATTAAATCAATAAATACCAAGAGTTAACGCTTTATATAAAGTTATATCTAGATAGAACTTTTTCATCTAATTTAGCTCTTTTCTTAAAAATTTAACCTTTCTTTTAATCTCTTTTAGCGGTTTAATGTCTACCTCAGTTGGTATGACTAAAACTGAAAAGGTAACTGGAAAAAGTGCGGCCCGCCATAACGTTATAAAATTGGTTTTTGGTCCGCGATATGCAATAGGTTGCCGACGCCTGCTCTAGAACGTTGACAATAGGTCAATGTAGGGCTTCCATTTTAGAAATTGTGTTCTAAACGAAACATTTAAATGTGGTTGCTTATAAATGAAATGTGTATTTTTACCAAGTATTTTTAACGCAAAGTATTTGTTCTACTAAAAGTTAAAAATTGATCTTTTAGTTGAATAAATTTTGAAACTTTAGCTAAAATTATTTTTGCGCTATAAATTATCAAACCTAGCGGGGTCAAAAACCCATGTTAAGGGTCAATAGGTCAAAAATGGTTCAAAAGAACAAGATAATTTTGGTATCTTTTCAAGTGAAACGTTTTTGTTGCTCAACACGCTACAATATTGCTACCCCAAGGATTCAATCTTTTGCTTATAAGTAGGATTTTTGGAGCCGTTCGGCACCGAAATGCCGGAGCCGCATAAAACTGGAATCTCAGAGCTGAAGCCGGAATCAATTGTTTAAAAAATAACTTTGGATATATTTTATATTCAATAATTTACTTTACCCCTTTATTATAAAATTACTTGACCCTTTAACCCTTTACTTCGGATTTATTTTAAACCCAATAATTTACTTTGAAAGTTATTTGCTCGCACAAAACTTTAAAATAGCTGTAAAATCAGATTTTTTTGAAAATTTTTTTCTTGTAAATAGGTAGTTAAACATTACTATATTAAAATTTTCAAACGTTTTTGGGTAACTTTTTTCAGGAGATTACCTTACATGAATTTTAGAAATAAAATGTTATATTTGCACTATAAAATAGATCATATTGGTACGATTTGTACAATAAAATCTTATATTCATACGATTTTAAAATAAATTTGTTCAATAAAATGTTATTTTTGTACGATTTTAAAATAGCTATAAAATGAAGATTTTTCGGAAAATTTTTTCTTTTGAATAGTTTTTTATATAGATAGCTAAACGTAATTGTCTCTACAACGAACTTTAGAACTGAAATGTTATATTTGTACAATTTCAATTTTAATTACTTGCTGAAAAATTAGTAAGTCTCTTAAAAGAAACAAAAAGGTTAATTAATAAAACAAAAACTAACCTTAGCAAGTTAAGAAAATTAACAGGTTAACAAGCTTAGCAAGTAAAAAACTTTACAGACAATAAAACCATATAAACCATTTAAACATTCTGTATAAACATAAACTAATTTTCTTTTGTAAACCGCTAATTTTGGTTATTTGTTGCAAAAACATTTAATTCGCAAATATAATATTCTTGTAACAGGTTTAAAAAACAAAAACTTGCAATTTTTAACCAAACTTATTTTGAATAGCCATATTTTTGGATAAAAATAAGTAGGCCTATGTCGAATTTATGTAAAATGTCACAAATTGTAATAATTTCATGTTTAATGAATTCTTCAATGCTTGTTTGTAATTTTAACAATCTCTCTTTGCATATGACAGGGTAGATTTTATGTGTAGAAATAATATAATGTAATGACGCCAATGTGGACATGTTGTTGCATGAGCGAGACCTAGGACATAAAAACTTTTCGACATAATATTTTAAACTTGATGGTTAAATGTTTTTTAACAGCAAGTTTTCCAAACAAATGTATACGCTACGTTGTTAAAATTTATAATAAAAAATTTTTTATGGAAAAAAATAAATTCATAAAAAGCAGCTTGATTATAATAGTAAATTGCCGCGGTATTTGAAATTCAAGCAAATCAATTTACTACATTGTTATAGCAAAAATTTCATTACGTTGGATATCAAAAGCTGAGGATCTGTTTTTCGATAGGTTTGTCGCCATTTTGAAAGATTTTAATTTCAAATTCTTTTTAGCAAAATACAATTAAATCATATCGATTTGTTAATTTTGTTGCTTATTATATCATCAATCATATCAATTTTTTATATTTTCTGCAACTTGTTGAATTTGGTTTTAAAGGATGATAGCATCAAATGTTGTCATAAGACGAATGATTGATTGGATTTTGTAATGAATATTTAACAAAATTGTTTTCATCAATTGGAAAAAGAGTAATGTCAATTTTTAATCAATTTTTTTTCACACAGTTGATAATATGGATCTATAAATGGGCTATTTAGATTGGCAGCTTCAATCTTGCAGCTTCCACAAGTGTATCCTTGCAATGGACGAGTAATGTTTTCGATACTTCCAACCTGAGGATTGTCATCATTCCACGTCTCACCATCCGACCAAGTCAAAATGGTGTTTGTTCTATTCAAACCAATCCAAGATCTTGTTTGGTTGTTTGTAAACAATTTGTCGAAAATAATTCTGAGAGGAAAAAAAGCGTTTAAATACAAAAAATTGTTTATCTTTAAACGGCCAATCAAATTAGTTATTACACAAGTTTGGATATCTAGGTTTTAAAAGGATTAATGTAACATGAAATAAAACTTTAAAAAGGCTAAAAAACATGTTAAATAGAACTTTTACAGCAAGAAAGTTTGTGGAATGTCCGATAGGAAGGAACAAGTTGTACTAAAAAATAACTTTTGAACGTTGTTTTGGAATTGAGGAAAAAACAGAATAAGATTTTTATATTTTAAAAATTTACATTTCTGCAAAAATTTTTAAGAAAAAGATGAAGCTCTAAACTTTATTGAGTAAAAAGTTCATAAAACATTTTAACGCAAAAATTTAATTCACAACATAAAAGATTTTTTTTGAAGTTTTTTCATATTTTTACAGCTAATTTTTCAACGAGTTATACGTTTTTTTCTTGAAGCGAATAAAGTTTTTGGTTACAAAATAATTTTACCACATAAAGCTAATCACGTGTTTTTAATTCGGCTTCGTTTCATCACACTTATATAGTCAAACTTATATACTAGAATTACTAATACAGCCTATTTCTTAATATGTTTTTGTTAAACTAAGTTAATATATACTTTTACCATTCGTCATTTTTATTATTTTATTCAAAAAAATCTACAAAAAATTTGTTAACAAACATGCAACTGAGTTTTTTGTCATGAAATGAAAAAATTCAATTGAAATTTATTGTGACGAGTAATCAGCGAATAGTCTTCATTCAAATGCATAAATCAATTGGTGCCATAAATAGACTAATAAGCTAATGTTCTTACTTTAAGTGTTTTCAAATCATTTTTTTGGTAAATTAGATTTGGAATAAAGTGTCAGAGAAACTTACAAAAGTATTCCAGAAATAGATATTTTTTTCTAAATTACTTGGTATTTACTCGGTATAAGTCTGCTTATTGTTTATTAAAATGTTTTAAGCTTATTTTCTTGAGCTTTTACTTTTTAAAACTAATTACACCCAAATTTCTTGGAACGAGATTTTTGTATTCATTTTCTAACTTCTATTGTAAACACTCCAGCTAACACATTTAGCCAAATTAGACCAACATTTTAAAAGTAGGCATGCTGTGTACAAATAATGAATTATAGACTAAATTAAATTGTAAAATTCTAAGGTTAAAATCTATTCAAATTAATCCTAAGCTTTGACTTTGGTCTTGATTTTGAAAGTTAAAATTATAATGTTTTTTTAAACGATGAAATTAATTTAATGTTAGATTTTTTTTACAAAGTTTTTTTTCCTTTGATGATGATAAAGATATCGGCAGCTGTCTGTCGGCAGCGTCATTGAGTGGTTAAGAGCGCCGCAATTGTTTTTGGTATGGCTTCGGTTCAAAACTTAGTCACGCCATTCTGTTGCGTTCTTGGGAAATTTTTACAGTACTTTCTCTTGCTTGGTGATCTTGAAAAGCAGTTTTAAACTTTGATCATATCTCTATAAAAACTAAAAAATCAAAATAAAAGTTTTAAGTGATAGAAATCTTGGCATCTCCGGACGCCGGTCTTGGTAATTTCTTACCCTATGTATTAGCAACTCCGTCGCTTTCCTGTGAGTCAGGAGGATAAATATAAAAATGAAAATGAAGTGAAGTATAATGCTATATAATGCTAATTTGATATTTAAGCTTGAAACTTCATGACAAAACATAAAAACAAACTTGTCAAAACAAACTTAAAATAAAACATTCTTAAAAAATCGATTCAAGTCTTTTATATATTTCTAAAAAAATGAAACAGTTCTACAGCTCAAAAAAATATAAAAGTGGCTAAAGGGCCTAAATAAAAAAGATGGGTAACTCAATAAAAAGATCAAAAGTGATAATTAAGTATTTTTTTTACTTGATAAATTTTTTCCTGCCATACTTTTTTTTAACTCTTTACTAAAAAGAATTTGCTTAGAATCTGTTGAATGTTGTTTCTACAAGATTATGCATTATCTTTTAAAGAATGCAAATAAACTTACTTTCTTATTGTCTCATTCCTCATTCCAACAGAAGCCAACTTTGCATCTTCACCTTGACAAGCTGAACCTGCTTGGCTTGCATTAACTTGATCGAAGACTTTGTATTGAAATCCATTTCCCGGTAGAAACCAATCTGTAAAGAGACAAACAATTTTGTGTTTTTATTGACTCTGATTCATTTTCAACAAAAGTTTTATTTGTTGTTTGTTTCCATTTCTTCTGCCATGTTCGGAAAACACATTTAGCGTTTTTCTCAGATATAAATTAACAGTTTTAATTTCTATAAATTGCGCTAGTTTCTTTCTGAATATGCTGAATTTAAAATTAAAATTGCAAAGTAAAGCGAGTTCTTTATTTTGACATAAACTTTACTTGGTGCATGTTAAATACGCAGGCTAAATCGCGTCAATCAATAGCATGGCAAAGTAGCGAGGAGCGTTGCTTGATAGCAAACGCGATCAACACGGCTGTGGTTTAAAACCTGCTCTCGTCATTTTTTGGGAAAGACACGTAACGGCATTTTTTGCTTGAAAAAAATCTGAAATGCCGAATAAAAAGTGCTACATCAGCGTGCAATCTCATCGTTATATTTAGATGACGTCTGGGGTAGGGTTTGGATTATAGGTGGTTTATTTTTTGGACATTTTCCATCCAATTCCGACAGCAATCTTATTACTCTAACTCCAACCTTTACCCTATCGCAGAATTATACATCGAGTGATATCGCACGCCATAACAGTACCAAATAAAAATTTCCTGATTTTTTCTTCAGACTCGCAGAAAAAAACAAGAGGGCTTGCACATAAAGCAGCCATCAAACGATTACATCAATTTTCTTTTACAGGTGCCGAGATTTTGCTGTTCGGTTGAATTTTTTTATTTGGTTTTTTTATTTTCCAAGTGTAGGTTTTGAACCGAGACCGTGTCGATCACGTGTACCATCAACACGGAACTCTTATCTACTCGGCCACGCTTCCCGGCAAATACATTGTATTTTAAAATATAAGTTTATAGGTTTTGCAGTACAGCTGATAAATTGCATTTTAAAACCTTAGTATAAATAAATTCAGCATCTAAACTAGATAAAATATTTTTTAAAGTATTTTATGTACTTATATACAGTTTTTTTTATCCAAGTCTGTCTTTTGTGAGCAAATCTTGAAATGTTTCAAGTTAAAAAAACTGCATCGTCAAACAGCATTTCATGAGCCAAATGTTCCGATCTTTGAAGTAACTTCTATCACGTTTATCAAGACTTTGTAATGTTTTTACAATCAAATTTAAATTTTTTAAATCTAATTAAGTTGTGATTTAGCCTCAACGTTCTAATGACCAGTCAGCAAAATTTTACCGACTAGTAGCGACATTATCCTTGGGTAACCCCAATCTAGACCAAGACCATTTACTGCATGGTCTATTTAAGAGGTCATCACAGATGCCTTCCAAATGAGACTAATATTTAAACGCCGGTTTGTGTCAGCTTCGCTAAAACTGCTAAAAAAACCTAGCGAAACTAAACATGTGAGATGGGTCAAGATCAATAAACTCTTCAACCTGATTCTTTTTTTCCTTTATTATTTTGGTAATAATAAAAACTTTCTTTGTTAGTCAGAATAAGACTTAAATAATTTCTTAATGGCGTTTTTTTAATGTGGGGTAAAAGACAAACGATAGATCAGGCGTTTGTTGTTGACAAAGTTTGACCAAACTACAACTTAGCATTGGAAAGAACTTATTTGGTTCTAAAATATTTTTGCTTACCGAATAAAAAACCACGACATATTTTTGTAGTGTTTTTGAATATGAAGTAATTAATACGCAATGTTACAGTAAGTTCTTCGCGGTCTTAAACTCCGTGTGGCTGTCTCCGGAAATGTACGCGTCCTTGATTTGATTTGAATTAAATTTGTATTAAGATATAAAAACAATGCGAAATAAGATGAACTAAATTGGACGGGTAAATAAGATAGACGAAAATGAGACAAATCGGACGAAATTAAAACGTACGAACCAAATGGATGATTGGACGTTAATGGAAGATTGGACGATCGGAGGAAATAATAGAGTCGGACGGTTTTCAACTGTAGACTGACACGGAGCAGACCGACAAAACTAACAATATCGAACAGTATCTTCAACAGTATTATAAACAGCTCAAAAGCCTCAACAGCACTCCCAACGGCGTCTAACAGTATTTCAAACAGTAAATCTACGACCGCTCCACAAAGGCTGAAGTAGCAAAACTAAGCGTTTCTACACAAATTACACTAAATTTATGGAAAAAGAAGTCAGCTCGAGGTAACAATCAATTAGCAATCGAGCGCGGTGAGATAATGGAAAATGTCGGCTTTAGGCAACAATCAATTAGCAAGCGAGCGCGGTGAGATAATGAAAAATGTCGGCTTTAGGCAACAATCAATTAGCAAACAAGCGCCTTGAAATAATAAAGTGAATCAAATTAAATGTCAAAACAAAAATTAAGTAAATCAAAGCCAGAAATAAACCCGGGTTCGAAACTCAAAGAGTACTTGCCGTAACACGCAATCAAAAGATAGCAATCGTTTTTGGTGTTTTTTTTTGGTTATAACTTTTGCTTAATTTGGGTTATAACTTAAAAACAGTACAAATTGTGCTGTAGTAAAAAGTAGCCTTAAATAAAAGCATTTGGACGGATCAGCCCATTGTATGAGGCGAACGAGTTTTGAAACAAATAACAGAAAGAGAAATAAATAAAAGTTCGTGGTAAATGGCGTTGCTTAAAATTTCTTTTGAATTTTTGTTTAACACTTAGACCTACCTACCACCGACATATTGATCTCTATCTCGGAGAAGAAACAAGGTTGTTTAATCGTATAAGTTTATAATATCATAATTCTCGTAGCAAAATCTTTGTAACAACCCAGCCAACAATGCTATGCAGGGCCCATGCAGGCCCTGCAAGGGCTGCCTGTAGGGTAACCGTACCGATTTGGCCGCAGGCGCTGTAGTGGCCCCGCATGGATTAACCGCACGGGTTTAATCTGGATTTTTATTCTAAGCCGTAATAAAAAATTAAAACATGCAAATAATCTAATCTTTTTAATTATTTTAAAAAAAGAACAATTTGTATAAACAGTTTGAAAATTATGAAAATGCGGGACCACTGCAGCGCCCGCGACCAAATCGGTACGGGTCCCGTACGGGCAGCCCTTGCAGGGCCCGCATGGGCCCTGCATAGTATTGTTGGCTGGGAATTATTTGAATCTGATATAATACTAAATTTTTCGTTTGAAAATTGTTTTTCACAGATGAGTAACAATAAAAAACAACTTCGCAAAAGAGCTGTTTCCAAAAAGTACAAATAAACCGTTACGTTCAGTAAAATCCCAAAATGTCTTTTTCGGTGGAATTTTTTTTCTGGCTATTACTATTTATCAACTGACCATTGCTATGATATTTCTATCGGTTCTGCGGTAAAGACATATGGCAATAAAGCAAAATTTTTACTTCGTGAATAGTAGTAGTACACCGAAATAAAATTCCAATAAATTAAAAAAGCAGTGACTTTATTAATGCCACTTAAAAATTTTCAAGAATGTATTTGTGGAACGATTCAATGCAACTTCCTATTATCGTACACAACAAATAAAACTAAATTGTAAATGCAAATTAATATGGCAGGGTGGTCCAACTTCTGCACTCTTGTGGGCCACTTTTCAAAATTATTCGAGTTTGCGGCCCTCAACCGGCTAAAATCACTTATTTTTGTCCCAAACTCAGGGTGTTCTCTAAAAAAAAAAAAAAGTCTTCGATTGGAATCGATCTCCGAAATTCTTATTTTCATCCCAAAATCAGGGTGTTCTCTACAAAAAAAAAAAAAGGTCTTCAATTGGAACTGATCTCTGAAATTCCTATTTTCGTCCCAAAATCATAGCGTTCTCCAAAAAAAAAAAGGTTGCCGCTGCTTGTAATCGACAAGACTAGTGCAAAATTCTTCCGCGGCCGCATGCAGCCCTAGGGCCCGTAGTTGGACCGCGCTGTAATATGGTTTCATCGGGGCTTTTTTACTTTATTTTTGTTTGATTTGGACTTTATTTTGACCCACAATTTTTGGCTGTTATGAACGTTTTGCGGTAAAATTCCTTTAAATTGTTGCAGAAACGTTATTTACATTAGTTTAGAAAATAATTTTTTTTTTTTGTCGAAAATCCAAAAAAATTTGAGTTTATCTTCTTATTAGTGATCCAAGATTACGAAAACTACTAAAATGTGTCCTTTTGCGTTATAATTAATTTGTCGTCGTCGTCGCTTGAAAACGCTTCCACTCCAGGTCAGACACAAGCAGGACTGGAGCCGAGGGTTCATCCTTTTACTACCCCAGACTGCTGCACTGCCTGAATCAGATGCTGGCAGTGACGTTGTTAAGCCAGCATCGAGTTTCGTCATCCAAAACCGTCAGACCTCGTGCTCCATGTGGTGCCCGATGTATAGGGCACACTGTTAGTACATGGTCTGCGGTTTGCTCTGAGGCGCCACACTCGCAATTCGGTGAAGGAGCGGGACCCCATTTGTGCATGGACGAATGAAATCGCCCAACACCAGTTTTCAGGCGGTTGAGCTTAACTCAAGCTGTTCGGTGCAAACTCATCTCTACAGGCCTGGCACTGGTTCTGGATATAAAAACACAAAGCCTGGAAGTATTTTTACAATACTTCGCATTCTATTTATGATTTGTCCACTCAGAAGCGCGGATCCCAAGTCAGGCAATATTTGTAGTAAAAATTTTATTAATAGTAATAAATTTTAATTAATAATAATAAGCAATTAATTCGTATGAAAACTTTAAAATGCATTTAGAAAATAATTCATGCATTGTAAGATGTGAATTTGCTGTAACTATTTATTTTATTCTTATTTTAATTTTAATCTCTAATTTTTCTCCGGTCTCGCCGAAAAGCGTTGCTAGAATTATTTATAGGGTAACTGTCAATCGATTACCCTGACCTACGTTCACATTTAACCACTCAGCCATGCTGCCAACTTTTTATAACAAACACACAATCAGAGACATTTTTCTTTTCACTTACCTAAATATAATATTTTATTTTTAGCGAAATTTAAATTGGTAAAAAATTTTAAAAAACATGTCATCATGAACCAACAATTTATTGAACAATATTTCAACAAACGACAGTTTATCCAAACTGCAGAATGGGGGGATACGGCATCACAGTTTCTTACATTTATACTCTGATGTTAATAAATTGATTTAAATTTTTCAAATTTTCAGCCATTAAAACGGGCACAATTAAATTTAATGTCGCTCGATAAACTTTCGTACTGCCATAGATCAAAGATTCTTAAATTAAAAATTACAGACCCTAGCGTGGGGGACGATAAAAGTCTCCAAGTAAAATATTGTAAAACATATCAAACTTTGATTGCTAATTTAGATCCTATTAAGAATAGAAGGGCAAAAAGTTTTTAAGACTGACACTAAGGGGTCGCAATTTCCAAAATATTAAACTACTTTTATTAAGTGCAGAAGCAAGCTAATAAAAGTATTTATAGCTGTTTGAAAAGTTGCAAAAACAAGCAAAAAATTAGTTTTGTGTGTGAAATTTGATGCGGTAAAATCTTGACAAATTTAGTTTTTAATTTGATCTATAAAACTTAGTAAAAAGACTCATGAGCAAACAAAACTAACGTTGGATAAGTTTTATAATGTAACGAATCCCTGAAAAAACTTTGACTTTATTGACTTAGTGGACCCTAGATACCACTCTTTACCAAATTAATAACTTCATTTACTCACATGACATATTTGCGGTAAGCGCAAACGTTGATCAAATGATTAATCGACAATTAACATTATCGTCCATCAATTTACAGCTTTAGTTAAAATTCTTAAATAGCCCTCCTATGGCAAGAGCATGATTCAAACAAGATTGAATAAGCCTCCGAATTACAAAACTTTTTGAACAAAACTTTGTTTCCCTCAGTTAAACACCATGCCTCGGCACAACACCATTTGTATTTCTACTAGTTTGAAGGTCAAATTAAAAATGCTGTAATTGGAAAATCTCGGCTATCTAGAAAAAAATTCATTGACATATTTTAAAAAACTTTTACGCAGAGTATCACCCCATAATCATTAATCTGCTATTATAAAATTTTATTCTTATGATAAGATATATTTATGACCCACACGTTAAGCTTCAAACATATTTTAACTTTTGACGACCCAATTTCTAAACCATAATGCATAAAAGTTATTGTCTATTTCTTTGAAAAAACAAAAATATAATTTTTAAAAGTAAAAATTTTGTTTTCTTTTTAGTAAGGTACTGACAACAAAATTTTAAATAGCTTCATACTGCTAACAAACAATGACAATTTGTTTCTTAATTCTTCAAGTAATTTGTTAGAACTAATAACAGCAACCATTTCTATAACAATAGAAATAGTAATTATATTTGGCTATTACAAAAAAGATTAAGACAAAGTCTTCGCTCTTAAACAAAAATCAAAAATTTTTTTATTTTTGTATGTCAAGTAAAACCTTGGCTTGAAGCAATTTTGCATCAAAAGAGCGAGTCCGGTGATAGCTCGCTTAATTAGGTCTTCATTCAGTAACTAAAACTCTTTGTAAGCTACTTAAGTGACAACGCAAGCAAATTAAATAGTGACCCACATTTCGGTTACGATTCAAGAGTTGAGGAAGCATTACAGTAAGTTAAGACAATAATAAAATATTCTTGAAAATAATTTTTGAAGATTCCATCAAATATATCACAGTTACAACAAAATGTCACAAATAAGACTTATGCCAACATAATAAAAATTGAAAGTTTTCAGCATTGATGGAATTTTTTAAATAATTTTATAAAGTTTCCTTTTGCAAGCAAGCAGATGTTTACTAGTTCCCTTCTGTATAAAAATTTTAGGAAGCAATAGCTGCAAAGTAAAAAATACTAAATAATAATATAAAAATGAAAAAAGCTTGTTTCAAAATGGTTAAAAATGAAAATTCTTTGGGTTTTTTTACTTCTGAAGTTTGTATAGCTGTCTTTTTCTACATGCAAAAATTAATGTTTTTGCAAACGGCACCTGGATGCACAGCGCATTCATTATATCTAAGAAAAAAAGGATCGAAATACTTAAAAAAGTATTAGTTTTTTGTATGCTTTTCAATTGTGTTTATTTTACTAAAAATTAGTTGTATTTTTTTTTTATGATGGTAGTTAGTACAAGCTTAGTGTAATACATAGTTCCATTAAGCGTTGAGCCAAGTATTACAAAACTAACTCAAAATTCGTATCTTAGAATAAATAGATAAAATACTGTTTGAGCTTGTGTCAATATGTTTTTAATGCATATGACAATCTTAAATTGTTACATAAAATTTTTCCAAAATTTTGAGCTGAAGAATTTATATAAAATAGCTTACTTCAATACAGTGGTGATCATTGCGGTTGTCTACCTAGAGCAGTATAGTAATCGACACCGACTCAGTTTAACTTTTGACTAGTCATGTTGTCTTGCGATTGAAAAAGGCAATTTAAATCAACTTTTTCGCTGGGCAGTTTTATGAAATAGATTTAGAATTTCTAAAAACAAAATACCTCGTAAATTAATTGGATGATAATATATTTGGTAGGTCTCTTTGCAAAACCACTCGAGCTAATCTTTGGACAATTACTTTAAATTTTACCTGTTTAGCGTTTTATAGCAAGAACGAAGAACAGATATTAGCTACTAATATTTAACAGTGTAAAAGTTCTCAAAATTCAATAAATACCTGTCGCACAATTTTTCCCGTAATAACCAGCATTGCAAGTGCAGTTGTATCCGTTGATTTGATTGGTACAATTTCCGTGGACACAAAGATCTGGTTGACATTCGTTTATGTCTAAATATGAACTGAATAAAAGTAAGAACTGTTTTTTTTTAAACATGCCTATTGAGATTTTAAGTTTAATTGAATTTTTATTCCTCAAAAACTTTATTCTTTAGACTGATTCTTTTTGCAATAAAAAAAGAACAATTTTTTTGATAATAGTACTAATTTTTGAATCGTGGGTTTTTTAATCACGTTTATATTTCCTTAGGCCCAAAATATTCCTCTCAATATTTCTTTTTTAGGACTTCTTATCGCTTCTCTTTGTGTTTGCTTTTCAGATCTAATGCTCTCTGACAAGAATCAATATTTGAAACGGCATAATGGAAAAAATAAACTACTTGTTTTGATACTTTTTGGTAGTTTGTCAACTAAATTGCAATCATTTAACATTATTTTGAAGCAAACAAGCGCATTAACTCATGCATATAAACTATTCAATTTTTTATCTTTGTTGGAAACTCCTTTTTTTACTAAAATGTTTTTTGTTTATTTTATTCCTACAACACTACTTTGTAGCAATTTTTGGGAAATTTAAAACCAAAATCGTTAGTGTATTTATACATAGAGAGACAAAAAACAAACTAAGCTGTAATACTGGTGCACTCCAACGAAATTTTACGTATAGTGTACAGAAGATACAATATAGCATCGGCAAAATAATTCCAATGTTTGAAACTATAGCATTGTCATAATTAGCATTTTTTAAGAGATAATTTGAGCAATCAAGATTGCAAATTTTTTTTCAGCGTTTTTGACAAAATTTGGTTTAGTTCAACTTTGTAAAATTATACAAGACTAGCACATGTGTTGGGAGGCCTGAACTTTAAAGAAAATGGGCTGGGGCAAAGGTTTTATCGACAAACAGAAACATTGCTATCATCAGCAATGAAAACATTAAACTTAATGTATATATGAACCGTTTTGTTTCAAATTTCAATTATTTTTCCTGTTTAAGTTTTTGGTTTTGTAACCTATTAGTTACCTATATTGAATTTATCATGGTTAAACGCTTACCATCCCTTCCGGTTTAGCCGGGACACCCCGATTTTTAGGACTTTGTCCCGGCGTCCCATCCGGTAAACTATGTGCCCCGGTTTTTCCAATTTTAAATAAATACCTTTTTTTTAGAGAACACTGCTTTTTAGCGACGAAAATCAAGAAATCCGAGATAGCTCCAAAGTGAAGACCTTTTTTTAAGGACGACGATTTTTTTAAAAAACGTTTTATCTTATCTTTTTGTTATCTTTTTCGGATAGTACTTTACTGCCTTTTTCTAAACTTATATTTTCGTAACAATACTCAACACATGTTTCCTTTCTAATATTCCAAGTCTCATATTTCAATACTTTATGTCTTTCTTCCAACACTCAGCACATCAACATTCCATTCAAAGTTTTCATGTTTTTTTCCTAAATGCATATTTCTATTCCAACACGTTCAACAATTAAAACATGCTCAAGGGAATAATGCAATCTCACTGAGGTTGTTTAACATTTGTTTGTTTGTTAAAAAAAATTTTTAAATGATTGGTTTCAGCAAAAGCTGTTTAGGCAAACGTATTAATTAGTTTTATTTAAAAATAAATAAATAAATAACCGGAATAGCCAAATGATCAAACAAATCCAGAACCGATTTGAGACTTTTTGGCATTTAGTTTCACTTTTCCATTCAAAAACTTTGATTAGAGGAATTAGTTTACCGATTCGCAGAAACTATAATAAATAAAAAACAGGTTAAGTTGAACCGGTTCCAACCGGCTCAATATCATCATTGGCATGAATTATTTAGAAGTTATATTATTATACCTTGTTAAAATCATAAGAATAGAACTCGCACTGAAATTGAAAAAGTTAATTAACTGCATAGAAGTCTTTTTTGAAACCTGTTAATTAATTCTATTGTTTGCATTCACTGCTTTATAAATAGATCACGTGCAGCGATCTTAATGAAATCTGATTGGCTCATTTACACGTGGCGAGCACACTATAAATTGAGATGTTGGTAAATTTAATTCCTCTTTCAATCGTTAGTGATCAAGTGGTTCGGTGGTTTAGTTTTGTAGAGTGAATTTGTAGATCGCAAGCGAAACTTGGGTAACTTTCGTTTTGCGATTGCATCGTTGGCTGCATCGTTTGGAGCACGTTGGCGGCACGTTGGTTGTATAGTTAACTGCATCGTTTAAGCAGTATTGTCGAGAAAATAATTGTGGTCGTTGGCTTGTGGAAGCCTGTTATACCTTCATTCGAAATCTCAACTTTAATAAATGTTATAAAGCTATAAGACGTGTGGGAAAGCCAGCGGTGTGATTGGGGAAGGCTCGGATAGCTTCCCTATAGTTTGAAGAATTTGGAGCTAAAGAAGAAAAGGATTCGCTGTGCGGTCTACAGTAAACTTTGAAATTAACATTAATCGCAAAACCAGACTCAAGTGTTGGTAGACTGATTGCAAAATTTGAAGAGAAGAAAAAAGAAGATTGAAGAAAAGAAAACCAAAAACAAGGAAAGTGACTTTTTTATTTAAATTATTGATAAACTATTAATCATAAAATTTGTTGTGTTTTATATTAGTGTAATAGTTGTTTTAAATTGTTTTTTGCTGTTTTTCGTTACTGGCCCTAATATTTCATTTGTTAAATTGATAACGGCCTTATCAAGTCATAGTGATTATGGAAAATTTGGAATGTGGCATAAATTTAAATTTCAACCCCGTAGACGTATGTAGAGAGACCAAGCCCGATACCGAGGGTGGGGTTAGGGAAATAAGGCGGCGCAGGAGGGACTTGATAAAAAAATTCAGGATTTTATAACTCAGCTCCCAGGTCTTCATACTGAAGAGGAATTGCTCTTGTTTGAAGAAAGAGAAGTAAAGGCATTGGATTGGGAGGTGCGGGATTTTTTAAAAACTGTCCGAGAGTTGGAGGAAGCGGGAGAGCCTCTGAATTTAGGAGAAGGAGTAGGCGGCGGGTTTGAATCTCTGGTACAGCAATGTAAGGCCCATGGTGATGAGATATTTAACTCTAAGGGTCGCACGTCTAAACCCCCTACTATTCAATTAGGAAAAAGTTCTCGGTCAGCAGCAACTAGGCGCAGCAAACTGAGTTCATCTCTTATTTCTGAAATTATTGACGATGAACTGGAGCTGGCACAGCTTCAAGTGGACGCAGAGGTGGAGAAGATGGAAAGGCAAGCTGCTATAGATAGGGCTAGGGACAAAGCAAAAGTGTTTAAGAAACAGGCTCAAATTCAGGCCAAGATACGTAAACAGCAGTCTTTGGCAAGCAACTATTCTGAGCAAAGTTCTAAACGGAGCTCACGCCATTCCAAAAGCAGCAAATTATCAACATTTTGTAAAGAGCTTGACCGACGGCTGGGCTTAGGCTCCGGTGAAATAAAAAAAGAGGTACCATCTACTACAACATTTGCACCGGGAATAACCGTTGGGGCTGCTACTGTACAGAGAGAAACGCAGAAAATAAGCAACTGGGCTCGGGAGAGAACCACGAAAAATGTAGAAGCTTTCGGGGCCGCTGACATACCAGAGACATCGCATTTTGCCAAGGCAGTAGATGAAGTACAAATGAGGTCAAAGGTCAGTGATAGAATGAGTCAAGAACATTATCGAGACATTACTTGTCCCCCTGGGTATGAACATTTTATTCCAGCCTCCATTAAAAATAAACAGAGGCAACCAGAAGTAAAACAGGAAATGATTCAGGACCACGAATCGCTTAGGTCTCGTAAAGATTTTTTGGATGAAGCTGTTTTGATCGGATATGACGGAACCAATATGCCCTATGTCATGTTTTATAATCAAATAATGAATCTCCTGGCTAGGTGCCCTTACTCGGATAGGAAATTACCACTTTTAAGAGCAGCATGTTTACATACAGCCGCCCAAACTATTGCTGTTGTCATATCTGACACCCCCGGCTTTGACGATGACGCAAAAATCAACATGGCTTTAAATCGCTTGTCGCAAAGGTTTGGAGTACACGGTGGATTTGTGAATGAGCCTGAAGTTCAAAAAATTAGAAATGGCCCTAAAATGAGCTCGACTTCGGCTGCTGCGTGGAAAGCATTTAGGGATGAGTTGACTCAGTGTTTTGTGTACGCCCACTCACATAAAAAACCTGAATTATTAGAAGGGCGTTTAGTTGTTGATCTTGCTCGTAGACTACCAAACTTTGCCAAGCAAAGATTTTTGGATTATTTAAACGATCGGTGTGGCAGTACGTGTGATCCTACGTTTGGCAATTTAATGGAGTTTGTTAAACGCGAGGAAGACAGTAAGTAATCGGACTTTAGAGTGCAGTTAATGACTGACGAAAAATCTGAGCGCGTTACAAAATATAGTGACAAGAGTACTGTGTTTCCTGCTGTTAAGGTTAAAAAGACGTCGGCTCAAATTGAAAATAGTAATTACAGGACTGGTGTTGGTAAGCTTAATGGAAGCTCGTTTCCAGTAAAGGGTGTATGCGTGTCTGACAATAGAAATAACGACTCGGTTATTGTTCCTCCACAGTGTTTTGTTTGCCGTTTGCAAAATTCTGATAGTTGTCATAAAGTTGTAAATTGTCAAACATTTCGGAGAATGACCCCCTCCGAGCGAAAAGAAATTGTTTTTAAAGCACGTCGCTGTTTCAATTGTCTGGAAAGCACGTTGTAAAGGATTGTGTGAAGAATTACGATTGTCGTAAGTGTCTGGGCAGTAATGTTGGTAAACATTTCTTTATGTTGCATGATTGTTTTGTCTCTACTGTCCCTAAGAGTCCTAATAGTAACGCAAGGTGCGCTAGAGATGGAAATATCGCAGGACATTCGGCTAATGAGAATCTTTCTGTTCCTGTGAGGAGTGTAAAAATTGGTTCGACTAAGGCGGCTTTAAATCGAATTGTAGCTGCTCGGGTCATAAACCCACATAATGGCAAGTCTAAGCTTGTTTATTGTCAGCAGGATGGTGGTTCTCAATTGACGTTTGTTTCGAATAAGTTGGTTCAAGAATTAAATTTAATACCTTATGATCAAGCGTCATTTCGTATAATGACACTTAACGGTGAAACTTTGACACACACAAATTTGGTTAAGTTTGATTTACAGTCCTTGTTTTCTAATGAAACGTTTGAATTGAGTAATGTTGTAACTAATAGTGCGTGGCAAGATGATGTTAAAACTTTGCCACACAAACAAGATCTGAACTGGTTCTCGCACTTGAAGATGTAGAATTGTATGAATTACCAGATAATGACACGGTAGATTTACTCATTGGAAATGATAATGCTTTCCTAATGACTGTTTTAGAAGAGAGAGTAGGAGTGTCGCGCTGCGAGCCACATCCGTATTAACGCCTTTAGGTTGGCTTGCTGTGGAGGAAAATCTCCGTTGGAAGAACAAAATGTAAAATTTTGCCGAGTTCAAACATCTTTTGATTTAAGTAGTAAAGTTTTGTTAAATCAGGAAATTGCATCTCGTGATGAAAAGATAAATGAATTGGAGCAGGCTTTAAGAGATATTACGTTGCAAGACGCAAAAATAGAAAGTTCTCGGAGTGATAAAGAGGCTAGGAAATTCGTTGAAGCTCATGTAGTTGTTAAAGATTCGCGTTTTGAGATTCCAGTTCCTTTGAAGACAGGCGTTGTAGCAATACCCGATAATATGGCAGTAGCAAAAAATCGTTTAGAGAACCTTAAAAAGAAGGCTTTGAAAGATACAGATTTGCGTAAATTTTTGATTGAGTGTTTTTGTGAACTTCAGGAGTTAAATTATATTAAGCGGGTTGATGTTTCTGAGATGTTAGAGACTCCAGTACGGTATCTTCCGTATTTTGTTACCTCACAGGTAAAAAAGCGTATTGTTTACGATGGTAAAGCAGCGTTCAACGGTGTCTGTATTAATGACTTTATTGAAACTGGACCAGATTTGTTAAACCCCTTGGCGGATATTTTGACTAGATTTCGATTAGGAAAGTTTGCTATGATGGCAGATTTGATCAAATGCTTTTTTCAAATCGGCGTACCTGCAGAACAGCGTGACTTGTTTCGTATTTTATGGTTTGATAAAAACGATGTAAGGGAGGGAAATGTGGGTACTTATCGGTTTACTCGTCATCCTTGGGGAGTAAAAAGTAATTCTTTTATTGCAAGTTTTGCTATCCAGAAGACTTTAGATGATAATGCTACTGGCGCATCTGATTTGACTCTTGATAATATTCGTAAAAACATTTACATGGACGATTTGATGTTCAGTGTTGATAGCTTGGATGAAGCGAAAATAATTGCTAATGAAGCTATAGACTTGTTTGATAGTCGAGGTTTTAAAATGGGTTAAATGGAGTGCTAACAAAAATGCAGTTCCTGTTCTTGCAAAATTTGAAAAGGAGGTGTTGATATCTGGTATGCGTGAGCTTGACTTGTCAATAGAGCATGATAATGATTTACCCGAGACAAAAGCGCTTGGTTGTGTATGGGAAACAGGTGGAGATCGTTTGAGAATTGTTAGTTCGTTGAAACCATTAACTAAATATACTCGTCGGACAATGTTGAGTCAGCTAGGAAAGTCCTTTGATCCCCTAAGAATTTTTTCGCCCTGTTTTGTTAAAGCAAGATTGGTTTTGCAGCGTCTAGCTATTGAAAAATATGCTTGGGATGATGATGTTTCTGAGTCTATTGTTGAAGAGTGGAAGGCGTGGTTTCAGTTGTTAGGTTTCTTGTTGGACACTTCCTTAGCTAGATATTACTTTGAAGGTTCGATTCCTCCGTCACCGCAAGATCATATAATTTATCAGTTACACGGTTTTTCGGATGCTTCAAAATGTGCATATGGATCAGTAGTGTATTTGTGTAGGCTTGTTAACGGAGTTGTAACTGTGGCAATTGTGTGGGGAAAGAGTAAAGTTGTTTTAAGGCATCAGAAGTCCTGGCCTATCGCTCGCAAAGAGTTGATTGCGGCAGTTACTACTGCAGAGTTGTCTAAGAAAGCATTTGTTGCGTTAGGATTCCCCGATTGCAAGCAGTATTTTTGGTCTGATTCTAGTAATGTATTACAATGGATAAAAAATAAGGATTTGCGCTTGGATAGATTTATTTCGCGCCGCATTGAAAAAATTTGTTTACTGTCAAAATCGGAGGATTGGCAATATTGTCCTACGAACTTAAATCCGGCAGATGTCGCATCTCGTTCTGATGGTGTTAAAAAACCTGAGACTCGTAGATTGTGGTTTGAGGGACCAGATTTCTTGAAGCAAAATAGAGAGATTCCTAATTGTGAATGTGTGAGTGTTTCAGTGAATCGAGTAGCGTGCAGTGAAGAGAAAGGTAAGCTTTATTTTCCTGAAGAAAGTCCTATAGATAGGTTGATTGAAACTGCTCCTTCGTTATATGTGTTAACAAAGCGTGTGGCATATTTGAGAGCGTTTGTGGAATATCTGAGGTGTAAATTTAAAAAGCGGAACTTCGTGCGTCCAAAGTGGGACACGTGCGATTTGAATAAGGCGTTGAATAAAATTGTTGCTGTGGTGCAGAGAAGGTTTTACGGCCAGGCAGTGAGCTTGTTAAAAAGTGATTCACCTGAAGATTTAGCAGATGCAATTGAGAGATGTACTCGGCGAAATTCTGGTCAACCAAAACAATGGATTAGGGAATTACGTTCTTTAGACAGATTTAGACCATGCGTTGATAGCGACGGTTTACTGCGGATCGAGGGTCGCTTGAGCAAATCACCTGAGCTCACAGACGAAATGAAACACCCCCTCATCATACCTTCTAGGTGCGCCTTTACTCGTTTGGTGGTCTTAAAGTATCACACTGACAACCTTCACGTAGGAGTGCAACATACACTTCTCTCCACCAGAAAGAAATTTTGGATTGTGAATGGCCATGCTTCTGTAAAACACTACTTAAATCAATGTGGGCGATGTGCTCTTGAAAAGGCCAAACCGATTAGGCAATTGATGGCCGACTTGTCTGCTGACAGAATTAGCGTCTCTCACAAACCCTTTGCTGTGTGTGGTCTAGATTATTTTGGTCATATAAACTATGTTGAAGGTCGAAGCACGAAAAAAGCCTGGGGCCTCTTGTTTACGTGCATGGCATCATCGGGCTGTACACGTAGAGATTGTCACTTCTTTGACTTTAAAAGATTTTTTGTTAGCATTTAGCAGGTTTAATGATGTTCGGGGAAGAGTAGAAGTTATTTACTTAGACAATGGGTCTACC
Organism: Diplosoma virens; assembly: GCA_963680785.1. Classification (NCBI taxonomy): domain Eukaryota; kingdom Metazoa; phylum Chordata; class Ascidiacea; order Aplousobranchia; family Didemnidae; genus Diplosoma; species Diplosoma virens. The sequence continues at coordinate 44,138,359 of OY796888.1, read as the reverse complement.
TTTCAGGCGGCATCTAAGGCACTTCCGAAATTACTACGTTCACAGAGCTAAGAAACTCACTTCGTGGAAAAGAAATTAGGTGGGAGTTCATACCCCATATGCCCCGGCTCAGGGAGGAACGTGGGAATCCATGGTTAAGCAGGTCAAGCGAATTTTGCAGAGAACTCTGGATAGTGCAACTCACAAACCGAATCTCTCAGAACTGATAGCATTTTGTAGCAACGCGGTTCGGGTTGTAAATGAGCGTCCGATCATGGCATTGAGTGAGGACCCCAGGGACTTTGCGGTGGTGACTCCGGCATCTCTACTCACTCCAAGTTTTGACACATATTCCCCAGTAGGAAGGGCTCATGACCGTGACCACTTGAGGAGGGATTATCGGTTTAATTTGGATCTGGCTGATTGTTTTTGGAAGAGTTGGGTGGCTTTTTATCTTCCTACTTTACAGGAAAGAAATAAATGGCGAGAAATTGCTAGGAATTTACAAGTGGGCGAATTGGTATTGGTGGGTGATGCTGAGGATGTAGCTGTAAGAGGAAAGTACCGGGTGGGTAGGATTGCGGAAGTTTTTTCGCAGATGCATCAGGGAAAACCCCTTGTACGTAGAGCAAAAATTGCAGTGACCGAATATGACTCAAAAAATGATTTATATAAAGTAGAACACATTTACCGTGACATATCGCGCATTGCTCCTGTTGGTGGGTTAGGGCAATAAAACTCAGAATAAAAAATAGAAATCAATCTTTGGCATAACTCCAAATTAGATTGTAATTGTACATTGTGTGTTTGTGATAATTTTTGAGTTTTGCTTGCGTATTATTATTATTTTTTTTTGCTTGTAAGTTTATTGTATATATTGTGTTTATGCTTCGTACTTTGTTTGCTTTGAGCTGATTTTACTGTGTCAAGATTGGATACATTTATTATTAGTATTATCGTTATATTTTTTTTTTTTATGTTATTTATTTATTTATGATTTTTGTTGTAATATGTGTATGAATTTAATTACCAACTTAATTTCATAGGGGCCGTTATGTTAAAATCATAAGAATAGAACTCGCACTGAAATTGAAAAAGTTAATTAACTGCATAGAAGTCTTTTTTGAAACCTCGTAATTAATTCTATTGTTTGCGTTCACTGCTTTATAGGTAGATCACGTGCAGCGATCTTAATGAAATCTGATTGGCTCACTTACACGTGGCGAGCACACTATAAATTGAGATGTTGGTAAATTTAATTCCTCTTTCAATCGTTAGTGATCAAGTGGTTCGGTGGTTTGGTTTTGTAGAGTGAATTTGTAGATCGCAAGCGAAACTTGGGTAACTTTCGTTTTGCGATTGCATCGTTGGCTGCATCGTTGGGAGCACGTTGGCGGCACGTTGGTTGTATAGTTAACTGCATCGTTTAAGCAGTATTGTCGAGAAAATAATTGTGGTCGTTGGCTTGTGGAAGCCTGTTATACCTTCATTTGAAATCTCAACTTTAATAAATATTATAAAGCTATAAGACGTGTGGGAAAGCCAGCGGTGTGATTGGGGAAGGCTCGGATAGCTTCCCTATAGTTTGAAGAATTTGGAGCTAAAGAAGAGAGAGATTCGCTGTGCGGTCTACAGTAAACATACCTGTCCAAGTGTGTGGTTTAAAGTAACTGGAAATACAAATGCAAATGCATGAGTTGATTTTGATTTGTACGATTTTAGTGAACACGATGTTTCGGCTAACACTAATCAACACTCGTTACTTTATAACTGAAAACAACATGTCCAAAACTTTATGATCTACTTGTGGAACAGTTTTTTCTGGTGTAACCAGCATTCCAAGTGCATACTTATCCGTTGATTTGATTAGTACAATTTCTACTGACATAAGGATCTGGTTGACATTCGTTTTTATTTAGTAATAATTGCTTAAAAATAAGAAAAACCAAAGTAAATAAAGTTATTTTTTAGGGCTTTGTTACATCATGAAACTTATAAAAACGGCTGTTTCGAAATTTGAGTAAGGTTAAAATTTGCAAAATTTTACCTCATTAAATTTAACACATAGAAACATATTTTTAACTAATTTTTGCAATTTGTTGAAAGGTATACGTACGTTGAGCAAGGTTTTCTAAAACTTTCAGGGCTGCGACTGTTTTCAGCGCTCTTATAACTTTTCAACCTCCTTCTTCTTATAAGTTCTGAATCAGAGATGTGCCTTAAACATGTATAAAAATATTCTATCAACTTTTTACTTCAGTTAGAGTCTTTTCTTGTTTTCCATCTAGTTGTGCGCAATTTTTAATTTAAGAATCTTTAATCTACACGCTTTAAAAACTATTTACCGATTTTAAATTAGTTAAAATAATGTATTGCTCTTAGCAATTGAGACGAAACTCTTTTTCATTATGTGTACTTGTTATAAAACCATTTACATCAAAATCATAATTGCTAATGAAGGATATTAGTTTATTTCATTTCATTTATTTTTGATTCTCTATCAAAATTACATAATTCACTCAAAAAAAGTCATTAATATTAAAACCGATCAAGAAAAGGAAGAAGCAGCACAACGTCAGACGCTAAAACATGCAGAAGATAATTAAAAAATGCAAATACAAAACGGTAGAAAGCATGGCCGCAACACCATGATCAGGTAAAATAAAAGAAATGAAAAAAAATAATATATAAAATATCATAAGGAAAATAGTTTAACAAATTAAAGATTGTACGAGTATAACCAATGCATGATTAGTTGAATGTTTGTGGTAGTTTTAATATGCATTGCTATGCAAAAGAAAAATTTTCAGGCTTAAACATATCTACCAAATATTTCTAAAACATTTTAAAATTCAGGGCCGGGGTAACAAGCTTCTAAACGCCACCATTTTGTTTTGCTTGTTCAAATGATCTTGAAAGTAAAAAGAATGTAGCACCGGAAGGAAAAAGATGCATATTGATTGAAAACAACATTTACGCCCGCGTTGAACCATTAGTCGATCCACTGCTCCCTAAAGAGCAGGCTGGGTTCCGACGCGGGAAGTCAACTGTAGATCAAGTTGTTCTCGTCGTCGTCGTCGTTTGAAGGGCATCCACTCCAGGCCAGACACAAACAGGACTGGGGCCGAGGGTTTATCCTTTTACTACCCCAGACTGCTGCACTGCCTGGATCAGATGCTGGCAGTGATGTTATTAAGCCAGCATCAAGTTTCGTCATCCAAAACCGTCAGACCTCGTGCTCCATGTGGTGCCCGATGTATGGGGCACATTGTTAGTACATGGTCTGCGGTTTGCTCTGAGGCGCCACACTCGCAATTCGGTAAAGGAGCGAGACCCCATTTGTGCATGGACGAATGGAATCGCCCAACACCAGTCCGCAGGCGGTTGAGCTTAACCCAAGCTGCTCGGGGTAAGCCCATCCCAACAGGCCTGACACTGGTCCCGGGCACAAAAGCACGGAGCCTGGAAGCACTTTCACAGTACTCCGCGTTCCATTTAAGATTCGTCCATTCAGAGGCGCGAATGCCAAGTCTGGCAAGGTTGTCCAAGACATTCCGCGCACCTGGCACAAACGGGCGTCTGGATCTTAGTCTCATTTGGCGAATATCTGAGGACCCACTTAAAAGACCATACAAGATATGATCGGGGTCCAGAGATTCACGGTAAGCCAAGGAGAGTGTCGCTCCCAGTCGGCGAAGCTCAGCTGGCTGGATGCCTGAGAGTACAGGTAGGTGGTCCGTTGGAGTGGGACGCAGGCATCCAGTAACTATGCGCAAGGCGTCATTCAAGACATTGTCCATGAGGCGAGTGTGAGTACTGCGACACTAGACTGGCGCACAGTACTCAGCTGTTGAGTAGACTAGAGATAAGGTGGCTATGCGTAGTGTTTTAGCACCAGCACTCTATCCCGAGCCCACGAGTCGCCTCAGCAGTGTGACGCGAGAGGATAGTTTTTTGCGCAATGCCACTAAATGGTGACGAAACGTGAGCGATCTGTCCAGTTTTACCCCAAGGTATGTAGGGGTTGGACAGAACGGTAAAAGTCTACCGTTGTTGTAGACCTTTAGCTCACGTTTGGCCTCTCAGTTATTTAAGTGAAAGGCTGTCGTCACCGTCTTAGTGTGACTGAGCTTCAACCTACAAGTCTCGAGATACGCTGACAGTGTGGACATGTCTTGGCTTAATGTCCCCTCCAAGTCCTTCCAGTTTCCAGAAGAGTGCAACAATGCTAAATCATCAACATAAGCAAACTTTCTGGAAATCATGGAAGGAAGATCGTACGTATAGATGTTAAATAGGAGGGGAGCCAAGACCGATCCCTGAGGAACGCCGTTTTTAAGACGGCGTAGCCTGTTTTGCTTGCTGTCACGGGTGGTTAGGGTGAAACTTCGATTTTGGACAAGCTCCATGATCATTTTGACCATGTGCTTATCCGGAAGTAGTCTCAGCAGCTTGCAGGTAAGGCCACGGTGCCAGAAAGTGTCATAAGTAGCTGTCAGATTGATAAATACGGCACCGGCCTTCTTTTTAGCCTCAAAAGAATCCTCGATGTTCTGGGTTAGCAGAACAACTTGATCTACAGTTGACTTCCCGCGTCGGAACCCAGCCTACTCTTTAGGGAGCAGTGGATCGATTAATGGTTCAACGCGGGTGTAGATAAGCCTCTCGAGGATCTTGTAGGGGACACAGAGCAGAGATATCGGTCAATAACTCTTTGGATCCCCCACGGGCTTTCCTGGTTTTGGGATCGCGACCACAAGCGCTCTTCTCCAGATCTTGGGAATTTTGAGTCGGCGTAAACAGGAAGAAATGAAGTCACGTAACCAGGACTTCAAAGCAGCTCCAGCATGGAGTATAAGTTGTTCTGGTAATCCAGAACATCGAGGATTCTTTTGAGGCTAAAAAGAAGGCCGGTGCCATATTTATCGATCTGACAGCTGCTTATGACACTGTCTGGCACCGTGGCTTTACCTACAAGCTGCTGAGACTACTTCCGGATAAGCACATGATCAAAATGATTATGGAGCTTGTCCGAAATCGAAGTTTCACCCTCACCACCGGTGACAGCTAACAAAGCAGGCTTCCTCAGGGATCGGTCTTGGCTCCCCTCCTATTTAATATCTATACATACGATCTTCCTTCCATAATTTCCAGAAAGTTTGCTTATGCTGATGACTTAGCATTGTTGCACTCTTCTGGAAACTGAAAGGACTTAAAGGGGACTTTAAGCCAAGACATGTCCACACTTTCAGTGTATTTCCAGACTTGGAGGTCGAAGCTCATTCACACTAAGACGGTGACGGCAGCCTTTCACTTAAATAACTGAGAGGCCGAACCTGAGTTAAAGGTCTACAACAACGGTGGACTTTTACCGTTCTGTCCAACTCTTACTTATCTTGGGGTAAAACTGGACAGATCGCTCACGTTTCGTCACCATTTAGTGGCATTGCGCAAAAAACTATCCTCTCGCGTCACACTGCTGAGGCGACTCGTGGGCTCGGGATAGAGTGCTGGTGCTAAAAAACTACGCATAGCCACCTTATCTCTAGTCTACTCAACAGCTGAGTACTGTGCGCCAGTCTAGTGTCGCAGTACTCACACTCGCCTCATGGACAATGTCTTGAATGACGCCTTGCGCATAGTTACTGGATGCCTGCGTCCCACTCCAACGGACCACCTACCTGTACTCTCAGGCATCCAGCCAACTGAGCTTCGCCGACTGGGAGCGACACTCTCCTTGGCTTACCGTGGATCTCTGGACCCCGATCATATCTTGCATGGGCTTTTAAGTGGGTCCTCAGATATTCGCCAAATGAGACTAAGATCCAGACGCCCGTTTGTGCCAGGTGCGCGGAATGTCTTGGACAACCTTGCCAGACTTGGCATTCGCGCCTCTGAATGGATAAATCACGAATGGAACGCGGAGTACTGTGAAAGTGCTTCCAGGCTCCGTGCTTTTGTGCCCCGGACCGGTGCCAGGCCTGTTGGGATGGGCTTACCCCGAGCAGATTCGGTTAAGCTCAACCGCCTGCGGACTGGTGTTGGGCGATTCCATTCGTCCATGCACAAATGGAGTCTCTCTCCTTCACCGAATTGCGAGTGTGGCGCCTCAGAGCAAACCGCAGACCATGTACTAACAATGTGCCCTATACATCGGGCACCACATGGAGCACAAGGTCTGACGGTTTTGGATGACGAAACTCGATGCTGGCTTAATAACACCACTGCCAGAATCTAAATAACACCCATGCAGCATTCTGGGGTAGAAAAAGGATAAACCCTCGGCCCCAGTTCTGTTTGTGTCTGACCTGGAGTGGATACCTTTCAAACGATGACAAACGATGACATGACAACACTTTCAAAAAATGCAAAGTTTTGAGTATCAGATATTTTTTACTGTAAAATTATAAGTAAAGACCGAAAAAATTAGTCTTTGCACCCTAAATGTTGTTGAGAAATTTTTTCTTGTTTCCACCTGATGTTTTTCTTCCTGGTGTTTTCTGATGTTTTTCTTCCTGGCCGTATCATGAGTTTTTTGAAATGACTTCGGTCAAGCTTAAACGACTTTGTTTCAACTGCTTAACCAAAAAATTATTTGTAAATAGATGCGGAGAAATAGATTTTGACCAATCTACCCTTGTCAGTTGAAATTGATATCCCGTGTTTTTTATATGTTAAATTTTCTATAATCTAATAGTAAAACTTTAAATAGTTTGAGTGTTAGTTATTTTAGGCAATAAACGTCAATAATACACAGTTAAAAACTTTTTTGTTACGCGAAAGAAACGTGCGAAATAGTGCTAAATGACAACATTTTAACTTTCAAACACAAAGACAAAAATTTGATTTTTTGTCACTTTGGTAATTTTCTCTTTGCTTTTGGCAAAAAAACTGTATGACAAATTTCTGAATAATGTCACAATAAAATCATACAAAGACAAATGCTTCATTTTGATAATTTGCTTATAATTGCAGAATTTTGCTTGCAACATTTAATTTATTTGCAATATTAAGTGTTTTCTAATTGCGATATGCAAAAGCTAAATGGAATCCATCTTTTGTTTTTTATTTTTTATTTTAAACTTTCGTGAGATTCTGGGAAAAGAAGAGAGTTCATATAATAATTGCAAAGAAAATACGCAATGGTCTGGAAGCCAAAGACTGTTGTTTATAGAGTCACATAACAGTTTCCAACATATACTGACATCAAACAAGAGACAACTTTTTATTAGTTTGACTATTTAATAGTGTTTAGGTAATTTTTCTTTTACAGCTTTAAGATTTTAAACTAATTCCGTCAGTTATAAGTTATCCAATTTGTGGGCCTAGTGTTAGTAAGAATCTTGTATTGATGGCAAATGTGATCGCCAAGGTTTCAGTTCAAAGCCTACTCATGTTATTATGTTGTCTTTTTGAATAAAAGACTTTGAGACACTTTTGTTGTATTTTCAAACAGTTCTAAATTTCATTCTTACCTTGAATAAAAATTTAAATACAAATTTCAAAAATGTCAACCGGACAGTAACATTTCGGCATCTTCGAAAGCACATCTAGTTAATCAATTGACGGTTGCTTCAAGAACAGTATAACGCATCCGATGTTTTTCAGTGAATCAAAAGAATGAATTTAATCATGAAAATTTTTAAAATATGCCGAGAGGATTTCTACCCAGCCGTTTAGGTCTAACTGCAACATATTTAAAAAACACTTAACATTGAATATTCTGGAAGCGAGCAAAAGGAAGAATTGATAAACAGTTCTAAAATATGTAAATCCTATTCGATTAAAAAAGAATCAAACTTTAAAGTAAAAAACATGTGATTGCCGCCATAAGTGCATATCAACTAAGATTTCATCAGAAAATAAAAAAAGTTGTCAATGTTCTTAAATTAAATATTATTTTTGGTCTTCGGGTGACATTCAAGGTTTAAATGAAATTAAAAGGTTTTATATTTTTTTGTATTCACTTGATATTAAAAAAAAAACTATTGTTCTCCAGTTTGTTCTCTTATTACTCTTTTTTTTATTTGAGCTTCAAGGGCAAAAAGATATTATTTGGATTATAATTTCGCACTTCCGATATCTCTTAAACTTTTTTTAACATTCACGTGTTGTCAAGTCTCTAATTAATGTTCACTATTTTATATTTGTTTTTCAAAAGTTTAGCAGATTAGAAATTGCTTTGCTGGCTTATTTTAAAACACGTTTTCCTTTGAACAGAATTGTTATATTTCATTATTCAAGACAGTTTCTATTAGTTCTTTGATTTTTATTTCAGACCCAAATGAAGATTCCAAGGACACAGCGCAATGTCGCTTGCATTAAAGTCGTTCAACGTTTGTATGTTTGATTAAAACGTAAAAGACCAAAACAAAAATTTCAACTGGACAGCAATATCTTGGTATCTCGGGAAGCAGGTCGGGGTAATTGCTTGACAGTTGCCCTTTAGAATAATAAATATAAAAAAATTTTTTTAAATTAAACATGATGAGCAGCGAAAATCGTTTAAACAAAAAATTACAAATAATGTTCCTATTTTAAATTAGAATGGCGTGATAATCAAACTATCTCAAAAATTTAATAAAGCAGGAACAAAATGAGACAGTTTATCTCTTTAAAAAAAATTTCTTTGAAATAAACCTGGATTACATATAAGTTATAGCCATTATTACACTTGTGTAACTGTTTGGTTTAAAAATCGAGCTGCTTTGAAAATGAGAAGACTCGAGTTTCGCTCTTGTTAGTTTCGCTCTTGTTAGAGCTCGTCAGTGATGCTTATCTCACTGCGAATTGAACCGAGGACCTGAAGTCTTCCACGCAGGTTACTAGACCATAGGACCCGGACGATGAATGGACTCAATACAGCTGTAAGTATTTCTCGGATTTGCAGCTCAAGGCGACCTCATGACCGAGAATAACCCGACAAGCGGTTAAGCAAATACTTACTCTCTTAGAACTTGCCAAGCGAATGAAGAATTTCATTTTATTATATAGTCAAACACGAGGATTTATTTTTGATTACAAATCGAGCTGCTTTGAAAATGAGAAGCACCAGACTCGAGTTTCGCTCTTGTTAGAGCTCGTCAGTGATGCTTATCTCACTGCGAATCGAATCCGAGAAATAGTCACAGCTGCTTTGAGTCCATTCATCGTCCGCGTCCTGTGGTCTAGTGGTATAGTAACCTGCGTGGAAAACTTCAGGTCCTCGGTTCGATTCGCAGTGATATAAGCATCACTGACGAGCTCTAACAAGAGCGAAACTCGAGTCTGGTGCTGCTCATTTTCAAAGCAGCTCGATTTGTAATCAAAAATAAATCCTCGTGTTTGACTATATAATAAAATATTTGGTTTAAAGTAATTGGAATTACAAACGTAAGTTCATCGATTGATTTTGATTTGTACAATTTTAGTGAACATAAGATTTTGGTTAATACTTATCGTTTTATAACTGAAAAAAAACAAGCCGAAAACTTTATGATTTATTTATGAAACAGTTTTTTTTTTTTTTGGTGTAACCAGTAATTAAAATGCAAACGTATCCGTTGATTTGAAAAGTACAAGTTTCACGAACACAAGTATTACGCTGACAATCGATTATGTTTAAACAATTATTTACTGTTATACATAACTGAAATAAAAAAACAAAAATTTTACTATTTACTTGTTGAGCAGTTTTCATCAGTGTAACCAGCATTGCATGTGCAAGTATATCCATTGATTTGATCCGTACAATTTCCGTTGTCGCAAGGATTTGATTGACATTCATTTATATCTAAACAAAAGTTGTTATAAAGCTTGAAAAAAATAACAAGCAGACAAAACTTTATGATTTACTTCCACAACAGTTTTTTCGGTATAACCAGCTTTACAAATGTATCCGTCAAGTCGATTTTTACAAGTATCATTTACACAAGGAGTATCATTTACACAAGGATTTTTACAAGTATCATTTACACAACCCAGCCTCTAATGTTGTTCAAATCAGAGCAGCCTTGGTGCCGGTCCCAAGCCCGGATAAATGGGGAGGGTTGCGACAGGAAGGGCATCCGGCGTAAAACACAGCCAAATATTTTTCAATGCGCGTTGTAAAATCTAACTTCATACCGGATCGGTCGAGGCCCGGGAAAACAACGACCGTTACCAATGACTGGGCACCAAGGGTTACTGGTGGACATGCTACTTGGATGCAAAGAAGAGGTGGAAAGCAGTGGAGAAGAAGGAAGGAGAGAAATGAAGAGAGGAAGAAAGCTAAGAAGATCAAGCTGAGGGTTGCTACATTAAATGTTGGAACCATGACTAGTAAAGGAAGAGAAGTGGCAGATCTTATGGAACGAAGAGGGGTGGACATACTTTGTGTGCAGGAAACTCGCTGGAAGGGGTAGAGAGCAAGATACATAGGTGGTGGATATAAAATGTGATACTGTGGAAGTGGAAACAAAAAGAATGGTGTAGGAATCATATTGAAAAAGGAGCATGTGGACAGGGTAGTGGAATTATGGAGGGTATCAGAAAGGATAATATGCTTGAAGATGGAGCTTGATGGTGTTATGTTGAATGTCATCAGTGCATATGCGCCACAGGTAGGGTGCATACGTGAAGAAAAGGAAACGTTCTGGCTGGACCTAGATGAGACAGTGGAAAAGATACCAAGGAATGAAAGAATTGTGGTGGGAGCAGACCTGAATGGGCACGTAGGAGAAGGGAATAATGGTGATGAAGAATGCATGGGCAGACACGGATTAGGGAAAAGAAATAATAAAGGACAAGCAGTGGTGGATTTTGCTAAGAGAAGGGAACTAGCGATCACCAACACATATTTTGTAAAGAAACCAGCACATAGAGTCACCTACAGCAGTGGCGGACGCAGTTCGCAGGTGGATTATATCATGGTGAGAAGACGAAGAATCAAGGAGGTAATGGATACAAAAGTTGTTGTCGGTGAAAGTGTAGCAAAACAGCACAGAATAGTGGTCAGTGCGATAATAATCTGGAGTGGAGGAAAGCACCAAAATTAGTGAAGAGAATGAAATGGTGGAAGTTAAAGGACTCAAAAGTGAACAGTAAATTCAAAATGGATGTGATTGAAAGCGGAATACTTACTGGACAGGAAGACTGGCAAAGAATAGCTGAAATGATACGAAGCATTGCCAGAAAGGAACTGGGTGAAACATCAGAAAAAGTTAGCACGGCAGGTAGACGGGAAACGTGGTGGTGGAACCAGGAAGTACAAGAGAAGCTAAAGGATAAGAAAAAAGCTAAAAAGGCATGGGATACCATCAGAGATGATGCAAGCAAGTTGGCCTATAAAACTGCAATAAAGCAAGCTAAGAGAGAAGTGGCAAAGGCAAGAAACAAGGCATATGAGGAACTATACGAAAAACTGGAAACAAAGGAGGGGGAAAATGAGATGTTCAAAATAGCAAAGCAGAAAAACAGACAAAGCAAGGATGTTCAACAAGTAAGAGTAATCAAGAGTAAAACTGGGGAGATTCTGATGGAAGAAGAGAAAGTGAAACAGAGATGGAAGGAGTATTTCGACAACTTACTCAACCATGAAAACCCTAGAGAAAGAAGAGAAACAAGAACAGAAGAGAGAGAAAGGGACGTGGAAGATATCTCTGGAGAATCTTGAATTCAGGACTGGGTTGAGGAGGATGAAAAAGGGAAAGGCTCAAGGACCTGATGACATACCAGTGGAAGCATGGATTGCTCTAGGCAATAAAGGTGTGAAGTTTTTAGTGAAGTTTTTCAACAGACTCTTGCGAGGAGAGAAGATGCCAGATGAATGGAGGAGGAGCGTGCTTGTACCTTTGTACAAAGGTAAAGGAGACATCAAAGAATGTGGAAACTACCGGGGGATCAAGTTGATGAGCCACACTATGAAATTGTGGGAAAGGATAATAGAAGCAAGGATAAGGAAGGAGGTGACAATTGCTGAGCAACAATTTGGTTTCATGCCAGGAAGGAGTACCACCGATGCAATCTTTTGTCTAAGGATGCTGTTGGAAAAGTGGACTAAAGGGCAGAAGGCAGTGCACTGTGCCTTTATTGACCTGGAGAAAGCATACGACAGGGTACCCAGAGAGGAAGTGTGGGAATGCTTGCGGTTAGCTGAAACATCAGAGTGCTACATAAGGATTATCCAGGATATGTACGACGGAGCAAAAACAACTGTGAGAAGTGCAGCAGGGTTGACTGAAGAATTCAAGGTAGGTGTTGGACTCCACCAAGGTTCAGCACTCAGCCCATTTCTTTTTGCCATCATTATAGACAGGCTGACGGAGGACATCAGGAAGGACGCACCATGGGATATGCTGTTTGCAAATGACATAGTTCTGTGTACAAAAAAATCATAGGGAGCTAGAGGAAGATTTGGAGAAATGCACTGGAGAGAAGAGGCCTGAAAGTAAGCCGGAGCAAGACAGAATATTTGAGGGTTGGGGGTGTGGATGATGGAGAAGAGTTGAAGTTGCAAGGAGAAAAGGTAAAGAAAGTCAAAAACTTCAAATACCTGGGGTCAACAGTTAGTAATGATGGAAGATGTGAAGAAGAAGTAAGGAGAAGGATCCAAGCAGGATGGATGAGTTGGAGGAAGGTATCTGGAGTTCTGTGCGACAGGAAGTTATCAGCAAAGGTTAAGGGTAAAATGTACAAGAGTGTTGTTAGACCAGCCATGCTTTAAGGAATGGAAACGGTGGCAGTGACTGAAAGACAAATGGGAAAAATGGAAGTTGCAGAGTTGAAAATGGTGAGATTGGCACTGGGAGTGACAAGAAAGGACAAGATAAGAAACGAATATGTGAGAGGGACTGCGAAAATTGCAAAGTTGGGAGACAAACTTCGGAATGTGAGGCTACGTTGGTATGGACACGTAAAAAGGAGAGAAGAAGACTACGTGGGAAAAAGGATGATGGAGATGGCAGTGCCAGGCAAAAGGAAAAGAGGAAGGCCATGGAGAAGGTGGATGGATTTGGTGAGAGAAGACATGGAAAGGGTTGGAACTAGGGAAGGAGACGAAGTAGACCGAGTGAAATGGAGATTACTATCGCGCTGTGGCGACCCCGAGTAGGGAGAAGCCGAAAGAAGAAGAAGAAGAATTTACACAAGGATTATGTTGAAAATTGTTTGATTACATAAAAGTTGCTAATATAACTTAAAAAAACTATAATTAAAAAAAAATTTATAATGTACTTTTCGAACAATTTTTTCCGGTGTAACCAGCATCACATGTGCAATTGTATCCGTTAATTTGGTTAATACAAGTTCCATTTACACAAGGATCTGGTTGACAATTGTTGTCTAAAAATAAATTAAAACAAAGAGTAGCTTTTGGATAATTTTGAATAAAAATATAACACTAGAAGTTTCATTGGGGACATTTTGACACATAGCTGTAACAAGTATGTATGCTGCGGCAAATGCGATTTGAAAAGCTCTTTTAAGTATTGTGATTTTTTTAATGACCAGTGATATTGATGGAACCATTAACTCTTTTGATTTATTATAGTATTTAAAAAAAATGTTTTTTATAAATTTTTCGGTTAATTCGGGTGAAAAGAAATGGTTGGCAATGAGAAACTGCAAGAAAACGTGGTTTGTATAAAGTTAGATAACATCAAAAGTAACGGCATCTCTAATTAGTTTAGAAAAAGAGAGCACACGATTGTTGCGCGCTCACGAGCGAAAAAGCTCTCTGTAATAGTGATCGTGTATAATTTAAGGTAGGTACTTCAAGTGTTGAAGCACCGCACTGATGATCAGCATGGTCTCGGTTCAAAACCCACTTGCTCCATTCTGTTGTGTCCTTGGGAAAGACACTTTACGGCACTTTCCCCTGCTTGGTGGTCTTGACAAGCAGTTCTAAATTGCAGTCATATCTCTACTAAATTACTAGCGGACAGCAATATCTTAGCATCTCCGGAAGCAGGTCGGGGTAATTGCTTACCCTATGTATAGCGCCTCCGTCGCTTTCCTGCGAGTCAGGAGGATAAATATAAAGATAAAAATAAAAATAAAAAATAAAAAATAATAAAAAAAAATGTTAAATATAATCGGATAATCGAAGGTAGATACTTCTAGTGTTAAATATAATTGGATAATCGGAGGTAAGTACTTCTAGTGTTAAATATAATCGGATAATCGAAAGTAAGTACTTCTAGGGTTAAATATAATTGGATAATCGGAGGTAAGTACTTCTAGTGTTAAATATAATCGGATAATCGGAGATAGGTACTTCAAATTTAAAATATAATCAGATAATCGGAGGTAAGTACTTCTAGTGTTAAATATATCAGATAATTGGAGGTAGGCACTTTTAGTGTTAAATATAATCGGATAATCGGATTAAATAACTATAGGCCTATCAGCTTACTTTCAAATATTTCCAAAATTTTAGAAAAAATAATGTACCTCAGAGTAATTAGCTTTTTAAACAGACATAATTTTTTTTCGTAAATCAATTTGGTTTCAGAAAAAAATGTTCTACTTCCCAAGCTATTTTGCTTCTCATAAATAGCATCACCAATTCATTCAACAAAAACGAAAAAAGCCTTGCTATTTTCCTGGATTTATCTAAAGCATTTGATACAATTAGCATTGAAATACTACTAAAAAAACTCGACCACTATGGAATAAGAGGACAAGCATATATCTGGTTCAAGAATTATTTACTCAACAGAAAACAACAAGTTATGTGTTTTGGTGTTTTATCATCCACAATCAATTCATCAACCATGGGTTTTCCGCAAGGGTCTATTTTAGGCCCACTCCTGCTTCTTATATATGTGAATGATTTTAACAGTTGCTTAACTAAAAGCAAAGCCATTATGTTTGCTGACGATACAACTGTTTGGACTAGCCATAAAAATACGTCAACTCTATTCCAATTCATGCAATCAGAGATGGAATTAATTGATCGATGGCTAGTTTCTAATAAATTGTCAATAAATATTAAAAAAACTAAATTTATGCTTTTTAGTACTCCAAACTCAAATGTTGGAGGTAAATATTCTTTGTCAATAAGAAATAGACAAATTGATCAGGTAAATTCTCTAAATTTTCTGGGTGTATTCATTCACACTAATCTTTCCCGGAGTCTACACATGAAATACTTGATTTCAAAGCTAAGAAGCTGTTATGGTGTAGTGTGCAAAATAAAATCACTTGTAAACAAGGATTTACTACCCCTTCTGTATCATTCTCTAATTAACAGTCACCTCCAATATTGTATTTCAAACTGGTGTTTTGGTAATTCAACTCTAATTACAAAGCTTCAGCAAATTTGTAACAAATTCTTGAGAATGGTATTCGAATTGCCCTATTGTTCCAACATAAATGGCATTATGAAACAATGCAACATTTTAAAAATAAATCAATTATATAAATTGGAAACTGCTTCCCTTATGTTCAAACTAATACAAGGTGGAAACAAATCTCCTGCTTTTAGTTGTAATTTGCATTTAAATCTATGTATGCAAATACAATACAAGAAACAAAGCTCAATACATAACACATCACTGTAAACAACTGTTGCAAAACAATCCTTTCATTTGGAATTCTCTCCCAGCCAATTTAAAAACTAGCAACCAGACTTTCAAATGTTTTAGAAACAACCTTAAAAAATTCCTACTCTGGTTCTCTTATCAATTCTCAATCAGACCACAATCTTCAAAACATTTTCAATCTCTATCAAAAAAGAATGTATGCTACGCAAGAAAATTGGAATCAATTGATATAACAAATTCAAACCGTTGAATGGACAATCGACCTTATTTTTAACTGATTATTCAAATCAATTTAAACAGTTGGCATGTTCTATTCTTTTCTAAACTTTATACTTCGTTATTCTCTCTTCAAAATGTATATATATATAAGTATATTTTGTTTTATTTCTATGTTTGTATTTGCAGTGCATCCAGAAAAGGTTTCTGGACCTGGTGAGGTTTCTTTTCGGGAGGTTTTCTTTACTCACCATGCTCAGTTGAGCTAAATTTATAGTTAACAATATAGGGCAGTTGTGCCTCCCAATGATTTACATAACCGTTCCTGCACTGCACATTTTTTGTCATTTTTTTTTGTCTTTTTTAAATAATAATATTTAGTTTGAATTTGGTAACGCGGCCGTGCTTCTTATTTTTTCTCTTTCTCAACTCTCTCTATACTTTCTGCATGTTTAACGTTCGTCGTTGTGTCGCGTTTCCTTTTCATGCTTTGCTTAATGTACATTGCATATACTTAAATATTGTTACTAAGCATGAATAAAATATCATCATCATCATCAATCGGAGGTGGATACTTCTAGTGTTAAATATAATCGGATAATCGGAGGTAGGTACTTCAAGTGCTAACTATAATCAGATATTTGGAGGTAAGTACTTCTAGTGTTAAATATAATTGGATAATCGGAGGTAAGTACTTCAAATTTGAATTATAATTAGATAATCGGAGATAGGTACTTCTAGTGTTAAATATAGTCAGATAATCGGAGGTAGGTACTTCAAGTGTTAAATATAATCAGATAATCGGAGGTAGGTATTTCAAGTTTGAAATATAATCGATAATCGGATGTAGGTACCTCTAGTGTTAAATATAATCGGATAATTGAAGGTAGATACTTAAAGTGCTAACTATAATCAGATATTTGGAGGTAAGTACTTCTAGTGTTAAATATAATCGGATATTCGGAGATAGGTACCTCTAGTGTTAAATATAATCGGATAATCAAAGGTAGATACTTCTAGTGTTAAATATATCAGATAATTGGAGGTAGATACTTCTAGTGTTAAATATAATCGGATAATCGGAGGTAAGTACTTTTAGTGTTAAATATAATTGGAAAATCAGAGATAGGTACTTCAAATTTGAAATATAATCAGATAATTGGAATTAGGTACTTCTACTAGTGCTAAATATAATCGGATAATCGGAGGTAGGTACTTCAAGTGCTAACTATAATCAGATATTTGGAGGTAAGTACTTCTAGTGTTAAATATAATTGGATAATCGGAGGTAAGTACTTCAAATTTGAATTATAATTAGATAATCGGAGATAGGTACTTCTAGTGTTAAATATAGTCAGATAATCGGAGGTAGGTACTTCAAGTGTTAAATATAATCAGATAATCGGAGGTAGGTATTTCAAGTTTGAAATATAATCGATAATCGGATGTAGGTACCTCTAGTGTTAAATATAATCGGATAATCGAAGGTAGATACTTAAAGTGCTAACTATAATCAGATATTTGGAGGTAAGTACTTCTAGTGTTAAATATAATCGGATAATCGGAGATAGGTACCTCTAGTGTTAAATATAATCGGATAATCAAAGGTAGATACTTCTAGTGTTAAATATAATCACATAATCGGAGGTAGGTACTTCAAGTGTTAAATATAATCGGATAATCGGAAGTGGATACTTCTAGTGTTAAATATAATCGGATAATCGAGGTAGGTATTTCAAGTTTGAAATATAATTCGATAATCGGATGTAGGTACTTCTAGTGTTAAATATAATCGGATAATCGGAGGTAGGTACTTTAAGTGCTAACTATAATTAGATATTTGGAGGTAAGTACTTCTAGTGTTAAATATAATCGGATAATCGGAGATAGGTACTTCAAATTTGAAATATAATTAGATAATTGGAGGTGAATACTTCTAGTGTTAAATATAATCACATAATCGGAGGTAGGTACTTCAAGTGTTAAATATAATTGGATAATCGGAAGTGGATACTTCTAGTGTTAAATATAATCACATAATCGGAGGTAAGTACTTCTAATGTTAAATATAATCAGATAATCAGAGGTAAGTGCTTCTGGTGTTAAATATAATCGGATAATCGGAGGTAGGTACTTCAAGTTTGAAATATAATCGATAATCGGATGTAGGTACCTCTAGTGTTAAATATAATCGGATAATCGGAGGTAGATACTTAAAGTGTTAAATATAATTAGATAACCGGAGATAGGTACTTCTAGTGTTAAATATAATCGGACAATCTGTGGTAGGTACCTCTACTGTTAAATATAATCAGATAATTGGAGGTAAGTACTTCTAGTGTTAAATGTAATCAAATAATTGGAGGTAGGTACTTCTAGTGTTAAATATAATCGGATAATCGGAGATAGGTACTTCAAATTTAAAATATAATCAGATAATCGGAGGTAGGTACTTCTAGTGTTAAATATAATTGGATAATCGGAGGTAGGTACTTCTAGTGTTAAATATAATCAGATAATCGGAGGTAGGTACTTCTAGTGTTAAATATAATCAAAAAACGGAAAGTATAAATTTCTAGTGTTAAATATAATCAAATAATCGAAGGTAGGTACTTCTAGTGTTAAATATAAGCGAATAATTGGAGGTAGGTACTTATAGAGTTAAATATAATCGGATAATTAGAGGTAGATACTTCTAGTGCTAAATATAATCGGATAATCAGTGGTAGAAACTTCAAGTTTTAAATATAATCGGATAATCGGCGGTAGGTACTTCAAATGTTAAATGTAATCGGATAATCGGTGGTAGGTATTTCTAGTGTTAAATATAATCGATAATCGGAGGTAAGTACTTTTAGTGTTAAACATAATCGGATAATCGGAGGTAGGTGCTTTTAGTGTTAAATATAATCGGATAATCGGAGGTAGATACTTCTGGTGTTAAATACAATCAGATAATTGGAGGTAAGTACTTCTAGTGTTAAATATAATCAGATAATCGGAGGTAAGTACTTCTACTGTTAAATATAATTGGATACTAGGAGGTAAGTACTTTACGTGTTAAATATAATTGGATAATCGGAGGTAGGTAATTCGAGTTTGAAATATACTCGGATAATCGGAGGTAAATACTTCAAGTTTTAAATATAATCTGATAATTGGAGGTAAGTACTTCTAGTGTTAAATATAATCGGATAATCGGAGGTAGGTGCTTTAAGTGTTATATATAAGTGGATAATCGGAGGTAAGTACTTTTAGTGTTAAAAAAATTTGGTTTTTTATATTGCTACACTTCTATTTTACACTGGACATTATTTTTTTCGGTTTTATTTTTGTTCTTAAGTCTTCACCACCCAATTTATTTCAAACGTTTTTGTTTGGTTTTGAGACTTTTAAACGTTTCCTGACAGTGTTTTTTTGCAAAACAGTTTGCGTCATATTTGAATAGTTCTTAGTTAATGCTTAGCTTAGTTAGAACCGTTTTGAATTAATCGCTATTAAACACACATCTTAACTGCTTACACGTACACATATATACCGTACGCTTTTTATGCATTATAAAACTTGAATTTCAACTTTGTTTGGCTACCAAAAAAATTTCGGTGTTTAAAAAGTAATGAGGCCGAAAAATTTAACCTACTTTTAAGCGTTATTTTTAAAGGTAGTACCTTGTATTTTTATATATCCAAATATTTTGAGTAGTTAGTGATTTTAGGTAATAAATCTCATTACATAGACAGTTAAAACGTTTTTCGATATTGTAAAATAAATGCGTGTAATACTTTCGTATGATAGCATTTTGACTTTTGAGCATGTTCCACTCTTTGTCTAATCGTGTTATTTACGTTGTGCTTTTGGGAAACGTATTTTATGACCAATTATTATGATGTGATTAATATAACAACACAAAAAGAAAATTACAATTGCTGTATTTGTCAATAGACTATTATTTTTCGATGCCCCGTCTGGTTTGGCTCAAAATAGCAATAATTTACAACTCAACAAAAATCTAAAATGAACCGTAAATGTTTTGCATGAAAGTCAAAGGCTAAATGTTGTCAGGTTCATAACTCGATAGAAAAAATCTTGAAAATTCAAATTTTAAAGAACAATTTTGAAGCCAAGGTTTTTTGCGATCATTCAACGAATAGAATTTGACTTTTGCAACTTAACTCTTTTTCATACCTATTTTTAAAAGTATATTATTATTTTATTTTAATAGTATTTAACTACATGCTTTTGAAACTAATTAACTAATAATTTAATACTATTGGTTTTAGGTCATTCAAAATACTTTTTTCTGAAGAAAAATATTTGTTTATTTAAGAAAAAAATACGATTACGTTTTTTTTTAAATAATTGCAGATTTTAATTGATTTTTAAAAAAACTCAGAAAATGTACCACAAAACTTAAACAAATAAAAATGTCATCATTTAATTGTCATCACACTTGAAAATATTTTACTTAATCTCTTAGATAAATTGATAAATTTGTAGCAAATTGATAAATAAAAACTATCTAAAATATTAAAATTACTCGGTTTTACGAAGAGTTCCGGAAAATTGCTGACGGCCCTCCCAGGAGTTCACAAAGTCCAGTTTAAGAACTATTGATCAATATATGCTTAATTTCACTAACATTTTAATTGCGGAATTATTTTACAAATGACAGATAAAAATCATTTTCAACTAGACAGCAGTATCTAAGTATGAACGAAAGCAAGCTGTGTTGATTAATTGACAGTTGTTCAATTTTAAAAGCCGCAACATTGTCCAACAAGTAAAGAGTTTAAATATGAAAGTGGTTTGGAAAGCAGCCTAGATTTGATAATATTAACAGATGCTTAAAAAAATACCATTAAAATTTTTAATATTTTTCAAAAATAAATTATGCTTTTTGAGATTGACATAGGCTTACCCATACCTTTTATTTCGATTCCATTCTGACAATTTTTTAAATTACCTAAACAACGTTGAAGAGACGGGATTTCATCAGTTTGCTTTATGGAGGGAATCTCGGAGTTTGTTGAAACATCACAAGATTCTTTTGATTTTGCAATTGAAATAATCAATAAATCAATTAAAAACATTAATACTAACATTTTGATAATTTTACTAGTAAAAATAAGAAAACAAATAAAAACAATTAAATACAAATAAAGAAATTTTCAAATAAATTCTTGATTAAACAAAACTTTAAAATGACCAAAGGAATGGACGGAACCATAACTCTTTTAATTTTCTGTTAGCCTTTAAAAAGACTACAGAAAGATAAAAAAAGTTTTTAAAAACACTATCAAAAAATCAAAAGAGTTATGGCTCCGTCCATTCCTTTGGTTATTTTAAAAATAATTTTTTTCCTAAAATTAAATAATTTTCATTCAAACTAAATTTAAGCTTTTCAAGTAAATAGCTGATTTGGACATAAAAATTGAACTTCATTTTTTTCAAATAAACCAGAGGTTTTTCCAGTTATATATTTCAAACTTTGAATTGTAACTTATGATTGTGTTATACAATTTATTAAGCGAGGTTCCGTATGATTTCAAATTCAAAGTGTAACCAGCTTGTCGCCCCCGGGAACAGTTTTTCAAAATTACGTCAAAGTTTTTTTCAAAATTATGTCAATTTCATAGTTGGTTAGAAAGAACTCAAAATGCGAAGTCTGGCAACACAAATTTGGCAAAGACCAAAAAAAAGGTTTTCACATCTCAATTACAGAACTAACGCCATAAATTTTGGAACGACACATGGATCGTTGAATTTTAAGGGTTGCAGCTCGCCATATCTGTTGTATATTAATTAAACTTCTTCCCTTGCCCACAAATAATGTTGTTGCCGGCCATACTCGGCATGTGGGTTTGAGTTAAAACAACCGATGAACATTCAAATGTGTCTGGTTGATGATTTTCTTTTTAATCTGATCGTTGTTCACTTTACTTGTTTATTCTGTGTAGCCAATTTTTTCTAAACTAACCAGATAAAATTTGCTTCTATTTTAAAAACCTGACTATCTTTATGGTCATTGTTTTTAAGTATTAGGATAATGAAGTGGTAAACATTATTATTGTGATATTAGTCGAAATTCAATATGTCGTAGTGTGGTCAAGTGGCTAAAGCGCCGTGCTGGTCATCAACATGGTCTGGTTGAAAACCCCTTCCGGTCATTTTGTTGTGTTATTAGAAAACACTTTGCACTTTGCTCTGTTTAGTGGTCTTGGCAAGCAGTTTGAAATTTCACTCATATTTCTATTAAACTAAAAACCGAAATAAAAACTAAAGTCGGCAGCGTGGTCGAGTGGTTAAAGCGCCGTGCTTATGATCAACATGGTTTTGGTTCAAAACCTATTTGCGCCATTCTTTTGTGTCCTTGCGAAAGACACTTTACGGCAATTTCCCCCGCTTAATGGTCTAGACAAGCAAGCATGTCATATTTCCATCAAATTACAAGCGAACAGCTATATCTTAGCATCTCCAGAAGCAGGTCGGGGTAATTGCTTACCCTACGTATAGCGCCTCCGTCGCTTTCCTGCGAGTCAGGAGGATAAATATGGAGATAAATTAATAAAAAAAAATAAAAAATTTCAACCGGACAGCAATATTTTGGTATCTCCGGAAGCAGGTTGGGTTAGTCACTTGTCCTATGTATAGCTTCTTCTTGTGAGTCAGGAGAATAAACATAAAGATAAAATAATAAAAATAGAATAAAAATTAATCATTATACGAACCTTCTGAACAGTAATGCATGATTTGCCTAGACGGCAAAAAATCAAATTAACTTCTTTGCCTGCATGTTTCAATTGAGTGAGAAGAATAAAACACATAAAACGATTTTACTGATACTTTTCAAGTATAGTGGAGTTCAAAATAATTTCTTGATATTGCCTAACAAAGGAAGGCAAGCGGTTAAGAGCGCCGTGATTGATGACAAAAGTGATCGACAGGCCCACGGCTCAAAACCTACTTGGTCCATTCTGTTGTGTTCTAGGGAAACACGCTTCACGGCTCTATTCTTTGCTTGGCAATCTTGGCAAGGAGTTCTAACTTTTGGTCTTATTTCTTTTCCAAAACCAAAAATAAAAAATTTCAATTGGGTATCTTGATATCTCCGGAAGCAAGTTGGGGTAATTGCGTGAGAGTTGCTTTAAGTATAGTCCCTCCCACGTTTTCCTGCAAGTCAGGAAAATAAATAAGTTATAAAGAGGAGTCACCTTGTGTTCACTCTCCTGCAACTAGGTTACTGTTGGTTATCTTTTATTCTCATTGCATTCTATGCAGTTTTCTTTTTGACTATTTCATTCTGAACTAAAAACTTTTAACTTGATTTCTATAGTGATTTTATAAAGTTTTAAAAAAACTTATTTAGTTAATCATAGTCAAAACCGTTTATTTGTGATTAAAACTTTGAATTTCTTAACAAAATAAAATCAGCTCTTTTTTAAACTCCCGTATATATGCTTTAGCCAACACGCAATTTAATTCCTTTTAAAAGCACGCTTGTATCTTCCGTTCATTTAATGTTTTACAATAAACGCGGTGTGACGTTTTCATAACTCGGTTCATTCAAAAGTCATTTTGAACGTCATTATGAGTCGTATAAAGGCAAACTAAACACATTACCGGAAAAACTCATCAACTAACATTAGAAAAATACTTTGTGTTAACTTGTCGATTTTTTTTTATTGTTCATTTCCAATCGACCCTCAAATGTTCTTAAAACAAAGAACTTTGATTGAAAGTATCAACTTTATTAAATCAAAATTCAGTTTTTAAAAAACTTCTTCAATTTTCTAAATCTAGTGAACTACTAAAGCCCATTTCATATCTTATAAAATACCATCTCAACTATTTATTGTTTTTTTAACTAGTAGAAATACTAATTTTAATTCTACTTTTTACATGCGAATTTAACTAAAAATAGAAATCAACCGGATAATCAAAAGCTACGCAACACAGTTTTTAAGGTTACCATAATCGACATAATCTAAGTTTAATTCAATGATTGGCCACAAGTTTTTTTTACACTGATCAACGTGGTTTTACTTTATTGAATATTCTTTTTAAATATCATGTTAACACTAGATTACCACGTTTTTGACCTACCTAGAATTACCGCGAGCGGTCAAAATGACCCTTTGTCTAATAAAGAGAAAAATACGCAATAATTTAGCTTTATCTTGTATATTTTTTTAACTTTTGTAGTATATCCAGTAATGATTTGAATCTTTATGTGTGTGAGTTTGGTGCGTTGTAGACTTTTTTTTTATATCATGTTCTGGAATACTGCATAAGCCCTGATCTCTAAACTACATTGAAGGTCTTCAACCTACTTTTTAGCTGCGTGGTTACAATTTCTGAAAGTTTTTATTGTGTTTACAACAAACACCAGGTCTGAAACTGAATGAAAACAATTTACCTTAAAATAAGCTCAACATACGAAATGGTTATTTTTCATCATGCTGCTGTTTACATACACCACAAGCGGTTGTAAAGCATAACTAAATAAAATTTATCTGTAATACTAATTTTAAAGAGCACAATCTGCCCCCACGCTTTAAGAACATTAAAAGGCAGGGGGCAATTGCCCCTCCCCTCCTGCCCCCCGCTTCCGGAGCCCCTGGGTGTTACTGCAAGCAAGGTCCAAAATATTTTAAAAGACAGCCACCGGTCACCACCGTGTATTGTCGTGTCATCTGGTCAGCAATATTAACACCACATTTAGTTTTATTGTAGAATGTAACTGCTTCCGGTTTCTCTTTTGTTGTTTTATCGACCATAACAGATGTGTGGAGTGTGCTAAGAATACAAACTTTCTTGTTTTGTTTGCACTGGTAAACTGTCAAGGTTGTGGCTTGGTTGTTGTCGCTTTTGGTTTACAAGAGTTTGATGGATTATCTGCTCTGCTGTAAAACTTTTACTAGTGGCGGAACTTCCTTTCGGATTTTGTTCAGGGTCCTGATAAGTAACGTCTTTTTTTCCTGTGTTCATGGCAAGATGGGTTGAAGTAAAAAAATTGTCAGTTGTAACGTTCCTTCCTTTGCCCAAGTATGGCTCCACTATCTGTATTACCACACTCTCAGACAATCTTTGTGTAGTTGGTCTGGCTTTATCTTTGCTAAGATATGGTATGGCGTTCTACATTTAAATTCCTCATCAACAGCTAGCCAAAATTTGATACCGAATTTGTTTGGTTTATTGGCCATATATAGTATAAATCTGCAGCAGGCTTTATTTGAGAATAATTGTTTGTTCACTGTAATATTTTTTCCCGGTTTGTAGCAAACTATACACTTTTCAATAAACCTATCCCAGAAGGGAGAAATCAAAGCAAATTTATCCGTTTGAAATCGAGATAGTCTTGTGCTCCGCGTATCAAATCGAAGAAACCTCATGATTTCGCAAAAGCAATATCTATTCATAGTTTTAGAAAAAAGGGTACTCCCCAGCTTTTATTCCAAAATTGAAGAATCGGTCGGTTCTTTCCACTTTATGCTTCTTGTATATACAGAAAGGAAATAAAAGCTTTTAGTTCAATTAGTGGTAGTTTCTACTCGTTATTTTTTTTCACTCTGTGGGCTTCAGCTTTTGTACATTGTTGAACATGGGTAAGCATAGAATTGTCGACGAGTAACTCAAACGCACTAAACGGACCATCTAACATGCAATCGCGTTAGACTTCGCTCTCTGTTAGCACGTTCTAAGCTTGTAGCCTGCCCCTCGATTCTGAAGAAAAATTGATGTGCTCCGATTTTGTTCTGTCCTTAGCAACCAATCCAATTTCCAAGGCGTTTGGAGTAAGCTCATCAACTTGTATCATTGCTGCCACTGCCAGAGCTGCAAGTTGACATGATGCAGAATCAGTTTGCTCCAGGTCATCATTATCAGTATCTGAATCCGATCCATGTGAAGAAATCACTTCCCATGTAATTCGAACTTGGTCTGAATTTGCCGACCCCTGATCTAAGCCTTCACAAACATTTTTACCTTCGCTTTCATCCCCCGAATCATCGTCTGCAATCGCGTTTAGCCAAGCTAGAGCTTGGATATTACTAACCTGTTCTGGTCTCGGCATTCTGCAAATGACTCAACATCATGAACTAGCTAGTAACTAACTGTTGCCAGATACTGCACTAATTGTTGCACGATTGTTTTGAAACAATAATACAAAAAAGGCTTTATTGCAAAGCAATTTTATTCGTAGAAAAATTACAAGTCATTTTTCGGTCAAAATGACCGTTGGCGGTAATTTAATGTAAATCGCTATCCAAAATCCGCTGTGTTCATTGGAATGCAATAAAAATTAACATGCTAAAAGTTGACAAAAATTTAGGAAAAGTAGAAAGTTTCAATATTCTAACGTTTACCTTAGCAGAGATATGAGCAATTAAAAATCAAAAACGGTCAAAATGACCGCACCAGTAATTCTAGTGTTAACCGTTATTAAGCTTAATTCTAAGCCCATTACAATCGGTCTCGAAATTCTTTAAAATCATTTGTTGGGAATCTTCTGTAGGGCCGTAAATAAGATAAAAGAATGAAATAAAAAATAGAAAAAAATATAGAAAAAAACTGCCTCAGACAAAGGGACACGATTGCACTGTTGGAATGGGAATGTTTGTTAAGCAGAAGCTGGTGATGCACAACCTAAATTGCTATAAGCGTTTGTTCTACAAGATCGACGCCTCGTCATCTCGTGATTAAGACGGAGACCACTAGCACAAATTTGAAACCGAGACTAAAAATTGGTTTGAAAAGAGAAAAGTAAAAAGAATATATAAAATATACAAGGAAATTAGTCAAATAAATTAAAAAATTGTTTAATCAGTGCATAACTAGTCTGCGTAATGATGATGCATACAGCTAGTCAAGATGGGAATTTAGGGCAATAGACCTAGGTAAGTAAAGAAAAACCACCCATAAAAAAAACTTTTTCTTAGATTTTCGGACCTGGTGAAGTTTCATTTCATGTTATGCAACTGTATAAGTGTTGTTGAAAGTGAGGTTTATTTTTTATTTTATACTATAAATGTTGCAGAAAGTATTAAATACCTGTTGATTATCTCAAAGTAATCAGCAGGACAAGTACAATTATATCTATTTGTTGATTTGATCTGTACAATTATCATAAACACAACAATCAGGGTGGTATTTATTGATGTCTAAATAAGAACTGCACAAAAATTAATTTAATAAATGTTCAGTGGACAAAAATTGATTGATTTGAAATTTTTTTGATGAAACAAAATTTTTGTTAATAACTTTAAAAAAACTATAAGTGCTTCGACCAACTTTCATATTCTTTAGAACTACAATTTTTCTCTTGTTGTATTAATTCTTTCGTTTAATACTAATCACTTTCTTGAAGTCCATCAATCTTTGTGAATGCTTTTTAGATTTTAATTCTATTTGACAAGATTTAATTTATGTTGAAGAAACAAAATTGCTATTTAAAAACATTTTTGTATTTTTATCAATTGAATTACAATTATTTGATTCACATTTAAACAAACAAGCTTGTCGAGATTTGATGCATTTGAAATATTAAACTTTCTGAATTTCTCTTGAAAATCATCTTTTTCACAGCAATTTTTTTTTTTTTATAATTTTGTGTAATTTTAAGGAAACGTGTGAAACCAGAAATTTATTCAAATCAAAAAGAACCAAGTTTTAAAAAATTATATTCAGCAAAATCTGAAAAACAATTCATTGATTGAAAAAATGAAGAATTTTAAAAATATGTCATGAACTAACTTGAGGAGCTTTTGTTAAAAATCTTTATTTTAAATTTTTAAAGAGAATTTGACGGAATAATAAGGTTTCTTCAAAAATATTAATTGGTACTAAAGTGACAAGTTAGTTTTAATGCAAGATTGTCAAAATATTTCTATCTGCTTAAAACATCAGGCTCTAATTTTTTTTATTAGAGACAAGGATATTGATCCCAGAACATTATATAAATCTGCTTGGAAAAAATTACTTAAAACTATGACATTTGTTAATTTTTTGTTTCATAGTCACCAGTTTTCAGTAGAACACGACAAAAGTGTTAAATACGCATTTTTTTAAAATGATATCTGTTAGAAATTCAATTATGAAAAAAACAACTTGTTTTTTTTTAAGATAAAGTTTTGAAACTAAATATAAATTACGTTGCTTTTCTATATCTGTGTCAAAGAGAACTTCGTAATAACGTTTATTTAATTTTTTTTTTTATTGCACAAATTTAACGCATTGCAATGAAGGGTCGGCCTTCAACATTCTCTTTGCCAAAATCATTCAGATTTTCATTTAGTGGAACTTTTAGTTTTGTATTAGTTGTAAGGGCTGTTACTAACTGCTATACACCCTTCACCAAAGACAACATTATTTTGTAATTAATTGATTTTTTTAAATTTTTTAATAACCACCCTTAGTAGCTGTTGTTGTAACTTAAACTTTTTGGTTGAAGTAAATTATGGCAATGCGGAAGAGATATGATGAAAATAGAAAAAAATAAAAAATAAAAAAATATTTTTTTGTCTAGCTTTGTGTCTCTCTCTCGAAAATTGAAATCTTACAGCTGAAGACTCCAACAGCAAAGATGATGTCACGCTGGATAATATCTATATGAAAGAAAGAAAAGAACTGAATCTTTTTTTAGAAAGTTTTGGATAACTGTATAATCTAGTTCCTTCAGTTTAGATGAAAAGCTTTTTTGGAGAATGGATCAAAAATTAAGGTTCAATCAAAAATATTATAAATTGGGTTGTTGGAAAATATTTAAGTTTCTAATCTATTTTAATTTTTTCTAAAGGTGCTACGACAATTGATGGAACGACACTTGATCGAACGACACTTGATCGAAAAGATACTTGATCAAAACGACACTTGCTCAAAGCAACATTTGATCGAAACGACACTTGATCGAAATGACAATTGATAAAAAAAAAGATCTACTTTTGTATGTTTCTGAAATTAAACAATCGATTTGTTACTATAAATTAGATTTATAAAAAGCAGAGGCCATTAGTAAGAAGACAGTTTGTTTCTATTTTTTATAATTTTTTGTCAATGTCAAAGGTTTTGGATGACGAAACTCGATGCTGGCTTAATAACACCACTGCCAGCATCTGATTCAGGCAGTGCAGCAGTCTGGGGTAGTAAAAGGATAAACCCTCGGCCCCAGTCCTGTTTGTGTCTGACCTGGAGTGGATGCCCTTCAAACGATGACGACGACGACAACGTCAATGTCAAGTTCAGGGTTTTTTAACATAGTTCCTGAGAAAAGCATTTTTAGGAGCACAACCAGTAGATCTCTTGTCATTGTTATGTTTTCGTCGTCGTCGTCGTCGCTTGAAGGGCATCCACTCCAGGCCAGACACAAACAGAACTGGGGCCAAGGGTTTATCCTTTTACTACCCCAGACTGCTGCACTGCCTGAATCAGATGCTGGCAGTGATGTTATTAAGCCAGCATTGAGTTTCGTCATCCAAAACCGTCAGACCGCGTGCTCCATGTGGTGCCCGATGTATGGGGCACATTGTTAGTACATGGTCTGCGGTTTGCTCAGAGGCGCCACACTCGCAATTCGGTGAAGGAGGGAAACCCCATTTGTGCATGGACGAAGGGAATCGCCCAACACCAGTCCGCAGGCGGTTGAGCTTAACCCAAGCTGCTCGGGGTAAGCCCATCCCAACAGGCCTGACACTGGTCCCGGGCACAAAAGCACGGAGCCTGGAAGCACTTTCACAGTACTTTGCGTTCCATTTGTGATTTGTCCATTCAGAGGCGCGGATGCCAAGTCTGGCAAGATTGTCCAAGAGATTCCGCGCACCTGGCACAAACGGGCGTCTGGATCTTAGTCTCTCTTGGCCAGTATCTGAGGACCCACTTAACAGACCATACAAGATATGATCGGGGTCCAGAGATCCACGGTAAGCCAAGGAGAGTGTCGCTCCCAGTCGGCGAAGCTCAGCTTGCTGGATGCCTGAGAGTACAGGTAGGTGGTCCGTTATAGTGGGACGCAGGCATGCAGTAACTATGCGCAAGGCGTCATTCAAGACACTGTCAATGAGGCGAGCACTGCGACACCAGACTGGCGCACAGTACTTTGAGTAGACTAGAGACAAGGTGGCTATGCGTAGTGTTTTAGCACCAGCACCCCATCCCGAGCCCACGAGTCGCCTCAGCAGTGTGACGCGCGATGATAGTTTTTTGCGCAATGCCACTAAATGGTGACGAAACGTGAGCGATCTGTCCAGTTTTACCCCAAGGTATGTAGGGGTTGGACAGAACGGTAAAAGTCTACCGTTGTTGTAGACCTTTAGCTCACGTTTGGCCTCTCGGTTATTTAAAGGAAAAAGGCTGCCGTCACCGTCTTAGTGTGACTGAGCTTCAACCTCCAAGTCTGGAGATACGATGACAGTGTGGACATGTCTTGGCTTAAAGTCCCCTCCAAGTCCTTCCAGTTTTCAGAAGAGTGCAACAATGCTAAATCATCAGCATAAGCAAACTTTCTGGAAATCATGGAAGGAAGATCGTACGTATAGATGTTAAATAGGAGGGGAGCCAAGACCGATCCCTGAGGAACGCCGTTTTTAAGACGGCGTAGCCTGCTTTGCTTGCTGTCACCGGTGGTAAGGGTGAAACTTCGATTTCGGACAAGCTCCATGATCATTTTGACCATGTGCTTATCCGGAAGTAGTCTCAGCAGCTTGCAGGTAAGGCCACGGTGCCAGACAGTGTCATAAGCAGCTGTCAGATCGATAAATACGGCACCGGCCTTCTTTTTAGCGTCAAAAGAATCCTCGATGTTCTGGGTTAGCAGAACAACTTGATCTACAGTTGACTTCCCGCGTCGGAACCCAGCCTGCTCTTTAGGGAGCAGTGGATCGATTAATGGTTCAACGCGGGCGTAGATAAGCCTCTCGAGGATCTTGTAGGGGACACAGAGCAGAGATATCGGTCGATAACTCTTTGGGTCCCCACGGGCTTTGCTGGTTTTGGGATCGCAACCACAAGCGCTCTTGTCCAAATCTTGGGAATTTTGAGTCGGCGCAAACAGGAAGAAAGGAAGTCATGTAACCAGGACTTCAAAGCAGCTCCAGCATGGAGTATAAGCTCGGGGCAGATGGAATCAGGACCCAGAGCTTTACCTGGTTTTAAGTGCTGAAGGGCAGCAGCAAATTCTCTCTGTGAAAAATTGTCAGAGATATTTACTGCGTCTGGTGTTGTGGCCCTCCAAAGGTCAGACACTTCTTGAAAAACAAGTCGAGATGACTTGCGATCAACAGCCTCGTATTTCCCATTTTTAACCAGCTGAGATGCAATAGCATCGGCTGAAACGGGACAGTGACGAGGAGAGTGTCGTGACCTACCAGTAAGGTTGTTCAAAATACTCCACGCTTTTCGACTAGAGTGTGAGAAGTCAATGCTCCGAACTGCTTCGGACCATCGATCCCTCCGCTTTCTGTCAAGCTTGGCAAGCAGAGCTGTAGCAGCCAAACTTGAGTCGTCTCCCTGAGGAGACTGCAGAAAGGTTTTATAGAGGGACTCACACTCTGCATCCCAACACGGAATATAGTTATTTGGATACCCGCGTGGGATAGTCTTTTTGGCTGCTTTCTTAATGGTGTTATAGAAGTCCTGGTAAGCCGCATCCACATCAAATGAATCAGGCGGCAACAAAGTCTTTGCGAATTTATTTGTCAAAGCAATGTAGTGACTCCAATTGGCCTTACGGAAGTTCCATCGCTTAACAGGCATGCTTGGCACTGCCATAGCAAACCTTGGTGGTGTAATAAGCGAGGGTCAATGTTGTGACTTGGGGAACTTCTCAAGGACACGTCTATCCGGTAAGCGACTGTTTGGACCTACGCTAGCGAAAGCTAGATCTGGATTGGTGCCAGTGTTCCAGCGGCCGGAATAAAAACTGGCAGCGTCCTTGGTATTATATAGCAGGGCAAGACAATTAATAATTGCCCAGCCAGCCAAGCACTCACCGTCCGGACTGTTGTCATCATAACTCCAGTCAGCATAACGACAGTTAAAATCGCCAGCGTACAGACAGGGGTGAGGATACACTGGGAGATCCAGGGTTCGCAATCGCGTTGGCGGTGGTTTGTAGACGTTGACTATTTTATAGCCATCAACGTCCACACACAACCACTTGATCTCCGATGTCGGTGGAGATTGCTCCAAAAGCGTGTATCTCAGTCGCTCGTGGACAAACGTGGCAAGGCCATGCTTCCTGCTTAAAGAAGACCCAGCTAGTTGGTAGTGTGGTACTCGTAGCACCAACTTCTCTGCATCAGTGCAGTGGGTCTCCTGCAGTAGGATGACGAGTGCCTCAGACTGCATAGCGAGGTGATGAAGAACATTCATTTTGCTTGCAGTGAGGCCTTCGATGTTCAGCTGAAGAATAGTGGGTCTTTGGAACTTGTTGGCAATGTGCCCTGAAAAGGGCAGTTTTATCCTGACATTGCCCCGTCCTGAAAAGGACGTTTGCCGATTAGCAGACCCACAGTGAACATCGGAATGGGTGGATACCCTTCCGTTTTGGTAGGTTCGGTTTCGGTCTGTCATTTTAAAATCAATGAGCAGACTTACTCACGGCCCAGGATGCGTGAAAGCACCTACCATCTGGGCCATTGTTATGTTTTGTTAAGTGCCTATTGCTGCCATGTTTTGCATTCTTTTCACATTGTAGTCAGTATGCCGTGGCATCGCATAATGCTCCTTGGGATAATGCTCCCCTTGCAGATCTTTTGCAAAAATCAAAGACAGATATAAAGGGAAGATCTATTTTTTAAAAATATTCTTATGTTTTTGTGACAAAAAACCGACAGAATCGGGACAGATTCAAAGTAAATAACTTTTTTTAAAGATCACTATGTTATTGGGACAAAAAATTGACAAATTGGGACAGATTCAAAATTTTCTCTTTCATTATTTAATCAAATGTTGTTTCAATCAAGTGTCGTTTCTGTCAAATGTCATTTCGATTAAGTGTCGTTTTGATCAGTGTTGTCTCGATCAAGTGTCGTTTTGATCAAGTGTCGTTTTGACAGGCTTGTCTAAGAAGCATATTTTCTGTTCCATTCCATCCCATGGCAATTTATGCCTGTCTTATCCCATCCCACGGGATTTGGGTTAAAATAAAATAAAAGGCTATGTGTATTTATCCGGTGTCCCATCTCAAAATAAATAATAGATGCAAGTATAGAAAGAAAAAAGACTATAAAAAGCTCTTCAAAGATAAAAAGTATAAAAACTAAGGGTAAACCTAACGTAATCAAGTTGTTATGACATGGCTACTGTCTCATCAGAAATATAAATGTGTGCTGTCCCATCCCATCTCATCCCATGGGACGTTTTCCATGGGAATCCCATGGGAATGACATTACTATGGACAATACTACGTTTTGATCAAGTGTCGTTCGATCAACTGTCGTTCTATCTTTATTTTATTTATTTGTTTTCTCTGTATTTATCTTCCTGACTTGCAGGAAAGCGACAGAGGCGCTAATACATAGGCCAGGCAATTAACCCGACCTGCTTGCAGAAATGCGAATGCTGGAAATATTGCTGTCCGCTTGTAATATTGCTGTCCGCTTGTAATGATAGAAATATTGCTGTCCGCTTGTAATGTAATAAAAATATAACTGTAATTTAGAACTGCTTGCCAGGACCACCAAGCAGGGGAAAGTGCCGTAAAGTGTCTTTCCCAGGGACACAACAGAATGGCGTTCGATTGATCAACTGTCATTCGATCAGCTGTCGGATCACAGTTTTTAAACATTTCAGATAGAAAAAAGCGTTCGAGATCAAACAAAGAAAAAAGTTTTTACTTGTGAATTACAGGAAAAAAAACTTTTTCAAAAGAGTTATAGAATAGCTTTTGTTTAATTCTTTTAATTGAGTGATTGTAATGCTAGAAAGTTATTATTTCCTCGTTTTTGCTGTATTTCATGTTTTATTAGTATCAAAATGAATGCAACTTTTTTTAACGATTAAAATAAACTGAAAAATAATAAGTACGAATAGGCGGATATGGAAGTCTATCCGACCAAGTAAGAAGTCTAATTTTTGCATCGTGCTCTTATAGCTTGTAGGATATAGTATAAGGTAAAAAGTTTTACCAAATTTTAATGGATAGATTCAATGAAGATAGTTTTTTAACAAAAATTGAATACGCATTCCGATTGGAATCTAATAGATGGCAATTTTAAACATAGAGTAGAAACTGAATTTTTTTTTTTAATCTGTTTAAAATAACAACATTTTAGTAAAAGTTTAAATAAAAATTGAAATAAACTGCGTCTAAATGAAAAACAAGTATCGATAATATTCTAGTAAACAATTTGAAAATAACTTCAAATACTTACCCCAGTAACAACTGATAAAATCAAACTGTTACTGATTGTGAACTAACAGAAAAGTCAAAAGAAATCCGCGTCGAAAAAAAAGTGCAATGCGCAGCAAACATTACACTCAGATGTGGTTATCAATAAGATATACAGTTCTTTTCAACTCAATTATTTTCAATTATTATTCTCAACCAATAGACTCAATGACAATAATACCAACTTTTGCAAAAATTTTTTATTCATTATGTTTTTTTGTTAAAATTTTAAAATTTTTTGACTGTTTTTAGATGGTTTGCTAAAAACAAGATAATAAACTATTATATTTTTTGGTCTTAAGATTAGGGTTAAAAGGTAAGCAAATATATTTTAGCTATTTTTGAATTTCTGCTTTTCTAATGGAAAACAAATTTTCAATTTTTTGTTTTTATTTAATAACCTAAAATTGAATTAAAGTTTTAAGTTATTGTGAACATTCAAGCGGTGCTTTCTTTCCAGTTCTGATCAAATTTAGAAGATTTTATCATTACATAAAACTTTTTTCGGCAGAGTGGCATAGACATTACGAGCGCAGAATTGATAATAAATTAGAATCGCACAATTGTGGTTGCTACTCATGTTAATCTTTCGCATCCTAGGGAATGACACTTTACTGAGCTTTCTTTTGCATGGCGGGCTTAAAAACTTCACTCATATCTAAAAGAAAAGTAAAAAAGCAAAAATATTTTTTAACCGGACAGCAATATCTCGGCATATACAAAAGCAGGTCGTTATAATCGATTGACAGTTGCCTTAACAAATGTTTTGGCGACATTTTCCTGCAATTCTGAAGGCTAAATAGAAATCATAAGTGAATGAACGGCAAAAATTAATTTTACATTACTTTTGAATTTTCAACTGCAAGGTTGCTCTTTTTATCTTTTGACTAGCAACATCAATTTTTTTATGATTGCACTAGATTATGATTAAGAGGTATATATATATTTTTTTAGAAGTTTGTATCAAACCCTTTTTTATGTGGTTTGTTGACAGCATTGCTGCATAAGAAAGAGCATTGTTTTAATGGGGAACGCAGTCAAAGGGCCTTGGCTCAATCTCACTCTTGTTATTCTGTTGTGACCTTGAGAATACATATTTTCCTTTGCTAGGCATTTTCAACCAGCAGTTTTCAATTTCACTCATACCTCGAAGTAACAAATTCAATCGGACAGCATTAACTTGGCATCTTTTAAAATAAGTTAGGGTAATCGCTTGATAATTGCCCTAATTATAGCACCTTCGATGCTTTCCAAAGACTCAGAAAGATAGATATAGATGAAAGTAAAAACTGAAAATTTTCGCCTTTCACGTTTGATTTTAAAGCGTTTAAACCAGAATTTTTAACTATTTTGAGTAAGTGGACAATCAGAATAAATTTGTAATGTTTATGGAGTTCAGAAAAAAAGACTAAAATTATTATAAAATGTACAAAAAATTTACAAAAGCGTTTAATAATAGTTCTCTCCTAAGGAATCTATCCAAAGTTGGATAAATTTACGACGCACTTACGTCTAAGACCTGCACAAACAACTCTTTTCCTTTTTTTTGTTCTTCACTTGAGTGTCGGAATAAATATTATATTTTAACTTCTAAACATAAGAAAAAGTTTTATGATGCCTGTTGGTCCATTAGAACGAAACAGAACAAGTCCTGAATTTCACAAAAATCACCACAGCAAAAAATATTTTTTAAATCAAATTTTGTTAAAACTTTTTAACGAATTTTTTGTTTGACTTTATAGTGTTTAAAAAATGTTTAGTAAACTTCGATTTTAAAACTTTTTTGCTGGGGTGAATTTTGTGAGATCAAGACTTCTGTTTTGATTCTTGTAAGACGGTTTCTCCAAGCCTTGGATCCATTGTTATTGAATTTTTTGTAAGACAATTCAGTAACTTCTTGATGAAATATAAAAATTATATTTGGTCTAACACGTTTATCCTACCATATCGCCGCACCTTTATTGCGTCAAAATGACGCACCATTTGGGAACGTTTGTTCCACCATGTTGGATTGCTGTAGATGTGCGTCCAGGTTTTTAAATGGGCTTATCACTGACAGAATTTTTCGATACTGGAAATGGGTTTTTAAGAAAACACAAGTTAGATTGCAAATTATTATTTAGTAGTGAACATTCCTGAACACTCACGATAGGTCAATGTAAGGCTTCCGCTTTAGAAACTGTGTTTTAAATAAAAAATTTAATTGAGATAGTTTATAAAACAAATGTGTATTCTTTACAAAGTATTTTAAAGCAAATTATTTATTCTACTAAAAGTTAAAGACTGATCTTTTAGTTGGATAAATTTTGAAACTTTAACTTACATAATTTTTGCGTTATAAATCATCAAATCTTGTGGGTCTAAAACCTATGCCCAAGAGTCAATAGATAAAAAACGATTAAAAAAACAAGATAACCTTAGTGTCTGGTCAAGTGAAAAGTTTTTTGTCGCTCCACACGCTACAATATTGCTACCCCAGGGATTTAATCTTATGCTTATAAGCAGGATTTTTGGAGCCTTTCGGGGCCGAAATGCCGGAGCCGCGTATTTTTAAAAAATTGGAACCTCGGAGCTGGAGCCGGAATCACTTGTTTAACACTAGAACGACCGGGACGGTCATTTTGACCGTTTTGGAATCTTAAAGAGGGATATTTTTTACAAAAATCGCATTGGTGTAAAATTTCTTGACTTTTCCTAACTAATTGGCAGGAACTCTGATGCTGAGTAACAAGCCGAAAATTGCTTTCACAAATATTTTAGAAAGTGTTTTACCTCCAACGGCCATTAACAATCATTATGACTGCTATACAAAAACCATTATTTCTGAACCTCCTGTTGTACTTTATAAGACCGTATTGTTTCTATGACACGTATGACTCATTTTCAAACATTGTCTTTCTATTTTCCGGTAAATTTATTTGTTTATGACATCATAAAGTCACCAGAAAGAAATGCACAACTCAGAAAGCAGTTATAAAAATTTTCCAGTTATCAGTTAGCATTGGAAGTAGACTGATTTCAGATTATGAAAGAGTTTGTGAAACAGAAATAGATTATTCTATATTGTTGACAACTACGGGCTTTCATCGGCATTTAGCCCACGGTGCTGGTCGGATATTCTCCCCAAACAGCACCCAGCCCACTTCCTCAGGCAGAAAAACAATGGAGCACACAGGCAATTAGCCTTTAGCATAAGTTAGTTAGTTGATCATAATCTTTTGTAATAAAAGCATGGTGTTCATGCCCAATTAGTGCTAATCTATTCTGGTTTCACAGGTGAAGTAAGCTACTTGACTAAGAAATACAATATAGTGAAATTTGTTACCTCATGTCTGAAAGACCAAGACGTTTTACTGAAGTTATTGCTATGTTCACATCTATAGACGAGGATGATTCTGGAAGGGAAAGTGAAACTAAAATAGGCGACGAGTTAGATTGAAAACTCTGCTCCTCAGATGAGATGAACGACGATGAAGAAACTGAGCAATTTGATGATGCACAACCCATTGTTCATGTAGATGATTTACAAACTGCTGATACTAACGTTGAAATCTATTTTGCTATTTGTTTTGATGATGATTCTGGTTCGGGTGCTGCTGCAAGTTCGAGCACAAACGAGACAGCAAGAGATGGTACAAAATGGGAATTTATGAAATTTGGCGTAGAAGCACGAGGAAAGCGTGCAGTTTAGAATGTTCTAACTGAACAATCAGGTTTATCACGCTTTGCCCTTAGAATGGCAGACTACCCTATTGGTACTTTTCAAGTTATATTTGATAACCGTATACTCAAATTTATTCAACAATGTACCAATGCTCGAAAGGTCTTAGGCAATAAAGAATGGTAGGTTTCACTTTGTGAGCTCAAATGCGTTTATTGCACTGTTATATGTACGAGGAGCGTATGGTGGCAAAAACTTTCCCCTATACAATTTTTGGAATAAAGAATGGGGCGTATCATTTTTTCAACAAACCATGTCAAGAAATCGTTGTCGTGAAAGTATGCGTTTTCTACGGTTCGACTTGCGAAGCACAAGGTCAGCACGCTTGCAAACTGACAAATTTGCTCTTATTTCAGATATTTGGAAATAGGTTTGTAGACAATAACATCAGTTGTTACAAACCTGGAGAAAATATTACGATTGATGAGCAGCTGTTTTCGACGAAATCTTGTTGCAGGTTTACCCAGTATATGCCAAACAACTCAGATAAGTTTGGGATATAGTTCTGGTTAGCAGTTGACGAGGAATCCAAGTATATTCTAAATACCATTCCATTCTATATCCTAAAGGCAAAGATGAATCACGTCCATCCACCCAAAAGCTAATGACAAAGTTGTCATGACTCTCATGGATGCTAAAAAATTAAAAAATAAGAAAACCAGCCTTGTTGTAACTATGAACAAGGTTAGACGTGAGCTGCCTGCATCGGCAAAATGCTTGCAACAACGTTATTCTAGTAAGTTCATGAAGGCAGGCGATATGGCAACTCTAACTGTGTATCAGTGTAAGCCCAAGAAAACGTTTGTGTTCTCAGTTCTCTGCATATGTCTGTTGAGCTTAACGACTTTGAAAAAAAGAAACCGGAAACAGTGAAATTTTATTACAAGACCAAATGTGGTGTTGACGTGGCAGATAAAATGGCCAGGCAGTACTTAGTCAAAGCTGGCACTTGTTGGTGGCCTGTTGCTATTTTCTACAACATTCTGAATTTGGCCGACATCAATGCATTTGTGCTCTATAACAAACGAACAGATGACAAGGTTTCAAGACGAGATTTACTGTTTAAGTTTGTCACAGAATTTATTGTTATCTAGAAACTTTGCTGCATATTTCAATTACTAGTTTTGTTTTGCATAATTTCACGAATTATACTTAAAGAAATTTTCTAACCAAAACTTATATGATAGTGGCAATATTATTGCTATGGGTGCCGAGAATGCTTCTTTCACATTTCATTCGTAATAATTTTAAGTCATGGAGATAGCCTATAATTTGTTTTCCGTCTGAAAGTAATTTAAAGTTTTATTATGGCATAGAAATCGCTTGGGCAAGGTATAATCGTTCTTGTATTGTGTGATTTAAATGTCTGCGGTTTGCTTACGATTGATTGCTCGAACGTATCTTTCCTTTTTTTTATTTCGCTTGACAATAATTACGTAATGCGCTTTTTTCATCTTATTTGTCTGGCAGACTCGAGGTACAGTATATGTAGAAGATTCCAGCGATAGTAAATTCCCGCATTGTATAGCATATACGAGTAAATTGGTCATCATATGACATTTGTCTGTATATACGCTCGCTTGATCGCATTGATAGAGATTATTCGAGAGAGAGTAAAGTAATCGGGTTGAGTGTTGGTTTGGGCGCAGAGCGTAGGCAAAGGACCCCTTAATCGTATTGCATTGATAAGTGTTATAATTGTTTTTCCGCAAGGAAGGATCCTTTTATTGTAATGCGTTGATAAGTGTTGTAATTGTTTACGCCAGTGTATTGGAGATTAATTCTACGGGGGGTTGAATTGTTTTGTGTCGGACGAAATTAAGTTTTGGCGCTGGTATCGCTCTGCAGTGGCAGAACGTGGAAGAAGATTTTCGTCGATTGTGAGTTGTGAATTTTATAATACATTTGTTTTAGTAAGAAACAGTGGCCTCTGTTTATTTGTGGAGAAGAATCTTCAACAAATCAATCAGGACTTGTTTCAAGCCAATTGTATAAAACCTTCAGGCTCATAGCAAACTACTTCTTGATCCGGAATAAAATAAAATTAGACACAGCTTTGTTTCAGCCCAGGTATTCAGGTTATCTTGTTCGACTGGTCCTATTGGATTCCAAACAAAGTCTGTGACAGTTTCAATTTTTGATAAGCCAATATCAGATTTATTTAATGATTTCTAACTGTTGAGTAATTTCAAATTTCTTGACAAAAAAGAAGACTTAGTTGGTGCTTTATATATTGCCGACATCAATAATATTCTATTGTAAACATCAAGCCTTGAAAATAGCACGTGTTAATTTTTTTTATGCGATAGCAATATATGCTAAACAATTTGTCACTTTATCCGACAATTTGTTTCTTCATTTTAATAAGATTGTAAAAAGTTGAAGGCCATCTTTAGTTTGTTGTTTTCATGATGATGATGAACCTACTGATAATCAACACACCTTACACATACTTCTTAAAATCACTCGAGGTAAGACAAATATTATATTGCAACTTCCAATATATCACTCGAGGTAAGATAAATATGATATTGCAACTTCCAATATATAATATTGAGGCTAACTTCCAATATATGATTTTGTTATTTCGAATTAAGCAGAAAATATTTTTTTAACTGTTGAGAACAAACACATAATCCAACTAATAAAATCGATAGTAGTTCATTGATTTTTTTTTTATTATTCATTAGCATTTTTTGCCATAAATAATTCAGTAAAGTGTTGACTTTCATCTACTATTATTTGTTTTGAAAGATGATAAGCTAACAGATCACAATCAACAGCTTTCACATTATGAAAAAGTGCAAGGTGAGAAAGATAGAATTTTTGTTCCTTTATGCAACATTTTCATTTTAACTTTGTTTTACATGTAAAATTTTGATGTATTATGCTCAAATTTTGTTTTTTATATTTAGCTGTTTCTGAAGGATTAATATTGTTTTTAGGTAAAAATATTTCAGGTAGAAGCAGAAAAAAGAATTAAAAATATCAAGAAAAAATTATATTTATAGAAGAATATAGTTGCAAAAAGCATTTAATGAGAGTTCGTTTTATGAAGGAACGTCACCAATGGAAAAAAGAAGAACACAAGTTGAAAATGAAACTTTTGAAATTATAGATTGCTATGCAGGAAGAATTAATAAACTTATGGACAAGATCGGATATTGTTTAGGCCTATGCTCGTTTTTATATATATATATATATACTGTAAATGCTTTTTACATTTTTGTCAGTTTGTTTTCTTTTACTAAAGTTAGTATTTTCATTAAAATTTGATTTACTGCAAAAAAAAGCGAGACCATAATAGTCACAGCACAATCACAAAGCTTAATGAAAAACTAGAAATAATATTTAATATAAACATGCAAATTAGTTAAAAGCGCTCATTTCCAAAATACTGCAAAATTAGTCTTTGTAGAACTGCTGTGCCTTTTAATGATGATGAGGTTGAATTTTTGGGTTTAGTTCTGGAGGAACATTGAAATATTCCAATGAAGGACTAGCTTTGTATCAATGTAAAGTAAATTTTTGCAAGCAAAATGTACCTACTATTAACGTTCTTAAAGGTATTAAAAGACAAGGAAATCTTTGTTTCAATAAACCAAAAACTTGCTTGATACCAAATCTTGTTTTAATGTGACTTTTGTTTTAAGATTTTTCAGCATTAGTAATAGGATGAATAAATAACGTTTGCATGGATACCTATTGTCTCCTAAAAGTTAACCATCAATTTTTTCACTTTGAAAATGATCTTTTATTACACATTTCTCAAACATTTTGGAGTCATGTGTTCAGTCAAATCATCGGGCGACAACATTTGTAAAATAACAATTTGCATTACAAATTGCTTTGACATTCAAAGGGAAAAAAGTCTTTTCTGTTGCGGTAAAGTTTGGCATTATGTCCTCCTGGAAAAACAATTGGTATGTGTGTGCATGCATTGTACCCGTAACTGAAGGAAAGCCAGCAATGTTTTGAAAAGTTCGTTTTTTGAAATATTTGATAGAAAAATCATAAAGTGGTTATTTGAAATAATGGCGGACCCTCATTAACTTAAAAAAAAAGAAAGCCAGCAATGTTATAAAAATTCTGTTTACTGTAGATGTTGAAACGTTTGACAAGAAAGTCATGAAGCACAACTTTCGGCAAGCTAGACATCTTAAAATGAGTTGCACAACTGTGCATACTGTACTTTGTTGAACCCACATTAAGTCATTGTCTGTCATTTGAAAATGACCAGTTCCATAAAATCGAAGAGTTATAATTAGCTGCTGAATTGTTGGAACAGCGTTTCCTCTCAATGCTAAGATTGAGTTGTTTTTTATTATAACATTTCATTTTTCATTTTATTTCTATATTTATCCTCCTGAGTTGCAGGAAAGCAACGGAGGCGCTATATATAGGAAAAGCATTTTCGGAGATGTCAAGATATTGCTGTCCGGTTGAAATTATTCGTTTTGTTTTTTTTTATAGAGATATGACTAAAATTTAAGCTTGTTAATTCGCCAAGCAGAGGAAAGTCCCGTAAAGCGTCTTTCCCAAAGACATAACAGAATCCTAAAGACATAACAGGATCTTAACGACATAACAAAACAACCACTCATCAAAAAGAGATATAACACTTTTTTTGAAAAAATGGTATCTTAAAAAGAATTTATCTTTTTTTTTACATTATTCAAAAGAATTTGATTTGTTTTTTAAAACTTGCTCTGGGCCTACTTCCAACACTTCAAGCACTCTTAAGATGTTTAA
This sequence comes from Diplosoma virens, assembly GCA_963680785.1. NCBI lineage: Eukaryota > Metazoa > Chordata > Ascidiacea > Aplousobranchia > Didemnidae > Diplosoma > Diplosoma virens. The sequence goes on along the minus strand of OY796888.1, from coordinate 44,095,806 downwards.
AGTTCTGTTTCGCATTTTAATCGAAAAGAATAACTCTATGGTTTAGTTACTATCAAAATTACAAAAATTATTTTTAATTAAGTTACCGCTATCTGAATTGTTCTTATCAGTTTTGATAAAGAACGGCTTTAATTTTTTTATAAAAGTTTTATTAGTTAGAAACAAAGCCAATTAAAATGAGAAGCAGCAGACTCAAGTTTTGCTCTCGTTAAAGCTTCTAGGTGATTTATAGATCACTGAGATTCAAACCGACTAGATATAGTGCTACACGCAGGAGACAACACCACTAGACCGCCCAAGCCGGACAATAACTCGACTCTAAGCGGCTTAGAAATTATTCCCAGCTTTACCGCGCAAGGAATCCGTAGAATTTACTATAAGCAAACCAAGGCTGCATCTCATGACCGGGACTTACCCGACAAGCGCAAAGCATCTCGCTTAATCTCTTAGAGCTGGATGAGCGAAAGAAGAATATATTGTTGTTAGACTCGAGTCTGATGTTTCTCGTTTTAGGTGGCTTAATTTCTAACTATATCTAAATTCTTATGTATACAATTATAAAAAACTTTTTTCTTCTTAGTTTAGTATTGTTGCCATGGTATCAACAATCGTCATAGCGATTGAGTAGATTACGTAAGTTTTTGTGACTTAAACACACATCTTAGCTGCTTACACGTACACGTATATACCATATGGTTTTTTATGCTTTATAAAACTTGAATTTCAATTTTGTTTAGCTACCAAAAAAATTTCGGTGTTTAAAAAGTAATGAGGCCGAAAAATTTAACCCACTTTTAAGCTTTATTTTTAAAGTTAGTACCTTGTATTTTTATATATTTAAATATTTTGAGTAGTTTATAATTTTAGGTAGTAAATCTCATTAAATAAATAGTTAAAATGTTTTTCGATGTGGTAAATAAATGCTTGGAATATTTTCGTATGATAGCATTTTGATTTTTGAGCACGTTCCACTCTTTGTCTAATCGTTTTATTTACATTGTGCTTTTGGGAAATGTATTTTATGACCAATTATTATGATGTGATTAATATAACAACACAAAAAGATAATTACTAATGCTGTATTTGTCAATAGACTATTCTTTTTCGATGCTCCATCTGGTTTAACTATAAATGGCAATATAAGGTTTCATATCAAAATGATACATTCACCGATCAAAGTGAGATATACACCGATCAAAATGAGACATTCACCGATCAAAGTGAGATATACACCGATCAAAATGAGACATTCACAGATCTAAATGAGATATGCACCGATCAAAATGGGAGAAAAATAAAACAAAAAATAAGTAAATTTATTCTAAAATTATTTTTCTTCTTTCAAATTTGAAAATATAACCGAGCATTTTCCTGTAAAAACCATCATAATTATCCGTTATAATATCATTAAACTTTGAAGTAATCAGCTCTTTTAATTCGTTCTCACAACGGGCTTCTCCTCGGAAAACTAAATTTTTTCACACAAAAAAAACGTTTTCTATAGGATTCAGAAAAAGAGACTACGGAGGAAGATAACAGATATTAAGGTTCAATTGATTGATAGTTTCTTGTAATCCGCAATAATGACGGATACGAGCATTATCAAGTATATAAATAGTATTTTCAATTCCAGTAGAGACAGTTGTTGCTTTCAGTTCAATTAAACATTGCTTAAAATCCTCCTTTGTTATTGCCTTATCATAAACTTTATGAAATATCATTCCGTATTTATTTATCGCAGCTACGACTAAAATATTTTGACTTTTAGCTGCAGATACTGTAACATAAGCGGAGATACCTTGTCTCGACCTTCCTCTTCTTGGGCGACTCACAACACTAAATCCCACATCACCTAAAAAGATAAAGTTTTGTGTTCTGTTGTAGATTCAAGATGCCTAAATTTTGCATCATATTCTTCTCTCATATTTAAGGTCCTTTCATCGTTTCTTTTTTCAGTAACAGACACAACAGAATTCATTGTGTGGTGAAAATCTTTTAGAACACGCTGTATTGTGCTGCTGGAAACTCTGATTAAAAAATGTTTATAAACCTTGTTTATAAGATCAGAAATATGCATTAGACAATCTTGATCCACCCACAATAGAATTTTGTTTTTCCGATCTGCTGAGAGTTTTGATCGTAAATCACCTCCCCTATTTTCACTCCAACTTCACCTGTTGAATTAAACCGTTTTAAAATTCTCCAAACAGATTTGTAATTAATGGACAACATTCTCGAGATTTCCACAGCAGGCCTCCCCTGTAAACTGAGATCAACTATTCTCTGTCTTGTTTCTTCTGAGATGTTTTTTTTTTTCTTGAACTTCTTGGAACTTCATTAGACATTGTAAGAATTAAACACGCTACGCAACAACACTCTAACTGATCCTCATTATTACCTGCAATAGATATGCATTGATGATGAAAAAAATTTTAGATATATGTTTATATATTTTACAAGGGTCATTCAAGGGTCATACGAGGGTCACTTGATGCTCTGTGAATTTCATTTTGATCTCATTTTGATCGATGCATATCTCATTATGATCAATGCATATCTCATTTTGATTGGTGCATATCTCATTTTGATTGATGCATATCTCATTTTGATCGGTGCATATCTCATTTTGATTGATACATATCTCATTTTGATCGATGCATATCTCGTTTTGATCGATGCATATCTCATTTTGATTGGTGCATATCTCATTTTGATCGATGCATATCTCATTTTGGTCGGTGCATATTTCATTTTGATTGATGCATATCTCATTTTAATCGATGCATATCTCGTTTTGATCGATGCATATCTCATTATGATCAATGAATATCTCATTTTGATTGGTGCATTCTCATTTTGATCGATGCATATCTCATTTTGATCGATGCTTATCTTATTTTGATTGATGCATATCTCATTTTGATCGATGCATATCTCATTTTGATCGATGCATATCTCATTTTGATCGATGCATATCTCATTTTGATCAATGTATATCTCATTTTGATTGATGCATATCTCATTTTAATCGATGCATATCTCGTTTTGATCGATGCATATCTCATTATGATCAATGAATATCTCATTTTGATTGGTGCATTCTCATTTTGATCGATGCATATCTCATTTTGATCGATGCTTATCTTATTTTGATTGATGCATATCTCATTTTGATCGATGCATATCTCATTTTGATCGATGCATATCTCATTTTGATCGATGCATATCTCATTTTGATCAATGTATATCTCATTTTGATTGGTGCATTCTCATTTTGATTGATGCATATCTTATTTTGATTGATGCATATCTCATTTTGATTGATGCATATCTCATTTTGATCGATGCATATCTCATTTTGATCGATGCATATCTCATTTTGATCGATGCATATCTCATTATGATCAATGCATATCTCATTTTGATTGGTGCATTCTCATTTTGATTGATGCATATCTCATTTTGATCGATGCATATCTCATTTTGATCGGTGCATATCTCATTTTGATTGATGCATATCTCATTTTGATCGATGCATATCTCATTTTGATCGATGCATATCTCATTTTGATCAATGCATATCTCGTTTTGATCGATGCATATCTCATTTTGATCGGTGCATATCTTACTTCGATGGGTGAATGTCTCATTTTGATCGGCAAACCCTATAATATACAACTCAACAACAATCTGAAATGAACCGTAAATGTTTTACATGAAAGTCAAAGACTAAATGTTGTCTGGTTCATGACTTGATAGAAAAAATCTTGAAAATTCAAATTTAAAAAAATTATTTTAAACAAAGGTTTTTTTTGCAATCATTTAGAATAGAATCTGACTTTTGCAAATTTACTCTTTTTGATACCTATTTTTAAATGTATATTATTATTTTATTTTAATGGTGCTTAACTATATGTGTCTTAAAATTAATCAGTTAACACTGATGATGGATTTAGGTCATTCAAAATACTTTTTTTTCGGAAGAAAAATAATTGTTTATTTAACAAAAAAAATAAGATTATGGTTTTTTTTAAATAATTCCGGACCTTAGTTGATTTCTAAAAAAACTCAGAAAATGTACAACAAAACTTAAACAAATGAAAATATTATCACTTAATTTTCATCAAACTCGAAAACATTTTAATCAATCTCTGATGGTAAATTGATAAATTTGTTGCAAAAATAAAAATTATCTGCAATATTAAAATTACTCGGTTTTACGAGAAGTCCAAGAAAATTGCTGACGGCCCTCCAAGGAGTTCACGAAACCCAGTTTAAGAACTATTGATCAATATATGCTTAATTTCACTAACATTTTAATTGCGGAATGATTTTACAAATGACAGATAAAAATCATTTTCAACGAGACAGCAGTATCTGGGTATGACCAAAATCAAGCTGTGGTGATTAATTGACAGCTGTTCAATTTTAAAAGTCCCAACATTGTCCTACAAGTCAAGAGTTTAAATATTAAAGTGGTTCGAAAAGCAGCCTAGGTTTGATAATAAATGGTTAAAAAAATACCATTAAAATTTTTAATATTTTTCAAAAATAAATTATATTTTTGGAGATAGACATAGGCTTACCCATATCCTTTGTTTCAATTCCATTCTGACAATCTTTTAAATTACCCAAACAACTACCAAAAAAAGCGGTTATATTAATTTTGTTCTTGAAAAGAGTTTCGGAGTTTGTTGAAACATCACAAGATTCTTCTGATTTCGTAATCGAAATAATCAATAAATCGATTAAAAATATCAACACTAACATTTTGATAATTTTACTAGTAAAAATAAGAAAACAAATAAAAACATTGAAATACAAATAAAGAAATTTTCAAATAAATTGTTGGTTTCGCCGAACTTTAAAATAACCAAAGGAATGGACGGAACCATAACTCTTAATTTTCTGGTAGCCTTTAAAAAGGTTTAAAAAGAAAATTAAAAGAGTTTTTAAAAAGACTATCAAAAATTAAAAAATTTATGGTTTTCTTTGGTTATTTTAATGAAATTTTTTTCCTAAAATCAAATAATTTTCATTTAAACTAAATTTTAGCTTTTCAGGTAAATAGCTGAATTTAATTTAATTTTTTTCAAATAAATCAGAGATATTTGCAGTTATATATTTCAAACTTCAAATTGTAACTGATGATTGTGTTGTGCAATTTATTAAGAGAGGTTCCGTATAATTTCAAATTCAAACTGTAACCAGCTTTTCGCCCCCCGGGGACAGTTTTTCAAAATTATATCAATTTCATAGTTGGTTAGAAAGAACTCAAAATGCGAAGTCTGGCAACATAAAATAGGCAAAGACCAAAAAAAGGTTTTCACATCTCAATTACAGAACTAATGCCATAAATTTTGAAACGACAGATGGTTCCTTGAATTTTAAAAGATGTGGCTCGCCTTACCTGATGAATATTACTTGAAGTTCTTTTCTTGCCAACAGATAATGTTGTTGCGGACCACCTTCGGCATGAGGGTTTGAGTTAAAACAACCGATGAACATTCAAATGTTAAACCATGTGTCTGGTTGATGATTTTCTTTTTAATCTGATCGTTTTCCACTTTAATTATTTATTCTAAGTAGCCATTCCATCTCTTTTGCAATAGTTTTCCATTTTTTTTTAATATACTCAGACAAAGTTTGTTTCTATTTTATAAACTTGACTTTCTTTTTGATCATCGCATCGAAGTATTAGGAAAATAAAGTGGTAAAGATTATTGTTGTAATAAAAGTCTAAAGCCAATTTCTTGGTAGTGTGGTTGAAAGCTCTTGCGCGCATCCTCTAATTGTTTGCTGTACCAGGCGTGACTCTGTTTTCCGACTCCAGCTATCCTGAAAAAAACTTCGGCAAAAACGCGGACGAGCCGCGACGGCCGAAGCGCGAATTGACCTCCCACGCATTTTTGACACACTCCGACAAGACCCTCGCCAACATGTCTGCATGTGCGCGGGCGCGAGACAGAGTTCTTCTCGCAGACAGACAAAGGTCGAACTTGTCCTTACGGTTAGCTTTTTCTTCGGACGGTTTCGCGTTCTCTTTGACTTTCTTTTCAGAGTCCTTTTCAACTGTCCTTTGCAGTACTTGTTTGCTCTCGGTCTCGTGGTCGGTGTCGAGCCTCGGGTGGAGCGTACCTCCTATCGCAAGCTGGGATGTGAGTACATCCGTTATTGCTTTAAAAAATGACAAACCGAAACCAAACCTGTCGAAATGGAAGGCTCAGAATGGGGTGCTGGTGCCAAAACACTGCGCGCAGCTGCCTTATTTCTGGTCTACTCATTAGATTAGTACTGCGCACCAATCTGGTGTCGCAGCGCTCACACTCGCCTCATAGACAGTGTCTTGAATGACGCCTTGTGCATAGTCACTGGATACCTGCGTTTCACTCAAACTGACCACCTACCAATACTTTCAGGCATCCAACCAGCTGAGCTTCGCCGACTTGGAGCGACACTCTCCTTGGCTTACCGTGGATCTCTGGACCCTAATTATATCTTATAGGGTCTTTTAAGTGGATCCTCATATGCTTGCCAAGAGAGATTAGATCTAGTCGCCCATTTGTGTCAGCTGCGCGGAATCTTTTAAACAACCATGCCGGACTTGGCATCCGCGTTTTTGAATGGCCAAACCATAAATAGATCGCGGAGTATTGTGAGAATACATCCAGGCTTCGCATTTTTATACCCAGGACCAGTGCCAGACCTGTTGGAATGAGCTTGCCCCGAACAGCTTGGGTTAAATTCAACCACCTGAGAACTGGTGTTGGGCGATTTCATTTGTCCATGTACAAATGGGGTCTCGTTCCTTCACCCAATTGCGATTGCGAGCCCCTAAACTAACCGCAGACCATTTTCTAATAGCGTGCCCCATACATCGGACACCACATGGAGCACGAGGTCTGACGGTTTTGGATGACGAAACTCGATGCTGACTTAGTAACACCACTACCAGCATCTGATCCAGGCAGTGCAGCAGTCTGGGGTAGTAAAAGGATAAACCGTCGGCCCCAGTTCTGTTTGTGTCTGACCTGGAGTGGATGTGCTTCCATACGACGACATCGACAACGATTTTATTTCTTTGATAAAATTTTTGAAATTTTTCGACTTTTTTTGGTTTGACTTAATAAATGTAAAAGAATAGACTATTAAATAATTTTTTTTGAGCTTAAGATTGAGGGTAAAACATAGAAGAGATATCTTTTAGCAAATTTTTAATATTTTTGCTTTTGTAAAAAAATAAAATTTCAATTTTTTGCTTCTATTGAATGACTTAAAATTAAATTCAACTTTTAAGCTATGGTGCATTTTTCCTAGTCCTGATCAAATTTAGAAAGTTTTAAACATTATGTTATTGAAAACTCGGCAGCGTGGCATTGTGGTTACGAGCACAGAATTGATGGCAAATTAGAATGACACGGTCACGTGACACAGTCACAGTTCCTGCTTCTGTCAATCTTTGATGTCGTAGAAATGACACTTTACTGGACTTTCCTCTGCTTGGCGGTCTTAGCAAGCAGCTCCGAATTTCAATCATATTTATTAAAAAACAGCAACAAAAGCAAAATAAAATTTTAACCAGAGAGCAATGCCTTGGCATATCCAAATGTAGATCGAGACAAAATTTTTAAAAAATCGACTGCGGTGACCTTAACACAACGCCTGCAAAGTATTTCTGCTGTTTAGAAGCCTAAATAGAGGTGGAAAATAAATGAACGACACAAATTACTTTTTTTATACTATTTTTGAACTTTCAACAACAAGGTCACTAGTTTTTTTATTTTGACTAATAAAACCCCGTTTTTTTATTGTACTTGGTTGTTTCGTAATCGGCTCTTTTTTGGTAAAAATTCAATTTAATAATTGGTTATTGTTTTTGAAAATTTGATCAGCGTTGTTTGGCTTCAAAGCATTGAAATTCATTAAGAATCGTCTTGAATTTTATCAAAGTCTCATTGCATTCAATTCACGTTCTTATTTTTATTCAGTAGCACCAAATTTAGTTCGCATTGTATTTAAGATTGCTAAATGCAGTGACGCGGGATTCTTTTTTTCTTTTTGTTATTGTTAACCGATATAACCAGGTGTTACGTAAGCTTTTAAAGCAATTTAACTTTTAGAGGATGCAATATAGAAAAGGTATCATGAATAAAACTTTTAGGCGTTATTGTTAATGAACATTTGTCGTGGAAAGAACACATCATGTTAATATACAAAAAATTAAGACAAATTTTTTGCATAATAGTAAAAATAAAACCTAATCTAAATGAAAAAACATTGCTAATGCTCTATCATTCTCTCTTCATGACCCACATACGCTATTGTATATCAAGTTGGTGCTTTGGAAATGAAACATTAATTGACAAATTACAAAGACTGTGCAACAAATTCATAAGAATAATTTTTAATCTTTCTCACAGGGAAAATGTTAGTCACACGATGTCAGAACAAAACTTAATTACTATAAAACATATGTATAAAGCGGAAATTGATATTCTTATGTTCAAATATCATAGAAACCTACTGCCTCGATCTTTCAACAAAATATTCATCCAAAAATCGTTTCATATGAAAACCAGAAGCAGCAGTAATGTTGTTACCAGCTTTTGCCGATCTACTGTTATTCAACAATCATTAAAATTTATTGGACCAAAAGTTTGGAATAATATTCCTCTTATGATTAGAGACTCTAAAACAAACAATGTTTTTAAACAAAAATTAAACCAATTCCTCTTAAATTCTTAACATTTTTAATCAATTTTCTTATATTTTATAAACTTAAAAATTCTCGCTTCTGGTGCTTGCTTTTGTTGCTTTTTTTTCAGAAAATTCGTACCCTATAAGATGACGCACCCACTTCTACTTTCTTTATATTACGATGAATAGAAGACATTATCACAAAGCAGATTCAAATATCGCTTTCATTCTATTATAAACTTTGTATTATTTCTAAAATATTTGTGCATTGCATCTTGTGTTTTCCTTTTATTTGTTTGTTTTTTTTTGTGTGTGTGTGTGTTTTTGTAATTCTTAATCTTAAATTTTTTTTTTTTTTCCTTGTCATATGAGTGAAATGGTCCTTTTGACCCGCGACAGGATTTCTTTGGGTAGGTTTCTTTGCCTGTCAGGCCTTTTTTGCCAGCGACCTGTTGTGTATCTCACCACATTTTTCGCCGACCCAACAGCGTCTACATATGACTCGGATTACGCTTTTTTCTTTTTATTTTCTTTCTTTCTTTTCATTTCTTTTTTTATTTTTTGGTTTCTCTTAAAAGGTGCTGCAACCATGCACACTCGTTCTTAAAAATCTCTTCTTATCTTGATTGCATGCCACAACGTTCATCGTTTTGTTGCCTCTTCCTTTTTCTGTTCTGCTTTTTAGACTTACAAATTTCCTATTTCACCATGTTTTTTATGGCGGAACTGAAATAAAAGATACTGATACTGATACTGATACTGATACGTCACAAATGCTTTGTTCGCTCGCCATAACTTGGGAGTGTAACTTCTTACGCTTCTCTCTATAAATTATAGAGCTGACATAAAGTAATTCATTCAGTTGCGGTCTTTCGCGTAAGACACTATTACGTTGTTTGTAGAGGGCATTTAAGATTGTTTCAATCGCCCAGTAAAGTTGTTTGCTGTCGGTATTTTGAATTTCATAGTTGGTTAAATTGGGGAAATTTTTTATCGAAAATTCTACGCTCTGTGAATCTATACACTAACTAATTCTACTTGAATAAAGGTTGTGTTTAATTCAAGTTGTGAATTTAGTAAGTTATAAGGAAGAGATAGGATTGGGGAGATTCTTCCAACGAACTCTCCCGAAGACATTCACCAAACAGAAGACGGAGTTTCTGAAGTGGTGCAGGACCTTCGTGATGAAAGCAATATTATTTTTGACGTCAGGTCATTAATACCGGTAATCTTGACTAAGCCGATCAATTTGACATACGTTGGCAGTGAGGTCAACTGTACTATAAGAAGATTTTTGTTAAAATTTTATTTTGTCCAGCGTTTTAATAACTGTTCTTCACCAAGGATCCCAAATTAGATAAATTTACAACAAACCTACGTCTAAGGCCAACAGAAACAATCCTTTTTTTTCTTCTTCACTTGACTATTTGAGCAAATTTTATGTTTCAACGTCAAAATATAAAAATAAGTTTATAACGCCTAGTCTATTACAATCAAAACAGAAAAATTCCTGGATCTCAAGAAAGTCACCATAGCAAAAAAATTTTTAACCTAATAAATTTTTAAAAAATCGATTTCGGTTTAAACCCATATCATCAATCTTATTCAAATAGATTTAAATAGATAGAAAAATAAATTCTTTTTGAATAAGACTGACGATGGTTTGAAACTGAAATCGATTATTTATTATTTAAAATTGTTAATAAATTTTCGATAAATTTTAATTTCAAAAGTTTTTTACTGTGTTGACTGTATGAGATCAAGAACTTCTTTTATTTAAATTCTGACATGATAATTTCCTCAGCCTTGGATCCACTGTTGATAAGTTTTCTGTAAGACGATTCAGTAATTTCTTTGTGAATAATAAATGTTGCGTCTGGTCAAATACGTTTGTCTTACTATTCTGTGACGCCCTCGTAGTTTTAAAATGACGCCCCAGTCGCAAACCGTCGTTATCCTATGTTGATTTATTGTATAACTGCTTCCAGGTTTTTGCATACACTTATCACTGACAAACTTTTTTGGTGTTGGAAATTGTTTTTAAATAAACCACAATATAGACAGCAAATTATTATTTAATCAGAAAAACTCTATAATACTCACAATAGGTCAATATGGGCTCTTATTTTAAAAACCGTGTTCTAAACCAAAAAATTTAATTGAGGTATTATATAAACCAAATAATTTGTATTCTTTACGTGCGAAAAGAAGTAAAAAAAATATTTCCAACAAAAAATATTCCAGCCAACGCTTGTAGTGAAAACGAGTCTTAACATAAGTTATGATTAAAAGCTTATTTGTAACAATCTTATTTTAAGCTTTTCTCAGAAAGCGTACACAAAAATTAATCATTTTGTTAAAGTACAAATTTGAATGTTTTTAAAGCAATTTAAATTTTTTTTTTTTGTGACAAAAGCTAAATAATTAATCTTTATTTGGGATGAATTTTAAAACTTTAGCTTGAAGCATTTTTTTATTTTTGAATTGTCAAACTATGGAAGCTTCTGAGCTTCACGTTGAAAAGTCAATTACTTAAAAAAGGTTGAAGAATACAGCAAAGAATAAGGAACAAAAATTAAACTATGGAATCTCAAACATTAGTTATTTTGGGTTCAAATCGTACAAAGACTGACGCTCTTTGCAAACAAACAAAAATTTAAATTAGTTTTTTGAAATTGTAAAACGCTAATAATTTTTGTAGTTAAAACGATTTTAGAGTTTTATTGAAAAAGCTAAAACGCGAGAACATCAGATAAAAACAAACTAAGTTTCTCGTATGAAGTTGATTTGCAAAGTATAAAAACCACAGAAAACAAACTTATTGTTAAACTAATCTCATCCAACGTTAACTCTGCTCACTTTTGTTAGACTATGTTTCTTATCTTTATTTGGCTACGTCATTGATCATCATGTTAAAAAAATAAATCTTAAGTTCTTAAACACTGGCAGTTTTTTTAAAATACACATAATCCATAGACTACCACACACTATCGTATCTGTGATAGAATTGAAAAAATCAATTAATTTTAGCATTCAAAAGTTATTTTAATAACAGGCTAAATCTGTCTCAAGCATATTTTTTTTCTTTTCCAAACTAATTGCATTAACAATGCTTATCAGCTTTATTTCAATTTTCTTTCGTTCCTATTTACTTTTTATGTATTTACTGTTTCAAAACACAAATTCGTTCGATTATTTTGAAAGTTTTCCATTAAGTTGAGCTACTTCCTGATTAGACCGTGCACACGACTAACGTCAGCATTGCAAGTGAAACTACTGATGACGACGTAACAGTTTGTGACTTGCGTACAGCTACTGCATCAAGCAAAACGTGATTGCGTGATCAGTCTATAAATGATGGTTTTAATATTTTTTTATCCTTGTATTAATTCACCTATAAAAAGTGGTCTTGTTCAGCGAAATAACATTCAGAGTACAAAGCGACGAAGAGCCTACATCTCATGGCTAACAATTGGTATCAAAGAGTTATTACAAAGTAATCAGTTTTTATTTTATTTTTGTTCACTATTTTAAAAGATTATTTTTGTTCACTATTTTAAAAGTCAGCCTAACACGGTTTTTTAAGCTAAAACAATAGTTTTTTTGTTATTAAAGAATAATTCATATACCAATACTTTATATTAGAAAAAAATCTTTACGTTTTCTTTTTTAAGAATCATACAAGAGTGCAAGCATTAAAATTACTTCTTTGCAAAGTACACGGATTCATTCAATTTCGACCAATATCACAATCCCACTCACTAGCGTACCGAGGGGAAGCCACTGTGCCATGCCCCCCCTCAGACCCTAAAAATAAAAAACTGTAAAGCAAAACCAAGCAGTTTTAGCAAAAGCAAAGTTGTTTTTTCGAAAGTATTCGGGGTTCGCCCTGGATTTCGATTTTCCTGTGAAAAACCACTCGTCGCTCAGACCACTTACTGGTAGAAATCTGGACTGGACTGTCTGGTTAAAGTAAAACAGTTATCAAAATTTGTCATGCTCTTGAAAGTGAATAAGAGTTGTAGAGGGCAGACAAAACCTTGTAGAGGGAAGCAATATAGCCGCACAAACCAATATTTCAAACCGATATTTGATCAATTAACTCTGCTACTTCTGCAAAATTTTCGCAGCGTTGCCAGTTACAACGGCAACGGGCGAACGGTCATTTAGCGCCCTAAAGCCAATCAAAATGTACTTACGTACGAGCATGCAAGAGAATCGCCTCAATGCATTGGCTCTTTTGCATTGGTGGATATTGGGTGAGGCGAGGGAGGCAGTCTCGTAAAAGCAGTAGAATTAGGCCGCGAGATGAAATACGTTAGAAACCATTGATCTAAGACAGGGGTTCCCAAACTGGGCTACATTTAGACTTCTCAAGGGGTACATTATTATGTGAGAGAATGTCCTTATTTAAGTTAAATTCCGTGTCTGGAAGAAATAATAGACTCAAATGTCTAGAATTTTCGAATCCGGTCGATTGTAATTACGTCAAACAGGACAATTAAGAGGGAAGACTTTTTTTTACAGATCATCGTGATTTTGGGTTTGAATGGGAAAAATTTGTGGCTGCTAAAAAGGGAAGACTTTTCTTTTTTTAGAGATCACCTGGATTTTCGGCATAAATTGGGAAAATTTGTATCTGATTTAAAGCGAAGACCTTTTTTTTCAGAGATCACCTTGATTTTGGGCATGAATTTAGGGAAAATTAGTGGCTAATTCTAACTGAAAGCCTTTTTTTAGAGAAACGTCACAAAATTTTCGGGGACATGCAAACCTGCTACAGTGTCCAAAGGGTACTGATGAATTAAAAGTTTGGGAAACCCTGATCTAAGAGAACGAACTTCTGACTTTGCTAAACCTAGGCCACTGTATGAGCACAATACAGTAAAACACTGAATAATTAGTTATCACGTCGATTGTGACGTAACAATGCTAATTGTGATAAACCGGACCTATAAACACAAATTTTACTTGTAGTAGAGAAAGAGAAGTGGCGGTAAAGGCTATCATTTTAAACGACTAATTTGATATATCATTCTTTAGTAGGGCATAGTTTCAACTATTGTTTTTAAAAATAAACTTTTTGCAATTATTCATAATATAAAAAAGTTAAGACTGACTACAAAACCGGCCTACAAAGCACCGGCCCATCGGAAAAATTTCCGAACTCCCGGTGGGCTAATCCGCCCCTGGTAACTACTTTCACAACAGGTTTCAATACCGGTACTCGAATTAATGATACAAGCTCAAATTTAAAACCAATTAATTGCCGTATTCCAAAGGTTCAACCCTGGGCCCATTTTTATTTTTGTTGTACATTAAAGATATATCAACTGTAAGATCATTTCAAACTTGTTTATGTGGCTTATGTGTCTTATGACGCAACAATGCGTCTGTCTAAATGTATCAGTTTGCCTCGCATGTGCTAAAAATTCAGTGGTGGAAATATTAATACAATCCTACAATTATAAGTCGTAGAGTGAAGTCATACGTATATTAAAGAAAAGTCAAGCTACTAAGTTATTTCATAATTATGTTAGCTATTTCGCAACATAAATGGTGACCCCGACGTGATCTCGTACCTAAAAGAGGACGCTTTTATCAACATAACTTTAAATTTTATTAACAAGTTTTACTCAACGGTCAACAGCGATAGAAGAGTATTCAGCACAGCGAGACGCAGAAAAGTGACTATAAACTTATAGACAAAAAGATAAGTTTTATTTGTTTTGCAAGCGAGACACTGTAATAGAATTGTAAGTGTTAATTTTATGTAGAATTTTTTTAAGTAGCTTTTGGCGGACAGTTTTATCAATTGTATTAACAACAGTTACGGATTAATAAGCAGTTTGTGAACTTTAAGCTTGATTGAGTAGTGTGACGCCATAATGTATTTCTACTAACTGGTGTTATGTGCTTTAGTTGCCCTCTTAACCATTTTAAGTTGTAGTTTTGTATTCTTGATTTTTTACTATTAGACCAAACGTAGATTTCACAAAGCGAGGCCTGACATGTCGCGGCCTGCCCCAATAACATTTTCCCCTACAAGAGCTCCCTCTAGTGATAGAGCAAACTCAGATATACGTGGCAATAGGGAAAATAATAACGCTTCTTCGCCCGGAAATAGTTTTGCAAATATACAATTGCCACCTTTTTGATAGAATGACGCTAGCGCTTATTTTTTAACTATCGAATTGATGTTTCAAAAAGCCAATATGACATCAGAACGGTCCAGATATTTACCTCTTGTCACCACCTTATCTCGAGACGCCAGTGTATTTAAGTCTGTGGCACATCTACTAAAAACAACTAACGCGGCAACACCTTATTCAACCTTGAAAGTTGCTATCCTTCGGTTATATTCCAATGCAGACGGTGAGGATTTAGAGACCTCGTTAAACGATTGTGTCCGTGGCGATGACAAAGTTTCAAACTACTTGACCCGGCTTAGGTCCATATTCGCATCTCGTTATTGTGAACCGACCGCTCTCCAGGAAGACATAATTAAATCTCGCGTACTGCAGTCGGTGGACACTCCGACCAGGCTTGCGTTGTATTCGTATGAACAAAACACGAATTGGCTGCACATGCCGACCGTCTCCTTTCTCTGGCGAATCTCAGCCTGCTACTCCCATGTCAAACGTAAATATGTCATCAACAAAACCGCATCAAGAAATGATCAATGAAATGCTGGATTCACGCATAAACCGCCTCGATCGTGCTTTTGCTCAGTTTCAACCCCTCCCCAGGTTTACATCGCCTCCTGGACTAAACGCTCCTATAAATCGACTACCGAATGTAGCGCAACCATACAGGTCATCAGTTTGTTGGTATCACGAAACTTACGGCAATCGAGCTACCAAATGTAAAGGCAAACAGTGTCCTTGGACCCCACCACGTGACATCGAGACAAAAAACGAGCTGTCGCCCTCCACGAATTAGGGGCTTGGGGATCGAAAAATCTTAATAGAATAAATCCCCTATTTTTTGTTACCGATAAAAAGACTGGAGTTGAGTTTTTGGTTGACACCGGTGCTTCAAGATCTTTGTTTCCTCTGAATTATGAAGATGATTGCAACGTACAGCCTTCGACATTGATTGCATTGAAAGCGTTAGGCAGCGGAGTAATAGATGTGCGGGGTGTTTATAAAACCCAAATTAACCTTGGTTTTTCCCATCTGCTTGAGTATGAGCTTTACATCAGCGATATCCTTTACGGGATTTTAGGAGCCGACTTGTTAGCTTACCATAAATTGATATTTTTTTTTTTTTTTTTGTCAACGACCAAGACATGAAAAGTCAAGCAAAACAAAAAAAAACTGTAAATGCACTACAACAACATTTGGTCGCTATGACTAGATGCCAGCGAAAGACCATCAAGGTCACCAAAGTCAGCTAGCACCTCAAAATACTTTAATTATTTAATGTTCAGTTAGGCTACCATTCAGTAGAAACAAACAAATAGTACACACCAATATGCAATGACATACAACAGATATCAAAACAAATTACAGCTGGTACAAAGCACACCGAGAAATTTATAAAGAGAAAAACAAAAAATAAACAAAAAAAAAAACGCAACACATAAATCTAAAAACAAGTAATATAATTCATTAAAATAAACTGATTTACAGTATTAGTAGCCTACATAAAGGTGAAAAATTCCACAAAGAAGAATTAAAGGTAAAAAAAAAAAAAAGAATACACAATAAATATGATTTTAAGCAAACAATGTAGAAAAAATAAAAAAGAAACATAAATTTCTTTTTTTACATTATATCAAGTTAATTGAAAATAACAAAAACAGTTCTATTAATAATACAGAGGGCATGCAATACAAGTAATTAATGCAATACAATTGTGATAGGAAAAATACAGTATACATACGTTATTAAAAATATATATAATTGTGGATTTTGAAGAAACAGCATAGCAAAAATATCTCATGAAACAAAAAATAAATAAATAAAATAAAAACAATACATAACATTAAGAAAACTGATACATATGTATTATTCATAACACAATTTTTTTAAAATAACTACTTTGCTTATCAGTATTTTTCATAGGCTTTTGAAAGAAATACTTTGTAATTTTTAATGAAAGAATTAAAAGATAATTTTTTTATATCACTGGGTACAGTAGACCACAATTTTGCTCCAATGTATTGTAGCCTTTGTTTACCAGATTGTTTTGTTACAGAATGCAGAAAAAAATTTCCATCAGTGCTATATCTTGTTAAATGTTGATGCACACTGTTTATTTTATCATAATAGTTATAAAAACAATAAGGTAACATATGATTTTCAAATTTAAACATAAATTTAACAACTTCTAGTTGAAAAAGATCAAATAGTTTTAGCACATTAAATTCTTTGTATAGCATGTTAATTGGGGTCTTAATGTTCTTAAATAAAGAAGTCCTTATAATTCTGTTTTGCAATGTTTCTATGGTCATCAAGAGTGTTTTGTTAGCCCGTCCCCAGTTTAAAATAGAATATTGTAAGTGCGATTGAATTAATGAAAAATATAATATTCTTAAAGTACTCAGTGGCACATAATGCCTTAATTTATAAAAAATGCCACTTGTTTTTGACAATTTGCTGCATATGTTAGATACATGATGATCCCAATTTAATTTGTCATCCAAAAAAATACCTAAATATCTTACATGATTTGTTTGTTTAATTTCATTTTTTCCTATGGTTAATTTAAAAGAAGATGTATTGACGCTTTTTTTACATATAACCATATATTTAGTTTTATTAAAATTAAGAGATAGTTTGTTTGATTTAAACCATGAGTTAATTTTCTGCAGTTCTATATTCATATTCTGTTCGAATATGAGTAAATTTGGATCAGCTAGATTTAGATTTGTATCATCTGCAAATATTGTAGTAATACATTTAGTTGCATTTGGCAAATCGTTAATATAGAGTAAAAATAATAAAGGTCCCAATACAGACCCTTGTGGAACACCACAACACATGTATTTAAATTCTGAAAAGTTATTTCCTATTTTTGTACACTGTTTTCTATCTTTTAAGTATGACATCAATAATTTCCAAATTTTACCTCGAAAACCATATATATTTAATTTTTTTAAAAGGATGTCATGATTTATTGAATCAAAGGCTTTACTAATATCAAGGAAAACTGAACATGTAATTTTATTACTTTCTAAGTTAAGAAGAAGGTCATCATACATTGATGTAATTGCAAGACTAGTTGAATCATTTGTTCTAAATCCATGTTGTTGGTTTGTTAATATTTTGTTTTTGTCAAGAAATTTCATCATTTTTTTATATAATATTTTTTCCAAAATTTTAGCTAAAGCAGGAAGAAGAGAAATTGGTCTGAAGTCAGCTAGTTTTTGCGGATTAGATACTTTTGGTATTGGAATTACTTGGGATTGTTTAAAAATTTTTGGAAATGTTTCTTGTTCAATACATTTAGTAAAAATTTGGGCAAGAACCAAACTTATGACATTTTTACTCATTTTTATAAATTTAGTGCTGATTTGCAATAAGCCACAAGCTGATTTCATTTTTAAATTGTTTATTTCTTCAGCTACTTCATCTTCATTAATTTCTCTTAAAACCATTGATGAGACACATGAAGTTTTAATATAGCTTGTGTAAGAAATATCAGAGGGTGGTATCTGGTTGGCCATTTCGGTCCCTATACTTGAAAAATGATTGTTTAATAGATTAGCAAAGTCTTCTGAGTAGGCGTTATATTCTTTGCCATTTATTTTAAAGGAGTTGGATGATATACTGCCTTTACAAGGTATTTTTTTAAAATTGACAAGATCATTAATTGTTTTCCACATTTTAGCACTGTTATTATTATACTTTTTAAATAAATTACTATAATATTCTTGTTTTGCTAATTTCATTAAATGAGTTAACATGTTTCTGTATTTTTTATAGAATTCTACCTTTGATTTATCATTGCATTTGTAATATGCTTTGAACAGTCTGTTTTTCTTTTTTATTGAGACAAGTAAGCCTTTACTAATCCAGGGTTTTTGTGATAATTTATTTTTTTTTCTGGACAATTTTATAAAAGGAGCATGTTTATTTAGTACGGATTGAAAAGTAGTGACAAACTCAACTATATTATCATCAACTTTTGTATTACTTATGTGCACTACCACGCCACGCGGCACTCGCACAGAAATTTTAAAACTGGAATGGCCTTATAGTCGTTGAGGATCAGCACGCGTTATCCACCACAAATCGCAAGCCACCAAAATTTATTCGACAAATTTTCCAACACGATAACGAGCAATTGATGAATAACGATTTTCAACTTTTTGCGGCCAAATTACAAACAATATTTCAATATTTCAGTAAACCAGTTTTGCTGTTAATTCTATTAATACTGTTGATTCTTCAGAGCCGATCTATTTAAGACGCAGCTAACAAAGCGGTTTTTGTCACATGATGTTGCGTTTTGTCACATGATTTTGTTCGAAGCGAAAATGTCCAAACGGTCAAACGATTTATGATTAGTTTCGCGTGAAACGCGGACGACGACGTGGTCAAGCCGTTTATCAAACAAATGACGTCGCGCCCAACTTTATCTAAACAAAGGCGCGAAAATCCACATCCTCCCCCCCAGTGTGAACTGTAAAGTACACACGTCACACACACACAAAGGATTTTCGTGCGATACACAACCAGAATGCATTCACGCCTCACAGATCAGACTTTTTCGGCCGAAGGTAGCACACGCAGCCCCTAGCGTAGCTCGAAGCATCAGCAAACACATGCAACTGAATGCCACAAGAGACTCCGAACGGCTTGACAGCGAGCAATTCTAATTTTATTCAAAGTGGCTAATCCCTCCTTCCAGGTCTTCCATCGTGCTGCTTCATTTTTGGGAAGAGGATCGTCCCATCCTAACCCTTCCAAACACACACTTCGAAATATCAAACGCGCTTCCAAAACAACAGGCGCTACCAAACCCAAAGGGTCAAACAGTGAGCTGTAAGCGGAAAGAAGGCCCCTATGAGTGGCAGGCATTTCAGGCCACGTCACCTCATACGCAAAACAATCATCACCGACGTACCACTTCATACCAAGCACTCTCTCATTTACATCTCCACTCAAATCAATCACATTCTTCACCTTTGCTCTTTCTTCCACCGGGATACTCTCCATGATTGAATTGCAAGTTGACAACCACTTTGTAAGATGGAAACCGCCTTTAGACAACAACTCAGTCAAGTCTTTAACCAAACGCTTTCCCGTTTCTGCATCATCTACACTGACCAAACAATCGTCAACGTAGAAATTTTCTCTTACCACTGTAGAAACATCTGGCTGATAGTCTTTACCATACACTTTCGCCGTCCTTAATAACGCAAACGCAGCACAACTAGGTGACGATTTGGCGCCAAACAAATGAACTTTCATTCGATATTTTAACGGTTCAAGATCAAACCTCCCATTTGGGTACCAAAGGAAGCGTAATGCATCTCGGTGATCTGGATCACAACGAACTTGGTAAAACATCTTTCTTATGTCCGACACTACTGCAATTTTACCGGCACGAAAACGCAACAACACTTCCATCAGAGAATTGACGTAATCGGGACCTTTCATTAAGTTCTCATTTAGTGATGTACCATGGCTTTGTGCGGCACAGTCATATACTATTCTTACCTTTCCAGGCTTATTAGGATTTAAGACAGGATGATGTGGTACATACCACACCCTTTTTGCGGTTGATAGGGATTTCTCTTCATCATCTTGCGGCACCTCTTCGACGTAGCCTTCATCTAACAGCGCTTGCATTTTAGGAATATACAAGCCTTTTAGAACTGGATCGCGATCTAAACGTCTTTTAACCGCTTCCAACCTGCGTTTTGCCATGGGCAGACTATCCGGCAAAGTCACTCCACTATTACGCCATAACAATGGGAGCTGAAAATGACCATCAACCAACTTGATTGCTTTATTCATGAGCTCATAAGATACAACATCTTCCAATGAATACCTTAATCCAAACTCCAGGACTTCGGTGTTTGCCCTCAGCCATGACATTAAATTGTCTATATCCCCAATACCGACATTTTTATCCCGAGGGAAGATCTCTCCATCTTCCGTAACTATTGTATCACGTACATCTTTCAAATGGTCTGGCAATTGACCATGGCGCAGCAAGAAACTGCAACCACTTTCCGCAAGTGTTGCACTGGTGCAAGGTCTCGGCCCCTTCAGAATCCATCCTAAAGGAGTCTTTATCGCACATGGGCTGGTGTTTGAACCACAGTCCCCTCGCACTTCTAACGGAAATTGTGCCAGGTAATTATCATTACCGATCAACAGCGTAACAGTTGCATTAGGTATTTCAGGTAACGTTACATCCTTTAAGTGGTCAAATCCGTTAAGATCATTTCGCACATTCCTGCATGAAGCAGTAACAGGTATTTGCTTTACCACAACCACGTTTCCAAGTTCAAACTCGCGCTCAGCATTTAATGGCTTGATAGACATAGAATAACATTTTGACTTAAGGCGCTCTGGCTGCTTGGTTGTAAGAGTTTCTACTGAAGTTTCGCACATAGATCCCTTACCTCTCAATCCAAGCTTCTCAACCAACACTGGCTCACAAAATGTCATTGATGAACCCGGATCGAGTAAAGCGTATGTCAATACTTCTTTACCGCCATGGCATACTCGAACCGGAAGTATATCAAGATAAGCACTAAACGCTTTATCAACGTGCATACCAAATTCCCGACTTGTAGCACTACAGACTGGCGCCGGATCCTTGACAAGAGGTTGGTCGGGGTGCAGCAAAATATGGTGGTCAGTGCCGTTACATGACAACTCGGCGCAAGTTTTAGAGCTACGACACTCTTTTATCATATGCCCACCTTTCAGGCAACGAAAACATAATCGCTTTGTACGCACAAAGCGTTTCTTATCGGCCAAGGTTTTACGACAGAATTCTTCACAAACATGCAAGCCATGCTGCTTTCCGCAGCACACACATTCTGAAACTTCCTTTGCTCCTGACCTGGCAAACTCAGCCTTTCTTGGAAGTTTCTGAAAACTGGGCGTTACATTATTAAATGATCTACCTTTTCCGACCCAGGCACCTGACTCATGCTTTGGAGTTGCATACATTGCTTTGTAATAAGCTGAGTTCATTTTCGAGGCCTCCATGCTTACAAAATCGGTAAAGTCTGCAAAATTTGCCATTTTACCTTCGCGGTGTAATATTTTAACAGATTTGGAAACCCATTGCCTGCGCAAATCATTCGGCAACTTATTTGCGATGCTAGCAATAAATCCTACCGAGTCAATTGCTGTAGGTCCCAATGTTTCCTTTAATGAAGTCAGACAACGCTTAGCTAGCACAGCTAACTTTTCAAGACCCTCTACGTCAGGTTGCGTAATTTTACCAATGCTAGCAAGTCGCTCCTCGCAGCACCTACTAATAATATGAGGCTGACCATAACGTTGGTAAAGCTCTTTCCATACTGACTCATCAGCCAATTGCTTATTGCTTTCGCATGCATGGTGTTTTACTTTATCCTGCACGAGTTTGGTGCAATGTTGCAGTAGGTACGCTAACCTCAAATCTGGGCTACTAACTCTTCCACCTATGTGAACCTCATATCTAGACACAAATGCCCAGTAATCCAACGGATCACCGTCGAACGGGTCAATTGATGGCTTAGGTAAAAAGCGTTCACTTACTTCCAAGGGATGAGGACCGAGGCAAAGTGGATTGACAGCCCTAGGTTGATACCTTCTTGGGTCATATTCATGGGTGCACGACTCAGCACTATGTCTGGGACAATTAGAATGGTCAGAGCTAATATGTTTCGTACGATCAGGAACAACACGTATGCCAGCTTCTTTACCGCCCAAATAAGGGGAGATTTCCCTGCGAGGCATTGTGGTCTTAGGGGCCTTGTTTACTTTGACACTCTTGCTGGAAACCGAGCTTGCTTCCCAAGCTTCTAGCTCGGCTTCAGCCATCTCAAGTTGTCTCATTTTTTCCCGAGTGGCCTCTTGCTGCCTTTCTTCCTCATGCTTCAGCGCCAAGCGTGCCAGCTGCACCTTTACCTTGCTAGCTCTCAGACTGCTAGCGCGAGAACTCCGGGAAGATAAACAATCCTCATTCGCACTTCTTTCAGACAAGTGATCAGTCACTTTCACCACCGGCGCAATCATATCATCACCTTTAAGACGAGGCACAATACCACTCACATCATTAACACCATCAGCACCAGACACTTCCATATCACGCAACCAAGATTCTATTCTATCTTGGAGCTTTCCCTTTTGCTTAATAACATCAACTTTATGGGACATGGTCCCAGGCATAGTCTCATTTTCATCAATATTAATTGCTAAGCACATTAAATTATCAAATTCAACATTAATATCATGCAATTTAGAGCGTAAACGATTAACATTAACCGGCTCTTCCGCGCACATTAATCTTTCGGCATCAAAATATTTGGCTTTTAAAGCTCTAAGACTAATTATTATATCATCATTATGAACTGCCATTTTACGATAATTAAGTAACTAATACAATTAAAATACAAATAATAATTCAAATTTATGACTTCAATTAAATTTAACAAAGCACACTATTCAATTTGATTTCGAGAGAAAACACAACAATTAAGCCAACTCAAGTTTTATCACAAAGAAATTACTACAAATAGAAACAGGAGAGTTTAGTTTTACAAAACCTTGAAAAGATCGGACACCGATGCCAGTTTTGATGCCAAGAACTTCAGAATTTTGTCCGGGTATCCGAAGAATCCAATCACGAACAACCAAGAAAAACTTTGTTCTCCACACAACAGAGAGCTTGATGACGATAATCCCCACGTGACAGAGATCCCAAAAAAGTTGAAAACGATGTGCACTACCACGCCACGCGGCACTCGCACAGAAATTTTAAAACTGGAATGGCCTTATAGTCGTTGAGGATCAGCACGCGTTATCCACCACAAATCGCAAGCCACCAAAATTTATTCGACAAATTTTCCAACACGATAACGAGCAATTGATGAATAACGATTTTCAACTTTTTGCGGCCAAATTACAAACAATATTTCAATATTTCAGTAAACCAGTTTTGCTGTTAATTCTATTAATACTGTTGATTCTTCAGAGCCGATCTATTTAAGACGCAGCTAACAAAGCGGTTTTTGTCACATGATGTTGCGTTTTGTCACATGATTTTGTTCGAAGCGAAAATGTCCAAACGGTCAAACGATTTATGATTAGTTTCGCGTGAAACGCGGACGACGACGTGGTCAAGCCGTTTATCAAACAAATGACGTCGCGCCCAACTTTATCTAAACAAAGGCGCGAAAATCCACAACTTAGGCTTGTCTTAAGACAAACATCTTGAAGATTGTTGTCTAGATCTTCAACAAAATGCAGTGGTTCAAAAGATTTCATGCACCTAACATATGCAGCATTTTCTGAGTTAGTTGGTTGATTAAAATTTTTTTTAACTAAAAAGATGGGTAAATGGTCACTAATATCATACAAACAAATACCACTATTACAAATATTATTGCTGTTAGAATAGATGTGATCTAATATTGAAGGATTTTTATTTTCAGCAAATCTTGTTGGGGTATTTATATGCATATTGCATCCAACAGATTCCAAACTTCTAATATAATGACAAATTTTAGGATTGCTATCACACATCATTAAATTTATATTTATATCACCAATAATTACATATTCACATTTTTTGTCTTCAAATGATATTAATAAATCTATGAGTTTGTTTTCAAAGGTCTTAAAATCATATGTTGGATGCCTATAAATAACACCAACAATTAATTTTTTGAAATGAGGTTTTTGCTCAATTTCTATCCACAAATTTTCACATTTATCAACTTGTACATTTAAATCATTTCTTACTTTAAACCTAATATTTTCTTTTATATATAGTGCCACACCACCAGCATTGGTTTTAGAATCAACATGCAAGAAAAAATATTGAGGTATTGAAAAATTAACAGTTGAATTGGAATTAATTTTGGTTTCAGATATTGCAATTATTTCTGGTTTGCAATTTATTAGATTTACAAATTCTTCTATATTTTCTTTTTTTTTAGCCAAACTTCTTGTATTTAGGTGAAAAATAGATAAATCATTCTTATTGATAGTTGATGTTTCTGCGCAAAGATTGACCGAATCGATTGAAGTTGAACAATGCTGTCGATTTGGGGATAGTGATTTTAAGAACACATTTGCTGTTCAAAGTGGCGATGAAACGGACAACATCATTCTAGCAGAACTGAAAAACGAGTATCCTAAAGTTTTCGATGCAGCACTTCGTGAACAGTGTTGTAAACATTCAGTAGTTGCGTCAATAGAAACTTCATCGGAAGAGCCAATTTCTTGTAAAGCTCAAGCAGATTAAGTCCTAAGAAATTTCGAGCATTGGGTGAGGAACTAAAAAGGTTATGCGATCAAGGGATCCTTGAAAAGAGCCAGGGCGCCTTGTCTTCGCCGATCGTGATGGTAAGAAAGAAATCTAGAGGCTGGAGACTTTGTGCTGACCTCACAAACTTAAACAAAGTGCTGAAACCAAAGAAATATGCTTTGCCACATGTTAGTGACTTTACATCCCTAGCACACGGTTGCAACTTATTCTCTTCCATTGATATCGCGGATGCGTATTATAACATCTGAGTAGGGTCAGGAGATAGACATAAATTGACAATCACAACTCCTCTGGGAGATTATCAGTACAATTTCTTACCGATGGGTTTAGCTTCTAGTTCAACTTACTTTCAACTACTAATGAACGAAGTCTTAAGCGGTTTACCGCATGTTTTCAGCTATTTGGATAACTTAATCGTAATGTTTAAAACTCTTTTAGAACACAGACAAACGCTGAAAACTGTTATCTCTAGGCTACGTGAACACGGTCTAGTAGTAAATGCTAAAAAGTGCAATTTGGGAGTGCAGAAACTTTCGTTTTTGGGTTTTCATGTATCTTCCGAAGGATTAAAACCGTTGCAATCGAAAATCGAAGCTATTTAGAACTTTGTCACACCTACCAACAAAACTACTTAAATCATATTCAGGTATGTACCAATACTATGCCAGATTTATTAAAGGTTCAACGAAATTTTTGCAGCCTCTTTATGACCTCGTTAATTCTACCGCCAGTTCACACCGCTTGATATGGTCAACAGAATCACTTCAGTGCTTTCAGGACAGTAAGGAAGCCCTATCTTCAGCAACTACGTTAGTCTTTCCTGACCCTCATGCTCAAACAGAACTCGTTGTGGATGCATCTGAATCTAGCATCGGCGCAACTCTGCAACAAGATAAAGATGGCGAGTGACGACCCATTGCATTTTGATCAAAAGCTTTGAATAAGTCCCAAAAGTCGTGGTCGACGTTTGAAAGAGAGCTATGCTGCTATAAAACACTTTAGTTATTTTTTAGATTTTACAGTATTTTAAAAACTGATTATCGCCCAATAGTTAGCAAATTTCACAGTTATACGCTCGCTCAGTCACCACGCCAACACAGATATTTCGATTTTATAGCGCAAATGACTAGCCTCGTGGAATATATACCGGGTGCAGAAAACCCGGCTGATATTCTATAAAGGATTCCCCATGAAGAGCAATTACTCAGCGCTATTGTCCCTGACGAGCCAAGTTTAGATTATCTTCGAATTGCATTGATGCAGAAATTGGATCCTGAAATAGAAAGTCTTGCGAGGTGGTCAATCAGAAAAAGCTGCCTCATTACAGCCAATAGAAATTCGCCTAGCAGATCACGATGTTTCGTCGCACTGCGATCAAGCTTATTCACAATTGCTTCCTATTATCCCTCAAAAGCTACGTTGCGATGTTTTTAAATTATATCACTTCTGGTTACACCCTGATGCCCAAACTGGAATTAAGATAATTAGCTCTCGTTTTGTTTGGGACGGCATGAAACGTGATATTAGACAATGAACTTGGGAGTGCCAAGCTTGTACCAGACCGAAAATTCAGCGTCACAATGTCGCGCCTCTGGATAACGTAGCGCCCTCATCCAAGGATCGCTTTGCAAACGTGTATGTGGATATCACGGGTCCACTTGGGGGAAAAACAATGGTTACAACTATTTACTCGTAGTGATTGATCGTTTTTCTCAATTCATGAACGCAATACCACTAGCTGGCATAACGGCAGAGGAATGTGTTGACGCTTTTATTCGACACTGAAGGGGTTTGGTTAGGTTGTTCGAAACATATTTATACGGATCGCGGGACCCAGTTCACTTTAGTCATGTGGCTAAACATGTGCCACTACCTTGGGTCGCAGGCTCATCATTCCATCGCTTATCACCCACAAGCGCAGGGACTAGTGGAACCCTTAAATAGGACTCTAAAGAGCAGCCTCAAGTGCCATGATAATCCAACTGATTGGCTCGACCATTTACCCTGGGTTTTAATGGCCCTTAGAACAGCCCCAAAAAAGACTTAAAAGGCTTCACCCTGTTATGAGTTCCACTAGTATCTGCAGTTAGTTTTTTTTATTTATACGGAGTTACACGATAGTTATACGACTGAATCTGTAAGTTATACTAATAATTTATCACGCGGTTAACCACACTTATCAAACCAGAGAGAAGAAGGCAGTAGAGCCGTGCGCTATGACGTCACATACTATAACAACCCCCTTTTAAAAAGCTTTTTAGCGAAAAGGTTGTCTAAGAAAAATATTAGTACGTTGTACGAGCCCGATAAATAAACATGCAACAAACTATATACAATACGGCACAAGCGTTATGAGTTTTACGCTACTTCATACAAAATCCCTTAAATGATTAGGAAAGCGTTTTTGTCTCACGCTTCGCCGCGAGGTTGGAGATGGTGGAAAGACTTCATCTTCAAAATGGACGTCATCATTTCCTGTCAAAATGGACGCCATCATTCGTTATCATCTTTCGTTCATCATCATTCGTTCAAAATGGACGCCATCATTTGTCATCATCTGATGTCATCATTTCCTCTTTGGGGTCTCCCCCTTCGGTGGGGAGAGGGCGAATAAAACGTCTATTGCGCCAACAGACTCGACCGCTCAGTAGTTTTATGTGATAATCACGGTTTCTCCCGACGCCGATGATGAGTCCCGATCGCAACATTTTTTTGTAATATGGTCTTGAATTCGAACATGTTGTCCGATTTTTAGTGGGTTGAGGTGTTTTGCGCGTTTATTGTATTCGGTTTCTGCAGCCACTTGTAGATTTGATAAAGCTGCGTCCCACTTGTCGAATTTGTTTTGCCAATCTTCCTTGAAATATTTCAGTTTAGCTGGGACGATTGAACGTAGCGTGGCGCCGTATAAAATTTCGGCTGGTGATAACCCATGGGCCTTGGGTGTGTTAACCCATTCGATTAGGCCGCTGCTAAATTCATCGCAGTCGAGACTACCATGCTCAGCAGTTTTGGCAACAAGGTGCTTCATGGCTTTCACTGCTGCTTCTGCGTGTCCGTTTGACTGTGGGTAATGTGGAGTACTTATGGTCCATCCCGACAGACGGTCTACATAAACCAGGTAAGTCTTACCGGCATAATAAAATAAATCTGCAGATACGTCTTCAAAGGGTCTTGATGGGAGGGGATCGCGTTGTAATGGTTCCTGTTGCAAGCTTGGCTGGTGCTCTTGGCATTTCGTGCAGGCTTCAACGGTATTTTTGATGTCGCTATTGATTCCTGGCCAGTACACTATTTGACGCGCTCTTTGTTTTGTTCTTTCGATGCCTTGATGTGAGGCATGTAGCTTTGTCAGTATTTCTTTTCTTTTCTGTACCGGCACCACAATGCGATGGCTGTTCAGGAGAATTAATCCATCTTCAAAAGTAAGCTGATCTTTCAGCTTTTTGAAAGGTTGAGCTAATGGATATTCGTTTCCTTTTGAAAAGTTGCTTTTAATAGCAGTGATTAATTGTTGTGCTGCTTCGTCCTGCTGAGTACTTTCTTTTAAGTCTTCCAGCATTGGATCGATAAATGTTTCTTTTGTAACTTCTGTGTCTTTTCCTCTCAGAATTGTAGAAACGTTTTTGCAGATCATTTTGGTTGTGTCTACGTTTATGATATCTTCTGGTTCTGAGTCGCGGCACGGTGCTCGTGACAACGCGTGGGGGATCACATGGTCTTTGCCTTTTCTCCAGGTGGTGTGGAATATAAAAGCGCTGAGTTTTTCTTTAAGTCTCTAAATCCTGGGATTATCCACCATATCGAGTGTCTGGGTATTCAGGATTGACTCTAATGGCTTGTGATCTACTATCAGCTCGAAATTGGGTAAGCCTTGCAGATATATGCGGCATTTACGCATAGCCCAAACAACAGCGAGCAATTCCAGTTCAACCATAGCGTAGTTGGACTCAGTCTCAGTTATAAAACGTGATCCTGCTTGAACCAATTTCCACGTTTCTTGATGTTTTTGCAAAAGTGCAAAACCTAAACCTTTCAACCGAGATGCATCTGTTTGCAGCATCGTTTCCAGATTGGGGTCGAATGCAACCAAAATATGGAGGCTACAAAGAATTTCTTTTGTCTTTGTAAATGCTTCTTCATGCTGGGGTGACCAGAGAAAAGCATTTTTTGGTTTGAGCAAGTCCCGAAGTGGGCCTGCTGCTTCACTGAGTAGGTGAGTAAATCCGCCCAGCTGGTTTGCCATACCCATAAAAGATCGTAATTCAGTTATGTTTGTTGGAGCAGGAAATTCAGAGATTGCTTCAATTTTCGTGGGGTCTGCTTTAATACCGTCGCTGCTCACTATATATCCGACATATCTCACAGCACTTTGTAGTAACTGCACTTTCTTCGGATTAAGAGTAATACCGTGTTCTCGACATCTGTTTAGTACAGCCACTACGGTATTCAAGTGCTCCTGTGCGGTTTCGCCTTGAATAAGAATGTCATCTACCACTTTTTCGACTTTTTCAATGCCTTGCAGAGCTTCATCGCCTCTTGCGCAATATTCGTCTTGAGAAGAAGCTAGTCCCATTGGAGCTCGAAGGAATTTAAATCTTCCAAACGGCGTAATAAATGTGGTAAAGTCTTGACTTTCTTTTTCTAAAGGTACTTGCCAGTATCCTTTAGTGGCGTCTAATGTTGAGAAAAATTTAGACGAAGAAGAAATATTCGAAATAGCTTCGGCAGGTGATTTAGATGGATAATATGGACGGCGTACGTATTTGTTCAATTTCTGCAAATCAATACAGAGACGAATTCCACCATTGGGTTTTTGTACAACAACCATAGGGTGCACCCAATCAGTTGCTTCTGTTACTGGTGCAATGACTCCGGCTTGTACAAGTTGGTCAAGCTCTGTCTTCACCATCCTTCTGAAAGCTAAAGGTATTTGGCGTGGAACAGGTAAAGCAAATGGAACAGCATCATTTTTCAAGGAAATTTTCATGGGTTTACTGTTCATTTCCCGTAATGTTGTGTCTTCAGAAAACACATCGCTGTACGATTTTATCAACTTGTTCTCTATTTTACTAATTTCTGCTTCAGTTGGGTTCTCTGATATAATGAATCTTGTGTTCTCTGCTTTTAATATGCTTGCTAATTTTAGAGTGTGTTTTTGATGAATTTATCGGTTGAGGATACGTGTCAGGTAGAATGTTAACCTGTTGACATACGTACCAAGCAAGCAAAAAATCTTCTACCTCAGGACAGACGTAAATGGTTTCTTCCACGAATCGGCCGCAGTATTCGATGATGCATGGGAAGGTCCTCACGCATGTTACGGTCTGCCGATTTACTGCACTAAGAGTGTCTTGACCTGGCGGCATTAAATTATCAAGATCTATTCCGAGCCGTTGAATGATGTTTACCCCAACAAGACTTGCTTCGGCACTTGTGTCTGGTGTAGCTTCTGTGGAACCTAACGGGTTACGATGTTTAAGAGAAAAAAGATTAACAGTTATTTTGGGAGCCGCGGAGTTAGCAAAATTTGCATTAGCATTGCATCTACGCTTTATTTGTCCCGTTAACTTTTTCTTCGTTTCTTCGCGTCTGTTAAACCCGGGTTTGTTGTGAAAGCACACTGATGTAAAGTGACCTTTTTTGCGACATATTAAGCACTCTGTATCCTTTGCAGGACAGTGGGTTTGACCTTTTGGTGGGAAGGTCTTTTTACCGCATTTTGTACAGGGCTTTTTATTGCGCTCTTTAGATTTAGAAAAATTTCGACGAAATTTGCTTTGGTACGCTCTTCTCTCATTCAGCTGTCGGCTTATTCGCGCGTCGTCTAGTTTTGCTGACTCTTCCGATCTGCATAAATCAGTAACTGTCTGAAGATCAGGTAATGGGGACATGGCTAGGAGCTTTGTTCGAGTCTCTTTGTCATATATTCCCGACATGATTTTTGTGACTAAACGACGATTTAAACATTCATTGCACAAGTCTGCGTCTCTCGCCAAAGTTTTAATCGCGATAAAAACGAATCGAAGTTTTTGCCAGCCGCTTGCTTTCTCTCTTCAAATGCGACGCAATCTAACGCTATATTTCTTTGACTCCGGATGTAATTTTTAATTTTGTCTAACACTTCGTTTGGTTTAAGTGTCGTTTCATCCGGGATAAGAAGTACGTGTTCTACGGCTTCTCGCATTTCCATCGAAAAAAAACCGCGAAGCAATGCCAACTGACTGCTCAATGGCAGCTCTGTTGCTACTTATTGGCCACCCTGTATATTACATTACAGTACAATGCCTCAGGTAAAAGAAAATGTTGAAAACTTAGTGAAGACCAAAAAAAGATCTGCACTATGGTCCAAGTGTGCCCCAAAATTTAAAAAGGCAGCAAAGGCGCGAAACGTTTAAGAACCACTGCTGTAAACAATAAAAACTTTTTTAACACTATTACGTTTTTGAGACTTTCTGTACCTGCAATTTTATTAATTTAGTTAAAACTCTTGAACGGTGACAGCCTGCATTTTTTTAACAAAAGTAATCCAAGATTCTTCTGCCGCCTTCTAAAGTTAAGAGCACGATTATAGTGAAGTCTTAACTTGAAAGCCGATTGCCGTGACGTCATAATCTTAAAGATTTGAAGCGGAAATCTGGGCTGGCGCATGTTATTGTTGCCTTGACTTTAAGTTCTACAGTCAGTAATTGCTTTAGTGCGTGTTGAACTGAGCGGCCGCACCAGATCCCCCTAAAAAACTTTATGAAAGTGTCCCCCCTTTTATAGGCAACTAGTAGCTTAGCATGGAGCTGAAACATTTTTTTAAATCAAGTGAATACCTTTTTTTGGTCTTCACTTGCAAGGAACATCATTTAATTTGGATGGAAACAGGTTTTTTATATTTTTTTTTTCGGTCCTCATACATATCCCTTTAAAAATAAAAAGCTAGAGAAGACCAAAAAATATTTTCACTTTAATTATACATTTTTTCAAACTAATGTTAAAAAGTTTTCCCCCTCCCCGTTATATCATGCATCAAGCCCACGCCCCGAAAAAGTTGTTACACCAACTCAGCAACCGTGACCCGGCGGTCTCCGTTTTGCTGATACAATAATCAAGTGAACACTGGAGTGCGTGGAAATTAGCCTAATAAAAAAATTATGTTACGAGCCGGATTATATCAATTATATGACAAACAGACAATTATATCCGCAATCAGAGCTTTGCACCGATGGGAGTTAGTCGGTGGCTCATACGCGAGTGGTGGGGGAGTGATTGCTGACTTTGTAAGCTAATAGATATTTGGCAATGCGATTAATCTATGTAGCCTAACTAAAGTCAGCGTTGGTACAAAGGACCCAAGTAAAATTTTGAAAAAAGATGTCGAAAAGATAAAGCATACTTAAGCCAAAATTTAGTTTTTTTGAATGTAGTCTTTTGTTCAAAGAAAAATTGCCTTGAAACCCCGTGTCGAAGCCGTACCTTTTAGATTACTCAAGTATGCAAATAACATGCATATAACATATAACATGTTAATATCACGTTTTAAAAATTGAAAAATATTTGACTCAAAGATCCTTAAGCTTTGAGATCAAATGCCTCACTTAAAAAACCTTTGAGCCATTATCTTTGCATAATTTTTTATAACAAAAGACCTTATGTAAAATACAGACTTACCTTTCCATTATAAGCATTACAAAAACTGCAGCTTACATAGATTTACCATACGTCCCGTTTTAGCTGAGACAGTCCCGATTTTTAGGCCTTGTCCCGGAGTCCCGCCCAGCTAATCATTATGTCCCGGTATTTTCAAATCAGAGCACACTGGTTTTTAGCGACGAAAATCAAGAAATTTATAGTGAAGCCCTTTTTTTAGAGAACACTGTTTTTTAAAAACGAATTTTTTTTTTTGAACAAACGTCCCGGTTTACTTGCTTCTTCAGAAATATGCCTAAGCTTACTCGTCATAAAAATTGAGGTCAATCTTATAAATATAAATTTTTTTTATTGTCAGCAAAGTGGTTGTTGATTGCGCTTCTTTGACATGCCATTGCAGAAATACTTAGAAAATAGTATTGCTTAAAGCATTTTCTCGAGTACGGCTTTTATTGTCCAAAACTTTTTTGACAGCATTTTTCAGTTAGAACTACTGTAATGTCCATATTTTTGTCTACTTTTTTTTAAATAAGAATTTTTGGAGTAGTTTACAAGGCATGCGCAATACCTTTGTTCACGAAAAAATTCAATTGAGGCGACGGTAAATGCTATCGTCTTGGTAATAAAGCAAAAAACCTTTAGACCGTTATACGTTGTGTGATGGTTTTATATTCACCTTTAACAATTTAATTAACGGAACTACATATTTACGAAGATTAAAATGAGAGACGCTGCTGCACACTAATTTAAATTTAATTATCGCTGTAAACTTTTTATTTTCTCTACCGTTTAAAAAAACAATTAAAAAAAATACTACGAGGCAAAATACTTGCTTTCAAACAACAAAAACTTAGTTGTCCTGCCAGTTATTCTATTAGCAATTAATTGTTTACAGTTGCAGTCTAAAAAATAATTCAACACACTAGTGATGGCTCTACAAAAGGGGGGCCCTATACAAGCAAAACAGGGAGCCACTTTTTAGTGTTCCAATTTTTTTTATCTCAAAATAAAGTGATTTTTTTAAGAAAAAGATCATTACTTTAGGGGGCCACCGTCATGATGCTATTACGAAGAAAAAGAGGAATACTTTGCTTAGAAGGGCCACTTTTTAGGGGTTCAATTTTTTTTGCCCCATAATAAAGTAATCTCTCTAAAAAAAGGTTACTTTTTAGGGGGCCACTTTTTGACATTTTTTAGGGGAGGCCCAGTAAGGTGCCGTACTAAAACCATCACTAGACACAAATACTTTTAAGGCATGACAATAAAACTCGCTACAGCTAAATTTGGTTATATTATACCCTCTATTTGGCCGTATTACCCTATATTTGGTCGTATTACCCTCTATTTGGCCGTATTACCCTATTACCCGTATACAACCCACGTCATTCGCTTCGGCGCAGTGATCCCTTTTCTTTTATGCAATTCTTCCTAACAAAACTGTTCAAACTTATTAAAAACTTTTCTAAACCATAAAAAACCTTCAACCGCAAATTAATCCAACATGCTGGATGACAGACTTTGAACATGTTGTAATTGCTGCTATTCAGGAAATCTTTCCAAGAACTTCATCCACTGGATGTTTTTTCTACTTCAAGCAGTGCATTTGGCGTAAAATACAGCAGATTAGTTTTGTAGCTGCGTATGAAAAAGAAAATGGAACGTTTACAATAAGTGCTCGCAGTCTGGCCGCACTAGTATTTGTGCCAGAACAAGATGTTGAAAATGCTTTTGATAAGCTTATAATAGATAAAAATTTCGATCATCGAGTTCAACCAATAGCTGATTATTTTGAGTGAATTGGTTGACCAGCTCGTCGTGCGGGCTGCACAATTTAGTATCAAGCAAGAATAGCTATAGTTATTATTACTTGCATTGTAAAAAAATTTTCTCAATTAATTTTACACGTAACGTTAAAATATTAATGATATAACTGAAAAACTAACTAGCTGCGCAGTATCGCTAACGTTTGTACTCTCGTCCAAACAATACTAAAAGTAGAACATTTGCTTATTTTCTGCTTTAAAGAAAGTTTGATGTTTTCCGAAAAATCATCTCTTCTCCTTGCCTCTGTAAACCGAAATAGACTTACCGTAAAACCTCTATTTGAGCGCCACCTCTATTTGAACGCCACTATAGGGGAAGGGTTGAAAAATAGAGCGTCACTCTAATTAAACGCCACCTCTAAATGAACGCCACTTTGATGAATTTTTCTATTTTGGCAATAGTTACGGCTGAAATCGCCTTTCCAGGTGTAAAAAGGGAAGAATGGATTGTCGAATTGCACGCTTATATTTGGAATAAGCGTGCAATTCGACAATCCATGCTGGGAAGTCCCTGTACTTTTTTACATGGACTAATGGCGGAGGCCTAAACGCCAACTACACTATCGGTGTTGAATCTATTCGAATAAGCGGTAAAATCAAGGTCAGGCCGCTCGTACGAACGATTCCACACGATACAGCACGATTACAAACGAATGAATGAGAATGCAATTGTATAAACGTGTTGGATGTTTTTTCTTTTCATTCATGAAATTTATCTTTTCGTAATTCTGAACAGCGAGTCGAAAAATAGAGCTCCATGGCGGTGAAATAGAGGTTTTACGGTAGTTGCTCCACTACACATTTCTTTTCTGAAAACACACGTTTAGTGAACGCCTCCAAACAATTTTTAATGAACTCACTATCTTTGTAAGCTTTTCCTTTTTCTGTTATTACTTCTAATATCTCAAGTTAGTTCTGCAACAAGCTCTGTGTCTTTTTTATATGACTGATATACCTCTAGCATCCTCAAAGACTTTTTAAGCAGCTGTATTTCGTCAAACCGTAATTGACCATCAATGCCATCAAATTCGGCAGCGTGTTTTGTGTAGTACTGACGCTTAATATTGTACACTTTCATTAATGCAGCAGTATTTTGCCGAAATCAGACAAATTACATTGGTGCTTTTCGAAAGTAAAAAGTGCCATCACGTTTTCATTATGTTGAATAACAAAGTACTTTTAGCACCACTCATTGCTGAACAGTTTTCTTTCATAATCAACCTTTCTTCTCTTGCTTGAAAGCATTTTACGCTTTTAAGATAATTTCCAAAATGAATCTTCGTATTTAACAAGCAGTTCAACAAGCACTATGATCCAACAATTAAAAACAAATTGCCACGGTTCGTAGTCTGAATTTAATTAGTGTGAAAGAGTAAAAATTGCAATAAGAATATAAAACTGTTCTGCAGGTTAATAATAGTGTTTCAATATGGTTTATTTATTCGACTTTAAAATTGTTTCTTATTTTACCACAAAAATTATATTTTTAACATTTTTGCGTAACTCTTGTTTCGTTTATTAAAAACTCGCCATAAAAAGACGGGATGGGACGATTTGGCCCAGCCATTGTGGCAGTGCGTCGTTCTCTTATTCGTAAAATCTTGAAAATTTTAGGGTTTAGGGGTTAGGGTGATTGATGATATTGTTTTATTCTAACCTTCCTGCTAGTTTCAAATAGACAGGCGCCAAAACGGCCGCGCCAAAACGGCTTCGCCAAATAGTACCCTACCATAAAAGAGGTGCCGCGGCCTGTATGTTGCACGCCTCTGCCTTAGACTATCCATTTTTTATTGTATAATTGCTCTTAAAAAAGAGCAACAACGAAATGAAGTCCAAATGGAACGTTTTGTGGCTGGGAACAATCCTCCACCACGAAAGAGAAAATACAAACAATCAAACGAACGGATCTATCGCATTATGCAACAGTATGATGTGCACACCAAACACAGTATTTGCGTGGAATCGCTTACAATTTTGCAGTGTAAATAACCTGTCATTAATTTCAATTCCCGACTTTTGCTTGTTTACTTTGAATAGGCGATTTTAAATTTTCTACTTTGAATTGTCGTAAAACGATTTGGCCGCATTACCTTCTATTTGACCGTATCACCCTATATGTTACTTTCTGTTTTAAGCAAAATAACCATTGTAGGTAAGCAGCATGGCTCCATTAAAGAATTCGTCGTTGAGTGCTTTTCCTAAAAAGAAAAAAAAAAATACTACTCAGGTAGACTGAGCATCGAACTCGCGTCCTTCTGCTTGCAAGTCAGAGTGTTATTACACTGAACTGTTCTGCGGACGAGCCATGCTATCTGATCAATATTAAACTTGCTCGTGCTCCAAAACTTCTCCGTAAAGTTATTTATTTGAAGTTTAATCAAATTGTTTCAAAGTGATAAGCTTTTAAACATCAACAATGAACTGGTTGGTTTCACAATTTGCGGAAAATGACACATCAACGTCAGCATTTATATTATTTTCTTTAAAAATTTTTAAAATTATTTTAATTGCAGTACAGTGGCTGGCACAGAAAATTATTTATGCCGTCTTTCAATGCGCGCAATTTTAAGTAAAATCGGAAGAACTTCAACGTGGATAATAAAAATTTACACACGGGCTGACTGGAAACTTTCATGTCTATGATTTAACTTAACGTCATCAACGTTACAATGGCGTACAATACATCAGCTCCACCTCATAAGGAAGATCACCATTCGAAGGTCCGGTTGAGGAGCCGGTAAAGTCGCTGATTATGAGGTTGGTAGTAGGAAGCGAGGATAGAGGAAGTCCGAGAACTGATCTAAAAGTTAGAATAGGATTATGCCAACAATTGCACGAGTCGCCACACGGAATGCTCGAGCAAGCGCGGGGTCCGACAGCAAACTTGCCACGTGAACATGACGCGATGCCGGTCACACCAATAACAAACCCGAATCACCTTCACTTTGGCGCGGCCCTTGCTATTATGAGCGCACAATGGCTTCCCGTCGGCCAGACAACAAAAGAAACCTCTGGTTTGATTGAAGTACACGTTTACGTCATCAAAGTGGGAGTGCAAGCCAAGGAAGACTTCGAGCTCCTTTAAAATCGGAAGGGGGTCTGTTAAATAAAAGCGTATTGTGATATCAATGTCGAAACTGTAATACGAGCAAGAACAGTAGATAGAAAGATCGATATAAATTTAAAAGAGCAAAGGCAGGAACATACAAAAATAACCTACATGTCATCGCAGGATTGCCTGAAAAGGGGATCACCAGAACAGAAATTTTGCAAATAATAAAAGCAAAGTAAATAATTTTTATAAAAAATTCTTATAATTTTTATAAAAAAATGTAAGATTTTTGATCGGTACATCAGCATGTTGCTTCGGTTCAAGGATCTTACAACATTACTAACACAAACCGGCCTTAAAGCTGTTTTTGCTTCGAAGAGTGATAGATTGCAAAACGGTTCTTTCGAAAATATTCTTCTTTTATACGACCAAAAATAATTGATTTGTATTGATATCGATCCGGCTGCTTTACTATAAGGGAAAACACCCTCGTAGATGAGTAGCGTGACGCCATTTTAAATTTTGTAAAGTATTTTTCCGTTGTGCCTGGGGTGACAGAATAATCTGTTCTGCCAGAAATATTCAAAGACAACAGCATGGCGCTGAAACCCTTTTAAATTTTATCCAATCAACTTGTTAACGGTTCTAGCTCGTTATAGTCAAGACAATAGAAAACAAAAAAAGTTGAAGTGAACTTTCATCATTTCGATTAACCACATTACACTTGAGTCTGGTAACTGGAGACGCATGAAACGAACCTTGAATAAAAGCGTCTCCATCCAGCACGATCAGTCGGTCGCGTGGAAAATACTTGAGCCATTTTTCCAAATGCAGAGCGTAGTGACCAACCTGCACTTGCTTCAGTCGCTTCACTTTGCTCGTTCTCGGGTCAATGAAAACACTCCCGGGGTCAGTTTGAAGTGGCTGATGATCCTTCACTCTCAGCGACTGCACCTGTGACGATGGCCCAGAGTCAATACCACCGCTGCGGTTCGATTAGTCATTGAAATTGCTTTAAACTTGCATCCAATTATAAAAAATAATTCTTAATACTTAAAAAACGATTAAAAGTCAAAAATACATTCAGTGCAAAATCCGATCAGTTTGCGGCAGCGACGAACCTGAGCGTAATCGCTGAGTAACCGAGAAACAGGATTACGTAGGATCGCGATCAGTTTCATGAACGGATTGAAAAGGAAAACTCTTCGGGGAACAAAGTCTCGAACCAAGTAGGACGGAGTTTTCTCGACACAAATCTGATCTTCAGTAAGAAAAGGCATCTGACTGCGATACCTGGGGGGATAAAACTGTAATTCATAACAAGGAAACATACTGTAGTTCAAACAGTTATCGCAGTGCTCAGATATAATGGCAAGGAGCTTCATTTAACACTTGAAAATTTTAAACATATTAAAACTGTATTTTTCTATAAGCCTGCAGTATGCGAAAAAGAAGTATTTCGGTAATTGTAACTAGCACATTTTAAAACGCTTGAAGTTTCTGTCGTGAGACGGAGTAAACAATTGTTTACTTTAACAATAGATTGTATAGTTCAGTTGTTTTCAACCTTTTTATACCGTGGCCCACTTTTCAAACCAAGGTAACTTAACGACCCAACTTCCGTCAACAAATATCAATTTCCTTTGCAAAAATCTGGTGATCTCTAAAAAAAATAAAAATAAAGTCTTTACTTTGAATTTGTCTGCTATTTCTCAATTTTCGTCCCAAAAACATAAACAAAAGACCCTCGCTTGGAATTTGTTTCCGATTTTTCGATCATACTGTAATAACTTCATTATACATATTGCTTTCATTTTGATTTATGCTACTTGAATAAGGTTAATGGCTGCGTAAGCGTGTTTTAAAGGTTTAAAGGTTGTTATTATTATATTCTATTAACTGTAATATTTGAGTAAATTGTACTTTGTAATGATGGCCAATTGTAGCTTGAAGAAATTATGAAAAAACTTTATATAATGACTAAAAAACAGGATAAATATGAACAACTATTTTTAAAAAATGAACAAGATACTGCTGATAATTCCTTTACAGGTGAAACTACAGGGTGTCACATAAGTCTTGGGAAACTTTTAAAATAGGATTTGAGAGATATACGATCAACTTAAATTTACAGAGAAAAAATAAAAATATTGTTATTATGCATATTTTGCATCTAGTGATGATTTACTCGATATGCCCTCCATTGTTACTAATAACATCTTTCAATCGTCTTGAAAACCAGGTAAATTTAAAACCAGGTAAAGCTCCAGGACCTGACTCCATCTGCTCAGAGCTTATACTCCATGCTGGAGCTGCTTTGAAGTCCTGGTTACGTGACTTTCTTTTTTCCTGTTTGCGCCGAATCAAAATTTCCAAGATCTGGAGAAGAGCGCTTGTGGTCGCGATCCCAAAACCAACAAAGCCCGTGGGGGACCCAAAAAGTTATCAAGCGATATCTCTGCTCTGTGTCCCCTATAAGATCCTCGAGAGACTTATCTACACCCGCGTTGAGCCATTAATCGATCCACTGCTCCCTAAAGAGCAGCTTGAATTCCGACGCGGGAAGTCAACTGTAGATCAAGTTGTTCTGTTAACACAGAACATCGAAAATTCTTTTGACGCTAAAAAGAAGGCCGGTGCCGTATTTATCAATCTGACAGCTGCTTATGACACTGTCTGGCACCGTGGCCTTACCTGCAAGCTACTGAGACTTCTTCCGGACAAGCACATGGTCAGAATGATTACGGAGCTTGTCCAAAATCGAAGTTTCACCCTTACCACCGTCTTAAAAACGGCGTTCCTCAGGGATCGGTCTTGGCTTCCCTCCTATTTAACATTTATACGTACGATCTTCCTTCCATGATTTCCAGAAAGTTTGCTTATGTTGATGATTTAGCATTGTTGCACTCTTCCGGAAACTTGAAGGACTTGGAGGGGACTTTAAGCCAAGACATGTCCACACTTTCAGCGTATCTCTAGATTTGGAGGTTGAAGCTCAGTCACAGTAAGACGGTGACGGCAGCCTTTAACTTAAATAACCGAGAGGCCAAACGTGAGCTAAAGGTCTACAACAACGGTGGACTTTTACCGTTCTGTCCAACCCCTACTTATCTTGGGGTAAAACTGGACAGATCGCTCACGTTTCGTCACCATTTAGTGGCATTGCGCAAAAAACTATCATCGCGCGTCACACTGCTGAGGCGACTCGTGGGCTCGGGATGGGGTGCTGGTGCTAAAACACTACGCATAGCCACCTTATCTCTAGTCTACTCAGCAGCTGAGTACTGTGCGCCAGTCTGGTGTCGCAGTGCTCACACTCGCCTCATCGACAGTGACTTGAACGACGCAGTTACTGGATGCCTGCGTCCCACTATAACGGACCACCTACTTGTACTCTCAGGCATCCAGCCAGCTGAGCTTCGCCGACTGGGAGCGACACTCTCCTTGGCTTACCGTGGATCTCTGGACCCCAATCATATCTTGTATGGTCTTTTAAGTGGATCCTCAAATACTTGCCAAATGAGACTAAGATACAGACGCCCGTTTGTGCCAGCTGCGCGGAATCTTTTGAACAACCTTGCCAGACTTGGCATCCGTGCCTCTGAATGGACAGATCACAAATGGAACGCGGAGTATTGTGAAAATGCTTCCAGGCTCCGTGCTTTTGTGCCCGGGACCAGTGTCAGGCCTGTTGGGATGGGCTTACCCCGAGCAGCTTGGGTTAAGCTCAACCGCCTGCGGACTGGTGTTGGGCGATTCTATTCGTCCATGCACAAATGGGGTCTCGCTCCTTCACCGAATTGCGAGTGTGGCGCCTCTGAGCAAACCGCAGACCATGTACTAACAGCGTGCCCTATACATCGGGCACCACATGGAGCACGAGGTCTGACGGTTTAGGATGACGAAACTCGATGCTGGCTTAATAACCTCAAATCTGTCTTCAACGACGCCTTGCGCATAGTTACTGGATGCCTGCGTCCCACTCCAACGGACCACCTACCTGTACTCTCAGGCATCCAGCCAGCTGAACTTCGCCGAATGGGAGCGACACTCTCCTTGGCTCATCGTGGATTTCTAGACCCCTATTATATCTTGTATGGTCTTTTAAATAGGTCCTCAGATACTTGCCAAGTGAGACTAAGATCCAGACGCCCGTTTGTGCCAGCTGCGCGGAATCTTTTGAACAACCTTGCCAGACTTGGCATCCGCGCTTCTGAATGGACAGATCACAAATGGAAAACGGAGTACTGTGAAAATGTTTCCAAGCTCCGTGATTTTGTGCCCGAGACCGGTGCCAGGCCTGTTGGGATGGGCTTACCCCGAGCAGCTTGGGTTAAGCTCAACCGCCTGTGTTGGGCGATTCCATTCGTCCATGCACAAATGGAGTCTCGCTCCTTCACCGAATTGCGAGTGTAACGCCTCTGAGCAAACCGCAGACCATGTTCTAACAGCGTGCCCTATACATCGGGCACCACATGGAGCACGAGGTCTGACGGTTTTGGATGACGAAACTCGATGCTGGCTTAAAAACATCACTGCCAGCATCT
Organism: Diplosoma virens; assembly: GCA_963680785.1. Lineage (NCBI taxonomy): Eukaryota > Metazoa > Chordata > Ascidiacea > Aplousobranchia > Didemnidae > Diplosoma > Diplosoma virens. The sequence goes on along the minus strand of OY796888.1, from coordinate 44,053,594 downwards.
GATTCAGGCAGTTCAGCAGGCTGGGGTAGTAAAAGGATAAACCCTCGGCCCCAGTCCTGTTTGTGTCTGACCTGGAGTGGATGCTCTTCAAACGACGACGACGAATCGTCTTGAAACATCATCACAAATGGAACGCAAAAGATTTTGCGGCAACTTCTGATGCCATTTTTCTCATCGATCTTTTTGGGTTTCTTCCCCTTATGGCTTTGATTTTTTTCGGAGTTCTCATGCATCTTGGACGACCTCTTCGAGGCAAATCTGCGACTTCCTTTGTTGCTTGGAATTTTCTGATAATGTTCCAGACAGTTGAATTGGGCATGTCTAAAATTCTTGAGATGAGCGTTACTTTGTATTCTTGGGAATGTATTTTCAAAATCGTTTTCGGCAAATCAATTGAAACATTTTTAAACAAAAATTATACAAAACTAAAATATAACTAATACAAATATTTATAGTTAAAAATTTTTTCAAAATCTCGTATTCATATGTTTTAAATCCTAATTTAAAATTTTCCAAGACTTATGGGACACCCTGTACAAGTGACCAACAAGAAAAGTTGGTGGAACTTTTAGAACTAATTGCTTCAATCAAACATAAAATTGGAAGACTGGCAAACACAATGGAAAAGCAAGAACAAGACTTGGATGGCCTGAAACAGTACAAACGATCAAATTGTCTCATTTTACATGGGAACAATCTCGATCACAGGCTAAGTAATAGTGAAACAGAAAAGTATGTAATTTCTAATGTAGTTTCTAAAGTATGTGATTTTTACTCTTAATTCTCGTTTGGATCTACCGTTTACTATTAGTGAGAAGGATATAGATATTTGTTATACCCCACCATCTAAATTTTCAAAAAAACAATAGTAATTAAATTTGCTTGCAGGTCTGTTTGAAACAGTGCAAAATCCCGGAAAAAAGAAACTGAAGAATAGTGAAGGACCAAAGCTTTCATGGTTGATCTGATAGATGGAAGAACCAAACCTCTCAATCAGAAATAATTTTGTTTTTCAGCAATCCAAAAACAGAGTTTTTGGGAATAATTTTTCAAGAAGATTTAAGGTGGAAACCACACATGTAGTTTATACTACAAAAAAACTCTGTATCAGTTATGATACTATTAAGAAAATTTTAAAACAGTTTGAATTACTACTTTTCAACTCCTTGATAATTAGTCACATAAGATATGCCATTGGAACTTGGTATAATGGTAATAAAACCACAGTTCAAAAAATTCAACAAATTGTGAATAAATTTATTAGAATGATTTTTGGATTACATCATAGAGCAAGTGTTACCAAGATAATGCAAGACAATGGCATAATGACAATTGATCAAATAAATAAACTAGAACTATGTAGTTTTATGTACAAATACAAAAAAACTTCTTACCACCACGCTTTTTAATTTATTTCAACACAACATCATAGGCAATGCCTTACCAATAGACACAAGAAATCAATCTAAATTTTTTCCATCATTTTGTAGATTAAATGTGACCAAACAGCCGTTAAAGTATAGGTGTCCATTTCTTTGGAATAATGTCCCACATAGTTTAAGGTAGTCTGGGTATTTTAAGAATTTTTTTAAAGGATTTTTACAGTATGTTACAAAAAAATAAGCTTTAAAAGAATTTAACAAACTCTTACAAAAACTTTTGCTGGTTGTTCTTTTTTTTTTCTGGAAACTTCAAATAATTTGATGAAGAAACTAAGTATGAGCTCAAGACAATTCACAAAAAAATCAAGTTAATAAATCAATGACAAAATTTGCCTTTTTATTATTGTTTTTATTATTATTGTTTTGTGAGCATTGTTGTATTTATATTGAATCATATGAAATAAATTTGTCGGTTCTGTTCTGCTGATTGCAATGAAAATTCAAATAAATTTTTTTATGAGATCACACAATTTTATTGTTTTTGTAATTTAATTTTGGTTGTTTTTTGTTTTTTTCCAGTCATATACATTTGAAATAGTCCTTTTGACCCAAGGCAACATTTTTTTTGGTGGGTTTCTTTGTCTGCCTGACTAATTCTGGGTCTTGACTCTTTTGGTCACAGAGTTTGTTGTTTCTCCCACCCATCATTATGCAACATTCTCTTTATATGGCTCAGTTGTGTATGTTCTATTGTGATACAGTATTGCTACTACTTTTTGTGCTTATGTATACACATTTTATTTTTTAAAAATTTATCTTAATTGTTTCCTTCTTTTTCTCTTTCTTTTTTCAAAAACTAACATAGCTACTTTGTTTTAAAAGTACAGCCACCATGCACAATTGACATTGTGTGTGTAATAATGTATATGGCTAAGCCATTGTTTCCTATTTTGCAATCACTTTGTCAATAAAAACTTCAGAACATAATACTTTGATTGCAAAAAATGAATTAAATTGAAATGCTCTGTGGCTCAGTGAAAACACCACTGCAGCCCACCAGTTGAGAAGCCTTGGTATAGTTTTTGCTATTAAATTACAAAATAAGCAAAGCTTATTATTTCAAAAATAAACAAGATTTTAAAAATCACCTACCACTCTGTCCCTAAACCAAACTCAATATTTTCATCAAAAAAATGTGGTTCATTTTTAGAAACCACAATTTGTGGATGAGCAGACAGCATATCAACAAGGGGACCTGTTCCACCTTTTCGACAACCAATAATCACTGCTGAAGGAAGCTTTTGGGTCTTGCCTTTTGCAGCAACCAGCTTTCCATGGCTGCTGGTCCCTAAATATCATGTCAAATTCTGATTAGCACCAATCCTAAAAATTATTAAAATATCCAACTTAAATAATAAAAAAAAACTCAATCAAAACTAAAATTTTCTTAACAAAAGTCCCAGCAAAATACCACTATAAGCTTTCGTTAATTACAATTTCTTCAGATGACTTATTCAAATGGCAAATCTAATAAGTTTTTTATAATAAACGTAATAAGTTCAAAATTATAAGCTTACCAAAAGTAAAGCTGCTCATTCCTAGAACAAATGCTATATCACAATTACATTCAGCAACACTAATCCATATAAGAAATATAAAGTAAAAAACAATGAACTACTGTGAACGTTTTTGACCGACATTATTAGCCGTCTTTATATAAATAAAGTAGAAAGAAAATCTGCAATTGAATTTAAAGATTTTATTCACTAATTTTTCTTTGATGTGATTGTTTTGATTTAACAAATACATGATAAGGTCATTAACGAATCTTTAAATTTGATTGCAAATTTTCTTTCTATTTTATTCATCTAAAGAGGACTAATATAAGCCAAAAACATTTGCAGTAACACATTTTTTTTTTTTTTATATTATTTATCTAGTATGAATGGACTTATGTTCCTGAATATACAGGGTGTTTCATAATTAAGGCAACGGTATTTTGACCATTATTTAAAACCCTGTAAAAACATGTATAGCCATCAAATTTGATATAATTTTGAAGCTTATAACCTTGTCTTTGCAATTCAGGTCTTAAAAGCTAAACATTAGAATTTAGATAATGACAGTAGATAGAAACATTGTTATCAAGTTCCACAAGCAAGGCGAAAGTAATTCATCGATCGCAAAAAGGTTAAAAATGAACCGAACAACTGTTTGGAAAATCGTTAAAAAATTTAATGAGACTGGGACAACATTGGATAAACCAGAACGTGGTCATAAACGAACTGTTCGTACCCCGAAACTGGTTAAAAACACGCGAGAGAAGCTATGTCGTAATCCGCATCGATCTCATCGAAAACTGGCTGCTGAAGCAAATGTGAGCAATTCGACGATGTATCAAGTGATGAAAGATGATCTTGGTAAGAAACCCTACAAAATGCTTCATCGTCATGAACTTACAGAACACCATAAGAGGATGAGAATGGAAAGAAGTCGTCAAATTCTGGATGAGATCGATCAAGGCACGCTCCCCAACTTGGTGTTCACGGATGAGATCGATCAAGGCACGCTCCCCAACTTGGTGTTCACGGATGAGAAAAAATTTGACATACAGCATGTTGTTAACCAGCAGAACGACCGGGTTTGGGGTTCTTCTACTTCAGTTGAAGGTAGGATCGTAACAAGACGTCAGAATCCGCAATCGGTAATGATTTGAGCAGCGGTAACTCCGTCTGGAAGATCTCCGCTGGTTTTTGTGCCTTCGGGGGTGAAATTGAACTCGGAACGATACGTTTCCGACATTTTGGAATCCCACTTGCTACCCTGGGCTGATAAACACTTCCAAGGTTTGCCATGGAGTCTCCAACAAGATTCAGCACCATCACATGGCTCCAAAATGACACAGACATGGATTCAAAGGAAAATTCCATCCTTCATTAGCAAAGAATTGTGGCCTGCTAGGAGCCCGGACCTTAATCCTTTGGACTTCTATATTTGGTCCATTTTGGAGGCAAAGGTTTTAGCTTGTCCTCACTCTTCTCTTGATGCTCTGAAGGCAAAACTGAAGAAGGAATGGGACGCAATCCCTCAAGAGCAGATCTGTGCCGCCTGTGATGCATTTGTGGGTAGACTTAAGGCTGTAGTTCGTAACAAGGGTGGTTACATCGAATAAATGGGATAATGTTCGATTTGTATGTTATTTACCTTTGTATTACTACATTCAAAATTGATTTTGCACTTTTCAAATTCCCATTATATTAAAAAAAATCGGTTGCCTTAATTATGAAACACCCTGTAATTGTAATATGGTCAAAAAAAAACTTTCTAAATTGTATTTCTACAAACGTTATGATTGGCAAATAACTAAAAAATAATAAACATGAAACGATTCGAAAGTTTTATTTTCAAATGAAAAAAAGCAACCACTTTTTTATTTTTGATTTTTTTGTAAGATTCTATAAAAGAAAGGCAACAGATGTTAAGTTCTTAAGCAAAGACCATAATAATATGCTAAAAGCAAGCAGTGTTAAACAGTGTAGGCAGCATGGCTAGCTGGGTAAAACTGTTGTAATGATGGCAAACACAATCAAAATGGTCAGTTCCAAACTTATTTTCATCATTCTGTTGTGTCCTTGGAAAAGACACTTTACAGCACATTCCTCTGCATAGCAGTTTTAGAAAGCAGCTCTAAATTTTAGTTTATATAAAAAAAAATTAAATAAAAAACTCAACCAGAAAGATCTTGCATTTCTATAAACAGGTCAGAGTATTTGCCTAATGATTCAGTTACACATTGTCATCTTCTTTCTCTTTCATTTTTTCGTATTAATTTTGGGTTGCCATAGAAGATTGCTTTAATTTTTGATGAGCAAACTGACTTGTCACAAACACTTTATATTGTAGATACCCTTCCTAACAATTACTAATGGGGCTTAACAATTAATCATTACATGATGGCATCACTTATTTGCTTAAGAGTAATCATAAGTACAAAGCATCCAATGTTTTCCTCCCAGTCAGAAGGATAAATAGCATTGAAAAAAAAACTATTTGCTTTTTTAAAACCTTATTTTTTAATGATTTCTACAATCATATTTTTTTAGTGATTAAACAAATTTAAAAAATATACATCAATGGTAAAAACGCTTAACCCTTTAGTTACGGGAAGTAGATTCCTTTGAGGCAGGAACGTGATTTTTGGATATGTTGCTACTTTTACCCTGACTAAGACTTACTCACTCTTTAAAATGAAAAATTTTTACATTTTCCTTGTTTTTTATTATGTTCCCAAAATGGGAACGTTAGTAACTATTGCTACTTGGAATCACATATATGCTGTTGAGTGTGCAAATACAAAATTGACGAACCGCTAATCTGGTAATTATTTTGCAATGCTTCATTTTTATCTGGAATCAAAAGTCAACCTTCTAAAACATCCATTCATTCTAAAACCATCCATCCACGCCATTCCATAATTGTTTTCAGTGCAAAGAGAAGCTAGCTAGCAGCTGTTTCACCTCTGGTAAAGTCTGAAAAGTTTACAGCTATGAATGCGATATCTTTTTATGGAGCTGCTCGGCCAAGGCCTAGAATAAGATTTCTAGCATCTGCTAAAGATATTGTTGAATCTCAAGAGTCAGATGACTTAGAAATAGTGTTACTTCCTCCAGAATCAGCTGATCAAGGAATTGACAGTGATGAAGAGGGAAACGATAACATCCTGAACGAAGAATGCTTACCAGATGAAATTGCAGGTGAAGTTGAAGTGCATGGAGGGGATTTTGAAGATGAAGAGGTTGATACAAACCCCAGGCGTATTCTTTGGTGCAAAAGTGACGATGTAACTCTTGGTAACCCAGAAGAAGTACAAAAATCTAATGAGGTTTTCATACATGGAGGAAAGAGTATGTACGAAATTTTTTTACTATTCTTTTCTGAAGCCATGATTACTCTACTTGTCGACCAAACAAACTTGTACGCAACTAGAGATAAAAATATGGCAAACTTTGGAGTTGATCATGCTGAGATGAGAAAATTTTTAGGTCTGTTACTAATTAGTGGATACCACAGTCTTCCTTCAGAAAAAGACTACTGGAGCACAGCTGAAGACTTGGAAGCCCCTATATTCTCAAAAACAATGTCTAGGGATCGCTTTCGTTCTATAAAAGCGTGCTTGCACATTGCTGACAACCACAACCTTGCACAGTCGAAAGTTGCAAAGGTACTGCCTTTGTTGGACCTCCTGAAAGCTAACTGTCAGCAATTTGGAGTCTTTCACAAGAGTCTGAGTATTGACGAATCTATGGTGCCATATCGTGGTCTTCATAGTGCCAAGCAATATATCAAGGGTAAGCCTGTCAAATTTGGTTACAAATTGTGGATGCTTTGTAGCAGTGATGGGTTTCCATATAACTTCGAAATATATTGCGGCAAAGATTCAAGCAGAACAAGTCCACTAGGAAGTCACGTTGTAAAAAAGATGTTAGGCCCTGTTCCAAATAAAAGTCAACACATTGTCTTCTTTGATAACTTCTTCACCAGCCACACACTGCTTACCAATCTTGCTGCAGAAAATGTTAGAGCATGTGGTACAATAAGGGATAATAGAACAGGCCACTGCCCTTTGATGTCCAAGAAAGATTGCCAAAAGAAACCCAGAGGCACGTTCGATTTCCGATCAGACGGCTCAGTTGTTTGTGTAAACTGGAACGACAACTGCCCAGTTACTGTTGCAAGTAATTACTGTGGTGTAAACCCTATTCAAAAAGTGGAAAGAAGTGTGAAAAACGAGCAGAAGAAAATTGTTGACCAACCTTTTCTCATCAAAATGTACAATCAAGGAATGGGAGGCATTGACGTGTGCGATAAGTTGTTGTCATCGTACAGACCACGACTTTGTTCCAGAAAATGGTGGTGGAACTTATTCTCCCATATAGTAAATCTTTCTGTTGTGGCTGCTTTCAAGTTCTATAATCACATCAACTCGGACGGCGTGAGTCACATTGTCTTCAGAAGAGAAATCGCAAGAGCACTCATAAAAGTGGAATGCCCCAGAAAACGTCTTGGTGGATGGACAGCTCTGCCAAGCAAAGCTGTGAGGTTCGACGGAATAAATCACAATCTTGAATCAGTGTCGCAAGGAAGATGCGCGCTGTGTAAAAAAAATACCAGATTGTGCTGTGTAAAATGTGGAAAAAGGTTACACAGACTGTGCAGTAAATTGTATCACAAGAAGAAATAAACTTGAACACACATTGTCAAAATAACTGCTTTGTACAATGCTATTCATTCATATTGTTTCGCATATTCAGTAAAATGGTGAAAAAATTTTGTAAATGTAGTTATTACCCCATCTGTGCATTTACAGGGTGATTCAGCGAAGTGTGCACAAATACTTTTCTTAGTTTTATGTGCATGTATTTCGTCCATTATTAACTTTCAATTATTAACATTTCAGTTTCTTATTATTTAAGAGTTAAAATTTAAAATCTGGTATTATTTGAAGTAAAAATAAACGATGAGTAAAACGATCAATGACGTGATAGAAGAGTATTGCAAGAAGAAGCTCCCACCAAGTGAAATTTTCCGGTTGATGAAGGAGGTTGTAAGCCGTAGAGGAGTTTATAAAGCCGTGAAAAGGTTCAAGGACACTGGGACTTGTGCTCCAAGAATCAGGAGTGACCCTGAAAGAACCGTAAAGACGAAGAAACTGATCAAAAAGGTCAGAGAGAAGTTGAGGAGAAATCCTGCAAGAAGTGCCAGACAACTTGCTAAAGACTACTCTGTGAGCGTGTCCAGCATGCAAAGGATTCTCAAGGATGATCTCCAGAGCTACCCATACAAGTTCACCAAAAGACATCTCTTGTCGGAGGCCACTAAGAAGAAAAGGCTCGATAGAGCAAAGGTTTTGGTCAAGAAACTTGTCGATGGCACGCAGCCTCAAGTTTTATGGACAGACGAAAAACTTTTCACTGTTCAAGCTGTCCATAACCATCAAAATGACAGGATTTGGCTTCCAGACATAAACATGGTCCCAGTTGAGCGTCGCAGCTCTTTCAGAAGACAAAAACCCGCCTCCGTAATGGTATGGGCAGGCGCAACATCAAAAGGGCTGAAAACTCCTCTCATATTCATTGAAGAAGGGGTCAAGATAAACCAGACCATCTATAGGCGAATGCTGGAGGAGAAAGTCCTTCCCTGGGTCCAAGAAGTAGTCGGAGAACAAGGAGTTACTCTTCAACAGGACGGTGCAACCTCCCACACGGCCAACTCAGTTCAAGCTTGGTGTCGATGCAATTTCAAAGGTTTTTGGGAGAAAGGGGGTTATATTGAATAACTTGTATATTTTCTGAAAGCTTATTAAATTTACTATCTTCACAGCATATAACTTGTTTCATTTGACCTAATTATAAGTCCGAAAGATGAGTTTTTATTTGCGCACATTTTGCTGAATCACCCTGTAGATTCGTGCCGTATTTTGCATAATTTTGAAAAATAACAATCATGTTGCATTTTGAAACTTACCGACTTTCTTGGCCCTAAAGGTACTAACGTTCCCATTTTGGGAACATCACAGTTGAACGGTTGTGAGCAATAAAAAGGAATATTCACTGAATTGTTTTTTAGGTTGGAGATAACCGTTGTGATCTGTTTTTGTCAATAAACGTTATTTAAGAAAAAAAGTACATTTTCAAGGTTTCTAAAAATTAAGTAATAAAAAATAATTATTAAAATGCATTTTTGGACATTTTTCCTTTAAATTTTTAGTAAAATTTTTTTTAAAAAACACCGTCATTTTTACTGAGTGTAAAGAATATTTCCTATAGAACCTGGTGTAAAAGACTAGCATCACGCATTGGCAGCAGTAAATGTTTTTTGTATCACTGAACACGTGTTCCCATTTTGGGAACGTTAGTCTCTAAAGGGTTAATTCAAGCTCCATTCAGTTTGTAAAATTAAGTTAATTATGTATATAAAATAGCAATTCTTGTTGAAACATAACAGAGGTCATACTAAAAATTAAACAAAAAACTTAATGAAATATTGCACTAATCTATGCAATAGAAAGCAAACTATTCAGAAATCTATATTATCTATGATAAAATTTTAGCCAAACTTTGTGCATTTACAAAAATAGCAGTTAGTAAGTATAGCAATATAACATGCTTATTTTTAAGTAAAAATAATTAGGTGAAAATGCAAAATTTTATAAAACACAGGTAATGTACAACAAATGTTAATATAATTTTTAGAACCAACACTTTAGTTGAAAGAGATAAAAGTGTTGTAAAAAATAAAATTTGTTAATTGCTTATGGGTCTTGCAACTAACAAATCATTTACAATTCCATCCTAAGTATGAGTGTCAGATGATTTATTGAAAACAAATTTTCAAATACACCTCTACAACCTGTTGCATCTGTTACCTGTTTAAGGAATCATGAGGGGTGTATGATGAACCAAAAATAAAAGGTCAACATACTTAACATAAGGTGAAGTAACATATTAAAATAACAAATCAGATTTCATAAGGAACACAAATGCTTAATAAAAATTAAAATAACCATGGTTGCAATTTATTGCAACAAAATAAAAATGAATTTAGCTTAAGATTATTAAGACACTTACTTCAAAAGCCTTAGATCAGAAATCATTGCCAATTTACTTTTGAAAATTTTCAGAAATTGAATTTAATTTTGTGGGCTTTATTTGTTTACTTCTTTAAAAAGCATTGTTGATACCTGATTGTTGTTTGTTTAGTACTTGCCTGGATATTTTGCTCATTAACAATTTTTTTTAGCGTTTATTTATTTTGCAACTTGCCATGATTAATGATCATTAACAATTTAGATTACTAAAATTAAATTCTTTAATAAAAAATTAAAATTATATTTTCAATTTAGTTTTTTTTTAATTCTTAAACTGTCTGTATTTATCTTCCTGACTCATAGGCAAGAAAGGGAGGAGCTATACATAGGGCTAACAATTACCCTGACTTGCTTTCAGAAATCCCAAGATATAGCTGACCAGTTTTTTATTTATTTTTTTAGTTTTATAGTGATAAGACTCAAATTCAGAACTGCTTGCTAATACTGCCAAGCAAGAAAAAGCGTTGTAAAGTGTATTTCCCAGGCACAACACAATGGTGTGAGTAGGTTTTAAACTAAGACCATTTCAATCACAATCATGCACTCCTTAACCATTCGACCACACTGCCAACAATGCCACTTCATTTTCATTATGTAAAATTATTTATATAAACTTTATATTTATTTTAGCTTATATCATGCTTCCCCAATCTGTTGCTTATTGCAGGCTACAAACACTACAGAATTTAAGTGGGATCAAAAAAGTAAAAATGTTTGTTCATTGCAAAAGTATAGGTTGTAAAGACCTATTTTTGTCTTCGTTTTTAATTTCATTTGTTTATTTTTAAGTAATTCCCTTAATTACTGAAATTGGAACTGCACATATAGTTGAAGAAAAAAAAAGCTTTCACTTTAATATTACACGTTTTTCCCCCATGAAAACAAAAAACCTCTGTTGGGGTGCAATAATTGTATTCCAAGTTTTTAACCACTTTCATGTGGGAAGTGGCTATAGCCGCTCGTGCTTTTAGTGACATCAAAATGGAGAGCAGCTATAGCCGCAAATATTTCTGGACTTGGTTACAGTGAACGTGTATAACCACAAATATTTCATAACTTAATTACGGAAAGTGTTTATAGCTGCGAATCTTTTTTAACTTGGTAATAGAAGATTTATTGATTATCTGAATCATCAAAATGGTATTTACAATGACCAGTTGGGCCCAGATGGTAGGTGCTTTCACGCAGCCTAGGCCGTAAGTAAGCTGCTCATTGATTCTAAAATGACATACCGAAACCAAACCTACCAAAACGGAAGGGTATCCACCCATTCCGATGTTCAGTGTGGGTCTGCTAATCGGCAAACGTCCTTTTCAGGACAGGGCAATGTTAAGATAAAACTGCCCTTTTCAGCGCACATTGCCAACAAGTTCCGAAGACCCACTATTCTTCAGCTGAACATCGAAGGCCTCACTGCAAGCAAGATGAATGTTCTTCATCACCTTGCTATGCAGTCTGAGGCACTCGTCATCCTACTGCAGGAGACCCACTGCACTGATGCAGAGAAGTTGGTACTTCCAAACTACCAACTAGCTGGGTCTTCTTTAAGCAGGAAGCATGGCCTTGCCACGTTTGTCCATGAGCGACTGAGATACATGCTTTTGGACCAATCTCCACCAACATCGGAGATCGAGTGGTTGTGTGTGGACGTTGATGGCTATAAAATAGTCAACGTCTACAAACCACCGCCAACGCGATTGCAAACCCTGGATCTCCCAGTGTTTCCTCACCCCTGTCTGTACGCTGGCGATTTTAACTGTCGTCATGCTGACTGGGGTTACGACGACAACAGTCCAAATGGTGAGTGCTTGGCTGGTTGGGCAAGTATTAATTGTCTTGCCCTCCTATATAATGCCAAGGACATTGCCAGTTTTTATTCTGGCCGCTGGAACACTGGCACTAATCCAGATCTAGCTTTCACTAGTGTAGGTCCAAACAGTCACTTACTGGATAGACGTGTCCTTGACAAGTTCCCCAGGTCGCAACATCGACCTTCGCTTATTACATCACCAAGGTTTGCTATGGCAGTGCCAAGCATGCCTGTTAAGCAATGGAACTTCCGCAAGGCCAAATGGAGTCACTACATTGCTTTGACGAATAAATTCGCAAAGACTTTGTTGCCGCCTGATTCACTTGATGTGGATGCGGCTTACCAGGACTTCTGTAACACCATTAAGAAAGAAGCCAAAAAAACTATCCCACGCGGGTATCAAATAACCATATTCCGTGTTGAGATGCAGAGTGTGAATCCCACTATAAAACCTTTCTGCAGTCTCCTCAGGGAGACGACTCAAGTTTGGCTGCTACAGCTCTGCTTGCCAAGCTTGACAGAAAGCGAAGAGATCGATGGTCTGAAGCAGTTCGGAGCATTGACTTCTCACACTCTAGTCGAAAAGCGTGGAGTACTTTGAACAACCTTACTGGTAGGTCACGACACTCTCCTCGTCACTGTCCCGTTTCAGCCAATGCTATTGCATCTCAGCTGGTTAAAAATGGGAAATACGAGGCTGTTGATCGCAAGTCATCTCGACTTGTTTTTCAAGAAGTGTCTGACCTTTGGAGGGCCACAACATCAGATGCAGTAAATATCTCTGACAATTTTTCACAGAGAGAATTTACTGCTGCCCTTCAACATTTAAAACCAGGTAAAGCTCCAGGCCCTGATTCCATCTGCCTCGAGCTTATACTCCATGCCGGAGCTGCTTTGAACTCCTGGTTACGTGACTTCCTTTCTTCCTGTTTGCACTGAATCAAAATTCCCAAGATCTGGAGAAGAGCACTTGTGGTCGTGATCCCAAAACCAACAAAGCCCGTGGGGGACCCAAAGAGTTATCGACTGATATCTCTGCTCTGTGTCCCCTACAAGATCCTCGAGAGACTTATCTACGCCCACGTTGAGCCATTAATCGATCCACTGCTCCCTAAAGAGCAGGCTGGGTTCCGATGCGAGAAGTCAACCGTAGATCAAGTTGTTCTGTTAACACAGAACATCGAGGATTCTTTTGAGGCTAAAGAAGGCTGGTGCCATATTTATCAATCTGACAGCTGCTTATGACACTGTCTGGCACCGTGGCCTTACCTGCAAGCTGCTAAGACTAGTTCCGGATAAGCACATGGTCAAAATGATCATGGAGCTTGTCCAAAATCGAAGTTTTACCCTTACCACCAGTGACAGCAAGCAAAGCAGGCTACGCCGTCTTAAAAACAGCATTCCTCAGGGATCGGTCTTGGCTCCCCTCCTATTTAACATCTATACGTACGATCTTCCTTCCATGATTTCCAGAAAGTTTGCTTATGCTGATGATTTAGCATTGTTGCACTCTTCTGGAAACTGGAAGGACTTGGAGGGGACCTTAAGCCAAGACATGTCCACACTTTCAGCGTATCTCCAGACTTGGAGGTTGAAGCTCAGTCACACTAAGACGGTGATGGCAGCCTTTCACTTAAACAACCAAGAGGCTAAACGTGAGCTAAAGGTCTACAACAATGGCAGACTTTTACCGTTCTGTCCAACCCCTATTTACCTTGGAGTAAAACTGGACAGATCGCTCACGTTTTGTCACCATTTAGTGGCATTGCGCAAAAAACTATCCAATAAAAAGTTGAAAAGCACTGCAATTCTTGAAGTTATTGAGCAACTAATGAAAACTTTTTTTAAGATTTTGTAGGTTGCAGGATGAGCAGCCAGTAGTATATAATTTCTAGTTTTATTTCATTTATTTACAGTTTGATGCAACAGCATAAGTTAATCTTATAGTTCATCTTTTGTGAATCATAGGCCATGTTTTTTATGGTGGAACTGAAATAAAAGATACTGATACTGATACTGATAATTCACAAAACAGAATAAAACAAACCATAAGAATGTCTTTTGATAAATTACATCTAAAATTTAAAATAAATGCTCTGAATTTCAATTAAGCAGTCTTCAAACACATTAATTAGTTTTTTGAATCTTATTAAACTTTAAGCACTTAAGGATCTGCAAGTAATTTCAAAATTTTGTAAAATGTTTTAGATAATTGAACATTGTTTAATAATTTTTAGTTTTTGTTAATTTATTTGCAACAATGATTATTATTACTTATGAAAAAAATAACATAAAGAAAAAAATGGAGATGATGAAGTGATAGCTTTTAATTACCATCTACATAATTCTCTGGTTGAAAATCGCTTCGATTCACCATCATAATAAAAATGAAACGAATGTGACTCAGTAGTAAAACTAGTGTTGGTACACAAGCCAAGCATACCCATATAAAATGCATTAGGAAGTAATAAAATTTATAAATGTTATTTTATAAATATTAAGTAAATATCCTACAATTTGCAAGCATTCAAAAAAACTACCAAGTACTTTAATGCAAACTCTAAAACTAGCAAAATTGTCAAGATAAACGTTTTTTTTACTATGACTTAATCAAGTTTTTGATTAAAAATTAATGGTTATTGCTATTAGATTGGAATTATTGGCAAAAAAGACAGTTGGTGTAAAGGCCACTTTTGCAATTTCTGCATTTCCACTAAGTCTGACAATATTTTGATAAATAAAAGTTGCTGAAAAAACCGCATAAAACATTGCAGTCAAAATTAAATGGTTATTTAAAAAAAGCACCCAATTGTTTCAATCAATTAATCTCAGTATAGTTTACTTAAAACCATTAAATAACAACAAAATTATCAAAAATTATAAGCTGTAAGAGTAATTATGACACAATTTTTTTTTTAACTCTACGTTTTAAAAAATATCAAGTATTTGGAAAAAAGTATTATGTTTGAAGACTTAAAAAAGTTTTTAAGACTTAGACACAAGCAGGACTGGCATAATTACAAAAGCTGGTGCAAATATATCACAAACAAACCACTAATAAAGAACTAAATACACAGGATTATCTTAACACTTTCGGTGCGAAAGACGTAGATTTACGTCCAAGAGCTGGGTTTCGTTTATCGTTAACCGTTACTAACCCAACAAGCTTTGGGGATTTCCCTAAAATTAAAAAACAATTAACTAAAGCTGGCAAATAGTAAACAAGAACCAAATTGCTTAACCTTCAGCACCGAAAGTGTTAATTATCAATTAAAACCAACATCTGTTCTGAACCAAACAAATTAAAGGGTCAACTATTGGTAAGCTTAATTAAGCTATTATCATGGAATCAACAAGATGCCAATGGAAACTATATTAATGGTAAACCTTTGTAGGTTATTCATCTACTGACATGCAATCAACACATGAGTCAAGAGTTTGATATATAAGTTTATCAAGCTGTGGACACTATTTACACTTGTTATGTGCAATAATCAAAAAGTCTGCCGAGTTATTTTTGTGAAATGCTGCAATGTTTATAAATTGTCAGATTATTGATATCAACAAAAGTTAGCTGACTTATTTTAATTGCAGATCTTAATTTACTTTACTGTAAGCTAGAAAAAAATTTTTAACAGTTAGGGCTCATTTCCATTACAAGTGTGGGAAGAAGTATTTTTTGTTTGTTTTACAAATTTTTTTTTTTTTTTTTTGAAGCAAAAAAATCAATAAAACAAACAAAAAATACTCCAAGCAACCCTTGTAGTGGAAACAAGCCCTGATACTGATTAAAGATTTATTGTCAACCCAATAATTGCTGAAAATAATTTACAGTATAAGTGCTGGCTCAATGCATGATAATAAACTTTGGGTATTTTTATGGAAAAGGACCTGTTACCTTAACCAGCTGTTTTTCATGATTTTCCTATTGTTTCTGATGCATTCTACATCAAAATACCATTAATAATTGTCACAAACTAAGCATTCATACAAAAAAATTTGTCTTAAATATATGTTCATTAATTGAGTACCTATGTTCAAAAAGTCACCGTAAGCGATTTTTGTTCATGAAATTAACCACGATGCTCTTACCATTACTATCTCTTTTTAAGAAATACTTTTTTTCTTGGTTTCTTTTTCATTCCACCCTGGTGCTTAAAGGGGAATTCTGGGTAAGTCTCACCAAAAAAAATTGTTTATGGTGACTTCTTGAAAAGGCCCAATTATTTTGCAATTTTGCTACATTTACCAGTCAAACACACATGTCCAAGGTCATTTCCATTTGCTTTGCACATGCACAGGGATCACTTTTCAGTCTGTCCCATTAGCAAAAAGCAAAAAAATCAGCCCTAGCAATTAGCAAAAATAAATCACCTCAAAATCAAATCAGCAAAAAAATCAAAAAAATCCAGAAAAACCTCATGTAAACTTTCCATAAATCAGGGGATTTTAGGGGAGGCTTTCCCCCAAGTAACTAGAAAGGGAGTAATTTGCAATGGTTATTATGGTCAATTTCATGTAGAACACATCATAAAACATGGAAAAATGATGAAAAGCAGCTGTTAAGAGAAACGGGTCCTTTTCCATAAATTTACCAAACTTTGACCTTTTGGACTGCAAGGTAAAATTAAATGAAAAAAAAATATTTATTTTCCAAATAGATTACTGTTGGCAAAGATTTATTTGAAAATCTTAAAAACATCTTGGTAAATAAAAAAGTTGTATAATATGAGTATAGTAAAAACAAACATTGTACACAAGTATAAAAAGCTACTTTATCTTACCAAAAATAAAGTATTATTATTTGGTTCTTTAAACAAATTTTTGTTCTAAATTAAAAATTTAAGCCCAGTAAAAATGGTCACAAGATTTAAGCAAAATAGCAGACAATAAACCTAAAAAACAAAATAAAAAAGTTTACCAACATTCACAGTACATTAATTCAGTTTGTAATTTGGAATAAATTGGGACTAATTTTATAAATTATGTTTTTTCTGAATACATTTTAACAAGTAATACACATATTTAAAATATTATAACTAATATAATAGATGTAAATAAATATTTGAAAAACCTATGACAGCAATGTCTGTTTTAATATTTTTCAGCAAAACTGAACAACAATAGGTTAATGAAAATACAACTTCAGTTAATTAACAACTTTTTTTCTATGAAAAGAAAGTTGCTAAAAGACATTTTAAATGCAAATAAATACCCACAAGGACCCTAACTTTGCGCTTACTGAATTTTTTTATGGATTTCAAAACTACATAAACACTTAACTTCTTGTACTTCACAGTTAAGTCACATATTCACAAAAAACAATCAACATTGATACTTTAAATACAGCTAAAAAACAAAGCAGAGGTATAAATTAATGATTTTTAAAATCATATTAAAGCAACTGAATACAACATATAACAGACTGAATACATAAGATTAATATTGAAGACAGATAGCATAAAGATTTACAGTAAATTGTTTGTAATTAGAAAAAAAAATTTTATATTATCATTTTGACAACTTTAGGGTTTTTTGGCTAAGGGACCATTGCAGGTATGTTTTTTGGCAGCATAACAATGACTTTAAATGCTGAATGCAACAATTAATATCTTAATTTTGTTTCTATCAAAATTTTGACTGATTAACATAGATGCTGCAATTATACAAAACATGTTAACATTTAATATTATATAAAGTGCTGAAAGTTCCTTTTTTTAATATAGCTACTATTATTATTTTGCTATGTAGTTTATACTTTAATGCAGGGGTAGACTATCTACAACCTAAAGCTGAACAACAGACCTATTACACATTGTACTAACTATATGGTCTGGCAGCATTACACTTTATTAATTTCCTCCTTGCAATATCTGTCATCACATATGTTTGAGAAACTAACTAATCAGAATAATGCTTTTTTTATAGGCTAAAACAGGGGTCTCCAAACATTTCAAGCAGGGGCCCATGTATAGATTTTTCGGACCTCCTTGGGCCAAAGCCAAAAACTTAATTTGCGAAAAACAGTCGAAAAGTGGGAAATACCAGATTGATTAGATGTGAAGACTTTTTTTTTTGGAGATCACCATGATTTCGGAAAAAAAAGGGAAATACGAGATTAAACACCTTTTTTTTTAGAGAACACCAATTTTTGGGAATCTTTGCCTCGAGCCCCTAACTTTAAATATCCGTCCTGCATACATATATATATTTAACCAACTATTTGTTAATCTTGATTAGTATTAGAAATATGAAACTGGGGCGCTTCTAATATAATTCTATCCAACCTTGGTTCAAAGTGAGTGTATATGTTTTTGAAAAGCTTTGCAGGCTGGATAAAAAATCTTAGCAATCCGAATTTGGCCCACAGGCCATATTTTGGAGACACCTGGGCTAAAACAAAACTATAATTTAATATGCTGAACTTCATGTTTATCACTTAAATTTTAGAAACTTTTTTTAAAAAATGCAACATCAACTATCATATTAATGTTGTGATATCAATAGTCGCATATGTATTTTGTGGTTTTTTATTTGCAAGTTTAAGACCACAAACAGTGCAAAGAATGGGATTGTTAGTTGAAATTAGTATGACTAACCAATACCTTGCTGAGTTTGATTTTCGTCCATGGCCAGCAAAAACACATTAACCCTTGCTAAAATGAGTTCTGAATCAATACATAAATTAATAAGCTTTTGCTATTTGTTGAAAAAAACTTGACGGTTGATACAGTATTCAACAAAATCTAATTATTGCTAACACATCAGTCGCCTATTAACATCAACATGTGACATAAAAATGAGTCCAAATAAGGACAAAACAGGCCTGTCCTTGATTGCTAGTTGTTAGATCTTGACTGCTCATAAAAAATATAAATAATAATGTTAAGATCTTGCAATTAAATTTATGTTTCTAAATTTTGAACTTTGCTAAAAAATTTCTTTAGAAGAATTAAATTGCTGATATACGTAGTAACATGACAAGAGTGAACCTCAAAATCAAATACCAGTTTAAAATTAAAAAAAAATAAACATCCATGTTTTTTTAATTTTTTAAGTGTATTAGTGAAATTTTGAAAAAGTTGTTTTAAACCTGCATCATATAACGATAACTGGTTAGATACACTATGAAGCATGGCTATTATTTTGTTATGTTTATCAGCAGATATTCTCTGCTTATTGCTTGGTTGGTTGGTTTATTACAATTCTTACTGAGAAAGCTAGCTAACTGTCGGCAGCATGGTCGAGTGGTTAAAGCACAATGCTTATAATCAACATGGTCTCAGTTCAAAACCCACTCAGGCTATTCTGCTGCGTCCTTGGGCAAGACACTTTACGCCACTTTCCCCTGCATGGTGGCCTTAACAAGTAGTTCTAAATTACAGTTATATCTCTATTAAATTACAAGCAGACAGCAATATCTTAGCATCATTGAAAGCAGGTCGGGGTAATTGCTTACCCTATGTATTAGCACCTTTGTCACTTTCCTGTGAGTCAGGAGGATAAATACAGAGATAAAAGTAAAATAAAATAAATAAACCCTAACCTCAAGAAGGGGTATACAATTGGCATTAAAAATTAAATATGAATGCTCTTTCATTAATTATACTTGCTTTCTATGTAAAAAGCAATTCATAAGTCCATGGTGCATGCACTGCAAAAAACAGAATCAATATTAAAGAAAACTTTAATTAAAATTGTTTAATAAATAAAAAACTTCAAATAAAGTTGCCACTTTTTACCATATTGCTATAACATAAATAGTAAGAAAACATTAAGAATAATCTGGAACAAATCAAAAAACACAAACAGAATATCACTGTTTAAAAGACAAAAAAAAATATTAAAAGACTTATAACACTTATAAAAATATTTTTGTAAAAAAAAAACGTTTTTACCAAAAAGTTGTACTAAAGCAATATTTCAAGTATTTATGCCAGCTTAAAAAACATAATACATGAGAATTATTTTTTAAAAGGTGAAACTAATGGGGAAAAATTTTGATTTTTGTTGTAAATTTACTTAATAAAAATACTCTTCAGCATTAAAACGTATGCTTGTATATATTCAACGATCTAACAAAACTTAGAACCAAATCTTGCCCTAATTGATTTAGGTTTTAGTAATAAAAAGCAATTAAAACTCCATGCAATTTATTTTTGTATTATTGATGCAAAATACTGTGTTGTTATCATTAATAATTTTTATAAATTTTTAACATAACTTTTACTGACACTTGCATAAATTTATGTATTAAAAGCAGGTATCTAATTACACAATATTACACAAAAAATTACAACTTTTTAATTTTGCAAATAGATATGTCAAATGGAAATATATATGATATTTTTCTATTATTCACCGAATCAAAAATTGCAAAGCAAAATTTAAGCAAAACATACATCAACAAAACAATGAGGCATAAAGCTGAAAATTGATTAACAAAATAAAAATTTTTGTTGACATCCTGTTATTAGCAGTTAAAATAATAAACAATAGTAACTAATTGTTTCTATAGTATCAAAAACAAACCTTCATTAATGAGGTAAACAAAAGTTAGAAGTTTTTAAAAAAAAATTCTAACATTATATGATCAAAAAAAACTAACATTATATAGTTAAAAATAAAATACAGAACATTACCATGCAAGGCAAAGTTTATTTTTTGGAACAATATAACACTTACTTAAATTTCACCAAAATTACCATGTCCCGTTTCTTTAGCATGATTTTGAGCAGCTTTTTGTCCTTTTAGTTTTGTGCTGCAAGTTAAACAACGTAAAGAAAAATTAGCAACATCAGTAAATTGACAGGCTTTATGAGCTTCTTCAGCATATTTCAAAGCCTGAACAAGAGCTGCATCATCTACAATAGGAAATATAGTTTGATATGGAAACTGCTTGTTTTTAGGATCAAGATACATTGGATCATAATGAATTCCATCATATAAAAGAAATATCCTAGTGCCATATTTACCATCTTGGCCATAATTATCTACACGTAATGTCTGAATGTCAATAGCAGCAATTTCAATTTGGTATATCTGAGATAAAATTGAAAGCTCAATGCCGCCACCCCAAGAAGTATCACATTGTATCCATACAGCATAATCCGAAGGACTTTTTCCTAAAAATGCATCAGTATATTTATCAGGATTAGATAATACAATTTGAGCAATATCAGCCCTGTATTTTTTGGCTATTTTGTATTCTTCTTCAGATAATGACCCATTCAAAGCAAAGTAAACACTATAAAACAAACAAGAATTGTCAGCAGGAACCTCTTTTCTTTTCATTTGTGATTGAAAAAGTTCTTTGTTGATTTTCTCCTTACTTGAAACAGTGAAAGTGTCACCAGATTTAATATTTATATCATTTAACGTAGCTGAACTATTTGACAAATTAATCATTTTGGGGGGATAACCAGACATTATTTTTTGAAATTCTGTTTTAATTCCAGTTTCCAATTTAATAGCTTCCTGCAAATCTTTGATGGTTGATGTACCATACAGCTTTGCAGATAAACGATGAGTACCACTGCTGGTCTTACAGCGTAGCTGAAGAGCAGTCATTGTTAAAAGAAATACAAGAGCAAATCAATAATAATGAAACGCCTTATTAAAAAGCGTAGTATTTATTTATTTTTAATTTTAAACCATTAATAGCAACATTAAAACAAAATAATTACAATTCTGTAAAATTTTAAAACTGAAATAATAACAATTATGTAAAATCTTAAAAGTGTGCTAATAAAAACATCATCATAAAGCAGGGGTCACCAACCTTTTTGAGGCCGAGGGCTACTTTATGAGCATGGAGTCACATGAAGGGCACACGACCTGTTTGCTACAAACTTTTTAAATAACAAAACTGCATGGATATTAAATGTTATAATGGTGATATTAAAATAGCAGTAATTATAACGCTGTGAAATTATTTCACATATCAATAATAATTGTTTTCCACAATTATCAGTCATTTACACAGCAATAATAATAAATAGAAAAACATGTTTCAACATTAAACATTTATTTACTCAAACATTTGAAGTGCTGTATTTGTAATACAAATGCAACATTTTTTAAACCAAAGAGACAACGCTTATTTCCATTAACAAGCTCACAAATGCTTTCTGAACATTTAACATTATGTGCAATATTTCTGATGAATATTGCTGCTCTTTAAATAATGAAAAGAATGTCTGATTCTTCAGATCATTTTCTATGAAAGTGGGAGGCCTGGCACTGCATGCTGCTCACCAGTGCATTATAATCTGGTGAATAATTTGACACAGCAATTCGCAGTGAATCTTGTAAATGTGCATCAGTCAGGTGTGTTCTGTGTTTGTTCTTGATAAAGTTCATATTGGAAAAGGCTGATTCATACAGATATGTTGAACCAAAAAAGCTGGCAATTTTCATAGCTGCTGTGCACACACCACTGTACTTCTCTTTGTCCACAAGGCACCAAAAGTTTGGTGCAGACTGATGAGCTTTAAGGTTTATGTCATTTTGCAGCGTTAAGATTTCCATCTCTACATCAGTAGCGCTCAAACTGAACAAATCACTGAGCTGCTCAGCAGTGGAAGTTACGTCTACGTACATGAAAGGATTTGTAACAAATGACACGCACGGCTCAAGCTTCTCAAAGTCACAAAACCTGTCTTCAAATTCCTGTCCTAATCTGTTTATGACTTGGGAGTACTTTGTTACAACTTCATCCAAAGCTGCAGATGCAGAAACATTGTCTTTTAACACTGCCTGTACAGAAAAAAAATGCAGCATTTTTTTCTTTTCCACCTGCGCAGAGAAAATGTTCATCTTAGCTTTAAATGCGTTTACTGCACTGATCATGTGAGCAACAGTTTTGTCTTTACCTTGCAGTTCCGGATTCAGATGGTCCAGCTTCTCAGTCAAATCAGTTAAAAATGTGAGGTCAAGTAACCACTCTGGTTCCTCAAGCAGCGATGCGTCTTCTTCCTTGGAAAGCATGAACTCTTTGACTTCACTCAGAAGTGACAAAAAACACTTTAGAATCTGTTCCCTGCTGAGCCATCTTATTTCTGTGTGTAATAGCAAGTCACCGTATTCAGCGGACTGCTCATCCAGCAGTATCTTAAACATTCTGTGTTGTTTTGCTTTGGAGCGGATGCTGTTTATGATCCTTACGACAGGAGTCATCACGTGATCAAAGCCGGTGACTTTCGCACAAATCACCTGTTAATGAATGATGTAGTGGTAGTACAGAAACGTTGGGAAGTCTGGATCATTCCTGCATTGTGCAATGAATCCCGCATGCTGACCCGTCATGGCTGGTGCCCCGTCTGTTGTTATTGATGCCAACTTATTTAATGGCACCTTTTTCTCGACGAAGAAGTTTTTGACAGCTGTGCATATGTCAACTCCCCGCGTTGTTGCCTTCAGTGGCAGGAGTGTCAGCAGTTCTTCTTTTGTAGAAAAATCATCAAATACCATTCGGATGAATATCATCAGCTGAGCCGTGCTTGCACTGTCTACTGACTCGTCACATTGGATACTGAACCACCTGCACGCAGCAAGATCCCGGTCCACCTGCTCTGTCAAGTTCTCAGACAAAGATGACACTCGTCTTGCCATCGTACTTGCTCCAAGCTGAACATCGGAGAGCGCAGGGATGACTTCAGGACCATGTTTTTTATCTTTGAATAATGTATTAGCAACGAGCATCATAGTTTCTTTAAAGACCTCCCCATCCGAAAAGGTTTTCTTGTTCTTTATCAAAAAATGCGCAGCTCTAAACGAGGCTTCAGTGGCATTCGGTGATTTTTTCATCGGCTTCGTGAAAAAGGTCCGCTGTTTGTCTAAAGATGCCTTTAATCCATGAGCTTTTTCTGTCCGTAATGCGCTGCCAGGTGGATAGTTGACATAAAAGTTTCTGTGACAGGTTTTGAAGTGCCTTTCCACATTGTGCCGCTTTGGTACTGCAGCAGTCGTCCCGCAAATAAGGCACACACATTTATCTTTAAAGAACGTAAAAAAGAACTCTTCTTCCCAACCATCGTTAAAAACGTATGTCCTTTTTCGCTTTTCTGCCATGATTTTTAGGGCAAAAGCACAAGCAAGCTAACTCTTCGTCACTTTGCGTGGTCAATGGGTCAGGAAAAAGCGAGGCGGCACCGCTGGACTGACCTTTGACTTAGAAAGACGCGAGTTTGGTATCAAATATTTCTAATTAAATTTTTTAATTATTTCTACTTGATAATTTTTATTTTATATAACAATAAAAATAGCACAATGTGAGCAATAATTAAAAATATGTGTATAACATTCATATTGAATTGAAATATGAGCCGTGCTTGTAAAGTCTATTCGAATAAGCTTGTATAGGTGCCGTAGTGATAACCCAACAAAAAATAACTAGTTTTACATACACAATTTATTTTACAAATTATCACTTAAACTGCAATTTAAAGTTAGGCTATTCCTACACTGGTTGTCCCAGCTAAAAGAACACAAATCGATAATACCATTTAAACACGATAACGCCGGTTTAACTAACTCTCACAATATACCCAGCTACCTGCGCAGTCAGCAGTCACTACTAAATATAGCCAACGCATGTTCCGAGCAACGAGGAGAGCCTACACGTGGCCGTAAACTATAGCGTCATATAAAGGAGAGTGAAATTATCTTCGCGCGTGGCCCTGAACTATGGCATCATAGAAAGGAGAGAGAAATTATCTTCGCGCCAGAGAAAAGAAAGAATTTACCTATGTAACAGTGCTATTTTTGGCGCATGCTTTGCGGGCGCCTTAAAGGGGTCCTGGGGGCGCCTTGTCGCCCGCGGGCACTGCGTTGGTGACCCCTGTCATAAAGCCTTCAATTTAGTAGCTCAATTTATCTTTCTGATTCACAAAAAAGATTGGAACCATTATATTTAAGACAACCATCAAGCAATTACCCAGACTTCATTTCAGAAATACAAGAATATTGCTGTCCTGTAAAAACAATTTTTTTAATTTTTCTATTGAAATATGCTTAAAACTTAAAGCTGCTTGCTGCAAATGCAAAAATAAAAGAGCCATAAAGTGTCTCATAAAGATATAGGAAAATAAAAACAGTGTCTTTTGAACCAAAA
Source organism: Diplosoma virens (assembly GCA_963680785.1). NCBI lineage: Eukaryota > Metazoa > Chordata > Ascidiacea > Aplousobranchia > Didemnidae > Diplosoma > Diplosoma virens. The sequence goes on along the minus strand of OY796888.1, from coordinate 44,028,641 downwards.
ATGTATTAATTGTGTGCAACCATGATTGTCTTAATTATGTGCACCACCAATGCAGTGCTCCAACAATTCAGCCATGCTATAAACAGCTTGTAAAATAATTTTAATGAATTAAAAACTAAAAACTAAAAAAAAATTGAAAAAAGATTTTTTTAGTCCAAATCTGGTGACATACAACATATATTGATAACACAGTACACAGAAATAAAATAGAACAACAGCCTTGGACTAAATATACCTGAAATGAATAATTTTTTGTAAAATAGGCTTAGTTAACATCTAAGAGGGTAATTGTGATGCAGACATAATATTTTATTTTATTTATTTATTATTTTATTTCTATATTTATCCTCCTAACTCGCAGGAAAACGACGGAGGTGCTTTAATACATAGTGTAAGCAATTAACCCGACCTGCTTTCGAAGATGCCAAGATATTGCTGTCCACTTGTAATTTAATAGAGATATGACTGCAATTTCGAACTGCTTGCCAAGACCACCAAGCAGGGGAAAGTGGTGTAAAGTGTCTTTCCCAAGAAAACAATAGAAAGGCATAAGTAAGTTTTGAACAAAGACCATGTTGATCGTAAGCACAGCACTTTAACCATTTGACCACGCTACCAATAATCTTGTTCTTGTTCAAGTACAAGAGTATAATCATGCATAATTTTGTATAATCATTGGTATAATCTTGTTAAAGTACAACTTACATTTAAATCTTATACTGTTGTAATAGTATCACAATTTAGAACAACTCTTAAAAAACTTTGAAAAAATCTGGCTTGATGCTCTGTCTTTATTAGTTTTTCCAAATAGTAATTCCAACAAGAACAATCCAATTTTAATCCATTTTAAATTTCCCCAGTGAATGGGGGTGGCATCAGATCTTTTCAAAAGATTATATCAAACTGTTGTTTTCCATGAAACCCTGAATATTCCTACAGCACAAAGAGGCAATAAAAAAGAAACCAAGAAAAAAGGATCTCTCACAAAACAATAGTAACTACAGGGGGATTCCCAGTTAGTTTCACTAACAAAAATTGCTCACAATTGCTTATTAAAGAGACCCAATGCATTTAATTACATCTGCAACTCTTCTTACACCTTCTCTCCAACTACACTGATTTGCAGCATTTTCTTTTCTCAAACCAATCTTTCTCATGTTCCCTTCAACTTATCCCCTCCCAATTTCGACATGACATTAGACAATAGATGCACTCAAGCATAACACAATATATACTCTATTTGAATGTTTTTTGACCTTGTTTACATAAATATTCAATACAGTCTGCAGCGTAATCCAAAAGTAGGACAAAAACCTTTTAATAGTTTTTCATTACCTTAAACAAACTATGACAAATATTTTTTGGAATTTCACTTCTAAAATGAATCTATATATTTCAATTTTTTAGTTATTTTTATTGCACACTCAGTGCAACAAAGAGAAGTATACTATTCTATTAGGAGTTACTTCTAACATAAACTTACAGGGAGAAAAAGTAAACGCAGAGTTATCTAGATATTGTACTGTACAGAATGTCACATATAAAAATCAAATAGTTATTCATGCCAAGTCATTTATGCAAAATTTTAATACCACTGCATAAATGTTGTGAAATAATTTTCACTGCTTGTTCTTGTTGCAAGCAAAAATATAGCAAAAAAGGTAGAGCAGGGGTCTTCTAATTCTGCTACATTTTTTGTGTCATCTGCTTGAATAAAAAAGCCAAATGACTGCTGTTGGTGTGTTTTCCATTAAGTTCAATATTAACATTTAAAACTGGTTGTATTATTTTTTTTGTTAATTAGAATTTTATTAGTTGAATTCATTTTGAGTAACCTCTTTTTATTCTGTTAAACTTGTTCAAAAATTGGTGTTTAATAAAGTTTCAAGAACACCACAGATATTGGATATGTATGTAAAGGTCAAACAACATAGACCAATGCTGTGGCATAAACAATGATACAAGTAGAGTAATTTGGGTTAATGGTTAAAATGAGTTAGTTTCCTTTTGATCTTCAAAAACTTACCCCTTTTCAAGAATAAAAACTTAGCTAAATACATCAATGCACTTACTGGTCAGTTAGTTATTGAAAAATATTGTTTGCCACTGAATGATGTCTGCTGTTTCACAGAAAAAGTCAAAATAATAACCTGAGGTATAATTTTGTGGTAATTTTTTAGGATAACTTTTTTTTGTAGCCTAAGACCAAAACATCTCATTAGCTTAAAAAAGTTAAGTTGATAATCAAGTTTTTGCAGGAATAACAAACTAGAATTATTTTACGACATTTTAGAAAAGACCTCATGTTCTTCTTTTAATTGAAATAGATATTATAAGATTAAATAGATATTAGTATACTAGCAATTTAATTTTACTCAGTCATTGCTTTTTTGTTTGGGGCAAAATAGGTCAGTCATTAAAAAAAGTGTTAATAACTGACTCAATATTTGTGTACTAGGTTTAAAGTTCATAAGATAAATCAAATCTAGAGAATAAGCTTTTGAATTAATAGCCACTCAAGTTTCAAAAAAACCTTTCTCTTAATGATAATGTAAGCTAATAATAACAAAAAATAATTTAGGTGAAACAACTTATTTTAGGTAACAGTCTATCCAGTTTTAACATCTGCAATTATTTGTCTGATAAGAGGTGTAGCCTAAGTGTAACTTTAAATTAACTCCATATTTATTTTATAAAATTCAGGGATTGCTTTGAATAACTAACCAATAACCACTGCTTTTATGAGTTACAGTCTATTAATATGAGAAACTATACTCATAAAAGAAATTGTGCCAACTGGAATAAAGCTGATATGAAACAAGCTGTTGAGGCTGTAAAATCAAAAACAGCCGCTATCAGAAAAGCAGCAATAGAATTTTATATTCCATTTGAAACTCTTAGACGACATTGCAAAATTGACCTATTGGCACAACATCCAGCCCTGTGTTGATGCTGATAAAGAAAATGAACTTGTGCAATATATTTACCTAATAGAAATCTGTTATGGCCTAACAATTTCAGACTTATGTAGGCTAGTGTATAAATTTTGTGAGAAAAACAAAGTTATTCATCCTTTTAACAAAGATAATAAGATGGCTGGTAGAGACTTTATTGCTAGATTCTTAACAAGACATTCTGATGTTTCACTAAGGAAGCCAGAAGCAACTTCTCTCAACAGAATGTATGGATTAAACAAAGTTTCAGTAGACAAATATTTTGAAAACTTGGCAAAAGTTTCGGACACTTATAATTTAGAACCACAACAAATCTTTAATTCAGAAGCATCAAAATTGTCATGTCTGCACAAGCCAAATAAAGTTTTAGCACAAAAAGGGAAACAAGTTAGTCTTCTACAACCAGTGGAGAAAGAGGAGTGACAACTACAATAGTGGCCTGCTGTAATGCAGTTGGAAATTATGTCCCACCCATGATGATATTGAAGCGGTATCTTTAAAATGTACAAGTCGACATGGTCAGCATGGTTAAGTTGGTTGGCATGGTTGGCGTGGTCGACTTGGTTGGCGTGTTGGCATGGTCAGCATGGTTGGCGTGGTCGGCATGGTCAACGTGGTTGGCTAGGTTGGTGAGGTTAATTTGGAATGTCTAAATTTGGTTGAGCCAATTGTATTTGTAAGCCTAATCTAAATTAATGTACAAAGCAGAAATAATAAATTTTTCAATTTTGAAAAAACTTATCAACTTTGAACCAACTTTAGTTCAGTCTCCAGATATCAAAGCAAGTCAACTTCACCAACCTCATCCACACAAACCTTGCCACATAATTATGCTTTTTATATTTATTTACATTACAAATACAGTCAGTTTCAACAAAATCTAAATATCTTATATAGCCAAACCAGCCAACTTCTCATAACTAAATGATTGCTTTACTTATTTACATTACAAATATAACTGATTTTAACAATAATAACCCAGGAAACCTCAGCAACCTAACCCCCATGCTGACCATTCCAACCACGTTAACCACGCCGACTGCACTGACCACATCAACCACATTGACCATGCCGACCTGTACATTTTAAAGGAACCCTATTTAAGAGAAAAAACAAAGCTTTTATTGACAGATTATGCACCACCTGAAACTTTAAATGAAGTCACTGAAAATGGTTAGATCAATGCAACAAACTTTACAGCTTATCTACAACATTTTGTGAAGTGTATACAGCCAAGCAAATTTTACCCAGTTTTAATTGTAATGGATGGCCACAAAACCCATACCAAAAATTTGGGTTTAATCAATCTTGCTAGAGATAGTGGGCTTATTTTGTTGTCTCTACCTCCACACACCAGTCACAAATTACAGCCTCTTGACCAAACCTTTTTCAAACCCCTAAAATCAGCTTTTAATGCTGCTTGCTAATCATGCATACAATCTCATCTTGTTAAAAATCTTTTTAAGACAGCTTACTTAAAATCAGCTACACTTGAGAATGCAATAAATGGCTTTAAATGCATAGATTTCACCTTCAAGTGATTTTGTAGATGATCCAAGATATGAAGATGACACACCATCTCAACAACTGCTTTTTAAGGCTGCAACATCAACAAATTTATCAGCCAGAAGTGAGGAAGGGTTCCTTTAAAATACACAGGTCGGCGTGGTCGGCGTGGCCGGCGTGGTCGACGTGGCCAGCATGGTCGACGTGGTCGGCGTGGTTGGCGTGGTCGACGTGGTCGGCGTGGTCGGCGTTTATCACTTATAACTGCAAATTTTTTTAGTAAAAGCCGAACTTTTTGACCAACGTAAGTCCTTGTCAAAGCATCTAAACGTTTAATTACCCGGCAGTTATATCAACCAATTTAGTTCTTGTTTACGATTCGCCCAGTTAATTCATTTTATCTTATAAATTTTGGAAATTCCTTAAGTCTGCTAAGTTAATAACGGCGAACGGTGAACGTGACCAAACAGTTTAACCCAATAGCACATAAACACGGTACCTTTAAAATGTACAGGTCGGCATGGTCGGCGTGGTCGGCGAGGTTGGCGTGGTCAGTGATCAGCGTGGTCGGCGTGGTTGGCGTGGTCGGCGTTATAACAGCAAGCAATATAAAACATTTTACCCCACGCCGGCCAGGTCGACCACGCCGACCTGTGTATTTTAATATAATTGCAAATTCTTGTTGAAAGCGTGGACATGAACTTAAGAATAATGTTAGGTATATTTTTGTTGAGTTGTATTTTAAATGTCTGTTTATGTGCTATTGGGTTAAACTGTTTGGTCACGTTCACTGTTCGCCGTTATTAACTTAGCAGACTTAAGGAATTTTCAAAATTTATAAGATAAAATGAATTAACTGGGCGGATCGTCGCCGACCACGCCAACCACGTCGACCACGCCAACCACGCCAACCACGCTAACCACGTCGACCACGCCAACCACGCCAACCTCGCCGACCACGCCGACCTGTACATTTTAAAGGTACCAGTGAGGAACCCACCTGCTTTTCATGGCTACTAAATTTTGAAATACCATGCACCTCACAAACGAACAAAGAAGGATCATGCTTATATAACTTCTCAAATTAAGCAGGAAAGCTATGCTCATTGACCTGCATCAAGCATCAACTCCTCGATCAGCTTTTGTGATGTCATGTCAATGCCAGTTTTGAAAGTTTGCAAAAAAAAAGTTGCAAAAAATTGAAAAAGTTTGCAAAAAAAAAATCTAAAAGAGAAGAATCAGAAATTTTAACTGCAACTCCACACAAGAAAAAACTCACAAATAAAAAAATTTCCAAAAAAACGACTTATTCTTAATCAAAAACAACCAATGCAACCCAAACCTTGAAAATTCCGAAAAAAATTGGCTACTCTAGACAGTCAATGTATTGTGTGCAATAAATGGTGGCATGATCCTAGACCTGGCAAGATTTGGATACAATGAAGCAGATGCAAAGAGTGGCTACACAAAATTTGTAGTGGACAAGCTGGTGCCCAAACAGTAGTTTGTGATTTGTGCTCTTAGTGACTTCTATCTTGATTGATTATTATGTGTTTAATGATTCTTTTCCTTTAGTATGCTAGTGTTTTAGACTTTTGTTAATTAAAAATTTGGTTCTTGGCTCCTTTTTGTTGTCTGATGATCTTTTTTACATTCCATTCTGACCTTTACTTTGGCTGTATCAAAGTAACCCATTTTACCCCTCCTTTGGGGCAAAACAAGTCATTCTACTTCTTAAAAATGCATTAGTATGAGCAGTAGATGAAAATTAATTTTTGAATTTTTTGCAGGGAGCGTAGTCAGGGGTACTTAAACATTGTTAGTCAATGCCAAAATTTTGTCGTTTTATTATATTCTAAAAGATATTTACAATAATTTCAAAATGTGATGCATTTTGCCCCAAATTACCCATTATATAAAGTTAAATTTCAAGCGCATAAGCAATGGATAACCTTTCTTCAATTTAATCTAAACAAAACACAATATTTAAACTAATATGTTAAAAACAATATTTTTTTTAATTACTTTTAAGTTTTGTTTTTTTTCTATGCACATTAATAACATGATTGAGAATGATTGAAAGAAATAAGACAAAATATGCTTCATTCATAAACCCATTATTTTTTTCAAGATTTAAAATATTTATTGATTTAAAAGGTATTTCACCACTATTTATACTTCCAACTTGTAGAAATACATTGAAGGCGTTATACTTAGGGCAACTTTCAAGCGATACCGTACCTGCTTATTTAATGCTATATATGCAGCCCCGCAAGCAACCAAAAGATCTAGCAGTAAATTACTTTTAGAGAGGCCAAGATATTACAGTGGGTTGAAATTTTTAATGTACTTTTTTGGTTTTTATTTGAGACATAAGTAAAATGCTGGTCAACCCAAACTACCCTACTAGCCTGAGTAAGCTAAGCCTAAACGAAAAGTACTAAAGTGGCTATTGGCTATGAAATGTGTAAAAAGTTCCTGAACCTGACCCTGCTTAAAATTAACTAGCAACTAGTACGGGAAAGATGGGAAAAATACTGGTAAACACTTAAACATAACAAATATAAATCGGTAATGATACGACTGTAAATCAAGAAACTCCTTTAAAACTGCAATCGATACGAAAAACAAAAACAGGTCGCAATGCTTGCAAAAAAAAACTTCTATTGACCCCAAAATTTTAGCATTGAAATCATTGTTCTCGAAGCAACTGCAATGCTGTATGATATTGATGCAATTATTCCTATTATTGACTCCGCACACAAAACTAAAAAAAGCGCAAGTACCGCGGTACTTTAGGCGCAAACGACGTATAATTTGCCGAAATACTTTGTTTGCCGATCTGTAGTCTGTATCCAACTTTTGTCTAAATTTTTCCCATGACTTTCCTTTAGACTGTTTGACAAAAGTGGCGACAGTTTTATGTGCTGCGGAGTACAGCAATCGAAGCTCTTCAGATGACTATTTGTTAACCAAGCTTTAAACGCAGTTTTCTTTGCACGGATACCTTCTTTAACTTCCTGGTTCCACCAAGCAATTCTTTTCTTACTACCCATTTGACCTCCCGCAGGTTTGCAACCACAACTAGCAGCTGCAGATGTAATGACTGCTGCTTTAAAATTTTTTTTTTTATCTCTATATTTTATCGCAGGAAACCGACGGAGGCGCTAATAGGGTAAGCAATTGCCCCGTCCTGCTTCCGGAGATGCCAAGATATTGCTGTCCTCTAGTAATTTAGTAGAGATATGACTGTAATTTAGAACTGCTTGCCAAGACCACCAAGCAGGGGAAAGTGCCGTAAAGTGTCTTTCCCAAGAGCACAACCGAATGGCGCAAGTGGGTTTTCGACCGAGACCATGTTGATTATGAGAACGGCGCTTTAACCACTCGACCACGCTGCCGACAATAAATCCCACTCAGTCTCAAAGTCTTCAGTAGGCTATAGTTAGGAAGTTCTCTGAACAGGGAAGCAACTTTGCTAGCAAAAGTGTGTCTTACCTTTTTGTCGGCTAGTAACTCCCACTTTATTCTGTGTGCTCTTCGTGCTTTGAATCGTTTCTTTGTTATGGATGGTTCAGGCCTCTCAGAATGCAGACAACTAGGTAATGGTCGGTAAACAGTTCAACTCCTCTTTTAACACGAATATCGACCACAGAAAAAAACAAGTCCGCTAAGACAATACAGAAATCAATGATAGAACGCTTCCCATCGAATCTCTGTATCAGGTGTAGGCCTACTTGTGAATCCCCTTGTGCTAAAAAAAGGTATTCATTATGCACAATCCGATGATACCACAAAACTGTAGCAAACACCTTTTATTTTGTTAATGTCGGAGACTCCTTGTCTTCCAATAACACCCTTCCATGTCTTGTCGCCAGTACCCACATGCGCATTGAAATCTCCCAATAGGACAATTGATTCTGCAGATATTACTTTCTGTAAAACAACACCTACTTCATCTAAGAAAGGCTGCTACTGTGCTTTAGCGTTTGGTGCGTACACCTGCAAAATGCACAGTGACCGCTCCGATAGCTTAAGCTTAAGAAGACAAACCCTTCCTCCGACTGGAATTCAATCGGTGACACAATGGGCCAAGCGAGGCCTTACAAAAATGAGTACCCCTGCCTAAGCCATAGTTAGATCTACACTTGAGTAGAAAAGCTTCCAGCCTTTATTCAGCTCAACAGTATCAGAGCCACGACACTTGGTAGAGGAAACTCCAACAATATCAAGATGATAGCCTACTGCTCAGCCTCCCAAAACATTTCCTGTTCTTTTACGTTGAGTAAAGTGACGTTCCAGTTGCTCATGCAAAGATCCGAATGCTTGGGACAACTCGAGCGCAAATACTGTGCGCTGTCCGCATTTGGTTTCCCTAACGCGTAGCAAATACAATGATTAGTTTCCAATTGTGGTCAGCTTATTTCTTGAACGGGTCCCTCTGCCTAAAGCCCGAACGTAAACCTTTTTATCCTGCGCGATGCCCGATACAGTATGAATATTGTCATTCGGACTATTTATTTTGCTACATTTGCTAGATTGCTTTTGATCTGTTTTTTACCTTGAACCTTATCGCCATGGGTAGCCCTGAGAGAAATTGAAAACTCCAGATGGCATTGCTATTAAGATCATAGAAAACGCAAACCCCTCCACCACGCTAAAGTAGCAATCTATTCAATTTTAAGGCCAAATAGCGACACTGTCTTCAAAAAAGTATTCACCGTGTAAGCGCATGCTTGTTAATGGGTTTGGTACATTTGACCAGCTGTAGCAAACGTGTAAGTTTGATTTAGCCTAAAGCGGCGTCGGAGTTGCAAAAAACAATAGCGACTCCAACTCAGACTCCGACTCTTGCACATCTACAAAAACAACTCCGACTCCCGATTCCAACTTCAGCAAAACTAAAAAGAAAAACTCCGACTCCATCAAGACTATAAAAACGACTCCGGCTCCGACTCCGCCCAAAAACGTACGACTCCACGACTCCGACTCCACAATCCTGCTAATAGCAGATTTGATTTTTTTTTTTTTTTTTTAATTTTTTTTATTTTTTAAAATTTTTTATACTTGTATATATATTTTTTCTCTAGGTGATGCAACCATGCAAGCCGTTACCTTTGCTAGTGCAGTTTATTGAGTTTTTGCATGTTTCAACGTTGTTTCGTTTTGTTGCATGTCCCTTTTTCCGTAGTGTAATTACGTTGATGTAAGTATTTTGTTCGACAAGTGGCGGAAATAAAAAACGACTGAACTGAACTGAACTGATTTTATTTATTTTAACATCAAAAAATTTGTTTAATTTTATTTTTGTTAAATTTCAACTTTATTTTGATTCAACAATTTTGGTATATCTTCTTAGTTTTATGGAAAGACAGGTTTTGCTTAAACAGTTGCAAAACAGCAATTTAGATTATTTTAGAAAAACTGCAATTTCATTCCAACAGTAAGATAAAAACCTAAATTTTTTTTGTAAAATCAACGCTAGAGGATTACAGCTGATTGATTAGATAAAATAAAGAAACCCTGATATTGATTTTTTTTAAATATTCAAATTATTTATAGCTGTTCGAAAATTTACAAAAATAAACAAAGAATAAATTTTTGGAGATAACATTTAAATTTTTACATTTAAAGGTAGGGTCCACCCAAAATCTAAAATTTTTTCATAAATGGAGTAGAATTTTTTTAACCCATTGGTTTTGGTTTGAAGTAAATCCGATTCCCCGTTGCCCCAATATTTCAAAAAAACTAAAGTTAAAATGAGCGCTTTTGATTGGTCCTCAGTTTTATGACGTCAATGGCTGGCAAGTTGAGTAAAGACTGCATAAGTACAGTACATGTTATAATTTTATTCTGGTTGATAAGTTTATTCTAATTCAAGTTATGGTTATTTCTTGTATGGCTCCCGGTTGTTCTAATTGAGGAAAACAAAATGATATTAGTTTTCACCGATTACCAATAAAAGATTCCACTACGCTGCAGAAATGGTTGAACAACATGAAGCTAAAAAAGCCACCAAATTTGAAATATAGCCGGTTATGTAGCAAGCATTTTACTGAAGATTGTTATGAACGAGACCTGAAATCGGAATTGCTAGGAATCAAAAAACAAGTTAAATTAAAAAGAGATGCAGTTCCAACATTGTTTGATTTTTCCTCTTATAACATGTTCACTGGTAAAAAATTTAAGAAGACAAAACAAAATAATCCAAAAATGTCAGGAACATCAAAGGCAAGACAAATGAGGATAGAACAAAGAGAACAAAAGAAGTTTTTGCAAAAGGTGAGCAGCAACTTTTAGTGTTTTAATTTGACTGCTAAAATTTTAAAAAATCTTTGGTGTTTCTTGCTCAATACACTTTCATATACATAACTTATATGAATGTTGTCAATCTAATTGGTATTGATTTATGTAAACTTGAAATTGATAAGCTTATATTTGATCTAAAAATTTTTTTTATCTGTTTTCAAACTTACAACCACTTCTTAAGAAAAACATTCTTATTTTTCAAAAGATTTAAAAACCATAATCAAAACTTGTAATTCTTGGTCCCAAAACAGAAAATGGTATACCAAGTGATATAAGAATCCTGTTTACTTAAGATTTAACAATTAATTAAAATTTCATTTTATTCTACATAATAATTAAGATTGAGCAAAATTATTGAAAATATGTTTCTTAAAAAAATAAAACAATGTCAAAAATTCATAAATTATCCAATTTTACATTTCATGGTTTACTTTTTTTTGCTATTGTTGTTTGATTGTTTGTTTATTGGTTATTTGGATTTTTTCTAGTTTCTGACTTTTTTTAATTTGTTTTAGTTTTAATATTATCATTATTCATTTGTATGCGCCAATTGAGAAAACATAAAAGGGGTCTCTTAAATAAGTCACCATAAGCAATTTTTTTCTGTGAAACTAACCCAGAATCTCCCTTTCGGCACCAGAATGGAATAAAGAAAAAACTAAGAGAAAAAGAATCTCTCAAGAACTGATAGGAACTGCAAGGGGATCCAGGTTAGTTGCACCAAAAAAAATTGCTCACGGTGACTTGTTCAAGAGACCCCATAAAAGACCATTTTGACTATTTTGCTGTCTCTTGGCACACTTGCCAAAGTTGGTAATTTTTTATAGGTAAAAAAGGAATGTCCCTGATACAAATTGCTAATTTGTATTATTCACTAAGTTTAGTTGCTTTTTTTTTTACTATCCTTTATGTCAATATTATATTAACATCTGCTTTTGTGAAATTCTTATATGCCAAATTGTTTTGTATTTTTTTGTATTTTTTTGTAAGAATTTTATTGTAAATTTGCTTATCCAAACTATTACCAGTCTTCTTTCACAGTCATCTTGCAAATCCTGCGAGTTGCATGATTGTTGGGCCTGCGTGGAGCAGTTCTAACCCATGTAAGAGGCAGCATAACGCATGGCAGTAAGGAAGATGCTACAAGTATGCTAGCTACAGCAAATTGTTTGTTTAGATTAGAAGGAATTAATCGTATTATTAATCGTATCCCAACCTATTTTTTTAAAGGTGTTTGTGATCAAATAAATTTAAGATTATCACCCTTTGTTGCAATTTAAATTTTTGATTTTTAGAAATTCAAGACATACACGTGCCTGCTTTGGCGAAGCAAGCAATAGCTCGTGAAGAGAAACCATCCAAGGTTGAAGCCGTGAAGCTGCACATATCACGTTTCCGGACTTGATGTTTTTATATATATACATATATAAAACTTTTAAGTTTAGAATGAAGCTTAGAGCCCAGCCTGTTGATCAGCTCTGTTAATATTTTCATTGGTTATATAAAATGCAATTTTTTTACTCTCCCGTCTTGTTTAAGTGCGTAATTGTGCAATCGTATTTTATGTATGTCGGTGGCAAGTTCTCGATCTTGTGTCAGACATATTCATTTGTGCCTGGTTCTCCATCCAGGGTCAATGTGAATATCAGATGATTATAACTTACTAACATGCGTCCCTCGTGGTAATGACTGCACTCGTCTCATTGATAAATCGTATACCTGATGAGCCCCATAAGGGGAAACAGGGCCTTGTCGTGTACTATTACTTTGATTCGTGCATTACAAAATACAAGGCTTTCGCAGTTATTTTGTTCGGATTGATAGATGGTAACCGGGCTTTGTTCAATCAAGTATCCTAATATATATTTCTTGGGCCAATGTGAATATCAGATGATTTTAACGTTATAACATGCGTCCCTAGTCGCAATGACTGCACTCGTTTCATTGACATTTCGTATATCTGATGAGCCCCATAAGGGCGAAACAGGGCCTTGTCGTGTACTATGCTTTGATTCGTGCGTTGCAAAATACAAGGCTTTCGCAGTTTTTCTTGTTCGGATTGTTAGACGGTAACCTGGCTATATCCAATCATTTTGACAAATATATACGTATATATATATATTTATTTTCGGATAATTTTATTTTATCAAAAATATTTATTTTCGGATAAAAAAAATATATATATATATACAGTATATATAATAATAAAAGTGGCAAGACTGTCAGTAAAGAGCTCAATGAAAACTCAGAGCATTAAATTAAATTACAAAAGCCACAAAAGAGATTTTATTAAAACCTCAACAGTCTGTTTCGCCTTTACGGCTCATCAGGAGGTGATTCTTATTCAAATAGAATATATATATATATATATACAGGGTGAGTTACGGGAAACGGATGTTTTTAATGAAGACAAAACTCTGCGAATATTTTAACAAAAATTTTATAATGTACATAAAAAAATTCACTAACTATGCCATTATGTCTGCGAAGCTCAGGAAGGAAACAGTATTCAAATATTCGAATATAGCGGTCTGAAGTAACCGTTGCTGTCTCTTCTTCGAAAAAGAATGGACCAAATATCCCGCACTTTCCCAAACCACACCAAACAGTCACTTTTGGGCTCTGTGGTGGTCGCTGATGTAATTCACGAGGATTTTCTGAAGCCCAGTATCAAAAGTTTTGCTTTTTAACTGTACCGATGGCATAATATAACAATGCTCGCAGGAACAATGAAAATATTCTTCATTTGATTTTGGAAAATTATTTGAGGTTTTATCAAGCTGTTGTTCTTGGTCTATTTCATTAAATTCTTTCGTAGCAATGCTTTCCATTTTTTTTTTTTCTTTTTACCAGCTTTGGATCTGTACTTTTGCTAATTGCAAGCAGATGCAGCTGTAGTATATACTTCTAACAATGCTAGTCTCAGTTGTTTTGCCAGCCAATGACGTTATCACTCACGTGCGCCACCAATGGCGATTTTTTCTTTTGGAGATAACTGGAATAACGGAGACCTTTGAGTAAAAATTTTTTCAGGGTTGATTTTTAACCACTTAAAGAATATTTTAAGCTCAACTTGTATTTTGACTGGACTTTCCCTTTAAAACTCATTAAAAGGACTCATGAACAACCGAAACTAATGAAACTAACGTAAGTTTCATGATGTAACAAAAAAATCTTTTACTTTATTGACTTTAGCCAGCCTCACATATTATAAAATAATGTATGAAATCTGACGCTGAGTTCCAGTACTATTTACGAGTATTTGCACTTTTTTGAAAACGTTTGATAACTTTGACTGTAAAACAAAACCACGATACCCCAAAAGGAGCAAGGAATATTTTTAAAAACAGCTAAAACCTCTTTAACCGATAAGCGTAATTTTATTCAATATAAAAGTTTAAAAATTTAGTTACACGCGATGATTTTTCTACCTAATTTTATAATTTCAATATCAAATTTAATCTTTTCACTAAAAAAAATCCTTAAGTCAAGTTAGAAATAAAATTTCAAAAATTGTTCATTAAGTTTATAGACAGTTTAGTACAATGTAATATTCTCCCGCAACATTTAAAAGTTTGCATTTTTTTTCAAGAAACAGTAAAAGCTGGTCTTTGGATAATTTAAACCAGGGCCTCGTATTAATCGTTATTATTCTTTGAACCTGGGCCGGAACTAAACCCGAAAAATAAAAATTTGCTAATCCTCAACCGGTACTGAATCTATAAAAATTAAACTTATTCAACACGATCCTGAATTGGAACTTGTTTTTAAACGGATTCGGTTCGACGCTCTGAATTTAATTTTATATAGGTTTAAATAAATCACAATTATGTATTTAAAGTTCTCACAAGTTGTTTGGTCACTGACTGTATAGATGTGTGGCAAAACAGAGGCGTCACCAACAACTTTCTGTAGGCGATAAGCTAAAGCAGGGTTCTTCAACGGGGGCGATTAGGCGCGATTTAAACAATTTGAAAAATTGGGGGGCGATTTTAAACAATTGGGGGGCGATTTTACAATTACAAATATTGTTATAAAACGATAACTAAAAATGGATACGTTGAAAACGTTCTCGCTGATTTCATTATTTCTTTTGTTATTGTTCTTCACTTCTTCAAACAGTTTTGGGTTCTCCTCATGCTCATGTATGCACAATTGCACATGCACACACATGCAATGACGTACACCTATGCAAGTGAAAAAAACGTTATGACCGAACAACGAATGAAATGGTAGTTGACACGAGTTTCCAGATATGCCAAAATTTTTATTTGACTGCGCAGTCAAGCAAGACTTTTTTCATAAGTGATCATAAGTCATAGACTTTACACATTGCTAAACACCAACTGTTACGTGAACTGGCAATTTGATTGGCCTTTCGGAAATCGCTACGACAAATCTTAATTCGTCCTATAAATTTGGCTACGTCACTGTCATGGGATCGCGCGATGGTCACAAGACCGCACGAGGCACACATGACCAAAAATCATGGGACCTCATGTGACTCATCGCTATAAAGGCCAGAATTGAAACCGGTGTCTTACTTTGGTCGTGGCTAGGAGCGACGAGGTAACGCGTGATAAGTAATCCAGAATATGTAAAATAAGTAAAATAATTATTAATTAATAAATTAACGTGTCACATGCGATGAGCAGTTTTTTCTGCTCATCGCATGTGACGTTTCTGTCTTCAGAGAGAGATAGCGATCTATAGCACTTGCTTTCATACAATCTTTTTCAGTAGTCCAGGGAAGGACAGAATTTTTAACAGTAGGCTTTCAAGAAAATGATCGTAATTTCTAAAAATTTAGGATTGTCATTATATTATTTTATGTGCCGCAGGCTACTTTCAGTTTCTTTTTAAGAGTAAATTTTATATGGTAATCGACTAATCGTATTGAAAGAGTAATGGCTTCTAATGCCAAAAAAAAGTGTCGTACATATCTTGTGGATTATATCAGGTTTGGCTTTGTGCCATGCCCATCCAATATTCAACTTCCAATGTGTCTCTTGTGCAAGAAAATTCTTACAAATGAGGCAATGAAACCGTCAAGGCTGAAAGATCACCTAACCAGGCTTCATCCTGATAAAGCAGACAAATCTATTGAATTTTTTCAAGCATTGAAAGAGCGTGAAGCTCAAAGTTCTATAAACAAGGCCTATGCTAAAAATGCTTGCCCAAATGTCAAAGGACTTATAGCCTCGTACAAGATTGCTTTTTTGATTGCGAAAAAGGGTTTACCATTCAACGTTGGGGAAAGTTTGGTAGCACCTGCTGTGAAAGAAATTATTTCTACTGTAATGGAGAAAGATCCCACACCTGTACTACGAGCTGTTCCACTGAGTGATACCACAGTAACCCGACGAATTAACGAAATGGGTACGAATATTGAAGATCAACTCTGTGAAATCTTACGAAACACTTCTTTCAGCTTACAATTAGACGAAACTACCACATCAGACAATAACGCTTTATTAATGGTTTACGTCCGTTACATAACTGATGGAAATATTATGGAGGAGCTTCTATTTTGCAAGTGTTTGGAAACAGACACTAAAGGTCTAACAATATTTCAGACTTTGTCAGACTACTTGCGAAACAAATCCATCCCCCTTACCAACATAATAGCATGTGCTACTGATGGAGCTCCAGCCATGGTAGGCAGGTATCGCGGGTTTGCTTCATTACTCAAAGAAAAAATACCCAATCTATTTACTGTGCACTGTGTGCTTCACCGTCAGCATTTGGTAGCAAAGCGTCTTTCTCCACGTCTGCAAGAATGTTTGGGAGTTGCTATCAAAGCAGTTAACAAGATAAAAGCCAACGCTAAAAATGACCGATTGTTTCGACAGCTATGCGAGGTAAACGATGAAGAGTTCGAGCATCTCCTTCTCCATACGGAAGTTCGTTGGCTGTCGAAAGGCATATTTCTGGCAAGGTATTGCAAACTTAAAAACAGCGTGGTGGAGTTCCTTGGTGAAGATTCTGACCTTGCCAAAGATGTAATTGCCTGCCATCAAGATAACAGTTATCTAGCTGATTTTTATGAAAAAATTAATACAGCAACGGACAAACTCCAAGGTAAAAAGATTACTTTGGTTCAAAGCAAAACTATAATACGTGGCCTAATCAACAAACTTGAGCTCTACCAGCAAAGTTTGAGCAGAAGAAAGTTCGATCACTTCTCTCGTCTGTCAAAAATGTCTGATAGTGTCACTGACGAACATTTGCTTGTTTACGTTGAACACCTGAAAGCTGTGATAGAAGACATGAAGGTTCGCTTTAAAGATCTGCTTGACCTTGAAGTTTTTCCGTGGCTAGTGGAACCATTCGCCACTAACATCAATGACTGCGATTCCACCATGCAAGAAATGCTGATAGACCTGCAAAGTGACGAAGAAGCGCGCGCAATCTTCAGGGCACATGGATGGGCAGCCTTCTGGATTAAGTGGAAAAACCGATTTCTGCAACTGTGGGAGAAAGTAGAGCTCTTTATTTTGGCCTTTCCAACCACATATATTGCTGAACAAGGATTTAGTGAAGTGCTCTACATGCGAAATAAATATCGCAATAGACTCGACATGAATGCGACTGGGGGAGATTCAATTCGACTGAAGCTGACTAGCTTGATGCCAGCTTTTTCTAATCTTGCCGAGCAACATCAGCCGCAAGGGTCGCATTAGTTTCATGAACTGTTGCATTTTAATAAATTGCCATTGCTTTTATTTGTGTTTTCCTTTTAAAAGCTTCTTAGATATATTTCGGGAAAACTTTCAAATGAAAGTACAGTAATCGTTTTTATGGGGGGCGATTCGGACCAACATTTTTTGAAAAGGGGCGATTTCATAAAAAAGGTTGAAGACCCCTGAGCTAAAGCAAAACATTGGTCACGTGACCTAAAGATAGAAAGCGCAGCTTCTAATTAATAGGATGTTAAAGCAGTAAAATAAAAGATTTATTGAAATAAAAACGCAACAAAAATTACGAAACAAAGTCTAAGACAAAAATCTGTTCTTAAGACTACGATGATTATTTTTAACGTTGATATTTATCTTGGTGCTACATGCAGCACTTTTTTCTTGCTGCCGGCCGCATTAGAGGGTTAGTTTTAGCTAATAGCCGCTATTGACTTACGGTAAGTAGATGAAATTGTATACTAGGCCTGTAAAATAATAAGTTTTATTGATAGTGTGCTTTTTACTCCTACCGGTTGTAATGAAACAAAATGTTACCATTTTTACAATCGACATTATTGAAACACAAATCGTAAAACATTGTAAGCTTACTAATGATTTTTTTTATCTTACTTGCATGCAAATAAACTTGTAAAATCAATCAAGTCGAGCTGCTATTGTCACACTGAAGCTGCTAACAAAATCGTTTAGTCAGCAATTTTTACTGAAAGTAAATCAAAGCAGGTTGCTTATAATGACTTCGAAAAAGGAAGAAATTCAAATCAAATTTGTAACGGAATTACGCGAGTAGATTTCAAACGGCGACCGTGTCCAACACGTTTGCCATCACGGCGCTCTTCAACTACTATGCCACGGTGCCAATTTTTTATAACAAACATGCATTGCATCAAAGACATTTATTCTTTTTTTCCACTTCAGATATAAATTGGTAAACATTTTTACCATTTCGATCGAAGATATTTAAACTAAAAATGCGCACCCACGGTGTGCTACAAATTTTTAGGAGAGATTTGAAGTTGGTAGAATATTGTAAAACATGTAAAAGTTATATTGTTGATTCAAAAATTGTAAAGAAAAAGGCGAAAAGACGGGCGCTAAAGGGTAGTTCGAAAAGCTTTAAAATACCTCGGCCAAAAACGAGCTGCGGGAAAAAATGCAAAAATAATCAAAAATGAGTTTTTGTATGAAAATTCGACAAGATAAAATTTTGACAAATTTAACTTCATTCAAAATTTTGATATTATTTTGACCTATAAAACTTAATAAAAAGGCTCCTAAACAACTGAATCTATAAGATTGTGTAAGTTTTATGATGTAATAAGCCCTGAATAGAAAATGACTTAATTGAGTTTAGCGGGCCCAAGTGATAACGTTATAGCGTGCAGACAAAGTAGAAAGGAAATAGTTTATAAAACGATTTGCGCGGTTGCTGGTTTTTGGGGAAATTAAGGATAGAGGACAAATCAAGGAAAAATAAGGGCGATGTCGCCATATCAACCTGTGAAAACAACTTGATATTTTGGGCATTGAATATGTTCAATGTTTTTTTGATAAATAGAAGTGATTTTACGTCCAAATAATAGTTTATTTTAATGTGCTATACACCAGATTCAATTATACGATTGTTTTTTTTTTTTTGGTAAAATCGATTATTTTAACGTATAATACTTATGATTGATTTTTGGGCGCCAAAAAGATTTTGGGTACATAACAAAGCTAATGCATTCTGCTCAGTTAGAAGCTGGTTAGTTACACTTGGGCTTCTTGGTGAAATCCTGCAAGATGATGTGGGCTTGTGTGCAGTAATGGCTTTAATAGGGAGCGAGCGGAGCGGTCGCACCGGGCCCCCCCTAAAAACGGCGCAAAAGTAGCCCCCCCTAAAACATCTCATGAAGCAAAATTGACCTCCCTAATTATTGCACAATGATACCTTTTTCTTTAAGGTATTTTATCAAAAAGTCATTTCTATGTGTCAATAATTAATCAGTTCATTTCAACAATAACGAAGTATTGAACAGCAGGATACAATCAAAATGCTGCGTAAAATCATTTGTGTCAATGTTGTTACTCATCAAAGAAATATTAAAAAGACCAAAAGGTCATCGAGTCAACTGCCAACTCACCAAGTAGAATTGTAAAATAATTATAATTAATATCCAACTTACAACTATAATCATGGTCTAAAACTAGCACTTGGCACATACTAAATTGCATATTGTTTTGTAGCCAGCCCATAAGCAAAAGGTTCTTTTTTCTCTCTCCTACTGTAGTCAGAAAAGCTTCAAAAATGAGTCGAAATTCTAAAAAAGATAAATACTCAAGTAACAACGAAGGATCTTCTGCTAGTAATGCAGCAAATTTTAATAGTGATGATCGAGAAAAACTGCATGAAATATACAGTTATATGAAAAAATTGGAAAGTCAGGTGCACGAGCTAAAAGCTAAGCTAAACGATAACAACGAAGAAATGCTTAACTTGAAAGCAGAAAATATTAAGCTAAAGCAGGCACTTTCTCTAAATGTATTCAATGTTCATGCACTTGAACAATATGGTAGAAGAGAAAATCTTCGCATACATGGCAGCCTAGAAAGCAAAGAAAAACAAGATGACGGCGAAAATATTGTTTTTGAATTAGCTAAGGAATCGAATATTGATCTAAAGAGTTGCGATATACAAAGGGCACATAGACTTGGTAAAAAAAAGAAAACAGCTGATGCAAAATCTAGACAAGTAATTGTGCGATTTCTGTCGTATAAAAAACGCAACGAATTTCCAAAAGCAAAATCTCGGCTAAGAGACAGTAAACATTTTCCTGATGCTTTCATTACTGAAGATATTACCTCACTTATTTTATTTTTATTTTATTTTTATCTCTATTTTTATCCTCCTGACTCGCAGGAAAGCGACGGAGGCGCTATACATAGGGTAAGCAAATACCCCGACCTGCTTCCGGAGATGCCAAGATATTGCTGTCCTCTAGTAATTTAATAGAGATATGACTGCAATTTAGAACTGCTTGTCAAGACCGCCGAGCAGGGAAAGTGCTGTAAAGTGTCTTTCCCAAGGACACAACAGAATGGCGTAAGTGGGTTTTGAACCGAGACCATGCTGATCATCAGTCCGGTGCTTTAACCACTCGACCACGCTGCCGACGTAGATCTAAACACACACTTAGATCTAAACTGCTCCACTATGTTAAAAATGAATGTGGCGGAAAATTTGTATTATGTCACACGATAAACGGTCGCATTAGAATGAAGAAATCAGCGAAATATGAAGGTAAAATTGGCAACAATGAAAAAGATGAGGGAATCGGAGATTGGATTACAATATCGACCTCTGATGATCTATTTAAACATAATATTGATGTAGATTTTCAAAAACTAAACTATTTACCATTGCTTTTTAATGAAGATGCCAATTGTAAGGAGTAACCTACCAAAAGCGTGGGAAAATTTGCATCACACAATCAATTTGCACAATGGCAAACTCACGCCCCAACCTTGACTTGCACTTCCGCAACAACGCTGACACTGATTGTTTTGATCACAATTATAGCGATTTGTTTTCCACTAGTTACTATGTAGATGCTTGTAAAAAAAACTTGTTTAACAAAAAAAATCATGACGACTTATTTATAATTCACTTTAATGTTCAAAGCATTCAAAAAAATATAGATTCACTAAATAATTTGTTGTCTAGCTTTAAAAACCAACCAGATATCGTAGCTATCTCTGAAACCAAATTACAAAAAGAAAAAATTAACCGAAATTTAATCTGGATGGTTATACTTTCATTCAGAGTGACAGCACGACCAATGCGGGGGGTGTTGGTTTGTATATAAAAAATAAGATTAAGTTTAAACTAAATCAATACTCTAATTACCTCTTGCCTAATTCTGAACATTTATGGATTGATATTCATGCAAAAACAGGCCCGATAGTAATAGGTGTAGTGTACAGGCATCCTATTGCAACGGCCTGTGCTGTAGATAATTTTTAAGAATAGCTTAAACGAAATACTTATATTCCTAAATAACAGTAAAAAACAATATTATTGCTTCGGTGATTTTAATATTGACTTAATGCAAATATCCACAAACGATTCAATTCAAAAATATGCGGATATTGGTTTGAACTAATTTATTTATAGTTAAATCACAATGCTTCATTGTTTCGTTTTTTCCTTCGTTTCTGCGAGTTTTTTAACTTACCTAGTGTCGTAAAAACAAAGAACCTTAGAAATCAGTGTTGCCAACTTAGATTATTTTAGTCTAGATTTAGATTATTTTCGTCTAATTTAGATGTAATAAATACCCATTTAGATGTTAGATTATTTTTTAGATTATTTTAGCATTTCATTTAGATATATTTAGATTATTTTGACAAATGTTATTTTGCATTTGTTTCTACGTAGTGGCAAAGAAGTGACAACACCTTTTTTTTAGAGAACATCCTGATTTTTGGACGAAAGTGGGAAATTTGAGAGCAAATGGAAGTGAAGACCTTTTCTTTTTTTTTTTTTTTTTTAGAGAACACCCTGATTTTGAACAAAAGTTGGGAAATTTGAGAGCTGAAGACCTTTTTTTTTTTTTTTTAGAGAACACCCCGATTTTCGGACGAAAGTTGGGAAATTTGAGAGCAAATGAAAGTGAAGACCTTTTTTTTTTTACAATGTAGAACACCATGAACAACTTTATATTACAATTTTTGTTTTTTTATTAAAAATGTAACTTTGGTATGTTTGGATTATTATTTGGATTATTATTTTTTAAATTTATATTATTTTAAGATATTTTTTGTTGAGATTCTAGATTATTTTATTTTTGAACATTTGGCAACCCTGCTTAGAATTGAATTGAAAGAAAAAGCAGAAGGTTTTGAGCAGCTAATTTTTAAAGATTTTATTTGAATAAGTGTTCTGGTACGTTTCGTGATTCTATTTGAATAAGGTTATTATTTACTAATTAATTCTATTTGAATAAGGTTTATTTGCTGTGTAATTATTGGTAGTAAATATTTAAAATCTCGACTTTTAATTACGATTAAAATCAATTTAACTATTTTTCTTGGATTGGTAAAATCGTCAATTAAAAAAGAATTAGAAAGAAATTTTCAGTTCTTAACAGATATGTTATTGAGTTGCACATGCCTCAGTCCAATCGACCTGCCAATCCGAATCAGTCTCACGTCTAAAACGTTACTCGATCACATCTACACAAATAACAGAAAAAGACGAGTAGTATCTGGTGTATTGACGTGTGATTTAAGTGATCATTACGCGACTTTGTGTACAAATGCTATGGCTTAGTTCGTACTATTGCGTCACAATATCGTTGTTTTCTGCCTTACATCGTTTGTCTGTACAGTTGTGCTCTGACTTAGTAAGCGCTAGTTCAGTAGCGTGTGTAGTTTTGAGTCGTGTTGTTATTTATTCTTTTATTTTGCAGCGAACGATTTCGTCATTTTCGTTTTGTATATTAAATTGTATCATTCCGAAAATGAGTCACGTTCTTTTATTTTGCAATTGTCTCGGCAATTACTAAAGAAAAAAAACGCAAAATAATGACTATAAACTAAGAGACATAACCAAATTTAATTTAGAAATTTTCTTAAATGCTCTTAATGACCAACTTAACATTCTAATAGACAGCAATATAAGCTCGCCTCATGAATTGTACGACAAGTTTGTAACAAAATTTGAAAATGTTGTTGACGAATTTGCACCTATGAGAAAAGCTTCGAGAAAGGAAAATAAGCTTAGATGTAGACCGTGGTTGACTCGCGGTCTCCTGAAATCGATCCGAATCAAAAACAAAATGTATAACAATTTGCGAGAGAAGCCCGATACATCACAAAGTCATAAATACAAAATTTATCGCAATCTGTTAAATCGTTTAATTAAACAAGCAAAAGTTGATTACTATCACAACGTGCTAAAAGGTAACAAAAATAATTCCAAAAAAGTATGGAATATTGTTAATGAACTAGTATACAATAGAAAACAAAAAAATTCTGGACCTACTAAGATACTAACAGATACACGTTGTACAATCACAGATCCACGGCCATTGTGGAGGAGTTTAATAAATTTTTTGTAAGTGTTGGAAAAAGGAGGCAGCAAAAATATCTGCACACGATAAGCCACCTGATACACAGAGTAATTTAAATAAAATCAAAAAAATAAGTAATTCTGTATTTCTTTCTCCTTGTACTCCTCAGGAAGTGTTTAATTTAATAACAAAACTAAAAGATAGAAAAGCATGCAGAACAATAGATATCGAAACTAGATTTATTAAACTTGCTAATCCTGTAATTTCTACTTTTTTAAGCAATCTCTTTAATGTATGCTTAAACACTGGTGTTTATCCAGACTCGCTAAAAATAGCAGAAGTTATTCCTATTTTTAAAAAAGGATGCTCAACTCAAACCACTAATTACAGACTGATATCCTTGCTATGCCAATTTAACAAAATTTTTGAAAAACTTTTACATACTCGCATTTATTCTTATTTAATAAGGTACAATCTACTCAATGGCCGACAATTCGGAATTAGAAAAAATTCGTCTACTACTTTAGCAATTAGCAAAATCCACGATGACCTACTATACGTAATATTGATCAAGGTCTATCTTCTTTGTTTTTAAACTTGAGCAAAGCATTTGACTCTGTAGACCATGCTATATTAATAAAAAAGCTAGAATGCATGTATGGATTTCGAGGAATAGCTCTCGAACTGATGAAAAGCTATTTTAACAATAGATACCAATACATTAAAATTTTCAAGTCAAAATCTACTCTGAGAAAAATCAAATGTGGTGTACCTCAAGGTTCATCTTTAGGTCCACTACTTTTTATTTTGTATAGGCCTATTAATGATTTACCACTAACGTCTAAATTCTCAACTACATTATTTGCTGATGATACATACTTAACCCTATCACATAATAACCTATTCAAACTCAAAAAAAAGTTAATATTCAAATGCATCATATAAATAATTGGATGTGCCAAAACAAGTTATCACTTAACTACTCAAAAACAACATATCTACTATTTCACCAGCATCTACCTAGTTCAGTCAACACAAACTTCAAAGTACTAATAAATAATATCCAAATAGATAGAAATAAAGTAGTAAAATACTTGAGAGTTCACATTGATGAAAATTTAAATTGGTCAGCACACATCAGAGAACTCTCCTTACAATTGGCTAAGTGTTGCTCTTTATTGTATCAGCTACGTGAATATGTGACAACTGAGACTCTTCACATGCTCTACTACAGTTTTGCATACAGCGGTATCCAATATTGTATTACCATATGGGGTACAGCTTCACAAAATCAAGTTCATGAAATCAAAGTGCGGTTAAATAACATCATACGATTGATTACCTGTAGTAAGAAATTTGCCCACGTCACTAAATGTACAAAAAATTAAATTTTTTAAAAGTAAAAGATGTGTATAAATTAGAACTGGCTAAATTTATGAATAAACTATATATTCAATAATAAATTACCAGAGATGTTTCAAAATAGTTTTACCAAAATTGGAAATGTTCATAATTATAAAACAAAAAATATAACTGCCAATTATTATCTCTCCCGTGCATCAAAAAAAGCAGGTCATAACAAATTAGAATATCACAGTGTCAAACTTTGGAATGAAATTGACGTTAATTTAAAGAAACTACCTTTGTATACCTTCAATAAGCAATATAAAAACGCACTCTTAAGCACCTTTTAATAACTCGCTAGGTCTCATGTACAATTAAATGCATTATAGCTGATCTTGATCTTAATTATTGTGTTACAATTGTACACACTAAAAAGATTTCAGTTTAATGTAATACGTCCCTTGGGAAATAACATTCAAAGCGTTTTATTGCCATAAACTTTTTGAGTCAGCGAAATTAAAAATCCGTAAAGTCAAAATTAATGTGCTATCAAATTACTTTTAAAAAGAAAACCTTACACCATGAAAAGATGTGATCGCACAACGAGAATTCTCGTTTTACACAGGAAATAGGTCTATTAACTATTATTTACCATTTACGTAATTAATTCAGTCATTTGTATTATCCTTGTTGTATTGCTGTTTGGTTTTGTTTTGTTTTTCTTTTGAATTACAGGAAACACCTTGACTTTGATTACCTAACGGTTTTTTGGTGCTTCCTCACAAAAAATCGCTTTGTGCTTATGTAAATGTTGTTGCTCTTTTGTGAAAATAAACTGTTTCATTCATTCATTCATTCATATCTATATATATATTTTACACCTATTAGTTCTTCAGCTTGTATGTCTATTTAAACTGTAAAATTGAAGCCATTACATGAGAGTCTACTTGTTAGTAATGGGATCCATAACTACTGTTTTTTCTTTTAGTTCTGCCATGCTTTTGAATGAATTTCTTAATTATAAGGTAGCTGCATGCCAATTGTACGTATATAAGATTTGATTAGAACATCTAATTATAACCACTATCCTTAAATTAAAATACATTTGTTATTGTCATTTAGTTAGCTTTTATATAAGAGAGAGAGAGAGAGAAAATTTATTTTATTTGCATCACAATTCACAATTTTCTTTAAAAAGAAAAAAACAAAGAATTGTCTCAAACATTGCAAAAATGCTGCCAATGAAAAGATACAGAAAGCAACAAAACAAGTGAATACAATTGCAAAACAAAACAATAACAATACAAAAGCGTGATGCGGGAGGTAGGAAGAGACAATCGTCATTTAATCACTACCCCCATAAGAATATGATTTCGAAGTAAGGCGAGTGAAAATGCATAATTCGTTCAAAACGTTTTGTTCACACAAATTTTTTTTTTTTTTTTTTTTTCCTTTTTATGTCGTAAGAAGGGTTCACATAGGTAAATTAGTCGTTGAAAGGTCAAATAAATGAGCCAATTGAAAATAAATTGATAAAAATAACTTAAAATAACTAAAAATAGAACGTGAGAATATTGATTGAAAGAATAAATTGTGAAGTATTATGATACTATGGAAAGAAGTGTCAATGTTAAAATACTAGGAAAATATAAGTATAGTAGTACAAAAACAAAAAGAATTAAAAAAGATGAAAGTAGAAGTAGCCTAAGTAAAATTTGATTTAAGTTCTGTAATGATTTAATAAATGGTCATAAATTAACTTATTAAAAGATTTTGGTCTTTTTTCAGCTTTTATATTATTCGGCAAATTGTTCCATATTTTAGAGCAACTTACAGTAACACTCTTTGATAAATTACTGGATAATAAATTAGAAACAAATACATTTTTGTTTTTTGATTGACGGGTATTATGAGTATGAATATCACTTAATAATTGCATATCATTTTTTGGGCCATTGTTGTATAATAATTTAAACATATATTTAGATGCAGTAAATTTGTACAGTTCATTAATTTTTAGAAGATTAGCATTTGCAAACAATTTATCTATATTTGTTCTATATGGTAATTTTGTAATGTAACGTAATGCTCTGTTATGAATTTTATTAAGATTTGATAAGGTTGTTTTATAAGCATTTTCCCATAAAAGTATTCCATAATGCAGTTTGCTTTTAACAAGAGCATGATAAACTAGTTTTAAATTGGCAATGGACAGATATTTTTGTAGGTAATAAAGTATACTTACAGATTTAGAAACGTTACTTGTTAATTCATCTATATGGGGTTTCCATTTTAAGTGTTTGTCGATAGTAACTCCTAAATATTTCACAGTATTTTGGTTAGAAATTTTTGTGTTATTTATAAAAATGCTTATTGGTTTATTTTTTTTCCTTTTTTCACCAAATATTATAGTGTATGATTTTTTTAAATTTAGGCTAAGTTTATTTTCAAGTAACCAATTTTCAATTTTTTTGACTTCTACATTGATAATTTTTTCTAATGAGACATAATTATTGCTAGAAGCAAAAAGTGCAGTATCGTCTGCAAAAAGAAGAGTTTTTAAGTTTGATGATTTAGGTAAGTCATTAATATATAAAAGAAATAGAATAGGACCTAATATGCTGCCTTGAGGAACACCATAATTTATTATATTTTTATCAGATTTTTGTGAGTTTACACAAGTAAATTGATATCTATTTGCCAAATAAGATGAGATCAAGTCATAGGATAGACCTCGAATACCTTTAATTTTTAGTTTTTTTTTCAAAATATTGTGGTCAACAGTATCAGTATAAAGCAACTAAAAATTCAATAACAAGACTGGGACTTAAAAACATGGTTATTAAAAGTAATAAATGTGAATGCATTAACTTGACTATTAATGCAGATGTATCAAAATCAGAGCTACACCTTTGTTGCTTTAGTTTTAAAACATTTGAAACCAGATTTTGCGTGATTGTTTATGAGGTGGGCAATTTTTGTCACTTTAAAAAAAGTACTTAGTTAAAACAAGCTATCTGTGAGTTGACTAAAATTTTACTATTATATCAGCTTGTTTGAATTATTTATAGGTTAAATTAAGTGAAAAATATGCCAAGAGTATATGTGACATGTGCTTCTGGAGCAGAAAAAAGAAGAAAACGAAAAAGAGAATTTGAAATTGCAGCAAAATTGTCTGGTAACATGGACAACTGGTTGAGTAAAAAAGCAGCTTATTTGCAGAAAGTAAGCCCAATTTCTAAAAATGGAACTAGTACAAAGTCTATAAATGATAATTCTCCAGTGAAAGCCTAAGAGTAGTTAGTTGTAGTTCATTAGTTGAGCAAAATATTCCCAGTGGCAGTGAAGGTTCTGCTAATGACTCATTATTTCTTGTTGATGTTGTTGAACAACATCTTCTCAGTGATGACCCAGGCCAATGGCAAAATCTTTCAACAACTGACAAGGATTATTTAATTGAAAAAGGTCTAGTTAAAGTGTCTAAATATTTTATTTATCCAGTCAACTCACAAACACAAAGAATATTTAATAATAATCTAATGTACCATTGTTTAAATCAGGGGTCTTCAACCTTTTTTATGAAATCGCCCCTTTTCAAAAAATGTTGGTCCGAATCGCCCCCCATAAAAACGATTACTGTACTTTCATTTGAAAGTTTTCCCGAAATATATCTAAGAAGCTTTTAAAAGGAAAACACAAATAAAAGCAATGGCAATTTATTAAAATGCAACAGTTCATGAAACTAATGCGACCCTTGCGGCTGATGTTGCTCGGCAAGATTAGAAAAAGCTGGCATCAAGCTAGTCAGCTTCAGTCGAATTGAATCTCCCCCAGTCGCATTCATGTCGAGTCTATTGCGATATTTATTTCGCATGTAGAGCACTTCACTAAATCCTTGTTCAGCAATATATGTGGTTGGAAAGGCCAAAATAAAGAGCTCTACTTTCTCCCACAGTTGCGGAAATCGGTTTTTCCACTTAATCCAGAAGGCTGCCCATCCATGTGCCCTGAAGATTGCGCGCGCTTCTTCGTCACTTTGCAGGTCTATCAGCATTTCTTGCATGGTGGAATCGCAGTCATTGATGTTAGTGGCGAATGGTTCCACTAGCCACGGAAAAACTTCAAGGTCAAGCAGATCTTTAAAGCGAACCTTCATGTCTTCTATCACAGCTTTCAGGTGTTCAACGTAAACAAGCAAATGTTCGTCAGTGACACTATCAGACATTTTTGACAGACGAGAGAAGTGATCGAACTTTCTTCTGCTCAAACTTTGCTGGTAGAGCTCAAGTTTGTTGATTAGGCCACGTATTATAGTTTTGCTTTGAACCAAAGTAATCTTTTTACCTTGGAGTTTGTCCGTTGCTGTATTAATTTTTTCATAAAAATCAGCTAGATAACTGTTATCTTGATGGCAGGCAATTACATCTTTGGCAAGGTCAGAATCTTCACCAAGGAACTCCACCACGCTGTTTTTAAGTTTGGAATACCTTGCCAGAAATATGCCTTTCGACAGCCAACGAACTTCCGTATGGAGAAGGAGATGCTCGAACTCTTCATCGTTTACCTCGCATAGCTGTCGAAACAATCGGTCATTTTTAGCGTTGGCTTTTATCTTGTTAACTGCTTTGATAGCAACTCCCAAACATTCTTGCAGACGTGGAGAAAGACGCTTTGCTACCAAATGCTGACGGTGAAGCACACAGTGCACAGTAAATAGATTGGGTATTTTTTCTTTGAGTAATGAAGCAAACCCGCGATACCTGCCTACCATGGCTGGAGGTCCATCAGTAGCACATGCTATTATGTTGGTAAGGGGGATGGATTTGTTTCGCAAGTAGTCTGACAAAGTCTGAAATATTGTTAGACCTTTAGTGTCTGTTTCCAAACACTTGCAAAATAGAAGCTCCTTCATAATATTTCCATTAGTTATGTAACGGACGTAAACCATTAATAAAGCGTTATTGTCTGATGTGGTAGTTTCGTCTAATTGTAAGCTGAAAGAAGTGTTTCGTAAGATTTCACAGAGTTGATCTTCAATATTCGTACCCATTTCGTTAATTCGTCGGGTTACTGTGGTATCACTCAGTGGAACAGCTCGTAGTACAGGTGTGGGATCTTTCTCCATTACAGTAGAAATAATTTCTTTCACAGCAGGTGCTACCAAACTTTCCCCAACGTTGAATGGTAAACCCTTTTTCGCAATCAAAAAAGCAATCTTGTACGAGGCTATAAGTCCTTTGACATTTGGGCAAGCATTTTTAGCATAGGCCTTGTTTATAGAACTTTGAGCTTCACGCTCTTTCAATGCTTGAAAAAATTCAATAGATTTGTCTGCTTTATCAGGATGAAGCCTGGTTAGGTGATCTTTCAGCCTTGACGGTTTCATTGCCTCATTTGTAAGAATTTTCTTGCACAAGAGACACATTGGAAGTTGAATATTGGATGGGCATGGCACAAAGCCAAACCTGATATAATCCACAAGATATGTACGACACTTTTTTTTGGCATTAGAAGCCATTACTCTTTCAATACGATTAGTCGATTACTATATAAAATTTACTCTTAAAAAGAAACTGAAAGTAGCCTGCGGCACATAAAATAATATAATGACAATCCTAAATTTTTAGAAATTACGATCATTTTCTTGAAAGCCTACTGTTAAAAATTCTGTCCTTCCCTGGACTACTGAAAAAGATTGTATGAAAGCAAGTGCTATAGATCGCTATCTCTCTCTGAAGACAGAAACGTCACATGCGATGAGCAGAAAAAACTGCTCATCGCATGTGACACGTTAATTTATTAATTAATAATTATTTTACTTATTTTACATATTCTGGATTACTTATCACGCGTTACCTCGTCGCTCCTAGCCACGACCAAAGTAAGACACCGGTTTCAATTCTGGCCTTTATAGCGATGAGTCACATGAGGTTCCATGATTTTTGGTCATGTGTGCCTCGTGCGGTCTTGTGACCATCGCGCGATCCCATGACAGTGACGTAGCCAAATTTATAGGACGAATTAAGATTTGTCGTAGCGATTTCCGAAAGGCCAATCAAATTGCCAGTTCATGTAACAGTTGGTGTTTAGCGATGTGTAAAGTCTATGACTTATGATCACTTATGAAAAAAGTCTTGCTTGACTGCGCAGTCAAATAAAAATTTTGGCATATCTGGAAACTTGTGTCAACTACCATTTCATTCGTTGTTCGGTCATAACGTTTTTTTCACTTGCATAGGTGTACGTCATTGCATGTGTGTGCATGTGCAATTGTGCATACATGAGCATGAGGAGAACCCAAAACTGTTTGAAGAAGTGAAGAACAATAACAAAAGAAATAATGAAATCAGCGAGAACGTTTTCAACGTATCCATTTTTAGTTATCGTTTTATAACAATATTTGTAATTGTGAAATCGCCCCCCAATTGTTTAAAATCGCCCCCCAATTTTTCAAATTGTTTAAATCGCCCCTAATCGCCCCCTGGGGGGCGATATCGCCCCCGTTGAAGAACCCTGGTTTAAATAATGGAGAAAAAGTTTTTTGTAGTTGGTTAGTATATTCAATTTCAAAAGATACTGTTTATTGTTTTCTGTGCAAGTTATTTTCATCATCTACTTCTAAATTTGCCACTACTGGATGCTCAAATTGGATTCACTTAGCAAGAAATATTTCTAATCATGAAAAGTCATAAAATCATTTCCATTCTATGCATCAATTTTTAATACGAAGAAAAAGCTCTGCTTCCTTCACATCTCTTGAAAGAGCTATGTTGAGAGAGCATAATGCAGAGGTACAGCGTTGGAGAGATGTTCTGACCCGAGTGCTTTCTTGTATAAAATATCTTGCTGAGCATGACATAGCAATTTGTGGTACAGGTGGTCATGAGTACATGGATGATCAAAAAAATGGTTTCTTTTTAAGTTTGGTAGAACTGGTTGCTACTTATGATGTTGTACTAGCTGAGCATTTGAACAGAGTAAAATTAAGAAAAAATTCAGATCACTATTTAGGAAAAAACATACAAAATGAATTCATACAGCTTTTAGGTGACAAAGTTCTTGAAGAAATTATTTCTCAAATTAAACAGGATCGCTACTTTGCAATCATCCTTGATTGCACCCCAGATGCCAATCATGATAAGCAAATGACTACGGTTATTAGACATGTGCGCATTACTAATGATTTTGTCGTCGTCGTCGTCGTAGATTAAGTTATTCTGCTAACCCAGAACATCGAGGATTCTTTCGAGGCTAAAAGAAGGCCGGTGCCATATTTATCGATCTGACAGCTGCTTATGACACTGTCTGGCACCGTGGCCTTACCTGCAAACTGCTGAGACTACTTCCGGATAAGCACATGGTCAAAATGATCATGGAGCTTGTCCGAAATGGAAGTTTCACCCTTACCACCGGTGACAGCAAGCAAAGCAGGCTACGCCGTCTTAAAAACGGCTTCCTCAGGGATTGGTCTTGGTTCCCCTCCTATTTAACATCTATACGTACGATCTTCCTTCCATGATTTCCAGAAAGTTTGCTTATGCTGATGATTTAGCATTGTTGCACTCTTCTGGAAACTTGAAGGGCTTGGAGGGAACATTAAGCCAAGACATGTCCACACTTTCAGCGTATCTCCAGACTTGGAGGTTGAAGCTCAGTCACACTAAAACGGTGACGGCAGCCTTTCATTTAAATAACCGAGAGGCCAAACGTGAGCTAAAGGTCTACAACAATAGTAGACTTTTACCATTCTGTCCAACCCCTACATACCTTGGGGTAAAACTGGACAGATCGCTCACGTTTCGTCACCATTTAGTGGCATTGCGCGAAAAACTATCATCGCGCGTCACACTGCTGAGGCGACTCGTGGGCTCGGGATGGGGTGCTGGTGCTAAAACACTACGCATAGCCACCTTGTCTCTAGTCTACTCAACATCTGAGTACTGTGTGCCAGTCTGGTGTCGCAGTGCTCACACTCGCCTCATTGACAGTGTCTTGAATGACGCTTTGCACATAGTTACTGGATGCCTGCGTCCCACTCCAACGGACCACCTACCTGTACTCTCAGGCATCCAGCCAGCTGAGCTTCGCCGAATGGGAGCGACACTCTCCTTGGCTTACCGTGGATCTCTGGACCCCGATCATATCTTGCACGGTCTGTTAAGTGGGTCCTCAGATACTGGCCAAGTGAGACTAAGATCCAGATGCCCGTTTGTGCCAGGTGCGCGGAATCTCTTGGACAATCTTGTCAGACTTGGCATCTGCGCCTCTGAATGGATGAATCACAAATGGAACGCGGAGTACTGTGAAAGTGCTTCCAGGCTCCATGCTTTTGTGCCCGGGACCAGTGTCAGGCCTGTTGGGATGGGCTTACCCCGACCAGCTTGGGTTAAGCTCAACCGCCTGCGGACTGGTGTTGGGCGATTCCATTTGTCCATGCACAAATGGGGTCTCGCTCCTTCACCGAATTGCGAGTGTGGCGGCTCAGAGCAAACCGCAGACCATGTACTAACAGTGTGCCCCATACATCGGGCACCACATGGAGCACGCGGTCTGACGGTTTTGGATAACGAAACTCGATACTGGCTTAATAACATCACTGCCAGCATCTGATCCAGGCAGTACAGCAATCTGGGGTAGTAAAAGGATAAACCCTTGGCCCCAGTTCTGTTTGTGTCTGGCCTGGAGTGGATACCCTTCAAATGACGACAACTAATGATTTTGATGTGGTCATTCATGAACACTTCACTGAATTTATTGTAGTAAAAATTTCTGCTAGTTCAGCATTGACTAAATTGTTGTTGCAAAGACTTACTGAAATGGGTCTTGATATCCAAAACTGTAAAGGACAAGGATATGATAATGGAGCAAATATGGCTGGAAAAAAGAATGGCGTACAAAAACGAGTACTTGAATTAAATGCACAAGCATGCTTTGTTCCATGCAGCTGCCACTCACTTAAAATTTAGTTTTGTCAGACTGTGCAAAAAGCAATCATGTATATATTTCATTTTTTTGGGCACTTCAAAAGTTGTATGCAAAATTGTAAGCATCAACCTCGTGATGGCAAATTTAAAAAAAGGAATGTCCACCTGTGGTAAAATATCCTTTAACTACGTGGTGGGAAAGTAAGATTAATAGTGTTAAAGTGGTTCATCTAAATTTGGTTGGTTTCATCAAAAATTTGCATAAAATTCTTGAAACTGTATGTGATTTCAAAGACTGTAGTGACATTGAAGGACTTTTACACCAATTAACAAGCTTTAAGTCACTTGTAACTTGCTGTATTTGGCACAAGGTGTTGAGTCAAGTCAACTTTGTTAGTACTGGTAAGTCTTTACAAGCTAGGAAAATTAATATCAATCAAGCAATTATTTTGTTTGGAAGGTTGTTTAAACTCACTTAAGCAGTTTCGACTTTCTGGTTTTAACGATGTTATAGCTGAGGCTAAGGAAGTGAACAGTCAGCTAAATTTTATAACTACCTTTGGATTTTAAGCAACAGCGAATACAGATTCACAGAAGAATGGCAGATGAGACAGGCAACGACAGTGTTACTTACACTCTACAAAAAAAATACGAAATTGAATGTTTTAGTACTATGGTAGACAAGTTTATATCAAATATATCAAATAGATTTGAACAACTGAAACAGTATAAGCTAGAGTTTGGTTTACTTTTAAATATAAATCAGTTGACAGATGACAATTTTAAAGGTGCTGAAGGAGAGCTGATGAAATTAAAATATATTAAGTTATTTTCAGACTTAAAAAATGCTGTTGATGGACCTGACCTGTACAATAAACTTTTATACTTTATTAACCTGCTAAATAAAAATGCTAGCAGTGAAATTGATCTACTAAAATACATTGCCAAAAATGGTCTAGTTGACACTTTTCCTAATTTATTTACATCATTGAAAATCTTGCTTACAATGCCAGTTTCAGTTGCATCAGCTGAGCAAACCTTTTCCAAATTAAAGCTAATTAAAACATTTCTTTGATCTAAAATCGCCTGAATGGTTTAGCATTAATGTCAATAGAAAGAGAAATTTCAAATGACATCGACTTTAATGATGTTATTAATAAGTGTGCTGTTCAGAAAGCTAGAAAGCAAACTTTTATGTAACTTTTAATGTTATTATGCAAAGTTGTATGTTACACAATAGTTTTAATTTTGATAAGAAACTTGCAAAATGTTATGTTTATGTTACACTTTTAGCAGCAAATTTTCTTTATATATATATAGCAAATGTGTGGCCTGCCATGCATGTCACAAGCAGATCATTTTAGGTCATTTTAGGATAAGTTATTGTTAATAGATTGTGATTAATTGATTTTGAAAAAAATTTAATTTGTTAAAGTTCTAATTAAGTTGAAATTCTTTTAACCTATTTTGACTTTATTTATTTTTTGATTTTTTATTCTATTTACCCTTTTTTCAATTTTTTACTAAATGCAAAGCAACTAATTTTTTTATTGAATAACTAATTGTAATTTATAAGTTGAAATAAGATTATTTTAAATTTTCAACCATTTTTAAGATAGCTTATTAACAGAAGAGTATTTCAAGATTTACTAGCAATGATGCTTTAATTTATACTTATTGATTTTATATGCAATACCTTTTTAGTAATCACTTATTTTAAAAAATTTTGTGGCCTAAGAAAAGTAGATCACCAGCTGTATTTTTTTATTTATCCATTATTTATGCAAAACTGTTGTTGATTATGATATTCTTTGTTTTTTGACTATTGTTGTTTTTTTCATTCTTGTTTCATATGTTTAGATATTGCATTTAACATTAATGAGTTGACAGATTAAAAAAAGGGAACCATTAATATTAAGATAAGCAAATATTTTAAAATGGTGCAACTTGAAGTTGTTGCAGCGCTTTAAAGTTACAAGTATGCAGCAGTTACAGCAAAAATGTTATTAATGAACCAGTTAGAAAAAAGATATTGGTGAGTTTGCTTATTTGTATGTAAATATTAGGAAAAAAGTTTGGATTGCATAAATTTTTATTCTAATTTCATTTATATTTTGAGTTATGCACAGATTATAATGACATTGTGGGCAGAGCAGGGCAGTAGAGTTTAAACATATGTATAACCATAATCAGTGTGCTTGGCTAAAGCAACATTGTTTGTGTCTGATACAAAAAATGCAATAGTTTTTGTAAAAATTGATGCAGTGCAATATATCTTGCTCATGCTGTTATGTTTATTTTTAGGTAATGTTGCTTTTAACTCACATATTTTTGTTACTTTTATCTTTTTGGTACATTTTTTTAAAACTACTGATACAGTACATCTTGAGGCAAAGCCCCCCAGAATAGGTTAACTTTATGTTATTCACAGTGGCCCCCCTTGTATTTCTTACATCGGGCCCCCTTTTCCTAAAGCCATCACTGCTTGTGTGCAATGTTCATGTCACACGAACCTGTGAATTTGTAGATGACATTTGAACACAGAGCCTTAGGAGTTTTCGATTTTAACAAAAAATAATTTTTTACTTTAAAAGTTTTAAAAATTAGTAACACTTTTGGATTGAATCGATTACTGATCAAAGCCAAAATTCGCTTAGCAAAAACGGTATGAATCTTTTCCAATGTACTTTGTACTTTGAGAAGAATTTTATTTTCTCAAAATTCTAGAATTTTTTAGTGGCAATTGATTTCCATCTTTATCATGACTGGCGCTTTTTTGCCCCCTCCTTCCCGTAAAATCAGTCTTCCCGGCGTATTTTGCAAGTGAATATGGAGTTTGTGACCTGCTGTAGAATTAATTGAATTAATCCTACATTATTGCTTTTTTTGGTTTACTTCTTTGTCAGATGAAAAACTTTGTGCAAATTAATACAATAAAAAGATTATTAATGAATCCAGCAAAAACAATGATACAGGGTGTCAAAATGTTTTTGCTTGATTCGGGCCCATGGCCCTACATTGACAAATATTATAAATTTGTTTCTCAAAAAGAAGGTAGCGACACCCTATATTTTAAATGTCAAATGTGCCTTCTACGGAAAAAATTTGTTGTCTGTACAAAAAAAATCACGAAATGTTTGAAAAGTCATTGTAATCGATTTCACTCTTTGATTTCAGGCGAATTTAAAAAATGTCTAACTGATGGAACAAAAATTAGCCGTAAATAACTCCACCATCAAATTGATGAAAAAGTATAATTGCATTGACTGGTTGCTCAAAAAAAAAAACGAAGTTAGTGCAACCAACAATACAGGAAACGCTTTCGCTTGGACCTCAAAAATTCTCACAGTTGTTTATTGATGAAAAGGTCAGTACAGTATTTATACTTCTTTTAAAAAATTGTTTACGCTATAATTCTTTGCAAAAAAAATTTTACGTCAATTTTGCTGGTAATTCATAGCAAAGATTAAAACTTTAAGTTATTTTTGTTTCTAGATTAGTTTTTTAAAAAATACTTTGTTTCAAGACGTGATTTTATTTTAGTGTAGGCTATTTCAAATATTTTATAGATTACCGATTTTGTTGTCGAAGACATCCATGAACGTAGTGCAGTCGTCAGCTTTTAATGCGCTGCTTAAGCTTATTCCTGGCCACATCCCCAATTCCATTCAAGAAAAAAAATCACAAAACAAATCTAAACGAGGTATATTATATTGATTTATTGAGGTGGTTCGGCTTGGTCCCCACGCAACAATACAAATACAACATTCGCCAACTCGTGGTTTCTGAAAAAAACTACGGAAAAAATTTGTTGTCTGTACAAAAAAAATCACGAAATGTTTGAAAAGTCATTGTAATCGATTTCACTCTTTGATTTCAGGCGAATTTAAAAAATGTCTAACTGATGGAACAAAAATTAGCCGTAAATAACTCCACCATCAAATTGATGAAAAAGTATAATTGCATTGACTGGTTGCTCAAAAAAAAAAACGAAGTTAGTGCAACCAACAATACAGGAAACGCTTTCGCTTGGACCTCAAAAATTCTCACAGTTGTTTATTGATGAAAAGGTCAGTACAGTATTTATACTTCTTTTAAAAAATTGTTTACGCTATAATTCTTTGCAAAAAAAATTTTACGTCAATTTTGCTGGTAATTCATAGCAAAGATTAAAACTTTAAGTTATTTTTGTTTCTAGATTAGTTTTTTAAAAAATACTTTGTTTCAAGACGTGATTTTATTTTAGTGTAGGCTATTTCAAATATTTTATAGATTACCGATTTTGTTGTCGAAGACATCCATGAACGTAGTGCAGTCGTCAGCTTTTAATGCGCTGCTTAAGCTTATTCCTGGCCACATCCCCAATTCCATTCAAGAAAAAAAATCACAAAACAAATCTAAACGAGGTATATTATATTGATTTATTGAGGTGGTTCGGCTTGGTCCCCACGCAACAATACAAATACAACATTCGCCAACTCGTGGTTTCTGAAATGGTTTTTAAATATATAAGAAATGTTTCTGATTCGATGATAATCAAAATATAAGAAATATTTGTGATTTGATTTTATGATTATAGTGAGAGTGTAAGAAATATTTATTTTTTCACGAAACTGCATTTATCATTCAAATTAACTTTTTTAACTTTTTTTTACAGCTTTGAATTGCAACAAAAAAAAACTCAGAAATGACTTAAAGACCTTGAAGTATGTGGCTACAACTGCTGACGCCTGGACTTGCCGCAACAGGTTTCTTAATCTATGATATAAAGAAAAAATGCTAAAACAGTTTTTGAATAGAAATGTATGTTTTATAAACAAGGAGGTTTTCCATTTTACGTTAGCTTTGATGATGGGATAAATACGTATTTCTCGAAGCGCCGGAAATAGATTGTTTTCAGCTATTTGAGTTTATGTTTTTTATTGAAAAATTTTCATTGTATTTTTTTATTTCAATTGATTTGAAATATGGACCTCGCATTGCGATGAGTAGCATAGTGGCTAGTTAAAATTTTTGTTAAATTTTTTTCCTTGCGAAAGCTTCTAATAGTTATTTTTGGAGTAAACTCAAGTTTGATTTTTTTACATGTTATCTTGGAATGACAATAGTTGTATAAAATAATTTTTTTGGTGCCCATTTCCGCTAATGGCGCTAGAGAGCAGAGGAGGTTGCCACGCGAGGCGCCAGAGAGCGCCACTAGGGGCGTTAGAGAGCACCACTTGGGGTGCCAGATAGCGCCACTTGGGCCGTCAGAGAGCAGGTTGGGGGCCACTTGGGGTGCCAGAGAGTGGTGAAGTTGAGGAGGGGAGGAGGTATTTTGTCCACTTGGGCCGCCCGAGAGCAGGGTGGGGGCCACTTGGGGCGCCAGAGAGTGGTGAAGTTGAGGAGGGGAGGAGGTATTTTGTCCACTTGGGCCGCCAGAGAGCGGAGGAGGTGAGGAGGTATTTTGTCCACTGGGGGTACCAGAGAGCGGCGGAGGGGAGGAGGTGAGAAGGTATTTTGTCCACTGGGGGTACCAGAGAGCGGCGGAGTTGAGGAGGTGAGGAGGTATTTTGTCCACTGGGGGTACCAGAGAGCGGCGGAGGGGAGGAGGTGAGAAGGTATTTTGTCCACTGGGGGTACCAGAAAGCGGCGGAGTTGAGGAGGTGAGGAGGTATTTTGTCCACTGGGGGTACCAGAGAGCGGCGGAGGGGAGGAGGTGAGAAGGTATTTTGTCCACTGGGGGTACCAGAAAGCGGCGGAGTTGAGGAGGTGAGGAGGTATTTTGTCCACTGGGGGTACCAGAGAGCGGCGGAGTTGAGGAGGTGAGGAGGTAGGTTGAGAAAGGTAGTAGTCATGAGTTGGATTCCTAACCAAGACAATAGAAATCTAAATCTTAAGAGAAACAATGGTCCTAAATTGGATTCCTAACCAAGATAATATAAATCTAAATCTTAAGAGAAACAGTGGTCCTGAGTTGGATTCCTAACCAAGACAGTATAATCCTTAAACTTAAGAAAGCCAGTAGTCCTGGGTTTGATCCCCAACCAAGATAATATAAATTTAAATCTTAAAAAAGTCAGTGATCTCGAGTTTGATTCTTGACCAAGACAGGTGTACAATTTCAAACCTAAATCTTAAGAGAAACAGTGGTCCTGAGTTGAATTCCTACCCAAGACAATAGAAATCTAAATCCTAAGAAAAACAGTGGTCCTGAGTTGGATCCCCAACCAAGATAATATAAATTTAAATCTTAAAAAAGTCAGTGGTGACGAATTTGTTCGCCAACCGGGCAAGTTTGGACAAGTCAGTTTTGTTGCATAATACCGAGTTTTCCCATGGGAAATTCCCTAGGTTTTTACCAGGATTGTTTGTAAAGGTTTTTTTGTTATATTTATGTTTAATTTTACAATTTTCTCCCTAAGAAAGTTTGGTTTTTATAGCTTTGTTTAATTTTTTCTAAACAATCTTGACATTTTATAACTATCTTCATTTTTCTCCTAAACAAGCTCGATTTTTGCTACACATTTGTTCAATTTTTCAAAAACTTCTTAGTCAATCTTGATTTTTAGATATCTATCTTCAATTTTTTTCTTGATATCCTCAATTTTTTGTCATGCCTTTGTTCAATTTTAAAACTTTTTCTCTAAACAAATTTGACTTTTGTTATACTTATGTTTACTTTTTCAAAAATTTTCCTAAGAAACTTGATTTGAAGATACCTATATTTAATTCTTTTCTAAATAAATGTGGTTTTTGCTACACCCTTGTTGAATTTTTCAAAATTTTTCTTTGTCAACCATAATTTTATTATACCTTTGTTAAATTTTAAAAAGTTTTTCTTCAGACAACCTTGATTTTTGTCATTCCTATCTTCAATTTTCTCCTAAACAAGCTTGATTTTTGCTACATATTTGTTCAATTTTCAAACCCTTTCTTAGTCAACCTTGATTTTTGTTGCACCTATCTTCAATTTTTTTTTTCTAACAAACATTGATTTTCGTCAAGCTTTTGTTTAATTTTCTTGGTAATCTTGATTCTTGTTACACTTAACCTCAATTTTTTCTAGGCAAACTTGATTTTTGTTATACCTTTGTTTAATTTTTCTTGGCAACCTTGTTTTTTGTATACTTATGCTCAATTTTTCAAAAATTTTTCTTAGTCAACCTTGATTTTTGTTATACCTTTATTCAATTTTAATGGTTTCTCTTGGTAACCTTGACTTTTAGATATCTATCATTTTTAATTTTTTTTCTTGGCAACCTTGATTTTTGGAAACTGAAGTGAAACAAGCTGTAGTGTCCTGACGAGTCCTAATAAGGACGAAACAGGTCTGTCGGCACTTGCTTGTTGATTGACTTGACCATTCTTACTATAACCTTGATTTTTGTTATAAGTTTTGTTCAATTTAAAAACAAATTTTCTAATCAACCTTGATTTTTGTTATACCTATCTCCAATTGTTTCTAAACAACCTTTATTTTTGTTATACCTATGTTTAACTTTTTTCTAGACAAGTAAACAGCTTCTTAGTGGTACAGTAAATTTCTAGACAAGCTTGATTTTTTGTTACAACCTTGTTAAATTTTAAAAAAATTTTTTGTTTTTTATTCATAGTCAATTTTAAAGTAATTGTTAAAAGTTTTAAACAAAATTTCTGTTGATAGGTTATTCGTGTTCAATAAACAGATGTTTCGTAAAAAAAAAGTCGTCTTTTTCCCATTTTTATTATTTAGTAAACCAAATTCAAACATAGTTATTATTTTTATGTTGTATGAATTTAATTTCTAGTGTTAACATTTTAATTGTTTCAAAAATAAATTCAGTTCTAACTATGTTTCATCTTTTGCTATAAACTTTTAATAACAAGAAGACTACTGTAACCTTGACAACGTGTGTCAAGGTCTCCTCTTACACAGAAGCTTGTTGTTCATACCGTATCACGTTTCCTGTTAAAACTATGACGTATTTATGATTGGAGTTTGAAAATCTGGTTACCTTAATTTCCAGTGTAAAAGTAAACTAAGCGAAGAATTTTATAGTTTTTAACAACCGTATGTAAAACGAAATTTTGTTTCAAGCTTGACCTAAAAAATTTGATTTTAAAATACCGACTTAAGCTTAGTTTGATCCCCAGTCAAGTACAACAACCGTTTGTACTAAAAAGTTTTACATTCTTTCACTTTTAACAAGAAAATTCGTCGTAAAGTTGATTATTTTATGCATTTTACCAACTAAATTTTCTAAAATTAACATAAAATTTAAAGTCGAAGAAGACCAACGTAAGGAAGATCAATTCCAAGAAAAGTCGGTTGTTTTTTGAAAATATAATAAGATTTATTCTATCAAGTCCTATCGCAGATAGTTGTCATATCCAAATGAAAACAAACCAATCTGAAATTATTTAATTAACTTATTGACTAGTTCGAAGTCTAAAAATAAACTTTTGAAAAAGCAGAATAGCTAAAAATTTTGCTTTCAGGATACGGTTTTGTTTGGGGTAACAAACACAAATAAAGTAAGAAACCAACAAATTCACTCTTTTATCTTGAGCGTTGCTAATCTCTGAAAAAAAAGTTTGGACAATGATCTTGTAAAAGAAACCACCTAAGGATATTAAAAATTAGACTTTTAAATTTCGTTTTGTGATCAAGTTTTAAATTATTGCACTAGTTTAACCAAAAATACTTTAGTTTTTCTTTTTCCAAATAAACGTTTTAACCAAAAACTTCATTAATCGAATTAAAAATCGATCCACGAATATAATTTTATACATTTTTCAGACGGAGGTTTTTAGGTGTTAAAAATTGCAAAAACTTTAAGCCTAATTGTTGCTATTTAAAAATTCTAGAGCCTTACATTGTAAAGGTTTTAGTATGGAAACACTAGATTCTTTTTACGTAAAAATTGAACTTTTTGAAAGGGTTATCTTTCTTCCAAGTGTCGCAGAAGTTTGTTATTCATTAAGAAATGTATACAACAATTTGTGAATCTTGAAAAGTTTCTTGTGGAGCAATTCGAGATAAAGCTCATTCTATTTTAACTGGTTGTAAGTTGATACAAATGAATTTGAAAATAACTTTTTAACGTTCACGCTGGCAATAGAGTAAAGGAAACTGAAGTATTACACGTCATTGAGGTTTTCTAATAATATCCAATTTTCTTCAATATTTGCACAACAGTGTGTTCTGTTAAAACAATCTAAATTTTTTTTTCAGTGATGACAAAACAATCTTTAATTATTTGTAAAATTGAATGTCGCGCATGTGTTTTTGATAATGCAGTTAAAATGTTTGTGAAAAAGTATACTTAATATATTTAATTATTGTAAAATAAACATATAAAAAGAGTACATTTTTGTTTAATCTCGTTGATGTGGTTTTAAAATAAAAATATTTAGAGTTTTTATGTTTCGTCACGTCGTCAAAGGTGTCGAGTGCACCGAAATACACAAAACTTGTATATTATTAAATGACTAAAAACACTTTTTAAATATTTCAGTTTACGACCAACGTGTGTGCTCGTGGAGCAATTGGGGGTGAGCGAGGCGGCGTGGGATCGGGTTGATTTTCAGTCACCCGATCAATTGATTTTTCGAAGACGGTTGTTGGAGAGTTGAAACAGGCAATACTTCTATTTCTCACCCCCCAACACTCCACCAATTACTCACCTTCAGTTTCAAACACCAAACCTCTCTTCTCCATCACCTCCTCAGTTTCAAACTCCAAACCTCGCAATTTGTTGTGTTTGTTTGGAGGCGCTGAGGGAGGTAGTTGTGTTCCCTTGTTTGCACTTGGTGACTTGCCGTCAGTGTCACGACCGACTAGAGCGCCGTTGTTGCATTTGCAGGGGTGTTGTTTTAGATTTTTTGTATGTTGTGTTTGCATAATAAATAGTTTTGATAAATTTTGTTGTTTATTTCAGTGAAGGTTAATGACACTTAAATATAGAGTTTTAATTTTTATGTTTATAGTTTAACAAAAAATTGGTAAAAATAAAAACAATAAAATCGGTAAAAATCTTTTACGCTTTGTCCAAAAACACTTCAACAAGGTGTGTCTAAGTCCAACGACAGTCTTCGTTGAAAAATTTTTTGTTGCAAACAGTTGTTTTATGTGAAATGCACTTAAAAATTCTAATGTT
The DNA here is from genome assembly GCA_963680785.1 of Diplosoma virens. Taxonomy (NCBI): domain Eukaryota; kingdom Metazoa; phylum Chordata; class Ascidiacea; order Aplousobranchia; family Didemnidae; genus Diplosoma; species Diplosoma virens. Next base: position 43,984,735 of record OY796888.1, on the reverse strand, counting down.
TTTTTTTTTCTTCGCTAGCTAAAGACGTTTTTCAAACTAAATCGTTGTTAACGGGAAGGTGGTGTTAAGTATTAGCGTGTAAACACTTAAAGCAGTATTTCGCTAAACTACGGTATTTTAAACCTATAAAAACATTCTTTTTGAAAAATATTTAGTCAAAAATTGTGTGAAAGTCGAATATTTACCGTTATCTAGCAATTTTGGTAACTCAGTTTGTTCACCCCTTGATCGACAAAATTACAATTAAGAAAACAATGGTCACAACCATTTTGAAGTTAAAACGTTGCTATGCATTGAAAAATAGCAAAGTCTAAAATAAAACAAAATTTTTTAAGATTTTGTTCTAAAAATTAACAAACTTCTGCAACACTTGGAAGAAAGGTCGGCTTTTCAAAAAGATAATTTTTTTCACGTAAAAGGAATTTAGAGTTTTCATATTAAAACCTTTACAATGTGAGGCTCTTGAGGAAATTTTTAAATAGTGATAATTTTAAGAACCTGACCACAAAACCTCCGTGCGAAAACTGTATAAAATTATATTCATGGATCATATTGTTAATATCAGCTTTCATAGGCGTACGCAAGGGGGGGGTTTCAGGGGTCAAAACCCCCTCCTTGAAGAATAGTGTTTAGTCATATATACAGTACATGGTAATAAATAGGCTTTAATAATAGGATTTTAGTTTCTATTGTTTACCGCACTTTTTAAACTTAATTACTGCTTGCGCATCAATTTTTGCTATCGTTTAAATTGCTTCAAAGTTAGCTAATGTACTGTACATTGCCACTGTGAAGAAGACTTTCAAACTTGTAAAATATTGAAAGTTAAGCATGGGAATGGAAATAAACTGCATGGGAACAATAGCTTCAGTTCACAATTTTTTAATGTTTCAAAACTTCAAAACATTTTGCGCAAGTCCATCAACACGATTTCGTCAACAACAAAAGCTTAAAAACTTGTTCAAATTTGTGCTATCAGATGGGTCGATCGACACGAGAGTGTTAGTACTTTTTCAAATTTACAATTTACCATTGTAGAAGCTTTGGCAGAAATTTCAGCATGGCCAGACAGAGAAACCTCATCACGAGCTCTGCAGTTGCTATCGACAATTACGCAAAGTGAATTTCGCATTGCTCTCTTAGTTTTAAAATACGTTTTTGGATACAGTGTTGTTTTGTGTAAAGTTAATCAAAAAAAAAAGTTGATAAACCTTCTTGAGGCCGTCAACATTGCACAGGATATTGCAAATAAGTTGAAGTGTCTAAGAGAAAAAACCGAATATGAATTTCACCAGCTCTATATTTTTGCGCAAGAAACGGCCAAAGCCGAAGATTTTATTTTGAAAATACCATGCCCTCTTGAAGACAGACCAATCGATGCAATATTGCTGCTGTAACAGATGAAGAACATTTTAGACTAGGGATTTTTATTCTATTTCTTGATAACTTTATTGTCACTCTCAAAGCAAGATTTACAGCCCACAAATCGATTATTGGTGAATTTCAGTGTTTTATTTCTGCTGATCAAACTAGTGCACCAACTCCTCAACAAATTAAAAGTATTCAAGTTTTGGAAAAATTTTACGAAAATGATTTAACGAAATCCTGGGGAGAATTAGTGCCTGAACTGATATTATGTTAAAGAAAACTTTTTCGGTTGAACGCAGCAGAAAGACCAACTGATGCGTTGAGCAGTATCAAGGAATGCACTTCCGATGCTGTTCCGAACATATTTACATTGATGACCATTTTGTTAACTCTTCCAGTGATAACATGCACTAGTGAACAATTGTAAAGCTTTCCACATTACGCAGACTAAAAACGTGCTTACGAAACACAAGTGGTACCACTCGAATTAATGGATCTGCATTACTAAACATTTATAGGAGCCACACGCGTGCCTTGCCCTGATGATGTAATTAACAGATTAAGTGAAAAAAACAGGCGTTTGAATATAAGCCTTTAAAAAAATTTTAAATATTTGTTAAGTAAGGTTATTTTTTTGTTCGTTTGATTTTCCACCTATTGTTCTCATCATTTACACGAGTTGCTTTTAATTTGAAAAGTTTCTTGTCGTGATTGAATTACTCGCACATACCTTTTCAATAGTTAGTTTTACGGTTTGGTAAAAAGAAATTCATGCTACTGCAGGATGTTCTTAAAACCAAAACACTTTATTTTTGAATGTAGGCCTAATTTTGGAAGTTTTTGCCCATTACCAGGACTACTGAGAGCAATCACATTTTCGGCTCCAAAAACCCCCCTTTACAAATTTCTGCGTACGCCACTGTCAGCTTTTGGTTAAAACGTTTATTTGGAAAAAGAAAAACTAGAAATATTTTTGGTTTAACTAGTGTCAAGCCGTCTTTTTCTAAAAATTGATGTTTCAAAGATTTATTAAGCTAGTAAAAATAAAAAAATTTAGCTTAACTTGAATCATTTTTACTCGGTTTGTTATCGTTAAGTTTGGGGGATAATGACTGATCGCAATTGGTTGTTAATCAACGTCCCGTGTCTAATTCAACGATTTCAAAATTTTTTCTTGGAATTCACCAATAAGTTTCTGCATAGAATTTCTTTTTTAAAAAATCGAACAATGTTACGTTGGAATAAATTAAATAAAAAGTTAGAAGAATGAATTAAAAATATTAAAACGAGTTGAATTTTGTTTCAAAATGTACATTGCTGTTACACCTGACTGAAATCGAGTTAAAATTAAGTGTGAAAGAAGTCTTACGCTTTATTGGATATTTCACATTTTCGACTTTTGGGGGAATTGTTAAAAAGTTTTTCTATATTACTTTAAAACCTTGGTGTAGAAAACGGAAAATGAAACTAAAAAGTCTAATTTTTAATATCCATAGGTGGTTTCTTTTACAAGATCACTGTCCAAACCTTTTTCTCAGAGGTAAGCAACGTTTAAGATAAAGCGCTAAATTTATTGGTTTCTTACTTTATTTGTGTTCGTCACCCCAAACCAAACCGTATCCTGAAAGCAAAGTTTTAGAAACCCTGCTTTTTTAAAAGTTTATTTTTAGATTTCGAGTTAGTCAATAAGCTAATTAAATAATTTCAGATTGGTTTGTTTTCATTTAGACATAAGAACTAACTGCGATAGGACTTAATAGAATAAATCTTATTATATTTTCAAAAACGTCTGACTTTTCTTGAAATTGATCTTCCTTACGTTGGTCTTCTTTGACTTCAAATTTCATGTTAATTTTAGAAAGTTTAGTTGGTAAAATGCATAAAATAATCAACTTTACGATGAATTTTGTTAGTAAACGTGAAAAAATGTAAAACTTTTAGTACAAAAGGTTGTATTTGATTGGGGATCGAACTAAGTTTAAGTCGTTGTTTTAAAATCAATTTTTTTTTTTTAGGTCAAGCTTGTAATGAAATTTCTTTTTACATACGGTTGTTAAAAATATAAAAATCAAGGTGCATTATAAAAAATTCTTCACTTAGTCTATTTTTACACTGGAAATTAAGGTAACCAGATTTTCAAACATGAATACGTCATAGTTTTAACAGGAAACGCGATACGGTATGAACAGCAAGCTTCTGTGTAAGAGGAGACCTTGACACACGTTGTCAAGGTTACAGTAGTCTTCTTGTTATTAAAAGTTTATAAAAATAACCAAAAGATGAAACATAGTTAGAACCGAATTCATTTTTGAAACAATTAAAATGCTAACACTAGAAATTAAATTCATACAACATAAAAATAATAACTGTGTTTGAATTTGTTTTACTAAATAATATAGAAAAAAGATGAATTTTTTTTATGAAACATCTGTTTATTGAACACGAATAACCTATCAACAGAAATTTTGTTTAAAACTTTTAAGAATTACTTTGACTGTGAATAAAAAACAAGAATGCCAAGAAATTTTTTTAAAAATTTAACAAGGTTGTAACAAAAATCAAGCTTGTCCAGAAAAAAGTTAAACGTAAGTAAAACAAAAATCAAGGTTGATTAGAAAAAATTTTTTAAATTGAACAAAGCTTATAACAAAAATCAAGGTTGATAGAGAAAAAATTGAGGTTAGGTAGAACAAAAATCAAAACTGCTAAGAGAAAAAGTTTTAAAATTGAATAAAGCTGCCTAAAAGTAAAGCTTTCTTAGGGAAAAATCGGATGAAGGTTTCTAAAATGAAGGTTGATTAAAAAAAAGTTTTGAAAAATTGAACATAAGTATAGCAAAAATCAAGCTTGCCTAGAAAAAATTGAAGATAGATATCTAAAAAGCAAGGTTACCAAGAGAAACTATTAAAATCGAACAAAGGTATAAAAAAATCAAGGTTGCCAAGAATAAAAAATTAAAAATGATAGATATCTAAAAAGCAAGGTTACCAAGAGAAACTATTAAAATTGAACAAAGCTATAACGAAAATCAAGGTTGACTAAGAAAAAAACTTAAACAAAGGTATGACAAAAATCAAGGTTGACTAAGAAAAAAAATTAAAAATGATAGATATCTAAAAGTCAAGGTTACCAAGAGAAACCATTAAAATTGAATAAAGGTATAACAAAAATCAAGGTTGACTAAGAAAAATTTTTGAAAAATTGAGCATAAGTATACAAAAAACAAGGTTGCCAAGAAAAATTAAACAAAGGTATAACAAAAATCAAGTTTGCCTAGAAAAAATTGAGGTTAGGTGTGACAAAAATCAAGATTACCAAGAAAAATTAAACAAAAGTTTGACGAAAATCAATGTTTGTTAGAAAAAAAATTGAAGATAGGTGCGACAAAAATCAAGGTTGACTAAGAAAGGGTTTGAAAATTGAACAAATATGTAGCAAAAATCAAGCTTGTTTAGGAGAAAATTGAAGATAGGAATGACAAAAATCAAGGTTGTCTGAAGAAAAACTTTTTAAAATTTAACAAAGGTATAATAAAACTATGGTTGACAAAGAAAAATTTTGAAAAATTCAACAAGGGTGTAGCAAAAACCACATTTATTTAGAAAAGAATTAAATATAGGTATCTTCAAATCAAGTTTCTTAGGAAAATTTTTGAAAAAGTAAACATAAGTATAACAAAAGTCAAATTTGTTTAGAGAAAAAGTTTTAAAATTGAACAAAGGCATGACAAAAAATTGAGGATATTAAGAAAAAAATTGAAGATAGATATCTAAAAATCAAGATTGACTAAGAAGTTTTTGAAAAATTGAACAAATGTGTAGCAAAAATCGAGCTTGTTTAGGAAAAAAATGAAGATAGTTATAAAATGTCAAGATTGTTTAGAAAAAAATTAAACAAAGCTATAAAAACCAAACTTTCTTAGGGAGAAAATTGTAAAATTAAACATAAATTTACTATAAAAAGATGAGTATAGGGAATCACTCCTAACTCTGCCACTGCTTTAATGAATATAACCAAAATCACTTTTGGCCTGCAATATATTCAATTGATCGAGAAAATGCACACACAGGGGTAATTTGACCTCTTACCATCGAGGCAAATGACACATTACTGTGCAAAAGTACAAAGACTCATTCGATTTCGACCATCTTTAAAATTCACATACAGTGTCACTTTGAAACTGTATATAAAGGGCGGTGAAGGTGTTATGCTTGATAACTTGTCAATAATCCAATTTTATGGCTTTCTTAGTCATTTCTTAATAGTTTATTTCTTTTTGAAGTTTTCTAGTCATTATTTAATAGTTAGTCTCTTTCGAAGTTTTCCAGAAGCTCCCCGTATTATCATTTTTAGTCTAATAAGTTCCATTTTCAAGAATCTTTTCAAATAACATCAAAATATTTTAGGACAAATTTGTTGATATTTTGATGTAGGCTACATAGGCGACGTCATTCAGTTACTTCGCTGGCGTCCGAAATTCTTCTAATTAATTCTGGCTTTTGATTTCGATAGTTAGAATTCCAAATTTCCAAAAGAGTTGCAAAGGAGTTCTCTTAGTGCTTTAATATTCTTGTCAATTTCTTTGGCATTTTATTACTTTTGGTTTTATATTATTCGGATTTTCTATTCAATTTTAGCTCTTGACTTTGATGTTAGGATTCCAATTTACGAAAGACTTCTCTCGGTGCTTTAATCTTTTTTGAATTTTGACATTCTGTGAAAATCAAATTGTCACTTCAGTCATTTTGCCTTTCAGTTTTTTTTTTTTTTTAACATTTGCAAAAATCAAACCGTCACTGACGAGACTTCAATAGTCGAAACAGCTGTCTGGCGGAGGATTTTACTACCCAATAGTATTTTCTGTTCTTAATTAGGCTATATGCACTAAGCTTTATGACAAGATTACCTTTTCTCTTTTACAAATTGAGCCCCCCAAACTATGCTTTCAATCTTCTAATATTTGTGTCTAGATAAAATGTTTTTTTTTTTTTTCCCCAAATTAGCTAGCTTGATTATTGTTTGCACTTTACCAAGTCAATTTTCACCAGTAATTGTCCTGGCTGTTGAAAATTAGCGCAATGCGGTCGTAAACAGCGAAGTACCAATGTGATATTGGTCGAAATCGAATGAGTCTTTGTACTTTTGCACAGTAATGTGTCATTTGCCTCGATGGTAAGAGGTCAAATTACCCCTGTGTGTGCATTTTCTCGATCAATTGAATATATTGCAGGCCAAAAGTGATTTTGGTTATATTCATTAAAGCAGTGGCAGAGTTAGGAGTGATTCCCTATACTCATCTTTTTATAGTAAACATAAATATAACAAAAAAACCTTTACAAACAATCCTGGTAAAAACCTAGGGAATTTCCCATGGGTAAACTCGGTATTATGCAACAAAACTGACTTGTCCAAACTTGCCCGGTTGGCGAACAAATTCGTCACCACTGACTTTTTTAAGATTTAAATTTATATTATCTTGGTTGGGGATCCAACTTAGGACCATTGTTTTTCTTTGACTTTGAATTTCTATTATCTTGGTAGGAATCCAACTCAGGAACACTGTTTTTCTTAGCATTAAGATTTCTATTATCTTGGGTAGGAATCCAACTCAGGACCACTGTTTTTCTTAGGATTTAGATTTATATTATCTTGGTTGAGAATCCAACTCAGGAACACTGTTTTTCTTAGCATTAAGATTTCTATTATCTTGGGTAGGAATCCAACTCAGAACCACTGTTTTTCTTAGGATTTAGATTTATATTATCTTGGTAGGAATCCAACTCAGGAACACTGTTTTTCTTAGCATTAAGATTTCTATTATCTTGGGTAGGAATCCAACTCAGGACCACTGTTTTTCTTAGGATTTAGATTTATATTATCTTGGTTGAGAATCCAACTCAGGACCACTGTTTCTCTTAAGATTTAAATTTCTATTATCTTGGTTGAGAATCCAACTCATGACTACTACCTTTCTCAACCTACCTCCTAACCTCCTCCCCTCCTCAACTCCTCACCTCCTCAACTCCACCGCTCTCTGGTACCCCCAGTGGACAAAATACCTCCTCCCCTCTTCAACTCCTCACCTCCTCAACCCCGCCGCTCTCTGGTACCCCCAGTGGACAAAACACCTCCTCACCTCCTCAACTCCGCCGCTCTCTGGTACCCCCAGTGGACAAAACACCTCCTCACCTCCTCAACTCCACCGCTCTCTGGTACCCCAGTGGACAAAATACCTCCTCACCTCCTCCCCTCCTCAACTTCTCACCTCCTCAACTCCGCCGCTCTCTGGTACCCCCAGTGGACAAAACACCTCCTCACCTCCTCAACTCCGCCGCTCTCTGGTACCCCAGTGGACAAAATACCTCCTCACCTCCTCCCCTCCTCAACTTCTCACCTCCTCAACTCCGCCGCTCTCTGGTACTCCCAGTGGACAAAATATCTCCTCACCTCCTCAACTCCGCCGCTCTCTGGTACCCCCAGTGAACAAAATACCTCCTCACCTCCTCCCCTCCGCCGCTCTCTGGTACCCCCAGTGGACAAAATACCTTCTCACCTCTTCAACTCCACTGCTCTCTGGTACCCCCAGTGGACAAAATACCTCCTCACCTCCTCAACTCCGCCGCTCTCTGGCGGCCCAAGTGGACAAAATACCTCCTCCCCTCCTCAACTTCACCACTCTCTGGCGCCCCAAGTGGCCCCCAACCTGCTCTCTGACGGCCCAAGTGGACAAAATACCTTCTCCCCTCCTCAACTTTACCACTCTCTGGCGCCCCAAGTGGCCCCCAACCTGCTCTCTGATGGCCCAAGTGGCGCTCTCTGGCGGCTCTCGTGGCAACCTCCTCTTCTCTCTAGCGCCACTAGCGGAAATGGTCACCAAAAAAAACATTTTATACTACTGACAATTCATTGGATTAATCCCGATACCCTTAATCGATAACAAAAAATGTTGGCATGCAAACGCTTGTTTGGAAAACATACATATGACAATTTGGCAAAAGCTGTTCAAGGTGTTCATATGACATTTGGAATAACGGACAAAGTTGTCGGGACAACAACGGACAACGAAAGCAATTTTGTAAAAACTTTTAAGTAAGTTTTGTCTTTTTACCACACTCAACTTTCAAAACGGGTAACACATTCAGAAAAAACTTATGTTTTTCATTCTTGCAGAAAAAAACTTTAAATATTTTTTTCACTCAGTGCATTCGGCGAACCCTTTCAAGAATGGATTCAAAAAAGTTTAAGCGACGATTCCGACGAAAGCGACACCGACGAAGAACCGCGCAATAAGACTGAAGTACACAGTGTAACTAAGATATTGGCATCTGTGGAAGATCACTTAGAATACGAACTTCCAAAGCACTGGAGATGCGTAGCGCACAAATAAACTTGATTGTAAGTGTCGATTCAGAAAAAGCTTTTTCCGACACAAACTACAAAAAAGCCCATGGATGTGCGTTCGAGAAAGCCGTCGCGCTGTGGAACAAGCAGTAAAGGTAGTACATATAATACATATACAAGTATACATAACCGAATTGTCTCACAATGCTGGTACAGTGCTCGATAACCAGGTTAGAGCAATTTAACTACGTATTATTTTTTACTAAAACTAACTGCATTTTTAATTTTCTAGTAACCACCTGACGATTCTATAGGATGAAACAGGCTGTCTGGTTTCAACTTTTTTGTTGTAGTGTTTTTAATTTAAATACAAGTATACATATACAGTATATAACACTGTTGGAAAATCAGTTCTTCTAAAGTGCTCGATAACAAAGTTAGAGATTGAATTAAAACTTTTTTAAATTTCAAAAGTTGATGGGGTTTTATTATCAATACGGATAATGGCGAACAGCTTGCAGCAGTAGCATAGCCAGGCTACAGTATAAAGGAAAGGGGTTGTTATGGAAAATAATTTTACAAAAATGAGAATGAACAATGGCAAACGATTTAAATTTTTTCCCAATATGACGTATAACTTCGTGGAGTATGACGTCAATATAATGATAGTTCCAAAAAAAGTGCATCTTAAAATATCAGCGCCCTATTTAAACAAAAATTAACACATTTAACTTGTTCATTATAATAACTTAAGTATTGACACCACCAATCCTTTAAAAAGTATAACTCTTACCCACAAATCCCCAGCCGGGCTTGCTATTAATCTATTTTTTATTTAACGTATTTATGTATAAATTAATTGCATTGTGAATTTTTAGGAGTTCCCAGGCAACTGACACTATTAAGCAAGAAATCAAAAAGGTACTTGTTGTTTCCAACGCCACTAGGTGGAACTCAGTATTCGATGCTGTGAAAAGTTTGCTCAGCGTGTACAGCAGCACCAATAAAACGGGCCTTTCAAATGTCTGTCAAAAACTAGAAGTTTGTTGTTTTACGTCATGTAAGTATTTCAAAGTTATTCAAAAGTGCTTTGATAGTTTTTACAAGCCTTTGAAAGAAATTGTTGCTTTGTAATTGAATTTCTTTTGAGGTCTATTCGACTCAATAGTCAAGCCATAGATGTTTGACGAATCAGATACAAAAATAATTTTCTTAAGTTTTTTTCCCACTTTTTGAAATCAACCATCTATCAACTTTGAGTTTCAGAAAAAACTTTGGATCAAATAAAAAAATCAACCCCGACAAATTATCACGCCACATAAACTCATCCAGGTATTGCTGTAGAAATTATTTTTTTATTGACTGTAACTGACTGACATTGTCGGGGTTGATTTTTTCCCAATCTGAACCGGATAGTTATTTTAAACGGTTTGACGCCCTGGTTTAATCTGCCGATGTCAAATTTAAGTTAATTGGGTGAATGCGGACAGTTTCAGGAGATTTTTTTTAGTAAAGATATAGTAAAAATTATTAATCAATCAAATTTATTTGGGTTTGTTGAAAATCTGCATTGCCGTTTTAAACAAAAACATTAAATTTTAACTCTTAACAGTATGACCCAATTTATTTTATCTTTATAAACTATAATATTTTTTTCTTGTTGTTAACTTAACTAAATTACACGCGACACAAACTCCATTAAACAAACAATTTTGGATATAATAATTAAACGCTGTTATTTCTAATGTCTTTTGCCAACGACAGAGGGTTATATAAAATTAAATTAAATTCATCGATATATTCATAAATTAAAAAATGCTGTAAAAAAACAGTGGAAGCAAATAAAAGCAAGGTAAATCACGAATTAGTGTTAGGTCAGTCTTTGAAGTGAATTCGAAATTCGGATAAAATATTTGTGAAGCGAAGTTTTATGACGGGAGTTAGAAGAATTTTTGCAACAGTGAATCTTCGCTTTAGTTGAAATCATAAACTTTTTTGTTATTGGTGCAATTTACATTTTGTTTAGTAATTTTTTCCATAAAATAATTTGGTGGGTAAAAACTTTCCATTGGGCTCTGTTTTTAATTTAGCGATGAGTGTCACACTTCATTCACATGGTACAGTAATCTTAGTCTTTTTGTTCTTTGAAACATTCGTTTTAAAGTACGTTCTTCAGGCATTTGATCAGCAGTGTTTTAGTTTAAATCAAACATTGCCTCCATAATTATTTGTGTAGTTGGCACTACTGTGCTTGCACCTTGCAACTTGATCTGTGCTACTATGTCTAGAACTTTTTTCGCTGACCATTTGCGGCATGATAATGCTCCCTATAAATTTAACTGCCTTTTATATTAGACACATGCATTCTAGCCTTGGATTTGGTTTCCGTCCAGTACTCTTCACAAAGTCAGAACGTTAAAGACGTATCCACCTTACTATTGCTGTCATAATTGTAGAGATATCCACCATAACACGCTTTTTTATTTCCTTTTTCCGATTTAGTAAAAGTAATATTTTCCATGTTTTTTTTTAAAGCTTATTTAAGTTATTTCTTGCTATAAATATAAACGAGCTAGTTCTTGCTTATTTGTTTAACTTTAAATTGCCGACTTTTATTTTCGACTTTGAATCGTCGGGACATCCTCCTGAAGCAGGTCGGAAACAATTGCTTGCCCTACGTATTAGCACCTCCGTCGCTTTCCTGCGAGTAGGAGAGTAAACATAGAGATAAAATAGCATTTGGACAAATTTAAGGATGAAAGAAAGAAATGGTGGAGGGCCATATGTGGCACCGAATATAGCAAAAGTATTCGCTAAGTCATTCTCCCCCCCCCCCCAAGAAAAAAAACGTAATAGCTTACCAGACTTTGCCAGAATCAAACAAAGACCAAAAATAATCCACCAAAACAAATAATTTCAAACATTTAAATCTAAACAGTACTCGCTACTGGTTACCAAAAGGCAGTAAATGCAGTAGTCGTAAAGTTTTTGTACTTGCAATTCGCTAATTGGACTTTTTTTGGTAGCAATTGGCTTGGCACGCCGAACGATAAACCAGCATTCTCGAAATAAAAGATTAACAGGAAAGTCCCAGCTGCTAACAGAGAAATCCGCCATAAAATTTCGCATTAAGTTTGAAAGTTTGAAACCGCAGTTAATATAATTTTTAATGATAGATTTGGTTTGTTCTAAAGCCGTAGTTGAGAAATCAATATCTTATGAGGTAGAGACTTGAACCTGGGGCTCGCGAAAGATTGAGTTGACTAGAGAACGCGTTTCACTCTAATTGGAGCTGGTCTAACGCGTGAGTGTCTGGGTGCTCTATTTCGCCCCTGACTGGATATTTATAAACCTATACACTTCTAAAAGTTACAAGATATACAGTTTCCATAAAAATATTGCGTTCATCGCAGAAATATTCATTTCGAAAAAATTTAGAAAAACTTGTTTGGGAAAGTTTGATTTAAGGTTAAAGAAGTAAAGGTTATACGTCGTTTATATGTAAACTCATAAAAACTATTTTTTTGCGTTTTATTGTTTGTAATAAATATTTTTTGTTCTGTGATAAGCAGAAATAGTTTTAAAGTTAAATCTCAACAGTTAAGTTATCAGCTTGAAAGTTGAAAAATTTCAAATAAGAAATTGATAACCTGCAAGTTTTTACCAATTAATGTTGCGCACTTAAATGCATTGCTATGAAGAATAAAACTCATGATAGGCTTTGGTGTAAAAAATATATAGTTAGTAGAACGGAAGATTTGATAAAAACTACAAAAAAAAACTTTATTATCGATTATATTTTTTTTACGCAAACAGAAATAGCCTACAACTATCGTTTATATAACATTTCAAATTAAAATAGCTTTGAAAAACGAGCTTTGAAAAACATTCCTAGAAGACTTCATCTGACACTTATCGGGAGGATCATCAGAATGAACTGAGAGTAATCTGATCGTGGTTATCTAGGCAAAGAGAATAAGTCTGATTGGTTGAAAAAGGCAACCAATCAGGAATAGAAAAGAAAAGGAAAGAAAACGAGAGTGCGTCTGATTGGTCAAGAAACCTCGACAGAGATTGGGTAGAAAAAATTTGATAAAAGTAGTTTTAAGAGCGGAGAGATGGAAAGAAGTACGTCCTCGGGCAAGGATTGAGATTTAGTGTCACTGTATTGGCTGGCACAGGAAAGGTTTTCCAAAAGATGCTGTTCAATAGCAGAGTTATGGGCGGTAACTTGAGAAGTGCCTTCGATAGTTTTTTGCAGGCACGGGAAAGATTAGAGCAATCTTGGGAAGGATAATGGTTTCTGATCAACCTGGAAACGTGTTGCTTAATGCGTTCTTGCAACCCTTGGGATGTACGTCCTACGTACCGACTATCGCAGTGGCACACAAATTGATAAATAACATTATTGTGGTGATGGGCAGGTAATACATCCTTCTTGGTTGCGGAAAGAAGAGGCCTGGTAGTAAAAACAACACGTGCTTCAACAGCAAAGTAGCAATGCTGAATCACTGTAGTAATTTGCTTTTCAAATTTGGTTGAAACATTTCCCAGCCATGGATGATGGAGATAAACTGGGCATTTCTTGGGTCCATTCTGATTTAATTTCAAATTAAAACAGAACACATTCGATATAGATATAAAATCAAACAAATTTTACTCAAATAACATTACATATTCAATCTTATTTAGTCTGAGTTTTTGACATATGTGGACATAATAATGCAAAAAATCAAAATCAAAAAAACGAAAAATGGTGTGCCAATATTTTTCATCAACGTTCGATCAGCATTTGATAAACAAGAAAAAATCATCTTTGAAAGCAAACAATTTAAACTATCCAATTACTGTAAATAAATAAGTTCTAAAAGACGATAAAAATGTGTGAAATAGTAAACTAGTCACAAAAATTAAGTTCTTTGGACCCACAAAACCAAAACAAAAAAATTTAAATAAAACAAAAGTATTTGCTTGAATAATTTCAAGTTTTGAAGCTTTGAAAAGTTTTTCAAAAAGAAATTTTGAAAATATCGCAAATTACAATTATGCAAGCAATATCTTAAGATCGTAGTCATTTTCTAAATTCAGCAATCATCATTAAAATAAACTGAGTAAAAATCGTTAAATAAAATTCTGTCTTTGCTAATTGCTTGCAGGGCTGTAACTAAGAAAAAAATTAAGGGGGCCAAAATATTGTGCAAAGATACCTCAAGAAAAACAAAAATGATTATAATTTGACCTTAAAAATGCAAACTTTTTCGTCGACGACCAATACGTATTGAGTAATTAAAAGTTAAATATGAAAGCAGTAATCCTGTAAAACAGCTATGAATATTGAAAATGGGTTTATGAATATATATTTCTAAAATTTTTTTCCCATGAAGGTTTTGTGGCCAGTTTCTTAAAATTACTGTGTAAAAACTTTAAACCGAATTGTCAATATTTAAAATTCTCCCAAGAGCCTTACATTTTGAAGTTTTAAATACGGAAACACTAGGTTCCTTCTACTTCAAAAAATAACTTTTTTTTCGAAAAACTTACCTTTCTTCCAAGTTTCTTGTATTTAAAAATTTTTAACACGGAAACACTAGCTTGCTTAAATATTCCAAAAACTTTTTTCCTAAAAACTTTACATTTTTCCATGTGTCGCAGACGTTTTTTAAACAATTTTTTTTTTTTAAACAAGAAACCGGCAGAAACGTATTGTTACTGACGCACGTGGAGTCTGCGACAGCCACAGAAACTAAACTGCTTGGGAATAGCTGTACTGTGAAAAGAAACAGCCAAATAGTCCAGTCTAACTATTTAATTTAATTTCCAATATAATTCACTTCAATTTCTTTAATTATTTCAATTACTTTTACAATTCAACTTATTCAAATAGATAAACCAACAGTTCCAATATTTCTCTTTAGTTAAAAACTGAACTGTAAATTTCTAAGTTGCTTATTCGAAGGAAACGCATTGAAAAAGGTTGCTACAATAATGAATTAAATGTGGCCAGCTTGTAACATCTGTTACGTCACAAGCGCCAAATGACTCAACGTTTTACGAGCTATTAGGCAACGGAAAATGAAGTTACAAAGTTAATCGTTCGGACCATAGGCGGCCCCCATTATGTGTGTCGGCATCAGCGCAAACATAATGTAAAACAACTAAACAAGGGGGAGAACGATGTATCAAATTTACAAACAAGGTAAGTAACACAAAGAATTCACAACAGTTAAGTTCTAGGCATATACGTATACGATAAATGAAAAGGCAATTAAACAAGATGCAACAAAACTGTCAAAGCGTGTATGTACAATACTGTATAAGTGATTTCGTAAACGAACACAATAACGTCACATAGCATTACTCCAATTCCAAAGGCGCAATTTTCGAAATGTCACGATCAATATACGTAACAACGGGTTTACCATTACAATCACAAGACGATACTGCAATCTTAGCTCGACGTACCAAGGCTTTGCCCCTTCGCATTTGTGGGAGGACCTCTGAGATACGTCCAAGCCTATAATTTCCCCTTTTGTTGAAGTCACCCGGACCCCCGACTACCACCATCTGCCCAACGTGGAGATTGTCAGCAACCGTTAACCATTTCTTACGTTTTTGGAGAAGGGGAAGGTAAAATCTTATCCAACGCTCCCAGAACTGTTGTGCAAGTGATATGTTGTATCTATAATCGCGTCGGAGATGATCTTTATTGTGTGGTTGTCCAAGCGGTGTGTGTGGATCATTTAAAGGTGTCAAGAGTGAAGACGGTGATATTGCAGTGTAATCACGCGGATCGTCAGAAAGAGGTGTCAGTGGATGATCATTAACTATGCGCGTAGCATTGCAGATGTATGTTTGCAGTTCAACCAAGGTAGGTGTTCTAGGAAACTTAGTGACTTGTATGAGTGTGCGTTTGAACACCTTTATAAGGGACTCCCAAGCGCCACCTTGAGAGGGACTATATGGTGGAATGAATTCCCACGAAATTTTCTTTTTCCTAAAAAACGACTGAAGTTTGTCTGCCTCAAGAAGTTCGGGCAGCACGTGGGCGGCGGCTTTGAAAGTAGTTCCATTATCCGAGTACATACTAGATACAGAACCTCGCAGGTCTACAAATCTAGAAAAGGCCATTATGAAATCGCTCAAGTCAAGAGAAGTGACTAGTTCAACGTGAATTGCACGGGTTGATAAACAGGTGAAAAGTAGCCCCCATGCTTTCCTTTCACTTCGGCCTTCTTTGTATGGCAATGGGCCGAAGTAATCACAGCCAGTATTAAAAAAGGGCTTATTGTGAGCAGCCAACCTAGAAGCAGGGAGGTCTGCCATAAGTTGACGAACGGGCCTCGCCTTTTGCAAGTTGCAAGCGTTGCACTGATTTAAATAATGCCTGACGCTAGACAATTCTTTTATAATCCAATATTTTTGGCGAGTCAGCATCAGAGTGAATTGAATCCCTGCATGTGCAATTTCTTGGTGACAATTTAGTATCACTAACCTAGTAAGTGGGTGTCGTGATGGGAAAATGACAGGATGTTTTGCGTCTGTGGGAAGATCAGCTTCTCCCAATCTTCCTTCGATTCGAAGTGTTCCATCTGGAAAGGCAGCGGGGCGAAGACAACGGATTGAGCGTAAATCTTTAAGGTGTCTGCGTTCAGAATTTGATAACGTTTTAGCGTTTAGCCGTTTGATTGCATCTTCCAAAGAGTCAGGAGATTCTGCTTGCAAGCTGTCGAAAACTGTACAGAAACATTCTCGCTGCACATATAGCACTGTAGAGTGTAATGCTTTTTCAAGATATATAGTGTTTAAGCGTGGCTTATGAAACTTTAGTTTCTTTGCTTTTGCAATCACAAATTCTACAAAGGCAGCAAGGTATCCCAACCTCTTTTTCAGAGTGTACAAGTTTGGTGAAGTCTGTATGACACGAGTGAGTGTTGCCTTTGGTTCTTTGCAAAAAGTTGTTCTCCATTCAATTCGAGCATCACGTACAGTTAAAGGAATACTGTTTACGTTGAATTTATCAGGTGGCAAATGAAGAAATTGTGGACCTTCGATCCAAACTTTTGTGCGGGTTTCAAAGTGTTTGTTAGCTAGAGGTCTCGTGGCCACATCTACTGGATTACTTTCGGTTTCGCAATAACGCCAATCATTTGAGGAAGAGACTCGGCGTATTAATTCCAGACGACGTGAAATAAACTTTGGTAATCTCAGATTAGGGTTAGTGACCCATTGAAGAACTACTTTAGAATCACAGCAAAAATGTCGAGAGTAGTGCGGTAATCCTAAAGCTTTAGCAGCGCTTGCCATGAGTTCTGCACTCATCACAGCAGCTACCAGCTCTTTTCTTGCTATAGGCCAGTTTTGTTGATGTATCAAAATTACACGGCTTTTTCCATAAACAAACGCCGCATGGGCATGATTATCAATGATTCTACGAAGGTAGATTACGCTACCGTACGCTTCCATGGATGCATCCGAAAACGCATGCAGCTCATAAAGAGTTTCAACGGTAACTTTAACCTGTGGAGCATTTGCAAAGTACCATCTGGGAATAGAGATTTCTTTTAATTTAAGAAGTGTTTGACTCCAATCTTTCCACGCTCTCTCATGCTTTGCAGGGACGGGTTCATCCCAGCTCAACTGATCCACAGCGAGTTGTTGCAGAATGAGGCGTCCTTTCAAGAGAAAAGGAGCAGTATATCCCAGTGGGTCATATTGTTGGCTGATTTGACTTAACATAACTCGTCGAG
Source organism: Diplosoma virens (assembly GCA_963680785.1). NCBI lineage: Eukaryota > Metazoa > Chordata > Ascidiacea > Aplousobranchia > Didemnidae > Diplosoma > Diplosoma virens. The sequence goes on along the minus strand of OY796888.1, from coordinate 43,967,279 downwards.
TATATTTGTCGAGCAGATGAAAGCCAAACTCGACTTTCAAAGTATCTTGTTCACCATTCCAAATGCAACCTACTGCTTTGAATTGTGGAAGTGGGTCCTCATCTTTTTTCAGGTCGATCGTTCTGACGGATGATGCCAGTTTATTTTTATCTACATTAGCAAGGACGGACTTGGCCGCTTGGTTTGCAGTCCATTTCACAAGTTGAAAACCGCGGCTGGCCAGAAGATTGATAGACTCAGTGGCTATGGTTTTGGCTTCTTCTAGGGTGTCTGTGCTAACTAGAAGATCATCCATGTACATGCAATGTTGAATCGCGTGTAGAGTGGGGTTACTGGCATTGGTAGGATTTTCCTTGGCTATCTCTCTTATACTACGGCAAGCGATGTATGGAGAACTGACCACACCCCAGACGTGTCTAGTAAATTTATATGGTTTAAGCTTTCCATTTAAAATGTCATCATTGTCGTACCACAAGATTCTAAATAAATTCTGTTGGTGTTCAGGTAAAAGAATTTGAAAGAAACACTTGGTAATATCTGCCATTATTGCATATTTTCCTATGCGAAATCTTGCTAAAACATGGGCCAGAATGTTAAGCATGTCAGGACCAGAATAAATAAAATCATTGATGGACCATCCCGACCACTTAGCAGAGCCGTCATAGACAACTCTGGGTTTTGCTTGATTAGTAATAAAGTATGGGAGATAGTTCGTTTGTTGATCCGTGTTTTCTTCAGCGGGTATAATGAATTTGTTCTCTTTAAGTCCTTGAATGGCATTAACAAGAGATAATTTTCGGTCAGGTTGTCGTAACATGTGCTTGCGCAGTCCATTAGCACGTCTTCTAGCTAATTCGTAATTACTTGGCAGTTTATGGATGTCTTCCTTTAGAGGAACAGATATCTGATATCGACTATCAATGACTCTAATGTTATCTTCGACTAGTTGTTGAGCTTTTTTGTCGTTTACCGAGGGCTGTATGACCTCGTCCTCTTTTGTGAATTTACAAACAAGTTGTTCTAATTCTTTAATTCTGATATTGTCACTTACAGAAATTTTGTGAGTTTGGCAATTCATTCCTTTCTGGAATTTTCCTCCAGATGCTATCCACCCGAGTGGGGTTTCAATAGCATGAGGTTCGCCTTCGTTGCCAGTTCGCTCTTGTAAAACCCTCATTAAGGCAGAGTTGTCAAGACCTATCAGAACATCAACACCCGAACGCTCAGGAATCATGTATGGAATGACATCATCAAATTGTGGGTACTCCGACAAATCCTGACAGTGAGGCAGAGTGTAGCCCTCATCAGACCATGGTGAGACTACCAATGCCTGCAGCCCAAGAAAGTGTTTGTTATTGTGTAGTGATTTGAGGTTGAACACTACATTCTCCAGCTCGCTTGTTTCACTGGATGAAATTGTATGTAAGGTAATTTGTGATTTTCCTACAGGCACAAGATCGAGTTCTTCCAATAGTGTTTTAGATATTAGTGTCACTTGTGACCCAGGATCATGCTGCGCATAAACCAAGGTATTTTTTCCTGTGCATGGGTTGCTTATTTGTACAGCAGATACAAAATACCTGTTTGTTGTGCCTCTATCTTCCTCACTTCTGAGGTACTAGCCTTATGATTATAAGATGGGAGTGAGGCGGCCCCAACAGCCACCCTTTCAGTAGAGCTGACATTTTCGCTGGGATATGTGGGAAAGGACGTATTATATATTTCGTGTAGTGAAGTAGTATGCTTAGGCACTGCCATGCGTTGTTTGCAGTGCTTACATTTGCAAGAAAACTTACAATCTTCTACAGAGTGAGACTGCAAGCAATTAAGGCAACGATGAGCCTGAATAATAGCGTTTCGTTTTTCTTCTGGGGTCAAACGTTGATAGTTATCGCAATTGTATAAGAAGTGCCGTTTCTCTGATGTTTCAGTGGAGCACATGAAACACCTAGGAGATTGTTGCCATTTAGATGCTTCACTTGGTGCACTTGCTGCAGGTGCTGATCTTGTTATTATAGACGTTGTTGTCGCCGAATTTCCCGTTTTTGTTTGGACATTTGTGTGATGTACTTTAGCCCGTTGCGTAGATCGATTCTTCTCTCCTCTGTCAGAAGAGCACAAAAATCGCTCTGCAAAAGTTGTTTTAACAACCTGTAGCTCTCTGTTAAGGAATTGTTTGAAAGAGTCGAATGATGGTTGCTCCGTGCTGCCAAAGTTATCATGTAAGAAATATGTGTACTGCTTCTTAAAGTTGTAAGGGAGTCGTTCACCCACATCGACAATAAAGTTACTGTCAAGACTGTGCATTTGTTGGTGGGCCCTGGCATACAGTTCGCAGTCGTTAAGGTCAGAGATTAGTTTCTCTAAGGTTCCTGCATCCATACGGGGTAATTTTGCTCCTGAACGAATTTGCCTTACAAGTGGTTCCGCAAGAAAACTGCAGCATCCATAGCGAAGTCTGAGTCCTTCCAGGGCTCGCGTGATTTGTGTGTCTATATCCCAACCTGGTACAGGTGGCACCAGAGCCGAAATGGCTTCTCGCGCGCCTTCCTGACAGGAAGCACGGAGAAGATCCATTTTACGGTGTGAAATGGGACATCGCTTAATCAGTTCTCTTATCTGATTTTGGAAAAAGATGAAGGGAAGGTTGCGACCAGAGTATCTGATTTCACGAGCCTCCTCTAATAGAATATGGTATTCTTGCAGGGCAATATGTGAAGAATTACTACTGTGAGGGCTTCCTTGGAATTCTTGATTTTTAAGTGTTGAAAGCCTATTCTGTGAATAAGGGTCGTGCTGTGTAGAGTACCCTCTGTAGTTTCGCAGTGGAGTAGACTTTGTGTTAGCAATACTTTCCACTAGTGGTTTGTATAATTGAGCATGTGGTTGAGCATTAGCAAATTCTTCTGTGTGTTCAGATGTAACGTCACAAAGCCTTTTCCTAGGTTGCGTATGGGGAAGTGGCTTGCAAACCGTTTGTTGATTTCGTGAACGAGCACTTACAACGGAGTTTGGATTTGATAAGTGCAACATTTGCTCCTCGGCGTCTAGTTCAGCCTGTCTGAGCTCGAATTCAATTTGCTGTTGTTTTTGTTGAAACTCCTGCTCAAATTTAATTTGCCGTTGTTTTTCCTGTAATTCAACTTTTTGTCTTTTAAGCCGCAGTGAGATTTGTTTTCTGGCTAGTTGCAAGGATGTGCGACTTGTTAAGCTGCCACAACCAAGATTGCTAACAGAGTCTGAGGGTTCGATGTTTGGCATGTTTGTGTTAGTGTTCGAGAGCATTTGATTTTGTGATGAATGTGTTTTAATGTCTAGCGGAGTGAGCCCACTATTGTTTTGAACGCTAGCATGCCATTTCTGATAAACATCTATGATATTCAGTCTCAGTGCTCCCAAACGATTGTATATCCCCTGACTTTCGCTTTTACCTTCCCCAGACGCCTGCCCCTGACACGCAAGTATCTCGGCATCGAGCGCATGGTACTTATCATTAATAAGGGCAACATTTTCGTAACCCGTACTTTTATTAAGTGTCGCAATAAAAGATTCGCCAGCAGACATTAATTCCCGTACTTTAGCACGGTGATTTCGCATTTCCTTTTGACTATCATCGGTAACGTCCCGAGACATAAGCGACTGCTTTGGGCTAGACCCTTCAGCCATATTAATTTGTAAGTAAGGAATGAAAATCACTTTACACGACGGTAAATAAATTATAACTTGAAAAGGTGAAATAAATATAAATATATCACGCAGTTTGCCAGTTAATACAACGCAAAATTTGTTATATAGTTAATCAAGTAGGTTAATAATATAATTAATAACAATTATCCTACTGTTCGTTATGCTTGCTTTTTGATTGTAGTTGCTTGATTGACAGCTGCTGGTAAGATGGCTTCTTTCTTCCAGCTAGCGAGTGTGAATTTGAGAAAAGCGGATTGAATCTTCACTCTTCAGAACTTGCTATTGCTTTGCGTTTTTAACTGGAGTTTTCAGAAATTTTATCTTGATATAATTTTATCTCACTTAGAAATTTATCTTTTTCTATGTTACTGACGCACGTGGAGTCTGCGACAGCCACAGAAACTAAACTGCTTGGGAATAGCTGTACTGTGAAAAGAAACAGCCAAATAGTCCAGTCTAACTATTTAATTTAATTTCCAATATAATTCACTTCAATTTCTTTAATTATTTCAATTACTTTTACAATTCAACTTATTCAAATAGATAAACCAACAGTTCCAATATTTCTCTTTAGTTAAAAACTGAACTGTAAATTTCTAAGTTGCTTATTCGAAGGAAACGCATTGAAAAAGGTTGCTACAATGATGAATTAAATGTGGCCAGCTTGTAACATCTGTTACGTCACAACCGCCAAATGACTCAACGTTTTACGAGCTATTAGGCAACGGAAAATGAAGTTACAAAGTTAATCGTTCGGACCACGTATAAAACTTCATTCTGGATTTTTACACCGAGGCAAATATTCAACTTTTATACAGTTATTTTACTCAATTTTCTTCCAAAAAAGCGTTTTCATAGGTTTAGAATACCATAGTTTAACGAAATATCGCTTGAACTGTTTACAAGTTATCATTTAACTTTATCCGTCAAACGAGAAAAAACTTTTAAAACCTATTTTTGAAAAGTGTCTCTAGCTGCCTAAAACTTTTTATGTTTATTTTATAAAAACAACCGTTTTTGTCGAAAATTTTTTAAATCAGTCCGACATTGGACATGCGACTTTTTTTTTGCTGTTGATCAAAACAAATTTTTTTCAAGTTTCAATGTCCTTTTACATAATTGAGAAAAAAAATAAAAATTTTTGTTCAAATCGAAAAAGTGCGCATCAAGACAGATGTAAATATTTGGCGGATATTTATAAGTTTTGCAAACTCTTGATTTTATGGGATTTTAATAAAAACAAGAAAAATTAAATATAAAAGAATTGACAACAAATTTTTAAAAATTCGACTTACCTCTAACAACAAAAAATCTAGTGGTTCAACATGTAAGTAACGTGATTTTGCCTCTAATAAATAACTTTTTTTTTAATCGAGCTTGTCTTAATTGAAAAATATTGACTTTTTGTCTTAAAGTTTCACCTTGTAACTTAAATGTTTTGAATCAACTTTACAATAAAAAAAATATTTAACATTACAGTTGTAAGATTTTCTAAAGCTGAAACCGTCTTGATTGAAAAAAACAATTTTTTCGTAAAAAATCGCTCAATTTATAAACCATTATCTGTTTTTAGCAACTTTTTATTCAACATGTGACCTAAATGCGTTGTTTTAAATTACTTTTGTGATAAAAAATCTTACAAATTTTAATTAGTGTTTTTCAAGTTGAAACCGCTTGTATCTAAAAAAATAAGAAACAATACGTTTCGGTATGTGATTAAATTTTGCTATTCCACAAGCAAACTTTTCGATTCTGGTTAAACAAACCTACATTTTACTTTGTTCACGTTTCAATAGCTACGTTTGTTTTCTTTCGGCCTTTTCTTTAATCAGGGGCTGCCACAGTGCATGATGTTCTTCCACAGCGTCCTGCTTCCAACATCCGTCTCCCTTGCACCAACCTCCCCTATATCCTCCATCACTACATCCAGAAATCTTCTCTTTGGCCTCCCTCTTTTCCGGTAACTCCATTTCTGTCACCCTTCTTCCTACATACTCCTGGTTTCTCCTCATGACATGTCCATACCATTTTAACCTGTCCTCCCGCAACTTCATTCTTAACCGTTCTACCTTCACTGTATTCCTGATGTACGCATTTCTAATCTTGTCTTTTCTCGTCACTCCCACAGCAAACCTCAACATTTTCATCTCTGCAACTTCCATCTCTTCTACTTGTTTCTTTGTAACCTCACCGTCTTAATTCCATACACCATTGCTGGTCTCACCACTGAGCTGTACACTTTTCCTTTAACTCTAGCTGGTAACCTCCTGTCAGAGATAACTCCTTATACTTTTCTTCATCCGTTCCATCCTGCCTGCACTCTCCTCTTCATCTCTGTCAGGATTAGAGGTTTTGTTTTAAAACAAATTTTAACACAATATTACAAAAAAAAACTTTTTTAAAAGAATTTATTAATTAGTCATTATAAAAACACGTCTCTGTCCCAGAGTATCGGTGTAACGTTATTTATAATTTCGTTGCCTGCCTCGGAAATGGTACAACCAGGTCACTATATGTATTGAGCATGACCGGATGTATAAATCATCGACCGTTGGACCAAAAACGCCGTTGCACAAAATTTCGCACGATAAACACCATGAGAAATGGGGGCACGACTGACAAAACAAAGCATAAGCCAAGCACGCAGCAGCCACGCATTCGGTGTACACGAATCATGACTACTCCCTCTCATAACTACCACTCTCTTGCACCGTTGATCCCAAATTTTTAAATTCCTTTACTTTTGGCACATTTTTGTCCTCCATCTTTACTATTTCTTTGTTATTTCCTCCTGTTACTTCCACAAATTTTAGTTTTCTAAATTTTGGAAAGTTTTTTAAATTTTATTCCGATGTTAAAAAGTTTTTTGAAATTTTGTAGAATTTATTTGGTAACTTAGTACGTTGTTTAATCGTCTACCTTTTTTGGCGCCTGCTAAGAAGGCCTCGCCACTAACACAATCTCGGTGTCTACTAAACGATAATTCTTAATCTTCTTGCTGGATCTGACCTTCGAACCAGCGACAGCAAAAATATAGTCTAGCTAAATCACAGCTCAGACTACCACAATATCTTCTTTATTAAGAAATATGCTCCAATCCACTTAGGAGCCCGAATAGTATAAATCAAAGCAACAGGTTAAAGCTCAATAGCTTAATTCTTCACAATCACGTAGATCACCAAAGACTTGCGTTCAAAAACTATGACTTCACACAGTTAACAATTTTCCAATTTTAAGTTACCACAACGAAACATCCAATTTTATAATAATACTGCTTTTCAGCGAATCGTATTTATACCATTCAGTAAGATTACTCGAATGTTCTGACATTCTCCAAAGCAAACAACTATTACGTCATAATCAAAACAGGTCAATCGGATAGTTCTGGAAATTACTTTAAATTTCGTGAAAAATAAGCGGTGTTGCCATTTTTTCTTGTAAATAAAAATAAATTATTTAAATTGCTCATAAAACTGTTATTTCTTCGGCTATTTGAGCCGGACCAACGCGAAATCAAAGAGATTTTTTATGAGATTGTGAATCTACATAATTTGGGCGATTTTTAGGAACGGAACAAAGCGGCCCCAATTTGACACACAGTTGTCAAATTTCAAACACAAATGAAGTTCGAAAAATCGCAACTTAACAAATCACAAAGACACTTGAATTCGATGTACAAATACACAACTTCACTTAACTCAATACTCAATAAAAAAGAAACACAGCACAATAAATAAATGAAATACACTAACTTTAACACTGCAGCCAATTGTAATCAATATCTTGTATACAGCACAAATGTGAATAACAGAAACATCAGTAGTTTATATTTGCTGCAACTTATTGCCTGCTTCAAATCAACAATTCAACTTCAAAGTCAGCATTTATGAATCACAAGGGCAGAAGTAGTACACAGCTTTCTTTTACAATTTAAGCAGCAATATCTCAGATTCATTACATGTAAATCGGGCCAAAATAGCATAGGCTACAGCTAATGTCTTCTACTATCAACAGGAACGTCTTATTCTTCCAATAGAAAACCCAATAAGCGAAGCACATAAATAAACAAAAACACAGAAAATAACAACACAACCAAGTAAAAATATTATGGCAGGGTCTGCCCTCCGTCAGCCTTGCCAAGTTGAAATTCAGCTATCTAAGGGGCAGTCTACTGGGGCAATACAAGAAAGGTCCCTTAATACATAAACCACTTTGACATCACCAGTGCTTTCATCTGTACTAGTAGTGGCAACTTTAACTCTACGCACAATTTGCTTTCCATTTCTACTCTGGGGAATGACCTCATGCACCCTCCCAAGTTGGTATTTGCCTCGTTTTGATATATCTTCCATTGATGTTAAGATTACCAATTGTCCTGGCGTTAGATTCTGTGCCATTTTCAACCACTTCTTTCTCCCCTGTTGCCAAGGTAGGTAAAACTCCAGCCATTTTTGCCAAAACTGGTCACTAAGAGAGATATTAAAGCGATAGTCTCTCCTTAAATTGTCTTTGTGTTGTGGTGAACCTACCACACAATATCGGCTTGAATAGGGAGTTAAGAGCGAGGCAGGGGTTATTGCTGTAAAGTCTCTAGGGTCATCACTTAAGGGGGTCAAAGGTCGATCATTTACAATCTTGGTGGCACTTCCCACGTATGTCAGCAATTCTACAAAGCTGGGTCTGCGTTGTGACTTTTCAAGTATATTAGCAATCACATGCTTGATTTGACGCGTCGCTAAACCCATGCAACTCATATTTCACATCATCAATTGAGCAAGGTATATTGCTATTTAAGAATAACCACCGGGGAAGCGAAAAACTCTGCAGCAAAGAAAGTGAATGCAGCCATGCATCCCACTCTTTAACAATCTCATCTGGGACTTTTGTATCCCAATCATATTTATCTATAGCCAACTGCTGCAAGATCAAACGTGCTTTAATAAAGAAAGGGGACCCAAATCCCAGTGGATCAAAATTCTGTCCTAATTGACTGAGCATGGTTCTACGTGTATACTTACCAAGAGGCTTCAATGAACAGTCAATACACAACTCATCTGAGTCAGGATCCCAGACACAGCCTAAGGTTTTGGCAGAAGGCAAGGCTAGCTCTTCACCACACAAGTCTAATTCTCTTATAGAAGCTGACAAAAGTTCAGGACCTAAAGAGGACAAAACACTCATAGTGTCCCTATTTGTGCTCCACTTAACAAGTTTAAATCCACGACTTTTAAATAGACTCACTGCCTCATTTGTGATTGTCTGTGCACTCTCTAAACTATCTACTGAAAAAATAAGGTCATCCATATACATGTTCTGAAGTATATTTTGAAGGGTCATGTCACTAGCACATGTGGGGTTTTCCTCAACAAGCTTCTTAAATGCAAGACAGGCAATGTAGGGGCTACTTTTGATGCCCCAAGGATGGACTCGAAAACGGTAGGATACCAACTTACCTCTTTCTACATCATTGTTTTCGAACCACAGCAAGCGAAATAGGTCTCTTTGGGCAGCCGGCAACTGAATTTGGAAAAAACACTTTGTGACATCTGACATCAAAGCATACTTACCTAAGCGAAACCTGGTTAAAACATGCAGCAAGGGGTTTAGAAGATCAGGTCCAGACATAATAATATCATTCACACAGGTTCCCTTAAACTTGGCCTTTCCATCATACACTATACGCTTCTTAACTTGAGAGGTAACAAAATAAGGTAGATACCATTTTTGGTCATTCGCACAATCAGCATCAGGCACACGTTCAATGTAATTATTGGACTGCATTTCTGCCATAGATTCAACTAAAAATTCTTTAAGATGAGGTTGTCGAAGGGCCTTCTTATGCAGGGCAGACAGTCGCTCGTGTGCTAACTCAAAGTTATTAGGCAATGTTGCTTTCTCAACCACAGGTACGGGAATCTAAAACCGGTCATCTTTTACCTTTATGGAGGGCTCTACCAATTGACTGGCAATAGTATCAGTGCGAGACCATTGAGGTATCTCATCTTCAACAGATAAATCTTTAACAACACTACGCAATTCAGCAATTTCTACATCTTTTCTGTCAATAGCCTGTTGCAAGCTTAATGTCTTGCTTTGCTTGTCTTCAACATTGGCTCTTAAGACTTTGACAGGTACCTCACTTAAAGATGTTTTTCCTCCAAAAGCTAACCAGCCTAATGGAGAAAGTAGTGCATGTGGGTCAGTTTGACTCTTGCCCATTCGTTCTTGCTTGGCATACATAAGATGGGCATTGTCATTGCCCAGTAACACATCCACACTATGACAATTATCCAAGCAAACAATTTCAATATCATTAAAGTACTCATACACACTCAAGTCCTGTTTATGAGGCAAAGTATTTTCATCATCGCTCCAAGGTTCATTGACCACTGACACCACATTACCAAAGATCTCACCAGTATGCAATGACTGCACATTAAACTTGACTAAATCTGCCGTGGTAGCCTTGCAACTAGTCATTGTTTGCATTTCAAATGAAACATTATCAAATGCAGTTAGACCTAAATCTTGTACCAGCTTGTTTGAGACCAGAGTAACCTGTGACCCTGGGTCATGCTGTACATACACCAACCTGCTTTTATCATTTACAGGGTTCATTATGCGGGCAGCAGTGACACGACTAAAGGCAGCCTTCACACTCCCAATACCAACTTTGCGCACAGTAACTGAAGGTTCTGAAGTGTTATCACCACTCTCACATGCTTGAGATGGTGTAACAAAGGCATCATGCAACAAGAGAGAGTGCTTTCTACTATATGCAGCTCCACATTTTCTACAGCTATTGGGGGCAAAACAATCTTTAACAAAATGCTTACGCAGACAGTTCAAGCACCGACCAGATTTAACAATTACATCTTTGCGATCAATAGGTGTCAAACGCAAAAATTCAGAGCAATTTGACAGATAATGATGCTCAACCAGCCCTTTCGAAGAACAGTAGATGCACATAGGATGCTCTGGTCGACTATTAGTAGTTGGAGACTTCTTCTGTTTATCATTTATATCAGACCTTCTTGGGAGATTAGGTGATTTAACGGAAGTTTGTCTTACTGGGCAAGCATTTTTACTTTTATCATGGGGCTTTTCGAATTTGCGCAATTCACTTGAAGCATTTAGAAGTGAAATACCAAAATCTGTCGACTTGTAAGATTCTTCTTCAGTTTTAAATTCAAATAAGCTTTCAAAACTAGGCTCATTTGTGTGTCCAAACCGATTTGCCAAAAACTTTAAGAACTCTTTTTTAGTTACATCCGGCAAACGCTTAGCCAAATCCAATACAAATCGACCTTCTACTTTATCTGGTTGATTATAAGCTTTGGCGTAGAGCAAACATTGAGACAATTGGTCTTTAAATTCTTTTAGCGCAAAGGCCGAATCTGATTTTAATTTATCACCATACCGAAACTTGCGGATTTCCGGTTCAGCATAAAAACCACCTCTAACACCAAATCTCTGCGACAATCTTTCAAGAGACATTTCAATGCGCCTAGCCTCAGACAGGCCAGGTGTGTCAGCAACCAGATTAGAAATATTTTGGCCAGCAAGTCCAACACAAGCAGCTTGCAACAAAGTTAAACGTGAATTTTCGAACGGACAACTATCCATTAACACCTTAATGCGATTATGAAAGAAAATATATGGCATATTACTTCCGTTGTAATTAATCAAAGACGCCTTATCTATGAAAGTACGACAATTTTGATATTGAAAGAAACTGTCCTGCTGAGTCGAGCCTGACTGCACAGGAGACAATCCATTATTCCAATTTAAACCACCAACATTGCAAGATCTAGCATTCGTAACAGCAGGTAAGGCAGCACTAACATACTTATTTTTAACACCACCATCATATTCAACAGCACTTTTACCATATGGACCACAAATTTTAGGGCATGTCTCGGCCCAACCAGACGGCACACCAGGGGAAACTACATATTTCTCAAAGTCAGGAGGCACACTTCGGGCGGCCCCAAAAGCCACATTGCCTCGCAGAGACCTATCATTGCTACCTAGCAAATTATTTGAGTCAGAAAACTTCTGCAAGGTTAAATTCTCCCGGACAGCAGTCTTGGGGAGTAACACATCACCAGTTTCACCACCACCACCAGAGATCACAGCCTTACTTTGCTGACTATTAGTATTCAAATACCCACCATGGGTTTCAAGAAAATCGGTTCTGGTGTGGGCTGACCGCCTTGAACTGACTTGAGAACCAGACCGTGACTTACGGCATTCCAAGTCCTTCTTTAAAAATTCAGCCTTTAATGCTGCCTCTTTTAAGGCCAGCTCCGCCTTGAGCTCTGCCTCTTTCTCCTCCCGGGCCAGTTGTGCCTGCCTTTCCTCCCGGGCTAGTTGTGCCTGCCTTTCCTCCTGGGCCAGTTGTGCTTGCTTTTCCTCCCGAGCCAGTTTGGCTAACCTTAAATCAGCCATGATGCGATTAGTCTCCATCTGCCGTTGAATTTCAATTTGTGCTTCAGACAAAACAGAGGTACATGAAGCTCTAGACCCCAAGTTGGAGACACTATCCTCTGGGTCAATAATCCCATCATTATCTACCCCCCTGGCCATAGATCTAGTGGTCATACCTAAGCGAGTACCAACCTGCACCCCTCCCGGGACAACCTCATCTAACCCCAAACCAGACGGGCCAACATCGGGCAGCCCTACGTCAATATCTTTACTAGACATAGCTAAAAATCTTAACAATAAATACACTACCAAATGAAATAAATCACAATTACCACAAATTAATAAAGAAACAAACTACCAGTTCACAGCTTAATTAGAAAATCCAAATTCCACGGTACCTTTAGTTGTGAGGAATTTTCTTGCAATTCCCCTCTGGAGTCTTCAAATTAAATTATTCTTTTCACACAGTTCAATTAAATTAAGCAATTTTACCAACAGTTTATTTCAAAGTAGGTTATTCAATTTAAGAGCTCTTCTTATATAACAAATTTACTTGATCTTCTTAAAACTTCACTTGTTGAAATTTACTTGTTAGCTTGTGAAAAATCTTTTGAAATTTGCTTGTTAACCTTGCGAAAAGTTTTTGAAATTTTGTTACTTCCACAAATTTTAGTTTTTTAAATTTTGGAAAGTTTTTTAAATTTTATTCCGATGTTAAAAAGTTTTTTGAAATTTTGTAGAATTTATTTGGTAACTTAGTACGTTGTTTAATCGTCTACCTTTTTTGGCGCCTGCTAAGAAGGCCTCGCCACTAACACAATCTCGGTGTCTACTAAACGATAATTCTTAATCTTCTTGCTGGATCTGACCTTCGAACCAGCGACAGCAAAAATATAGTCTAGCTAAATCACAGCTCAGACTACCACAATATCTTCTTTATTAAGAAATATGCTCCAATCCACTTAGGAGCCCGAATAGTATAAATCAAAGCAACAGGTTAAAGCTCAATAGCTTAATTCTTCACAATCACGTAGATCACCAAAGACTTGCGTTCAAAAACTATGACTTCACACAGTTAACAATTTTCCAATTTTAAGTTACCACAACGAAACATCCAATTTTATAATAATACTGCTTTTCAGCGAATCGTATTTATACCATTCAGTAAGATTACTCGAATGTTCTGACATTCTCCAAAGCAAACAACTATTACGTCATAATCAAAACAGGTCAATCGGATAGTTCTGGAAATTACTTTAAATTTCGTGAAAAATAAGCGGTGTTGCCATTTTTTCTTGTAAATAAAAATAAATTATTTAAATTGCTCATAAAACTGTTATTTCTTCGGCTATTTGAGCCGGACCAAAGCAAAATCAAAGATATTTTTTATGAGATTGTGAATCTACATAATTTGGGCGATTTTTAGGAACGGAACACCTCCATTTACGCACAGATATTCGGTCTTCGACCTACTTACTTTTATCTCTCTTCTTTCCAACGCATACCTCCAGCATTCTAGTGTCCGCTCCACTTCTTTCCTGGTCTCTTCGCAAGTCATAATATCATCAGCAAACAGCACCGTCCACTGTGGTTCTCTCCTTACTTTGTCCGTTAACCTATCCATAATCATAGCAAACAGAAACAAATTTAACGCTGATCCCTGGTGCAGTTCGACCTTGACCTTGAAACTTTCCGTAGTTCCTACTGCACACCTCACCACAGTTTTGCTTTCCTTGTACATATCCTGTACAAGTCGCACATACTTTTCCGCCGTTCCTGATTTTCTTATGCAGTGAGTGGCGTGTAACGTTTCGGCCTGACATTAATGCAGAGTATGAAGCCCAACTTGTTTCAATAATTCAAGACATGGAAAAAAAATTGTTTGGTTTAACCACTAAAGATGTTCGACGTCTTGCTTTTGATTTTGAAACTCAAATGAATATAAAACATAGATTTAATATTAACATAAAAATGGCTGGTCCTGATTGGCTTCAAGGGTTTCTTTCCCGTCGTCCGCAATTGTCTATTCGCAAGTCACAGCCAACTAACATAGCACGGGCTATTGGTTTCAACAAAGAACAAGTTGAACACTTTTTTAAAATTTTCCAAAGCATTTTAACCAGCCACAGTTACAGTCCCAATAAGAGTATGGAACATGGATGAAACAGGAATATCTAATGTTCATAAACCAGCTAATATCGTTGCCACTAAAGGTGCTAGAGCAGTCGGTAAAATGACCAGTGGCGAAAAAGGTAAAACTGTCACTGTAATATGTGCAACAAATGCGGTGGGCACTTATATACCACCTATGTTTATTTTTCCAAGAAAGCGTATGGTGGAGTCTCTTACGCAGCTCTTCTCTCGGAACCCTGTCGTAAGCTTTCTCTAGGTCCATCAATACACAATAAAGCTCTCTTTGACCTTCCTTGTACTTTTTCACCAACATTTTTAAAGCAAACATGGCATCGGTAGTTCCCTTTCCTGCCATAAATCCATATTGTTGTTTACTGATCTTTACTCTATCCTTTAGCCTGGCTTTAATTATTATTTTCCATATTTTTATTGTATGGCTCATCAGCTTTATACCTCTGTAGCTTCCACAGCACTGTGCGTCTCCTGTATTTGCACAGATTGAAATAAACACATTCCTCCATTCTTCTGGCATCCGTTCACCCACTAATAGTTTATTGAACAGTTTGGTCAAAAACTTTATCCCGATCTCTCCCACGCACTTCCAAATTTCTACTGGCAATTTGTCTGGTCCAACCGCTTTACTTTTTCTCATCCTTCTAAGTGCATTCTTCTCTTCTTCTCTACTGACATAATTTACCTCTTCCGCAACTACTTCTGCTTCCTCTGTCCTAGGCTCTTGGTCATTTTCCTCGTTCATCAGTTTCTCAAAGTACTCTTTCCATCTCTTTATCACTGCCTCCGAACTTTCTATCACAATACTGTATTCATTTTTCATAACCTTCACGTGCTGTACATCTTTACCCGCTCCTTCTCTCTACCCAGCCAATCTGTACAACTCCTTTTCACCTTCTTTTGTTTCCAATCTAGCATACAAATTGCCATACGCACGTCCCTTCGCCATCGCAACTGCCTTCTTTGCCTTACTCTTCTTTTCTTTTTACATCTTTTTAGTATTTTCATCTCTTATTTTGTCCCATGCTTTCTTTGTCTCTTGCTTTTTTTTTATGCTCTTCTGTACTTCCTCATTCCACCACCATGTCTCCCTATCTCCTTTTTGTTTTCCAAATGTCACTCCCAGCACAGCCTCAGCTGGTTTTATTAGCATTTTTGCTATTTTGTCCCACTCATCAGGTAATCCATCCTCGCCTCCCAAAATCCTGGTTACCTCCTCTCTAAACGCTTTTTGAGAGCTTGTCTCCTACTTATCTTTGGCTTTACTTTTTCTGCCTTTTTCTTTTTCACCATGGAAGCCATTTTACATACCACCCTACGGTGTTGCTTTGCGACTCACTCATTTACCATTACCTTACAATTGCACATTTCTTTCAGGTCCTTCCTTCTGCACATCGCATAATCTACTTGGGTTCTTTTTCTGCCATTTTTTACGTCACCTTGTGTTCGTTTTCTTGAGATAAGTGTTGACAACCGCCAAATCCATCGTCTTTGCAAAATTGACAACCTTTCTTCTTGTTCCAGCATCGTATCTCCCCATTATTTCTTCATCCTCTATGTTTCCTTCGCCCATATGTCCATTTAGGTCCGCACCAAGAACTATTCTTTCTTTTGATACACTTTCTATCAACCCATTGCCAAAAATCAATTTTCTCCTCCATGCTGTTGACAACCTGTGGAGCATAAGAGTTTACTATGTTCAGTATCCATCCTTTTATTTCCAGTTTCATGGCCATTAGTCTTTCTGACACCCTCTTCACCTCCAAGACACTTTTAGCCAGGTCCTCCCTCACTACTATCCCCATCCCATTTTTTTTCCATCAGCTCCATTGTAAAATAGTTTACAGCCATCTCACGTGTTCCTTGCTTTACTTCCTTTTCACTTTGTTTTCTGTAGGCGCAGTATATCTACTTTCCTTTGCTTCATCATGTCTGCTAGCTCTCTACCTCTTCCAGTCATTATTCCTACATTTAAGGTACCCACTCTTATGACTGTGCATTCCCCTTCCGCAGTTTCCGCTGCCTCTTCACTCGTCTTCCTCCTCTCCTTCTTCTCTTGTTTTTACTAAGCCCAGTAGTATTTTAATTTCCATAGGTGCCCTGCCACCTGAGGCGGTCGTTGGTAACCCGGGCCTCGACCGATCCGATATGGATTCATCATTATTACGTGTTTTGTATGATTTGGCAAAAAAGTTTTATGCCGGATACCCTTCCTGCTGCAACCCTCCCAATTTATCCGGGCTTGATACCAGCATCAGGAAACATTGGAAAGTACCCCCGATGGCTGGGTTCGAATAAAACTTTTTAAAAAAATTAAAATAATAAAATCTTGCAACCCAATCGTTAATATTAAATGATTTACTCTGAAAATTTTTTTGAGAAAACAGGGTTGAATTTTTAAACAATAGAAATTATTTTTACTCAACATTCATACTATAACGGTAAACGGCGCTGAAGTTGCCGATTGCCGCAAAGTGAAGTGTCGATCAACGCGCTTCCGGCTTCGACAAATAAAAGGACAATAATTAACCAAGGAAATAATTTAATTGAAAACAAGTAATAACTGAAACGTTGAAACGTGGAAATAAAAGTGAAAACGATAGCGGAAACGATAATCTGTAAATAAATAAAAACGAACTAAAAATTAAACACAAAAAGAAAACGCATAGGTGTCTTACCGAGCACTTCACTTCGGTGCTGACTCACGGGGAAAACGGGAATTGCCTTAAACTGCACGCTAAGTCTACTCAGACTTCAACCAGCCGCTCACAAACACTGCAGCTAGTCGCCTCACAAATTGAGAAGTGTGTACAAACGCAAAAAAGCCAGCTCTAAAATGAACGCGCTGCAGACACAACTATGCTCCAAGGTGAGATTAATTAAAAATAAAGCGTAAAACAAAAAAGGCGCTGGCAGCGAGTGCTCGCGCAAATTATGATTAGAAACTCAAGAGAAATAAAATAAAACACGTGCGTTGGTAATTTTCTACACATACATCAAGTCACTTTTGTTCACACTAATGAGAATGCTGTGCTTGTTTGTCATTGTTGTATTTTTGCAGACAACGCACAAGTTTTTATTAAATTTTTAACAACAATTACACAGGTCTACAAAATTTCAAAAATTTTTTCTTTCTTTTATGAAAATAGTTATTTCTTATAGATTTTTGGGCGCTGAATCCGAAAATGACAATAAAAACCTTCGATTAGCTCTCGTTTTTGAAATATTTTCAATTTTACTTTTCTACGAATGCATACATTAACGCTAGTGCAACAACAGAAACGCTCATGTTCACAATCGCATTCTTTCAGCTTTCCTGTTGTAAGACAATTCTGGTCGATCTCGGGCAAGTGTCCAACAGTAATCAGCTAACATTGATGGGCTCCATTTTCCTTGGTACCGTTTTTCCATGACTGCAATATCCTGGTGGAAACGCTCCCCATGTTCGTCACTTACGTCACCACAGTTTAAAGCAAAAAATCCAAGTGCGAATGTAAGAAGTGTATTTTCAAAGACATGTTGCAACCCATATTTTTGTAGGAGTCTATCATGTGTTCCACCAGTTCAATATAATTTGGAGCTTTTGTATTCCCAAGAAAGTTGTGTGCCACATCTCGGAATGCATTCCAGGCAACTTTCTGTATTCCAGATAAAGTGTGATCAAAGTCTTCATCTTTTAATAGCTTGTTGATTTGAGGTCCAACAAAAATACCTTCTTTGAGCTTTGCTTGGCTTAATGCAGGAAACTTGTTGCAAATGTACTTGAAAGCTGCTCCATCCTAATTTATCGCTTTTATAAAATTTTTCATTAATCCAAGTTTAATATGCAAAGGGGAAAGTAAAATCTTTGATGCTTCAACTAGTGAAGTGTACTTCACATTTTTTGTACCTGCTTTCAAAGTGCTCCTTTTTGGCCACTCCTTTTTAAGGTAATGTTCATGTCTTGCACGACTGTCCCATTCACACAAAAAACAGCAATACTTTGTATAACCAGGCTGCAATCCCAGCAGTATTACAATTACTTTAAAGTCACCACACAGTTGCCAGCAGTACTGTTCGTAATTTATGTACTGTAAAAGGTTCTTCATATTTTCTTATGTTTCTTTCATATGAGCTGCATATCTAACGGGAATTGATGGCAACATATTTTTATTGTGCAGCAACATAGCTTTCAAACTTAGTTTCGACGAATCAATGAACAGTCTCCATTCTTCTGGTCTGTGGGAGTACCCAAATTCTTGCATAATACCACCAATATCTGTGCAATATACAAATCCCCCTTTCATGCTAAAAAACTGGGCCAAAGACTGTTGACGTGTACGAAAGCTGCCAACTTTGACACCACTTTGAAGCAAATTCCATTGTTTTAATCTGGAAGCCAATAGTTCCGCTTTAACTTTCGGCAAATCCAAATCCCTTACAAGTTCATTCAGTTCACTTTCATTGATTAAATGTGGTTCAGTAGTAATACCAAATTCTTTATTTGTGGATGTGCACGGTTCAGAAACGCTACACTCTTCACTGCTTTCTGCATCGTCTGAACTCAACAGATCTATTTCACGTGGTTCAGGAATAGGTAGCTCGTCACTGTGACGAACAGGACGAATTTCAGATGGTATGTTAGGATACTCTATTACAGACTTCTTCTTCCTGTTGAATCCTTTTTTCATGAAAGGCGTGAGACAGAAGTAACAATCGTTTACGTGATCCGTAGGTTCTCTCCAAATCATTGGCACTGCAAATGGCATTGCCTTTCTTTTCTTTTTCAACCACTCATTAAGGGCGGTCACACAGGAGTTGCAGCATATGTGAGGAGCCCAAGGCTTTTCCTGATCTCCGACTTTGCAACCAAAGTACTGATGATAAGCCTTTCTTGTTCTAGTGGTGAAGACACGCTTCTGCGAAGACACGGTGAACGCCCCATATATAACAGAAGTTATCTGCATAATTTACACAGACACGAGGCATTTCAAAATATACTGACTGAAAGCTACTTTAATAGGTTTTCGTACTTGTAGTTAAAAAAGCTCAATTCTAAACAAAAAGGAACACAGTGGAAGTTTTCGGATATAACTATGTTACACAGGTAGTGTACTTTGCAGTACATTTGCACCTGTTAGAAGCCTTTTATGCGTAGTCTAAGTTAGGTAAAATTTTTCTGGCTAGCGTTACCTGTTGTATTTCACTGTTTATCACGCACATTAACTAAGCTACACTCCTATTTAAGCTCTGTAGCTGATATAAACCAGCGAAATGTTTTCACAGCATTTGTATTATCTTGGGATATGCCCTCCCTAACTGATAACGTTATTTCATCTCTGTTGCTGAAAAATTTATCAGTATGGGAGGAATGCACTATGTATTTCCATCTTTTATAAGCCTAGCTATTATCACAATAAAACATGTGACCTACCTCTTTTGAAACATGCGCGCCTGCAGTATGTTTGAAAGGGGCATGAAATGATCTGTGAAGGGGTTTAAATGTAACAGTCACCAAAGGCCTTAGGTTATTAAAAAGGTAACTTTGTGGTAACATGGTGGTTGTTTTAAAAGGGTCTTCAAGCCCTGTTATCTAAATGAGGTACATTTGTGAATGAACTAGATAAACAGGTATTTGACTTAGATTTCTAGGGGGTCACCTGCCCCTCTAGCATATGTTGCTGGTGCCCATATCTTGAAAACTAGAGCTAATTGACAATTTTAAGGCTCATTTTCGGATTCAGCGCCACAAAATTAGTAAAGGGCGGCTACTTTCATCCCAAAAAGAAATTTTGTGTTGACCAGTGTTATCAATTATAAAAATTATATACAAAAAAAAGCCCTTATCAAATCCAACTTCATTCAAATAAAATGTGTTTAATAGTTCTACAGTTAGTAACGAAGAAGTTTCAGTGATAAACTTCATTTAATTGTGAATAGTTAAAAACAGAGGCCTAATTTGAACTTTAAAAATTATGCCATAAGGTTACGCATACAATGATTCAGAGAAAGAAGCCCTTGTTAAGAATGAGACGCGTTTGACAAGAGTGAAAAACATTACGTTATGAATCTCGGAGCATAAAATTCGGAACGCTTAACTAATTTCAGAATAAAAAGTATAGCCAATATATTTTGAAACATTGTTTTATTCAGGACGTTTCGGAATTATAACTCATTCCATTATCAACTTAAATGAGAGAAACAGAAAATTGTGCATTAAAGTTGACTATTTTTTATTAGGACACAAGCTTTCGTGGGCTACTGCTCACTTCGTCAGGTGCAATGGAACAACAATTATCAATTTTTAATAATTATCAATTCCATTGCAACAACAATTATCAATTCCATTGCACCTGATGAAGTGAGCAGTACTCCACGAAAGCTTGTGCCCAAATAAAAAATAGTCAACTTTAGTGCACAATTTTCTGTTTCTCTCATTTGATTTGAAAAGTTGACATGGCTCTCCCCAATTCTATTTCTTCTAATTCTTCCATTATCAACTTGTAAAACTAAATAATTAATTGTAAATTTGAAAATTTAAATTTAGATAATTTATGACGTAACAGAATAAAATATTGCCAACATATTCTACTCGTCGTCGTCGTCATCGTTTGAAGGGCATCCACTCCAGGCCAGACACAAACAGAACTGGGGCCGAGGGTTTATCCTTTTACTACCCCAGACTGCTGCACTGCCTGGATCAGATGCTGGCAGTGATGTTATTAAGCCAGCATCGAGTTTCGTCATCCAAAACCGTCAGACCGCGTGCTCCATGTGGTGCCCGATGTATGGGGCACGCTGTTAGTACATGGTCTGCGGTTTGCTCTGAGGCGCCACACTCACAATTCGGTGAAGGAGCGAGACCCCATTTGTGCATGGACGAATGGAATCGCCCAACACCAGTCCGCAGGCGGTTGAGCTTAACCCAAGATGCTCGGGGTAAGCCCATCCCAACAGGCCTGACACTGGTCCCGGGCACAAACGCACGGAGCCTGGAAGCATTTTCACAGTACTCCGCGTTCCATTTGTGATTTGTCCATTCAGAGGCGCGGATGCCAAGTCTGGCAAGATTGTCCAAGAGATTCCGCGCACCTGGCACAAACGGGCGTCTGGATCTTAGTCTCACTTGGCCAGTATCTGAGGACCCATTTAACAGACCATGCAAAATATGATCGGGGTCCAGAGATCCACGGTAAGCCAAGGAGAGTGTCGCTCCCAGTCGGCGAAGCTCAGCTGGCTGGATGCCTGAAAGTACAGGTAGGTGGTCCGTTGGAGTGGGACGCAGGCATCCAGTAACTATGCGCAAGGCGTCATTCAAGACACTGTCAATGAGGCGAGTGTGAGTACTGCGACACCAGACTGGCGCACAGTACTCAGCTGTTGAGTAGACTAGAGACAAGGTGGCTATGCGTAGTGTTTTAGCACCAGCACCCCATCCCGAGCCCACGAGTCGCCTCAACAGTGTGACGCGCGATGATAGTTTTTTGCGCAATGCCACTAAATGGTGACGAAACGTGAGCGATCTGTCCAGTTTTACCCCAAGGTATGTAGGGATTGGACAGAACGGTAAAAGTCTACTATTGTTGTAGACCTTTAGCTCACGTTTGGCCTCTCGGTTATTTAAATGAAAGGCTGTCGTCACCGTCTTAGTGTGACTGAGCTTCAACCTCCAAGTCTGGAGATACGCTGACAGTGTGGACATGTCTTGGCTTAATGTCCCCTCCAAGTCCTTCCAGTTTCCAGAAGAGTGCAACAATGCTAAATCATCAGCATAAGCAAACTTTCTGGAAATCATGGAAGGAAGATCGTACGTATAGATGTTAAATAAGAGGGGAGCCAAGACCGATCCCTGAGGAACGCCGTTTTTAAGACGGCGTAGCCTGCTTTGCTTGCTGTCACCGTTGGTAAGGGTGAAACTTCGATTTCGGACAAGCTCCATGATCATTTTGACCATGTGCTTATCCGGAAGTAGTCTCAGCAGCTTGCAGGTAAGGCCACGGTGCCAGACAGTGTCATAAGCAGCTGTCAGATCGATAAATACGGCACCGGCCTTCTTTTTAGCCTCGAAAGAATCCTCGATGTTCTGGGTTAGCAGAACAACTTGATCTACGGTTGACTTCCCGCGTCGGAACCCAGCCTGCTGTTTAGGGAGCAGTGGATCGATTAATGGTTCAACGCGGGCGTAGATAAGCCTCTCGAGGATCTTGTAGGGGACACAGAGCAGAGATATCGGTCGATAACTCTTTGGGTCCCCCACGGGCTTTCCTGGTTTTGGGATCGCGACCACAAGCGCTCTTCTCCAGATCTTGGGAATTTTGAGTCGGCGCAAACAGGAAGAAATGAAGTCACGTAACCAGGACTTCAAAGCAGCTCCAGCATGGAGTATAAGCTCAGGGCAGATGGAATCAGGACCCGGAGCTTTACCTGGTTTTAAATGTTGAAGGGCAGCAGCAAATTCTCTCTGTGAAAAATTGTCAGAGATATTTACTGCGTCTGGTGTTGTGGCCCTCCAAAGGTCAGACACTTCTTGAAAAACAAGTCGAGATGACTTGCGATCGACAGCCTCGTATTTCCCATTTCTAACCAGCTGAGATGCAATAGCATCGGCTGAAACGGGACAATGACGAGGAGAGTGTCGTGACCTACCAGTAAGGTTGTTCAAAATACTCCACGCTTTTCGACTAGAGTGTGAGAAGTCAATGCTCCGAACTGCTTCGGACCATCGATCCCTCCGTTTTCTGTCAAGCTTGGCAAGCAGAGTTGTAGCAGCCAAACTTGAGTCGTCTCCCTGAGGAGACTGCAGAAAGGTTTTATAGAGGGATTCACACTCTGCATCCCAACACGGAATATAGTTGTTTCGATACCCGCGTGGGATAGTCTTTTTGGCTGCTTTCTTAATGATGTTACAGAAGTCCTGGTAAGCCGCATCCACATCAAGTGAATCAGGCGGCAACAAAGTCTTTGCGAATTTATTCGTCAAAGCAATGTAGTGACTCCAATTGGCCTTGCGGAAGTTCCATCGCTTAACAGGCATGCTTGGCACTGCCATAGCAAACCTTGGTGGTGTAATAAGCGAGGGTCGATGTTGTGACCTGGGAAACTTTTCAAGGACACGTCTATCCGGTAAGCGACTGTTTGGACCTACGCTAGCGAAAGCTAGGTCTGGATTGGTGCCAGTGTTCCAGCGGCCGGAATAAAAACTGGCAGCGTCCTTGGCATTATATAGGAGGGCAAGACAATTAATACTTGCCCAGCCAGCCAAGCACTCACCATCCGGACTGTTGTCATCATAACCCCAGTCAGCATGACGACAGTTAAAATCGCCAGCGTACAGACAGGGGTGAGGAAACACTGGGAGATCCAGGGTTCGCAATCGCGTTGGTGGTGGTTTGTAGACGTTGACTATTTTATAGCCATCAACGTCCACACACAGCCACTCGATCTCCGATGTCGATGGAGATTGGTCCAAAAGCGTGTATCTCAGTCGCTCGTGGACAAACGTGGCAAGGCCATGCTTCCTGCTTAAAGAAGACCCAGCTAGTTGGTAGTGTGGTAGCACCAACTTCTCTGCATCAGTGCAGTGGGTCTCCTGCAGTAGGATGACGAGTGCCTCAGACTGCATAGCGAGGTGATGAAGAACATTCATCTTGCTTGCAGTGAGGCCTTCGATGTTCAGCTGAAGAATAGTGGGTCTTCGGAACTTGTTGGCAATGTGCCCTGAAAAGGGCAGTTTTATCCTGACATTGCCCCGTCCTGAAAAGGACGTTTGCCGATTAACAGACCCACACTGAACATCGGAATGGGTGGATACCCTTCCGTTTTGGTAGGTTCGGTTTCGGTCTGTCATTTTAAAATCAATGAGCAGACTTACTCACGGCCCAGGCTGCGTGAAAGCACCTACCATCTGGGCCATTCTACTGAATAAAACGGAATTATCTGCCCATAACTTTGGAATTAAATTGATACAGCACTAATTTGGGCGTATACAAAATAAAATGGTTTAAACATTTACGGCACAGCACTATTGACCATTAAATAACTACACAACATAGTAAAATAAAGAAGCATTAAGTGTTAAATAAATACAGTGGAATAGATTTTTTGTCGATATTCTTAGATGTATAACGATTCTTTAATTAAACGTTTTTGCCAATGATTTAAAAAACCTAAGATTACACAATTATTGAAATCGATTTTATGGTTTGGATTGTCAACTTGGTGTTTTGCTACATCAGTTTCTTGCTGGAGTTGTGAATCAATGTTGTGGTTGTTGAGTCTGGTGATCAGATTTCTGCCGGTTTGCCCAATATACGAAGCTCCACAATCACATTTTAGTTGATAGATGACGTTGAATTGCTGCAGATGAGGTTGTTTATCTTTATAAGGAAATAATTTCTTCAATTTACAGGTTGTGTCTTTTAAACGTAGTTGCATGTTTCTGTCGAATTTTCGAAAGAAGAAATTTATTTCTTTGGAAAGTTGATTAGAAATTTCTCAAACATAAGGTAATTTAATATAAGCAATTTTCGATGGTTGACGTTGATTGTGTAGTAGAATTATTTTGAGATTGAAATTTGAGTAAAAATCGTTTAATTATTCTATTTATAAAAGATTTTGGATAACCAATACCTACAAGACTATCAAAAATATTTTGGATTTCTTTGTGCTTATATTGTGAAATCTATTTAATAAAGTTTTAATTAATTTTGCTTAAACTGAATCGGCACATAACTATTCCATTTGAGTATAAAGTTCAGTGTGAGTTGGTTTTCTATATACAGAAATATTAGTGTTTTTATCGGTGAATACCGATAATTTTACTGATATTTTTACCGATCTTACCAATGAATTAAAGAGTCTAGAAACGATAACGTATTATTTTCTTCCAATTCTTTTGCGAAGGCAATATTGTCATGAGTGGAGTTAGAAATCTTAAATACCGCATCTATATTCTTGTGATGATCAAACGACAAAAACAAATCATCAACGTAACGAAGAATACTAAATGAACAATTCGATCGTGATTGAGCTTTATCTATAAACCAATTCATGAAAATTTCTGCCATGGTAGGTGCCAAAGGAGATCCCATTGCCATACCATCAAGTGGCTTGTAAAATTTTCCTTGTAATTGAAAAGTAGTATGGTTGCAAGTCCAATTAAGAAGTTTACGAAATTGTTGTTTGTTCATGCCATGAACCCTAGAAGATGAGTCTGGAAATAATTGGTCGATGATGAGATTGATTGTAAGATTGACTGGTATGTTAGTGAAGAGACTTTTAACATCAAAACTTATCAAAAATTTTTTAAACAATTTTATAATGAGGTGAAGCAACCTTGCTTCTATATGATACAACAGGTCACACTTTTCATCGCCAATTAGCAAGTCACAACATCAACTCGTTTTGTTGCTTCTTCCTTTTTCTAACCCGGTCTTTAACAACACACAAACTTCTCAACATTTTGTTATCTTGTTCATATGGCGGAGCAGATATAAAAGAAACTAAAATTGAAACTGAATTTTTGGTTCAATTGTTGTATTTTTGAAATTAATTTGACAAAACTGAAGGTATCTTCTAAAGCCGATGAATGTGCTTGAAGAGGTGTAAGAATATTATTCAGCCAAACTGCCGCTTGATAATTAAAACTATCCTTTGAAGCAAGAATAGGTCTCATGGGAATTTTTTTTTTGTGAAGTTTGGGAAGGCCGTAAAGCGTAGGTGTAGCTTCTGCTGTTGGTCTTATGTTTTTTTTTCATTTGTGATACGGATTTTTCCGCTTTACCAATAGTAGAGTCTCTCATGTCTACATTTTCATAGACCCAATAAGTTCACATCTCTGTAGTGAACTCTATTAAACAACGAAACAATCTTTAGTATGACGTCACAAGCGAAACAAACTGTCCATTAAAATTTCAAGTTTCAAAGTTTGGTCAATGAATTACAGTTTACTTTCACAATAATTTTTTAATCAAAGCTATACACACATGCAGTGTAAATGCTTCCAATAAAACTACAAAAAGATTGCTACATTACAAAACCGAATTGAATTACTGGAATGTGGTATATGAATGTGACAAAACCATTCTTTTCACCATTTTTCAGATGAGTTTTGTCGAAACCCTGAAATGGCTCAGTCAAACCAGGTCAAACTCAGGTTAAGAGTCAGTGCTTCTCAGACATGGAACTTAAAAGTAGACAATAGTAACTCGCAATCATGGATTTGGAAAAAACCGATTCATACTTGTGTTTTTCTGAATTTTAAAGCAGTTTGCCCTTTGAAATGGAAATCAAACCTAATTAGTTGTATGTTAAATCATGCCAAAAATATTTGTTCCGATCACCAGCTATTCTTTTATTTATTTTTATCTCTATATTTATCCTCATGACTCGCAGGAAAGCGCCGGAGGCGCTATACACAAGGCAAGCAATTACCCCGACCTGCTTCCGGAGATACCAAGATATTGCTGTCCAATTGAAATTTTTAATAGAGATATGACTTTAATTTAGAACTGCTAGCCAAGACCACCAAGCAGGGGAAAGTGCAATAAAGTGTCTTTCCCTAGGACACAACAGAATGGTGTGAGTAGGTTTTGAACCAAGACCGTGTCGATCACGACCCTGGCGCTTTAACCACTCGACCACGCTACCGACAAATCACCATTCCAAAATGAAGTTGAAAAATTAAGGTTAATACTCTTTGATAATGGATACCCCAACTATTTTTTCGATAAAGTTCTTCACCATTTTTGAATAGACAAATAGATTTAAATCAGACACAACTTACAAATAAAAAAAGAAAAAGAAACCATTGCAGTTGAAATTCCATATGTGGGAAAACAGTCTCACCTATTTGCAAAAGACATTTCTATCCGGAAATTTTTTATCGAGCACTTAGTATCAATATATAGAACGTACCAAGTTGGAAGTTATTTCAATTTAAAATCAAACACTCCTGCGCTATTGTTGTCAAGTGTCGTACATCGCTATTCGTGGCAGTGCAATGTGGGTCTGACTTACATTGGTAAGACAAACACATCGCATCATAACAAGTATATTCTTCTGTCAAAAGTAAAATAAAAGAACATATTAGTGAATGCAATACTTGCAATAAAAATAATACGGATAGTTTAACTCTTTCAGCATCAAGCATTTGTCCACTAGCAGCGCTATAAAATGGGTTTTTCAAGAATTAAGCAATATTCAATTACAATTTCCCCATTGATTATAAAAAAAGTTGTTTAAATTTTATATCATTGAAAAGATAATTTTTTCCTGAGTGATATATACAGGGTGTCCGTAAAGTTACTATACAGTCTTACAAGTTACTATACAGTTTCATTGTATTATATGTAATAGTTTTTGTTACTATATAGTTTTATTGTATTATATTTAATATTATCGGATGTAACACATGTATTTTCTGAGATTTTTATAAACATAAAGGTGTTATTTCTTTTGTTAGAAATAAATATTTTAATACAATATCTTACTGTACTGCAGGGTGTCTGTATAGTAACTTGTAAGACTGTATAGTAACTTTACGGACACCCTGTATAATATAAAAATTTTTTAAATTTATTCAAAAACAAGTTTGCAATAAACAAAATAAGAGACCCCAATTTTTCTTGCAAAAAATCTTTTTATTCCCCCAATAATTACAACTAGCAACAGAATAATTCAAATTTTACGAACGGTACACTACTTGTTAGAACAACCATATTTTGAACTTTATCTGAGTGTGTGTACTTGCGCGCCATTGTTTGATCTTTGTGCGCTTTGACTTTGACCGAGAGAATAAGTTTCGACTTTTTTTCGTGACAATACAGGGTATCCACAAAGCCCTTAAACAATTTTAAAATTTAGTAATATTACAACTGAAGTTGGAAATCTCTGAAATGTTTACATAATATCAGATAAATAGTGAAGTTTTTATTCAAAGCATTAATAAATTTCTATATGAGCCCCATTTGTAGCACGGAGGACATCTAAACGATATTCAGTTTCAGTCTACGTCTTTGGTCCAATAACTTTGTTACACAAAAGTCCGCACCACACATTAACCTTTGGCTATCACGTTCAATTTCCCTAGTAATGTGTGGGTTTTCAGTTGCCCAAATTTTTGTATTATGTTTGTTAAGCTTTCAAGACACATGAAAAGTTGCTTCATCACTAAAGCAAATGCGGTTAAGAAAGTGACCATCCTCTTCGATTTTTTCCAAAATGTTATCAGCAAATTCTTTTACTTATTTAAGTTCAATTATTTTACTTATCTAATTCATCTCTGAAATAAAAAAGTGATATTAGCAAAAACTTCAATAACAACTGATTAATATACAAAAAAAATTATTTTGATAACACTTCTCAAAATTTTTTAATGAATTTGTAAAATTGTCTAAAGACTTTGTGGACAACCTGTATATTAAGAAAAAATGTCAAACTCGTAACTTGTTTTACCTTGTTCAGCAAAGTAACGTAGTTTTTTGTCATTCAATAAATATTACTGTCCAGTTTAAACTTTACATGTATGTATATTTATAGCTTTTTTATTTATTGACGTGACAGAAATTTAGAGCTGCCTGCTAAATTCACCACACAGCGGAAAGTGCTGTAAATTTACTTTTTCAAGGACGTATTTTTTTAAGATTTCTGGCTTCTACCAAATGCAAGACTGCACTGATAGAAACGGCAGATAACATTGTGCATCGCGCATGCCGATGACCAGATGCTAGAAATACATCGAGTTATAAGATAGATGGCACTATAGAGCAGTGGTGCTCAACCGCCGGTCCGCATTAGTTTTTCTGCCGGTCCGCAACAATTTATTTCAATTTTACTCTTTAAGGAGGCCTTACGAGTTCAGAAGTAGAACACTATCAAAAGCATATTAACAGTAATTATTGATTTTCCTTAATAACTAAATGCAAGAACAAGACTTAGATTGGGGAAAATGTGCATGGTTGTGTACTGACCAAGCCGTCAGCATGGCTGGTTGTCATTCGGAAGCAACCGCAAAAATAAAAAAAAGTTGCAAAGAAAAATCTGCTGTCTACACATTGCATGTATCGCTGTGAACGTCTAGCTTCCCAGAAACTGTCATCTGAATTAAATGACATTATGATTCGACCAGTTAAGATTATCAATTAGTCGTGACCGAGTATTGCATTTAAGGCTTCCTGAGGCACTGTGTGTGAGTATGGCTTTGCAAAATCACCATCTCATCATTCATGCAGAAGTGATATGGCTTTCGAGAAGACGCGTTCTTACACGTCGTTTTGAGTTGAGGGAAGAAGCAAATCAATTTTTACGTGAATGAATATTCCTCATTAAAAGAATTTTTATCCGATAAAATGTGCAAAAGTAAACTTGCATATTTAGTAAATATATTCAGCCGCTTGAATGACCTTAATAGCTCTTTTCAAAGTTATTGCATCAATATATTTACAGTGTGGAATAAAACTAATGGTTTCAAAAAAAGTGTTGAAGAAAAAGTATGAAAATGAATTAAGAAATCAGTCTCTAGCTATTGAAAGGAATGGTGCCAGACTATCATTCAACTGAGTTAAGACGGTCATCCGAAAAAACTAAGCAGGAAAAGATAACAATTCCACAAAGTAACTTTTTTGGAAATTTGGAATTGTAACCAAAATCTACAATTTTAAACTTAAATATAAGTAGTAAAGATGGAAAGTACTGGCATTGTCATAAAAGAAACAATCGGAAGTCAATACTAATCAAGAAAGAAAATTTCGAAAGCTTGGTTTTGAAGAAATTATATCAAAAAGTACCTTGTACCTTCTTGTAAATTTTCTACCCAACTTTGTCCCCCCGCTTCTGGCCCCCTGACTTTGCCATTCAAAAACTTCAGTAGAGCCACGTTTACTACGTATTATATCAAGAAGACAGCAGCAAATTTCACATTAAATAGAGTTCTTCTGATCCTAAATGCTTACTTTTGTTTTAATAAAAAATTTTTTTATCGATTTACTGCTTTTATTACAATTAAAAAGATTAACCGATCCGCCAAATTTTTTTAATATATTACCGGTCCGTAGGTTTAAAAATGTTGAGAACCACTGCTATAGAGTACCATCTATGGTATTGTGCATCAAGTCGCTTTCAGGATGGGAGTCACAATATGTGACAATGCCTTTTTTATCAGTGCAGTATCTATCATTCTATAAGACAGATGGCACTATAGAGTACCATCTGTATTAATTTTTGTCTATACAGAAAAACTTTTTTCATAATTGTGACCTGAATAGCTAAAATATAATTTATTACATTGAACAACTTATCTTTAACCAATCATTTTATTGTTATAAATAAATGTTTATCAGGCTATAATTGTAAAATTCGTGAAGCTTTACTAATTAAAAATTTTTCACCAAAATTAAGTAAACAGCTGAATGAAAATGGTTTGCTTTTTTACTATAATTATTTTAATTTAGTCATGTGATTATTCTTTTTTCCTTTTATTCTTTTTTTTCCTCCGAAATATGGCGTTGTTGTCGTAATAATCAGGGTTACGGAGTCGGAAAATTAAGATCCGACTCCGACTCCAACTCCGACTCCGAGAATTTCTAAATTTCCAACTCCGACTCCCGACTCCGACTCCCTACTATGAGCAAAATATTTTTCTCAAATTAAATTAACTAAGCAAAAATCATTCTTTCAAATTGTTAGTTGCACAAAATAAGTCAGGTTTTTTTAAATACATAAAAAGATATTTACTTTAAAAAATTATGTATATGAGTGTATATACCAGGGGTGCAAAAACACAGTCGCGCACTCGCACCGCGCGACCAGAAAATTTGCCCGTGCGACGTAAATCAGGGACGTCCAACCCCTGGCCCGCGTAAAGGTTTTGAATGGTTCACGCAGTATTTTTTTGAAGCCCTTTATCGCGTCAAGTTTGGCAGAAATGGAAAATAGATTTGTGTAAAAACCTTGTTATTTTTTAAAGTTCATTATAATTTTGGGACGAAAAAGTCGGAAATCTGAGACTAATTTTAGGCGAAGACCTTTTTTTTTTTTTTTAGAGATCAATGTGATTTTTTTAGAGATCAAATTCAAAATGGCCCTCGGCTCAAAAACGTTGGACACCCCTGATGTATGTGCTACTAAAAATTTCTGTGTGCTATTAAAGTTAACAAAAATTTTTGCACCCCTGGTATATACACTTATAACTGCAAATTACTGGTGCTAATCGGAAGAGTGCTCAATGGCTTCAATAGTCAGAACGATTATTCCTGATAATCAAAACACAAATATTAAAAAAATATTGTATTAAAATAGTCCCAATAGACTGTTTCACCTGTAAGGCTCATCAGAGGACACAGTTAAAATAAATTTTTACGCTTCAGATGAAAACTCGCGTCTTAGAAAAATAATGCTATCAAAAGTTTGGGTTTAAACGATTATTTTATTAAAGTAAGTGATTGATTAGCAAATAATTACTTTTGTTTCGAGATATTTAAAGAAAACATGCTGTAATGTTGCACATAGATGTATTCTTAAACTTGAGCAAGCTGCCGAAAAGATTACCGGTAAAGCGTAAAAAAATTTATGGATCATTAGTTAAAAGAAAGTGAAAAGAGGTTTTAACGATTTTAATAAAAATATCGAGTTTTAACGGTTTTAATAAAATTTTAATAAAAATAATAAGAAAAGAGGTTTTAACGGTTTTAACAAAATATCGATTTGTTTGTTTTCAATACTAAGCAACAACACAATCATTTCAAAGTAAACTAACAAAAAGTTGACTAATCGAGTTTATTACACTCATCTCTTCATGAAAAGATATCAATTTTTGACTTAGAGTTTTTCACCTTGTAATTTAAATGTTTTCAATCTACTTTGCATTAAAAGATGTTTACCATCACAACATTTCACAAGATTCCCTCAAGTTGAAACCGTCCTGATTGAAAAATAGCAAATTTCGTGTTAAAAATTGTTCGATTTGCGAATCAATATCTGTTTTTAGCAACTTTTTATTCATCATGTGACCTAAATGTGATGCTTTAAATTAACTTTATAATAAAAATCAGTCAACCTTACAAATTTTGACTAGTTTAAGTTAAAACCGTTTGTGCCTCAAAAAATCAGAAACATTACGCTTCAGCATGATTTAATTTTGCATTTTTACAGCTAACTTTTCGAAACAAATCTACATTTTACTTTGCTCACGTTTCAATAGCTAAGTTTGTTGTTTCAAAGGTTAGACCAACAAATTTTTTTATTTTTCAATTTGAAGTCACAACTTGCGTATTTTGATTTATAAACCTAAACTTTCTTAATCTATTATGCATGTAACTTTTAGAGCATATCAATTTTTATGTTTTCAACTGGTCTGTTACATTTTTATTTTAAAAAATTCTCTCGACTTTACGTATTGTTGTCGTTAGTTATAAAAAATTATCACAGTTTGTTAAGAATTTTCTTTTATCATGATTTATAAGTTCGTTTGATGGTAAGATATTAGATAAAAGTTACAATTTGGAAAAATTTTTATAATAGTGTTTGTATTGCTTTTGAAAACAAAAGTTCATGCACAAACTTTGAAAAGTACACAGATTGTCATGAAAAGCTTTATTTTAACCACATTGTTGTCTATTTTACCAAGTTTTTTGTATCATAACAGCAATAAATCTATTTCTTAAGTCAACTGTTGAACTTTGCGTCATAATCACACTTCTTCTTCTTTCTGTTATTCTCGTTTTCAACACTATCTTTGTCATTTTTGATTATTTTCTTATGGTTTTTCCTCCATGTCGTCATCACCAACCCATAATTTTATAACTATTTTTCTTATTTTTGTTGACATTCAGGTGTCCGTTTTTAGTTCATTTTCTAATTTTTAATTTTAAAAGGATTCTTGTTTTTATTTTTTCGAAAGTGTGATTATTTTTAACGGTGAAACATGTAAATTTTTGACGGTTTTTTTTCTTGGTAGGATTAATGTCACTAATTTTCTTTAAGAATAAGGAATAAATGCTTTTAAAATTCAATTGTACCAAACTTGTGAAAAATTACAAAATTTGCAGTGACATGACTGAAATAAAGTTTTTAAATAGCAAAGAAAAGGTACTTTACTAAAAGTGTCTTTCAAACCAATTTTATTTTACGTGACAATAGCTTCACCTCCGAAGTGTTTCACTCACGCGCGACCTCGCCAAAGCTTCATTACTTGAAGTTCGAAAAACGCTTGTTTAAAAACTAGTTTTATTGAACAATACAGTAAGCAGAACAATTTTTATAGAAGTAAACTGTTATTCTATTTTCATAACAATTTTGTTTAAGCAATTTCCCACTTAACGAAACATTTTATCACTTTGTAAAAGAAATCTTAACATTCAATGTAATCTCACTCTACGAGCCTTTTGTTCGTTTTTGAATCCTAATCAAAAGAACTGAATTAAAACATTATCAGACCAACAAACCAACCAAGAAAAAACGTCAAATATTCACACGTTTTTTGATTTATAAACTTGTGTATTTTGATTTATAAACCTAAACTTTCTTAATCTATTATGCATGTAAATTGTAGAGCATATCAATTTCTATGTTTTCAACTGGTCTGTTAGATTTTTATTTAAAAAAATTATCATAATTTGTTAAGAATTTTCTTTTATCATGATTTATAAGTTTGTTTGACGGTAAAATGTTAGATAAAAGTTATGGTTTGAAAAATTTTTATAATAGTGTTTTTATTGCTTTTGTAAGCAAAAGTTCATGCACAAACCTTGAAAAATACACAGATCGTCATGAAAAGCTTTATTTAAACCACAGTGTTGTCTATTTTACCAAGTTTTTTCTATCATAACAGCAATAAATCTATTTCTTAAGTCAACTGTTGAATTTTGCGTCATAATCACACTTCTTCTTCTTTCTGTTATTCTCGTTTCAACACTATCTTTGTCATTTTTGATTATTTTCTTGTGTTTTTTCCTCCATGTCATCATCACCAACCCATAATTTCAAAACTATTTTGCTTATTTTGTTGACATTCACATGTCTGTTTTTTAGCTTCTACTTAATTTTTTTTAATTTTTAATTTTAAAAGGATTCTTGTTTTTATTTTTTGAAAATGTGATTATTTTTAGCGGTGAAACGTGTGAATATTTGACGGTTTTTGCAAAAGGCTCGTAGAGTGAGATTACATTGAATGTTAAGATTTCTTTTACAAAGTGATAAAATGTTTCGTTAAGTGGGAAATTGCTTAAACAAAATTGTTATGAAAATAGAATAACAGTTTACTTCTATAAAAATTGTTCTGCTTACTGTATTGTTCAATAAAACTAGTTTTTAAACAAGCGTTTTTCGAACTTCAAGTAATGAAGCTTTGGCGAGGTCGCGCGTGAGTGAAACACTTCGGAGGTGAAGCTATTGTCACGTAAAATAAAATTGGTTTGAAAGACACTTTTAGTAAAGTACCTTTTCTTTGCTATTTAAAAACTTTATTTCAGTCATGTCACTACAAATTTTGTAATTTTTCACAAGTTTGGTACAATTGAATTTTAAAAGCATTTATTCCTTATTCTTAAAGAAAATTGTGAACCGTGCAAAAATCGAAATATTTGTTTCTGTGCAACAATTGTACAAAGAGTTTGACAAAATTACAACATTCGCACAATTAAGAAAGCAATATTGTGATAAAAAATTTGAGATTGAATTGTTGCTATGCATTGAAAAAATGGCAAAAATCTAACATAAAGTAGTTTTTTAGGGTTTGGTTCTAAAAACTAACAAACTTCTACAACAAAGAAATGTACACTTTTCAGGAAAAATTTTTTTAGATTTTTTAAGCTAGTGTTTTTGTAACTTTAAAATGTAAAACACTTGGAAGAAAGATAATCCTTTCAAAAAGTTAAATTTTTTCACGTAAAAGAAATCTAGTGTTTCCATACAAAAAACTTTACAATGTGTGATTCTTGAAAGAATTTTTAAATAGTGATAACTTTAAGAACCTGACCACAAAACCTCCGTGTGAAAAATGTATAAAATTATATTCATGGATCATATTGTTAATATCAATTAATAAAGTTTTTTGGTTAAAATATTTGTTTGGGTTAAAGAAAAACTAAAGTATTTTTGGTTAAACTAGTGCAATAATTTAAAACTTGACCACAAAACGATGTTACGGAGAATGAAATTTAAAAGTTTAATTTTTAATACCCGTATACGTTTTCTTTGACATCGTTGATGTCCACACCTTTTTTCTTAGAGGTTAGCAACGTTTAAGATAAAAGAGTAAATTTGTTCATTTCTTACTTTATTTGTGTTTGCTACCCCAAGCAAAACCGTATCCTGAAAGTAAAATTTTTAGATATTTTTTAAAAATCCTGATTTTTTGAAGAGTTTATTTTTAGATTTCGAGCTAGTCAATAAGTTTATTAAATAATTTCAGATTGGTTTGTTTTCATTTAGACTTAAGAACTAACTGCGATAGGACTTGATAGAATAAATCTTATTATATTTTCAAAAAACAAACGATTTTTCTTGGAATTGATCTTACTTATACAAAACTTTTTAAACTTACGTTGGTCTTCTTTGACTTCAAATTTTATGTTAATTTTAGAAAATTTAGTTGGTAAAGTGAATTAAAACGTTCAGTTTTATGATGAATTTCTTTAGTAAAAGTGAAAAAATGTAAAACTTTTTAACATAAACAGTTGCAATTGACTGGGGATCAAACTAAGCTTAAGTCGGTGTTTTGAAATCAAATTTTTTGAGTCAAGTTTGTAATGAAATTTCCTTTTTACTGAAAATTGTTAAAAGCTATAAAAATCAAGGTGTATTATAAAAATTTTCGCTTACTCTATTTTTACTCTGGAAATTAAGGTAACCAGATTTTCAAACTCTGATCATGAATATGTCAGGAAAAGCAATACGCTATGAACAGGATACGGCCAGCTTCTGTGTAAGAGAGAGAATTTGACGCAATTATCAAAAGCATATTATCACGCTTACAGAGATTACGGGTAGCTTTTTTATTATTAAAAGTTTACAAAAATGACCAAAAGATTAAACGTAGTTGGAACTGAATTCATTTTTTTTTTTGAAACAATTAAAATGTTAACACTAGAAAGCGAATTCATACAACATAAAAATAATAACTATGTTTGAATTCGGTTTACTAAATAATAAAGAAAAAAGACTACTTTTTTATTATGAAACATCTGCTTATTGAACAAGAATAACCTATCAATAAAAATTTTTGTTTAAAACTTTTAAGAATTACTTTGACTGCGAATAAAAATCAAGGTTGTCAAGAAAAAAATTCAATAAGGGTGTTACAAAAAATCAAGCTTGTTTAGAAAAAAAGTTAAACATAGGTATAATAAAAATCAAGGTTGCTTAAAGAAAAATTGAGATTGGGTATAACAAAAATCAAGACTGTTTAGACAAAAATTGAATAAAGGTACCTAAAAATCAAGCTTTCTTAGGGAAAAAATTAAATGTAGGTATCTAAAAAATGCCGAGAAAAAATTAAGCAAAGGTATAACAAAAATCAAGGTTACCAAGAAAAAAATTAAGTATAAATATAACAAAATTGAGAAAAAAATTGAGATTAGGTATGACAAAAATCAAGGTTACCAAGAAAAAATTAAGCATAGATATAACCAAATCAAGTTTGTCTAGAAAAAAATTGAAGCTAGGTGCAACAAAACCAAGATTGTTAAGAAAAATTAAACAAAGATATGACAAAAATCAAGGTTGTTTAGAAAAAAAAAATTGAAGGTAGGTGCAACAAAACAAAGATTGTTAAGAAAAATTAAAGATAGGTACGACAAAATCAAAGAAAAAATTAAACAATGGCATGGGAAAATCAAGGTTGTTTAGAAAAAATTAAGCAAAGGTACTGTATAACAAAATCAATTTTGTCTAGAAAAAATTAAGGTTAGGTATGACAAAAATCAAGGTAACTGTTATAGTATGTGACGTCATAGCGCACGGCTCTACTGCCTTCTTCTCTCTGGTTTGTTAAGTGTGGTTAACCGCGTGATAAATTATTAGTATAACTTACAGATTCAGTCGTATAACTATCGTGTAACTCCATATAAATAAAAGAGCTAACTGCAGATACTAGCGGAACTCATAACATGGCGTCGTCGACAGTCAGCTTATAAATTTGTTAAAGAAAATAAGCTTACGAACCATTATAAAAGTATACTGCAAGTTCGTGATCGGAGATTTGTAAAAGATTGAAGATAAAAGAGAGATGGCAAAAAACAAGCGAGAGCTGCAAGCAGAATTAGAAGCAGCAAACAAACGTATAGCCGAATTATCTCAATCTAATCAAAACGCGAATAGTAATATTAATAATGATGAACCTCCTTCTTGGTTAAAAACTCTTTTAGAGGCACAGTCTGAAAGCCAGCGACAAATGCAACAAATAATCGAACGATTTTCGCAACAGCAGCTGCCTCAAAGCGCGAATAGCGAAAGAAGCGAATCACGTGAGCAAACCATTGACGTCAACAATTCTAACAACGAGGCAAGGCGAACCAAAGCGGACGCAAAAAAGCCTTCCACACTGCAGGTGGGAATTTCGTTAGCTGAATTTGCGAAATGGCGTAAATCGTACAACGATTATGCTACGGTCTTGCTTGCAACAGAGCTGCCATTGAGCAGTCAGTTGGCATTGCTTCGCGGTTTTTTTTCGATGGACATGCGAGAAGCCGTAGAACATGTACTTCTTATCCCGGATGATACTACACTTAAACCAGACGAAGTGTTAGATAAAATCAAAAATTACATCCGGAGTCAAAGAAACATAGCGTTAGACTGTGTCGCGTTTGAAGAGAGAAAGCAAGCGGCTGGCGAAAACTTTGATTCGTTTTTAATCGCGATTAAAACTTTGGCAAGAGACGCAGACTTGTGCAATGAATGTTTAAATCGTCGTTTAGTCACAAAAATCATGTCGGGAATATATGACAAAGAGACTCGAACAAAGCTCCTAGCCATGTCCCCATTACCTGATCTTCAGACCGTCACTGATTTATGCAGATCGGAAGAGTCAGCAAAACTAGACGACGCGCGAATAAGCCGACAGCTGAATGAGAGAAGAGCGTACCAAAGCAAATTTCGTCGAAATTTCTATAAATCTAAAGAGCGCAATAAAAAGCCCTTTACAAAATGCGGTAAAAAGACCTGCCCACCAAAAGGTCAAACCCACTGTCCCGCAAAGGATACAGAGTGCTTGATATGTCGCAAAAAAGGTCACTCTACATCAGTGTGCTTCACAACAAACCCGGGTTCAACAGACGCGAAGAAACGAAGAAAAAGTTAACGGGACAAATAAAGCGTAGATGCAATGCTAATGCAAATTTTGCTAACTCCGCGGCGCCCAAAATAACTGTTAATCTCTTTTCTCTTAAACATCGTAACCCGTTAGGTTCTACAGAAGCTACACCAGACACAGGTGCCGAAGCAAGTCTTGTTGGGGTAAACATCATTCAACGGCTCGGAATAGACCTTGATAATTTAATGCCGCCAAGTCAAGACACTCTTAGTGCAGTAAATCGGCAGACCGTAACATGCGTGGGGACCTTCCCATGCATTATCGAATACTGCGGCCGATTCGTGGAAGAAACCATTTACGTCTGTCCTGAGGTAGAAGATTTTTTGCTTGCTTGGTACGTATGTCAACAGGTTAACATTCTACCTGACACGTATCCTCAACCGATAAATTCATCAAAAACACCTCGAAAATTAGCAAGCATATTAAAAGCAGAGAACCCAAGATTTATTATATCAGAGAACCCAACTGAAGCAGAAATTAGTAAAATTGAGAACAAGTTGATAAAATCGTACAGCGATGTGTTTTCTGAAGACACAACATTACGGGAAATGAACAGTAAACCCATGAAAATTTTCTTGAAAGATGATGCTGTTCCATTTGCTTTACCTGTTCCACGCCAAATACCTTTAGCTTTCAGAAAGATGGTGAAGACAGAGCTTGACCAACTTGTACAAGCCGGAGTCATTGCACCAGTAACAGAAGCAACTGATTGGGTGCACCCTATGGTCGTTGTTCAAAAACCCAATGGTGGAATTCGTCTCTGTATTGATTTGCAGAAATTGAACAAATACGTACGCCGTCCATATCATCCATCTAAATCACCTGCTGAAGCTATTTCGAATATTTCTTCTTCGTCTAAATTTTTCTCAACATTAGACGCCACTAAAGGATACTGGCAAGTACCTTTAGAAAAAGAAAGTCAAGACTTTACCACATTTATTACGCCGTTCGCAAGATTTAAATTCCTTCGAGCTCCGATGGGACTAGCTTCTTCTCAAGACGAATATTGCGCAAGAGGCGATGAAGCTCTGCAAGGCATTGAAAAAGTCGAAAAAGTGGTAGATGACATTCTTATTCAAGGCGAAACCGCACAGGAGCACTTGAATACCGTAGTGGCTGTACTAAACAGATGTCGAGAATACGGTATTACTCTTAATCCGAAGAAAGTGCAGTTACTACAAAGTGTTGTGAGATATGTCGGATATATAGTGAACAGCGACGGTATTAAAGCAGACCCCACGAAAATTGAAGCAATCTCTGAATTCCCTGCTCCAACAAACATAACTGAATTACGATCTTTTATGGGTATGGCAAACCAGCTGGGCGGATTTACTCACCTACTCAGTGAAGCAGCAGGCCCACTTCGGGACTTGCTCAAACTAAAAAATGCTTTTCTCTGGTCACCCCAGCATGAAGAAGCATTTACAAAGACAAAAGACATTTTTTGTAGCCCCCATATTTTGGTTGCATTCGACCCCAATCTGGAAACGATGCTGCAAACAGATGCATCTCGGTTGAAAGGTCTAGGTTGTTTTGCACTTTTGCAAAAACATCAAGAAACGTGGAAATTGGTTCAAGCAGGATCACGTTTTATAACTGAGACTGAGTCCAACTACGCTATGGTTGAACTGGAATTGCTCGCTGTTGTTTGGGCTATGCGTAAATGCCGCATATATCTGCAAGGCTTACCCAATTTCGAGCTGATAGTAGATCACAAGCCATTAGAGTCAATCCTGAATACCCAGACACTCGATATGGTGGATAATCCCAGGATTTAGAGACTTAAAGAAAAACTCAGCGCTTTTATATTCCACACCACCTGGAGAAAAGGCAAAGACCATGTGATCCCCGACGCGTTGTCACGAGCACCGTGCCGCGACCCAGAACCAGAAGATATCATAAACGTAGACACAACCAGAATGATTTGCAAAAACGTTTCTACAATTCTGAGAGGAAAAGACCCAGAAGTCACAAAAGAAACATTTATCGATCCAATGCTGGAAGACTTAAAAGAAAGTACTCAGCAGGACGAAGCAGCACAACAATTAATCACTGCTATTAAAAGCAACTTTTCAAAAGGAAACGAATATCCATTAGCTCAACCTTTCAAAAAGCTGAAAGATCAGCTTACTTTCGAAGATGGATTAATTCTCCTGAACAGCCATCGCATTGTGGTGCCGGTACAGAAAAGAAAAGAAATACTGACAAAGCTACATGCCTCACATCAAGGCATCGAAAGAACAAAACAAAGAGCGCGTCAAATAGTGTACTGGCCAGGAATCAATAGCGACATCAAAAATACCGTTGAAGCCTGCACGAAATGCCAAGAGCACCAACCAAGCTTGCAACAGGAACCATTACAACGCGATCCCCCCCCATCAAGACCCTTTGAAGACGTATCTGCAGATTTATTTTATTATGCCGGTAAGACTTACCTGGTTTATGTAGACCGTCTGTCGGGATGGATTAAGCTCAGCGAGTTCTCTCATGACCCTAGTTCACATCAGATAATCAGCACTATAAGAAAATTTTTCGTGGACACAGGGGTACCAGTACGAATCAGAACTGACGGAGGACCGCAATTCACATCAAGCAAGTTTCAACAGTTTCTCAAGAAATGGGGAGTAACTTCCACCATAAGTACTCCACATTACCCACAGTCAAACGGACACGCAGAAGCAGCAGTGAAAGCCATGAAGCACCTTGTTGCCAAAACTGCTGAGCATGGTAGTCTCGACTGCGATGAGTTTAGCAGTGGCCTAATCGAATGGGTTAACACACCCAAGGCCCATGGGTTATCACCAGCCGAAATTTTATACGGCGCCCCGCTACGTTCAATCGTCCCAGCTAAACTGAAATATTTCAAGGAAGATTGGCAAAACAAATTCGACAAGTGGGACGCAGCTTTATCAAATCTACAAGTGGCTGCAGAAACCGAATACAATAAACGCGCAAAACACCTCAATCCACTAAAAATCGGACAACATGTTCGAATTCAAGACCATATTACAAAAAAATGGTTGCGATCGGGACTCATCATCGGCGTCGGGAGAAACCGCGACTACCACATAAAACTACCGAGCGGTCGAGTCTGTTGGCGCGATAGACGTTTTATTCGCCCTCTCCCCACCGAAGGGGGAGACCCCAAAGAGGAAATGATGACATCAGACGAACGTCACGTCCATTTTGAAGATGAAGTCTTCCCACCATCTCCAACCTCGCGGCGAAGCGTGAGACAAAAACGCTTTCCTGATCATTTAAGGGATTTTGTATGAAGTAGCGTAAAACTCATAGCGCTTGTGCCGTATTGTATATAGTTTGTTGCATGTTTATTAATCGGGCTCGTACAACGTACTAATATTTTTCTTAGATAACCTTTTCGCTAAAAAGCTTCTTAAAAGGGGGTTGTTATAGTATGTGACGTCATAGCGCACGGCTCTACTGCCTTCTTCTCTCTGGTTTGTTAAGTGTAGTTAACCGCGTGATAAATTATTAGTATAACTTACAGATTCAGTCGTATAACTATCGTGTAACTCCGTATAAATAAAAGAGCTAACTGCAGATACTAGCGGAACTCATAACAGTAACCAAAAAAAATTAAACAAAAGTATGACAAAAACCAAATTTGTTCAGAAAAAAATTGAAGTTAGGTGCGACAAAAATCAAGATTGTTAAGAAAAAATTAAAGATAGGTGTGAGAAAAATCGAGGTTGACAAGAAAAATTAAAGATAGTTATGACAAAAACAAGGTTGTTCAGAAAAAAATTGAAGATAAGATAATAAAAATCAAGGTTGGCAAGAAAAAATTGAGGTTAGGCATGACAAAAATCAAGTTTGGTTAGAAAAAATTAAACAAAAGTATGACAAAAATCAAGGTTGTTAGAGAAAAAATTGAGGTTAGGTATAACAAAAATCAAGGTTGCTAAGAAAGAAATTGAAGATAGTTATAAAAAAATTAAGTTTGTTTAGAAAAAAATTAAATAAAGGTATAACAAAAATCGAGGTTACCAAGAAAAACTTTTTAAATTGAGCGTAGTAATAACAAAAATTAAGGTTGCTTAGAGAAAAATTAAGGTTAGGTATAACGAAAATCGAGGTTGTCAAGAAAAAATTGAAGATAGATATCTAAAAATCACGGTTGACTAAGAAAATGTTTGAAGAATTAAACAGATGTGTGACAAAAATCAAGGTTGTCTAAAGAAAAACTTTTAAAATTTCAACAAAGATATAATAAAAATCATGGTTGACAAAGAAAAATTTTGAAAAATTTTGAAAAATTCAACAAGGGTGTAACAAAAATCAAGCTTGAATAGGAGA
The DNA here is from genome assembly GCA_963680785.1 of Diplosoma virens. NCBI lineage: Eukaryota > Metazoa > Chordata > Ascidiacea > Aplousobranchia > Didemnidae > Diplosoma > Diplosoma virens. Next base: position 43,924,417 of record OY796888.1, on the reverse strand, counting down.
AAATTGAAGATAGGAATGACAAAAATCAAGATAAACTTTTAAAAATTTAACAAGAGTATAGAAAAAATCAAACTTGTTTAGAAAAAAAATTAAAATAGGTATCGAAAAATCACGGTTGACTAAGAAAATGTTTGAAGAATTAAACAAATGTGTGACAAAAATCAAGGTTGTCTAAAGAAAAACTTTTAAAATTTCAACAAAGGTATAATAAAAATCGAATTTGTCTAGAAAAAATTGAAGCTAGGTGTAACGAAAACCAAGTTTGTGTAGGAAAAATTTTTGAAAAATTGAACATAAGTATAACAAAAATCAAAGTTGTCTAAAGAAAACTTTTAAAATTTCAACAAAGGTATAATAAAAAATCATGGTTGACAAAGAAAAGTTTGGAAAAATTCAACAAGGTTATAGCAAAAATCAAACTTGTTTAGAAAAAAAAATTAAAATAGGTAGGCTATCTAAAAATCACGATTGACTAAATGTGTAACAAAAATCAAGGTTGTCTAAAGAAAAACTTTTAAAATTTCAACAAAGGTATAATAAAAATCGAATTTGTCTAGAAAAAATTGAAGATAGTTGTAACAAAAACCAAGGTTGTGTAAGAAAAATTTTTGAAAAATTGAGCATAAGTATAACAAAAATCAAGCTCGCCTATAAAAAATTTGAAGATAGTTATAAAAAATTAAGATTGATTAGAAAAAATTAAACAAAGTTATAACAAAAATCAAGGTTTTTTTTTAGAAAAAAAGTTTTAAAATTGAATAAAAGTATCTAAAAAGCAAACTTTTTTAGGGAAAAATTGAGAAATTGAACATAAATATAACAAAAATCAAGACAAAATTTGCAATGCACAAAGAAATTTATTATCCAAAAAAAGCACAAATTACAATAAAGTGAGTGCAAAAGTAATTTATTGCACTACAAGGCCCTGTTTCGCTCTTATGGAGCTCGTCAGGTGCAACTTAATTACAATTACAAAGTCACATTGTCACGATGAAACCAACTAAGCAATGAACTGTTTATAAAAGCTGAAACAATTTAAAATGAGATCACGACAAAGTAACAAAATTCGCACAAAAGCAACTTGTACTAGAAAAAACCGGATTTAACTCAAGCGTGAAATGCATAGCGTCGCGCTATATCTGTAGATCACAGAGCACCTTGCACCGGCATGAAAGAGACTATGGAACGATTATAGTATCACACTATTCTGATCGAACCATTTTGGCTGTTAATTATTAGAAGCAAGGATTTGGGCTATTATCCAAAAAAAGCACAAATTACAATAAAGTGAGTGCAAAAGTAATTTATTGCACTACAAGGCCCTGTTTCGCTCTTATGGAGCTCGTCAGGTGCAACTTAATTACAATTACAAAGTCACATTGTCACGATGAAACCAACTAAGCAATGAACTGTTTATAAAAGCTGAAACAATTTAAAATGAGATCACGACAAAGTAACAAAATTCGCACAAAAGCAACTTGTACTAGAAAAAACCGGATTTATAGTGCAATAAATTACTTTTGCACTCACTTTATTGTAATTTGTGCTTTTTTTGGATAATAGCCCAAATCCTTGCTTCTAATAATTAAAGAAATTTATACAAACAATCCCAGTAAAAACCTAGGGAATTCCCCATGGAAAAACTTTGTATTGACCTGACTTGTCCAAACTTACCCTTTGTTGAACATATTTTGACAGGTTTGCTTCGCTTGCACTTAAAAACAGAAAATTGGTTAAAAGACTTTTCTATTGTGCACCTTAAATCAGGAAAAGGTTTGGTAGGTTTTTTCTATGGAGTGCTTAAAAACAGGAAAAACTTTGACTTTATTGTTTTAAAATCTTGCAGAATGTCTTGAAATAATCTTATATTATGCTTTGAAGTCTTGGTTCTGGCTTGGATAAGAAACGAACTCAGGACTACTGCTGTTCTTAGGGTTTGGTTTAATATTATCTTAGGTCGGAGTCAAACTTAGGACCACCGTCTCTCTTAGGATTAAAACCAATATTATATTGGTTGGGAATCAAACTCAGGACTACTAATTTTCTTAGGTTTAGGATTTATATTGTCTTGGACAAGAAACGAACTCAAGACCACTGACTTTCTTAAGGTTAGAGTTTATACTGGGGTGGGAATCTAACTCAGGACTTCTGCCTTTCTTAAGATTTAAATTTATATTATCTTGGTTGGGAGTCAAACTCAAGACTACTGGTTTTCTTAGGGCTAAGATTTATACTGTCTTGGGTAGGAATCAAGCTCAGGACCTTTGTTAGGATTAGGATTTACAGCTTCGCTGTCTTGGTTGGGAATCAAACTCAGGACTACTAATTTTCTTAGGTTTAGGATTTATATTGTCTTGGACAAGAAACGAACTCAAGACCACTGACTTTCTTAAGGTTAGAGTTTATACTGGGGTGGGAATCTAACTCAGGACTTCTGCCTTTCTTTAGATTTAAATTTATATTATCTCGGTTAGGGATCAAACTCAAGACTACTGGTTTTCTTAGGGCTAAGATTTATACTGTCTTGGGTAGGAATCAAGCTCAGGACCTTTGTTAGGATTAGGATTTACAGCTTCGCTGTCTTGGTTGGGAGTCAAACTCAGGACTACTGTCTTTCTTAGGATTAGGTTTTATATTGTCTTGGTTAAGAATTGAACTCAGGATCATCGTCTTTCTTAGGAATAGGAATAAGAATAGAAATAGGATTAGGAATAGGAGTAGGAATAGGAGTAGGATTAGGAAAGGGTTAGGAATAGGAGTAGGATTAGGATTAGGAATAGGAGTAGGATTAGGAGTAAAATTAGAATTAGAAATAGGAGTAGGATTCAGAATAGGATTTAAATTCAGAATAGGATTAGGAATAGCATTCGGATTCGGATCCGCCACTGCTCACTAGCGCATTCCGATTCGGATTCGGATCCGCTACGTCATGTGCGCCATCGCGCCAGCGCCAGCTCCTCCGGACACCAACGAAAATTTTTTTTATATACTACTGGCGGACAAAATAAATTTGTTTGCGAATCTAGGACGAAAACCAAAAAAAAAGGTCGTCACTTCGAATCGATCTCAGATTTTCCTGTTTTCGTCCCAAAATCATGGTATTCCCTAAAAGAAAAGATCTTCACTTTAAATCGGTTTCGGAATTTGCTTTTTTCGTCTCATAATCAGTGTGTCTTAAAAAATTACACGTTGTTTTTAGTTGATGCTAAAATTCCGGACATTTGGGCTTTTTTAAAACTTCCTTCCGGACACAAAATTTAACAAAATTCCGGACATGTCCGGAATTTTCCGGATGGTATGGCAACCCTAACTTAATGGCACTTATCCTGGTTGGTGGTCTTGTCAAGCAGTTCTAAATTTCAATCATATCTCTATAAACTACGTAGAAAACCAAAAAGAAAAATTCAAGCGGACGGCAATATCTTGACATCTCCGGAAACAGGTCGGGGTAATTGCTTGTCCTACGTATGAGCACCACTTTCGCTTTCTTGCGAGTCAGGAGGAATAGAAATAAAATAAAAAATAAAAAATAAAAATAAATGGGAACCAAAAAGAAAGTAACTTTTTTGTTGTGAGTATTCTGGCTTTGCAACTGTTTTCAGGTGTTTGATGATTCAATATTTTGACTAGTACTGTGATTTTATTCGGCACCTCAACTTTATTGAGTTGCTGCGGTATGGTGGGTACTGTGATGAATTCTTATTTCAGGATTAAATGTCGTGGAACCCGCGCGCCTTAAAACGAGCACTAATTGATGGAGTTTTCTGTTTGTAATTTTATTTTCAGTTTATGTTTTTTTTTGTGTTTGCTTTAGGCATTTTTTTATTTTTTATACCCGTATAAATATTTTTCTCTAGGTGATGCAACCATCAAGCCGTTACCTTAGCTAATTTAGTTTATTGAGTTTTTGCATGTTTCAACGTTGTTTCGTTTTGTTGCATGTCCCTTTTTCCGTAGTGTAATTATCTTGATGTAAGTATTTTTTTCGACAAGTGGCGGAAATAAAAAACGACTGAACTGAACTGAACTGAACTATTATCAATTGTGTTTGGAAGAAACTCCCTGCGTTTTAGTTAACCTGATTTCTTTTAATTAATTGCTATTTATATTTGTTTTTGTTTTAGGTTTTTAAGCAAATAAAAACCACCCACATGGTTTTGTTTTTGTAAGCTTACGACAGGTAGGCTGCTTAATTCCTGTGTTCAGTTGTTTGTACGGAAAAGCGCTCGCTCTGTGCTCGTGTTGACAAATCTTTTTTAATATCTGGGAACACACAAATCAATTCAATTTATTTAAAGTTTATTTAACGGATTAACCTTATGCTTTGATGTTACACGCGCCGTTACGGCCTTGTCCACACTAAACGTTCTAGACAGCCAACGGCTGGGGTAAAGTCTGTAAGAGTAAAAAAGAGACAAAATTAGTTGCTCTAAGAGATAAAAAGAGAAAAAATTAGTTGCTCTAAAAGATAAAAAGAAAGAAAACGTGGGACAAATTGTTCTCGCGGGATCAAAGCGGGTCCAAAATTTTTTAAATTTTTAAAAATTTGTTAAGATGCTCAAGAAGAACTTGATTTTTTTTAACCAGTATCAGTATCAGTATCAGTATCTTTTATTTCAGTTCCGCCATAAAAAACATAGTGAAATAGGAAATTTGTAAGTCTAAAAAGCAGAACAGAAAAAGGAAGAGGCAACAAAACGATAAACGTTGTGGCATGCAATCAAGATAAAAAGAGATTTTTAAGAACAAGTGTGCATGGTTGCAGCACCTTTTAAGAGAAACCAAAAAAAAATAAAAAATAAAAAAAGAAATGAAAAGAAAGAAAATAAAAAGAAAAAAAGCGTAATCCGAGTCATATGTAGACGCTGTTGTGTCGGCGGAAAATGTGGTGGGATACACAACAGGTATACACAACAGTTAACCAACAACTTTCTTTCTAAAACTAACTCTCACTCCAACCGGTTTTTCTTCGAATTAGGCTCGACCAACGGCTGGCGTAAAAATATATTAAATAAACGCTAAAAACTACGCCTGTGTTAACAAGGCTCAAAAGTAACTGCGTGTCACAAAAATGAAAAAAGAGTAATCAAACTAAAATTTTTTTTGAAGTTTTGTGAATAAATGCCAGAGTAAACGTCCACTTTAAAAATGGCTAAAATAATTGCCTCGCCAGTTGAAAAACTTGCGGCGCATTAATTTTCTTGGGTTGGCGCTTGCCCCACATCTGTGCAATTTATATTTAAGCCAATACTATTTAAGCTTGGCTTAAATTTGCGTTAAGTTCATCAACCAACTTAATTTTATAGGCCTAAAAAATTAGATAGTAGATTCTATGTATTCCTTGCGCGGCAAAGCGGGGAAAACCTTTAGGTTACATAAGGTCGAGTTGTTGTTCGGCTGGGGGTCTAATGGTGTTGTCTTCTGGGTGAAGAACAACATCCAGTCGGTTCGAATCTCGCTGAGATATGCATCACTGTTCTCGTTTTAAGTGGCTTAATTTCTTTATGATAAAGTAATAATATATATATCTCATGCTAGCAAATATTTATCTAATTTCAAGTCCTAAGCTTAACTTTATAAATGAACTTGTTTTCAAAATATGCAAGTATTTTATAGTATAATTTAAAAAAGCAGAATCGAACACGAGTAGCGCTATTCGTTTACCAGCGTTTTTTTTATTGCTTGCATTAATCGACAAGCACCCCGTAAAAATGTTAATATGACAATTGATTCGAAAAAGCCATTACAGAACCTTTAATTTTGAAAAATTTGCGTCCGTTACCGGACCTGAATTTGGATTTGGATGCCGGTATCGGACTTCAAACCCCTGTTCTTTTTTAAATATTGCTAAATTCTTTTATTTTTTTAGTTTATTTCTTAAAAAAGTGTTTGAAGTTAATTAATGTTTGAAAAAAAGTTAATTTCAGATTTTGAACCGAAAACTGACGTTTTTTGTTTGCTTCAATGATTTATAAATTTTTTTATTTTAGAATATTTTTTATTATTATGTTATTTGTTGATAATATACAGTTTATGATGGTGAGTTTGTGTTATGTAAGCAATTAACAGAAAAATGATAAAAAGATACTTGCTAATCAAAAAATAATTATTATAATGGTTATAATTATTCCACAACAATTTTTGTTGTACGCTATTATTGCGACTTGTTAATTACCGGTATCTTAAATTGCTCTAGTTTAGATGTATGCTAGTCTTGAAAAACATTGAATTGAAGATATTAAGACAGACAAACACAGACAGACAAAGTTTATTTTGCCCAAAACCATATAAATAGCCATGTCACCGGCACAAGTTTTGCCGTCATGGAGTATGAAATTATATCCATCGATGTTTATGTTGGCTGACATTCTGTTTTGATTAAGTTTTGTTTTGATAGCGGCAATTATACACTTGGTTTTGTTTTTAAATCACGTATATATTCATTTAATTTATCAATATTTTTTGTCAAGCTTCTTGCATTAAAATGCATTACTATTAGGGTTTTTTGTTAGGGTCATTTAAGAAATTATATCAAGAAGCTTGTTCATAGTATTTACAATTCTTAAACAATTCAGTATAGTCAATATCAGTTGCATTGCAATTTTGATTAAAAAAAGAAACTTCTACATTTTTTGTTTATGAATAATTTTTTTGTTAATCAAACTATCGTTTTTATCAAAATTTTCATTTCCAGAATTGCATTTTCTCTGTATTGAATTGTTTAAAACTTCATTAGTACAATCAGCACAATGAATATTGATGCTATTACTTAAAGACGCCATTTTTATACAATAAATTATTTATATACATATCAATAATGAACAACTTACAATTTATTAATATCAGATTCATTATTTATAATAATTAAATTGTATTCCTGACTTTTGCAAATGTGAATTTTACTGTTGTTGGTCCAGATATAATGATAGCCCAATTCTCTTGCTTTTTGCTTCATTTTTTAAAAAGATACTTTTTTTTGCATTTGTTAAATTTTGTTTGATAAAAAAGCAGGTCATTTGTTGCACAGAAAAATTGTTAATGGCTTTGGCTGCACTTCAATTTTGATAAATTCTGTTATGTATTCTTTGATTAGTAAAGTGCACAATTACATTTGTTGGCTTTTCAGGCTCTGCCTTTTGAGAAGCTTTTAATCAATGCACAATAGAAATATCTTCATCTTTGATCAAGACTCCAAGATTTTCAGCCAGATCAGAAACAATTTGATTTAAGTTAGGGATGTGCCAAAACCAGAATTTTGCCAAAGCCGAAGCTTCGGCACATGCCTAGTTTAAGTTTTCATTTTTTCATAAGGAATGCCAACAATCTTGAGATTTTTTCTTCTATATTGTCCAAGTTATCAAATTTTTCTCTCATGACTGGCATTATTTTTTATTTCAATTGAATTATTTTTCAGTTTACATAGTTCTGTTTTTTGTTTTCTGTTTATTATGTTTAGCTGTTCAAATTTGGTTTTTAATTTATCGTACTTGTTAATAAGGAAATCCTGACTTTCAGTTGTGTCATTTCAAGTTTTAAAGCTGTTTTTTCTTCTTCATATTGTTTTTTTACATTTTCAAAAATTTGTTTACTAATCAGTTTAATCTTTTCAAAAAATTGTATGGTAATTTCTGATGTATACTCTTTACTATATCTTCTTTTTCAGTAATTTAAATATTGTAGTTTTTATTTGCTTTTCTATCAGGGGTAGCAAATTTTTTTAAACAACTTATTCAAATTTAAATAACGTAGTAGTCTTATTAGTACCTTATTCAAATAGAATGTCAAAGCATTCATTTATTTTTTTTATTTTAAAAAGCCTTGTCATAATTTTTGATTTAGATTAATTTATTATCAATACATTGTAGCTTTTTGACTATGTTAAAGTTTTGCAATTTCATTGCTGTGTTATTTCAAAGTCTATAATAATAGTTTGGGTGTTTTCAAGAAGTCATCATAAATGACTTTTGTTGGTGAAACAAACCTGAATTCCCCCTGTGGTTACTATTACTTTTTGAAAAGATCCTTTTCTTCATGGTTTCTTTTTTATTAATCTTAGTGCTGTAAGGGTGATTCTGGGCTAGTTTTACTGAAAAAAATTGCTTGCAATGACTTATTGAAAAGACCCAATAATTTTTTAGATTTTAAATTTAAGGGTTGATTTCTCATATAACTGTATAAGAGATCCAATTTATCTTCAAAATTCCAGTGCCAGTTTAGTATGTGGCCTACCTCCACATACTAAATGAATTTCGTAGCCAACATGCTAAACCGGCACCAAAATTTCTATAATTATTGTTTTAAAAAAAGAATAGCTTATAGTCTATTCAGTGTTTTTTTAAAAAGAGCAAATTAAAGATCACAATATTTTTATTCTTTTTAACAGCTTATTTTAAGTGGTGGAGTGAAGCCAGTGCTGGTAGCAATAAATTTAACATTTGACAAGTGCTTTAGTTTTTACTAGGGATTTGCTGAAGCTTTGGCTTTGGCAAAATTCTGGCTTTTCCAAATCCTTACTATTAACTTTTTAGTTTAACTTTAATGTAGGAAACTTTTTAGTTTAACTTTAACTTTAATGATTTTACCAGAAGAGCATGAATAAAGATTTTAATGTAGGGAGTTGCCAAAGCTTTGGCTTTGGCTTTGGCAAAATTCTGGCTTTGGCACATCCCTAATTTTTACTTCATATTGTAACCATTAGTAAAAAAATAAGATTAAATTTAATAAAAAGAACTGTTAGCTTTTTGTAAGATATTCCAAATTTGTATGGGTCAAGTGGTCAACATGGTTTCAGTTTAAAAACTAATTCTGCTATTTTGTTGTGCCTTTGGGAAAGGCACTTATGGCAATTTCCCCTGCTAGGTGGTCTTGGCTAAGCCTGTAAACTAAAAAACTAAAAAACCAGTAAACAATTTCTATCAGACAGCAATATCTTGGCATTTTTGAAGTATATTGATGTAATTGGTTGCCTTCTTGTTAGCATAGTACCTCTGTTGCTTTCTTGTGAGTCAGGAGGATAAATATAGCAAGTTAAAAAAATGAAAATGAAATATAACTACCGTATTTATCCAATTGTAAACCGCTCTTGAAAGTACACCACACGAAATGGCAATAGGAAATTAGTATAAGCTGTCCTTGAAAGTAAGCTGCACCTACAACTGTATAACTTAAGTTCTTTAACTTATGACCATCTGTGATGCAACAAGACTGGAAATAAGAATTAAGTCAAAGAAATGTGTAAACAAGTTTCTGCTATTATTCATATATTATAAAACAATCTTTACCACAGCTTTCCACTTTTCTAACATCTTGCTCTTTTACTATCAAGCAGCTAGCATCAACTGCTTCATTGTTTTCTTTCAGCCACATTTTGGTTGGTGATAAGCCAATTTGTGCTGCTGCTTTCAGTCCAGATACCAGTGCTATTATTTAGAAGTCTACAGGGTCATCAATATTTAGTGTCACAACTTCAAATAACTATATTTGAGAAATGATACGTACAGTTGGAGTAATACAGTTGAAATATTACTACAAAATGAATATAAATTCAATACAAATACAATTTATTGAATATGCTTTCCATTCGAATCGGCAAAACTGTGGAGAAACACCTTGCCAGAGCCAGATTTCTCCTCTCCTGCCTTGAGGCAGGCATGCTTCCTAACCTCGTTTTCAGCGACGAAAAGAAATTTGACGTTCAACACAATGTCAATCCCTAGAATGATCGTGTTTGGTCACGTGATGGGGGAGGTAGGACCTCAAAGAGTCACTCGGGCCCAAGGGTCGGCATCAGTGATGGTCTGGGCAGCCGTTACTGAATCTGGAAGAAGTCCTTTGATTTTCGTAGAACAAGGTGTCAAACTGAACCAAGAGAATTACCGAAATGACATCCTTGTTAATTCATTGTTGCCCTGGGCAAAAGAACATTTCAAAAAACATCCTTGGACGTTTCAACAAGATTCGGCACCGTCGCATGGATCTAAAAAGATGCAGGAGTGGCTATCAGTCAATGTTCCCAACTTTATTTCCAAAAAAAAATGGCCCCCTTTATTACCCGATTGAATCCTCTCGATTTTAATATCTGGGGATACCTCGAGAGCAAGGTCTCAGCAACACATCATAAAAGTTTGGAGGCACTGAAGACGAAACTACGGAAGGAATGGTCGAAAATGCCCCAGGATGTGATTCGTGACTCTTGCAGGTCATTTTCGAGGCATCTTCAGCTTGTAATTGATTCAAATGGAAAGCATATTGAATAAATTGTATTTGTACTGAATTGATATTCATTTTCTAACAATATTTCACCTGTGTTACTCCAACTGTATGTATCATTTCCCAAATACAGTTATTTGAAGTTGTAACGCTAAATATTGATGACCCTGTATGCTCCAACAAAAACTACTGGTAATTAACCTAGTTTTTCAATGCTCGTTATTCTCAATTTGTAGCAAGTGTTTAGAATGTTCACTTCTGAGGTCATTATACTTTGTGTGATTCTTATTTTCGCTGAAATGCTGCAATTAAAAAATTAACCACCCTTGAAAGTAAGCTGCACAAAATGAAAGTAGAAAACAATGTAAGCCATGACTTACAATCAGATAAATACAGTAGTTTAATTTGCCTTGGTAATTCAAATAATATATATAAGTAGAATGTTTATGTGAAAATACAATTCTTGTTTACAATTTGTTATTAACCTTGACCGCAAGGATTCCCAAAAAATTTTAAGCTTGTATAAATAAATACACAAATCGTGAATGAGAACTAAAAGTTTTTTTGATGGCATTTATCATCAAAATCGATTATGTTTAACTTTTATTATGTTGCTATATTCTTAAGTTTATATTCTTAAGTTTTCTGTTTAACAGTCTTAGCAATAGTTACAACTATCAATCCAGTCAAGTCCTGTTCATTGCTTGCTTGATAAACATATATTCCATTTTATTGCATAAAGGCTATAATTTTAAAGCATAGCCCATTATTTTTTAAAAATGTTTTTATTTATTGCTTATTTTAGTTAATTGCATATAAATCGAAATCTAATTTGATTAACCAACCATACACTTTAAATGCATGCACAAAACAAATGTTGACTTGTACTTTTGAAAAAAAAATTTTGAATTGGATATACAGTGCAAGCACTTTGTGTCCTTAAAAAATAAGAGCTATTTGATGTTGAGGAAAATTTTGAGGAGGTTTGAGAGTTACTTCCAGCAAAATTTTGAGGATTACTTCAAGAAGTCACCATAAGTGATTTTTGTTTGTGAAACTAACCTGGATGCCCCCTGTGGTTGCTATTGCTTCTTAAAGAGATCCTTTTCATCTTGTTTTTTTTTATTCCATCCTGGTCCTGGGAGATTTCAGATTAGTTTTACTAAAAAAATTGCTTACGGTGACTTTTTGAAGAGACCCAATTTTGATTTGTTAAAAAAAATTACAGTATAAATGTTTATATGTAGTTTAGCAATTGCATATTTTTGGTTTAAACAGGGTTTTATAAAAAAGTGTCAAGTTTAAAATCTTTTAATGAGTGAAGCAAGGCCATGCAAACAAAGTGAAAAAAATTAACTAATTTGAAAAAAGCTTATTTTTCAAAAACTTAACAAAAGCTATTATCGCAAAGTATTTGTTAAAAATTTTGGCATATCAAAATTACAAATGCTATACTGCAAATTTTGTATATAGTAGCAGATTAAGTTTTACAAACTGGTCTGCAACAGAATTAAAATTGCAGTTATTGGACTGCCAACACTGGAAGTTTAAAAATCACCAGTCTAGAATATGTGTTGAATTTATTTTGGCTTTTGACCTATAAGCAATTGGAAATTTTAGGAATTAAAATAGTTATATAGAACTACAATTAAAGTATTAAAATGCAAAACCAATTTACAGATTATACTTTTAGCAAGTAAAGATTTAATATGCTCTTATAGTCTTGGCAATTACAGATTGCTAATAAAACTGGTATCATATTGGGAAGAAAGTTTTGGTAAAACGGTTGTTTTTTTCAACCAGACAACAATTGAGAAAGCAGCCATAATGGATTCAGCATTCTTTATTTTATTACACAAACATTAAAAATTATTTATAAAGACGAATATTTTCGACTTACTTTAGCCCTCATCAGGTTTTTACAATTTTACACACACACATGAAAAACAACAACAGCAAAAACAATGTATATTTAAAAAAACAATAGGTTGTACTTTTGACTAACAGGCTAAATTTTAAATCAAAATGTGTGAGAGATTAAATTGATACAAATTGAATTCCAGATTATGATATCATTGAAAAAAAAAGAAAGAATATTATAATCAAAATATATTCAATAAATATGAAGCTCCGTTTGCAAACATTTGTCGATTTAATTTTGGACTTAACTTTTTTATGAGTAGAACTTTGTGAATCTTTGAACAAAATTCTGATTTGCATCTACATATTATCACAAAACTGTTTTCATTAAACCGATTGTTAGAACATTTTCCACACAATAAAATATGATCTTTAATTGCACTATCTTGTAGACTTTTAAAATTCAGATGCTCCCATACTATAGTGATCAAATGTCTGGAAGACATACCGATGTATGTCTTGTTCATATTGCACAAACATGAGAATTTATAGACAACATTTGAGCAAAGAGCCACAGGAATTTTGGATTTTAACTGGAAATAATTGACTACTTTAAAAGTTCTGTAGAGGGAGATGTTTTTAAATTGTACTTGTTTTTTATTAATGCAGAAAGACTATCTGCAAGGTGATGTGATTCCTTACCCAAATACAGTATACAAAAACAATTTTCGAAGCTAATGTTTTGAGAAAATTTGTTAGAAGATTGAAAGCTCACAAGAATTTTATCAAAAAACAATGAAGGATAACCATTATTCAAAAACATCTTTTTTAACTTACTAACTTCTTTATCAAACAAAAAATCAAAGGAACAAATACGCTTGGCTCAATTTAAAAAACATAGAATTAATCCAGACTTCCATTTAGTGGAAAACAGATGGTGTTTGTAGGTTTTCTGTATACCCAAGTATCAATCCCTGTTTCATTGAGCCTAATTTCAACGTCAAGAAATAATATGATGTCAGAAGGGAGCTCTACTGTGAATTTAATATTATTATGTTGAGAATTAAGCAAATTGAGAAATTTAGTACAGTGATCAGAATTATCAAATACAGCAAATATGTCACCAACATATCTTTAATACAATTTTGGATGAAAGTCTGATTGTTTTTCTAATATGTAATAACTTATTTTCTATGTGAGCAAGAAAAAATTGGCCAAAGTCGGAGCCAATGGAGAACCCATACTGACACCATGATGTATTGATATAATTTGTCTTTGCCCATGCAGTGGATGTTATGCAGCAGATCCAATGTTTGGAAGAGAAACTAAATACTTGTAACAAATAGATAGTTAAAATATTCTTAATTGATAAAAATTAATAGTGAAAATTTTTGCAAGTTGTTATTGTAAGATAAACAATTTTTACTGTTATTTTTACAGGTTTTCTTTTGAAGTTGTGTTTTAAAGTTTATGGTTTTGCATCATGATTTTAAAAAAATTTAGCTTATAAAAGGTTTTGTTTATACATTTTCCATCATGAAGCTTTTTTTATCAATTTTTATTTTGAATTTTTACTTTGTAATTTTTCATTTTTCTTCAAGCAATGCACGGATATTTTCATCCTATTCTCAGTATACTCCAATTTTGTTATCAAACTTAAAAGAACCTGGAAACAAATTTCAAAGGTTTGCTTTTTTAACGTATTACTGACAGTGGTTCTCAGCCATGTTATTCAAGCAAAGATGTATGTAATTTTAATACTTTCACATTTCGATTTTTTTGAAAAATTTTTGTCTCTGTCAAAATTGCTAAACGAGTTTACTAAGTTTTTCAGTAAAAATAATTTTTTACACAAAGAGACATTATTATAAAAATATTAATTATTGAATCATACAAATTATCTATAATGAAATAAAGCTGTTTTTTAATGGATAAGATTGTCTGGCTATTATTATTGTTTATTCATTCTATAATCAGTTATTTCTCTTCAATCAAGCATTGAGTAAAATAATAGTTTTAATGACAACATTGCTTTTAAGGCTTTGTTGCTTTATAATTGTCACTGTAATTGCCTTGTTCTTTACAATATAGCAACTTAGGTTTGTTTAAAAAATATTTCTTCTTCCCAGACCCAAACTAGAAAAATCCTTTCTTAGCTTTTTTACAAAAATATTTATTGGCCTCAATACCTAAACTAAAAGCTAGTGTTTAATGATAATTTGTTTCAGGTTTTTTAATCGTGTAAAACGCCAAGCTTCTCTAAGTAAACAGTTGCCTTCAATAGATTCTGCTGAATTTAAACTAGGAAATGAAACATCTCACAATCAAGCATTGATTCATTGGTCTGGAAACTATAGTGATGTAAGTGCTTTATTCATAATTGTTTTAAATAATTTATTGTTAATGTTTTAAACACAGCCTAAATGTTTTAAATAATTTCAACTGTAATAAAGTTTAGTAATTGCCGTATTTTTTTATTTTTTATTTTTTGTGTATAAAGCTTTCTGATTTTTTCTGAAGTGTAATTCAAAATTTTGACAGTTTAAATTTGTGCAGGTGATTTTCATTTTGACAAGGCAGAAAGATTCTTCTGTTCCTAGTCAAGTCACTCACAGCATGCTTTGGAGGTAAGCATCAGCGCTTATGATTTAACAACCCTTTAGCATTAAGCACTTTTGCATAGCCTGGAACAAGAGCAAGTGTGCCACAGTTAATTTTTTGAATTTGAACTGTATGCAATAGTTTTTGCTATTGGTGTTTTTTATGATATTGTGATGCTGCATCATTTCTTTAAAAAATAATTTTGAAACAATAATAAATACAGGGTGGGGAAAAAGTCCCCGAAATCATTTTTAAGCTTTAAATTTAAACAAATTTTAATTGCTCTTGAGCATAAGTTGGTGATCAATTAAAAGATGTATTATCATTTTTCATTTACAGTTTGGTTTTTTAATTTTAATTGTCATAAAATTGTCAAAAATGAGTAAACGTCTTGTAATAATATTATAATATATTTATTTAATATTCCTTTATTATAATTAAAATATTGTCAATTCAATTTGTCTGGGAACTTTTTCCCACCCTGTAAATGTTTTTTGAAATTACTTTATAATTTCCAAAATGTTCATGAATGACATTGTCCAACATGAACATTTTTTTGATTCATAAACAGTTCCTAGATGGAGTTTTTAATGAATGACAATGCTTTCAAAGGGTTAAGATCCAAAGCTCAAAAGTTATTATGTTTTGTTGTCTGCAGGTCAGATAATTATGGAAAGACTTATGTTGATCAAAGTGACAAGTTTGATAAACATGTTTCCTTACGAAGTTACTATACTTGCCCCAATAATAAATCAAAGGTAACATATGTATAAATAAACTTAAGTGTGTTCTTTTTTTGTTTGGGAAAAACATTTAGGTATTACCCAAAATTATTTGAAGTAAAATTAAATTACTCACAATTATTCAAGAGCCAAAGTAGATTCAACTCAATATAAATGCTGTAGTTCAAACACTGATAGTCTGCCAACTGTGCAGTAATTATCTGATAAGAAAACGTAAAAATGTTGCTCTTTTTCTTGCTGTTTCTTTGCTTTTTTTAAATTGAACTCTTTTATTAACCAACCACCTTTATATTGATTTGACTCTGGGCAAACATTTAATAAATGCTTAATTTTTATATAAAATGAAATTAATTATTCACCATAAAAAAAAACTTCACTTAAACATTAACATCATAAATTAAATATTTATGGTGTAAACCTTGTATTTATAAAAACATAAATGAAATCTGGCTTGTAGAGTAGTTTTGGACTAACTATGGCCGCCAGCTCAAATCTGGTTTGCTAAGCCGTTTATTCAGCCTGCTGGCATGCATTGTGAACAGGGTAAAAAAAGTGAAGTGAAAACCTTTTTTTGGTCTTCAAGTAAGTTTATTGCATGAATTGATGTTGTAAACACCAGAGTGGCCTTCAATCAAAATCTTTTGAATCCAACCCTCAAGCTAAAAAGTTAGCCCTTCAGAGCTTTGTATCTTAATTTGAAGCGATGGCTTTAACCCAGATTTGCTATAACTTTATTTTGCAATTGCAAGAAAAAGCTATTTGGTGCAGCAAGTGTTTGGTTAAGTTAATTGGGTTAAGATTTGAAAGATATTTTGTGGCCAAAGTTCAAGCATTTCAAACGCTTTGTTTTTTTTAATGATTTTTAATTGTTTGAGTTTGAAAATATGAAGTTTCATCGATGTGAAGATCCATACCTCAATTAGTTTTTTTTAATTTTTACTAGTTATCAGATTATTAAGATAGTTTAAGATTACCTGTCAAATTATTAAGATAGGCAACCCACCAACTCCTATATTGACAATGTAATAAATCTCCGTAATATCAAATCAAAACATTTTAAAAATAGATAAGTGAAGTGTATTTCAAATTCTTAAACCTTGTCCTGAAAATTTTAAGTGGCAATGCTATGGAAAATTGCTTGACTAATTTAGAACATAAAGTTGCTTCAAATTGTTGCCAAGCTATTGTTACAAAGCATATATAAAACAAATAAAAAAAGAGAGCAAGGCATAACTAAAGTGCTATTTATGACATTGTGCTTTACTTACTCATTATTGGAAGTACCTATAGCTTTAAGTTTTGAATTCTTATTGAAGATAGTCTGCTTATTCGGATTGATAAACAGAGCTGGTAAAGGAAAAAAAATGTAAAGAAATAGAGGAAATTTTGATTCAAACAATTGTTTCAAAATCACAGTACTGTAAAAGGTTATATTTACCTGCCAGATTACTTTCAAGCTTTAATAAATACAAAAGTTTTTATACACTCCCAGTATTGACTTTATGTCAGAGTCATGGTTTTCAGTCAAATACAGGGTGATCAAATCAAGTGTAGACAAATGTTTAATAAAATAGAAATACATTAACAGAAGAAAAATGAAAAACAATTTCGAGGAAAACATAAAAATCAACCAAGGAAATAAAATCAACAGTTATTTTTTGATACACCCTCCCCCCATCCCCAAAATATGTCTCAATCTGCCAGGAACCCAACTGCACAAGGCATGCACAGTTTCTCCCAAAATCCCCTCCCAAAAAGTCCCCAATCCATGCCCCAGAGCTCCGACACCCTGGTGACTGGAAGAGCAGGTTTTACTCTCTAGAATACTCAAAATGGTAAAGTCCAAAGAGTTTAAATCTGAAGAGGAAGGAAGCCAGAATTTCTTCAGCCAAAACCCTGCCATATTCCTTTTACAACATTCTCGGACAAGATTAGCTGTGTGGGATGTGGCTCCATCCTGCTGGAAGATAATTGCGCCTTCCCCGAATGCCATGTTTACTCAGGGCACCAACCCTTCCTGCAACAGCTCCAGACACATGCACTGACTTATCCGCAACCCCTCAATGAAAAAAAGGGGGTCCTCTTTCCAGCCAAAGCCACTCTGGCCCAGACCATGACAGAAATCGGCCTCTGTCCTTGGAATGCAAGCCTGCCATTCAACAGGACCCCCTATTCATTTACTGCACAAACCCAGCCACCCTGATGACCATGCATGGCCCAGACAGTGAACAACCTCTCATTAGTCCACGAACTGGAGGCTGTGTACCATCTCCAAACCCTTCCAAAAAAAGTCCAGCCCACTGCAGTCCCTTGGCTCTTGCAACCTGCAACAGCAACTGAGCTTCTGTTTTTCCACAAGGGGACAGGATCAGATCACCCCTGAGCACATTTTGCATTGCTCCACAGCTCACACCAGCGGCTGAAGCCAATTTCCCCACACTTTTGGGATTCCTCCCAACTTTCTCCTTGGCATTTTTAATGATTTTGGTGCCCCAACCCTGCAACCTGAAGTGCTCCCCACCTTTGGGAGGGTCAAACCTGTCTCTTTTAAACATTTCAGAACCTTAGAAACATCAGATCTGCCCACACAACCCCTCAATAGTGTGGGGACTTTGCCAGGGGTCCACCCTGACTCAGATAACTCCCGAACAGTCGCAGTTACAGTGCCTACAGCAACACTGATATTTATGAACATTTTTGAAAAAGCAATCCATTAATTAGTCAACACAATAAGCCACCTGAGAGTGCGATGGGACCCGCAGTCCTCATCCCCAGGGTTTCTACAGCCACCTTCAAGATTCGTCTACACTTGGTTTGATCACCCTGTACATACATAGGTAGAATTTTTATTTTTCCTGATTCAGTAATATGATTTTAAATGATATTTGGTTGTGCAAATATGAAATTCAAGTTTTTCATTGTGATTAATTCATTCTGATCAATGTTATAATATGAAAGTTAAATCAAACAAAAAATCTTTAACCTACAAAGAGATGTGATTGGTTTTTGTTTAACTTTATTTAATGGACAAATAAAGCATTGCATCAAACCAGGGTGGTCCAAGTTCTTCACTCTTGCAGGCCACTTTTTAAAATTGTTCGAGCTTGCAGGCCTAAGCTGGCTAAAAATTGTTCAAAATCATGGTGTTCTCTAAAAAAATAGTAATAAAAAAAAGTCTTGGAATCAGTCTTGGATGTTTGAAAATTTTCAAATGGTATGGCAACCCTAGATTCTGTCACGTAAGCTTGCCATACCTTGTTATAGAAGGTTGCTGCTACCCTCAGTCGACAAAATTCTTCTTTTTTCGGTGCTTTCCTTCAATTAAGGGTAGCCACAGCATATCTTCTGTTTTCAACGTCTGTTTTCTTTGCACCAACTTTTCCCATATCTTCTTTCACTACATCTAAAAATCTTCTCTTTCGTCTCCCTGTTTTCCTCTTTCCTGGTAACTTCATTTCCATCATCTTTCTTCCTACATACTCTTGGTCTCTCCTCATAAAATGTCCATACCATCGGTCAACAAGATTAAATTGTGTAAAATTGTTCAGTGGGCCATAGAAAATTATAGACACGGTTTGAACCACCCTGGACCATTGGACCAACCTTAAGCATGAATTTTTGTTTGAGATGGTGATTTTAAACTAATCATTAAAAATTTTATGATTTTATGGCTGTTTATTTTAGAAATAATATATCTTAGAATATATTTTCAAGAAAATACCACTTGTATTATAATATTCAAAAATAAAGTATGCTATTACTTTTTGATAAACGATTAAACAATAAAAATGTTTACTTTTTATTGACTCTTATTTGTTAGTGTTGTGTCTTACTAGATTTAATTTATAATAACTTAATCTTGATTTGCTTTTCAATTTTTTTTTTTTTTCGATACCTTAATACAAACATTTTCTGATACCTTAATACAAACATTTTTCCAATAAATCTTTACGAAAAAAACTCAAATGGAAACAAGTTTTGTTTATGGCTATAAAATTTGTCACTGCCTGTATTGTATTTATCAGTGATGGCTTGATTTTTTGCCCAATTATTGGGCTTGACCAATCACTCCACGTGACTTGTAAATTTTCTTTATCAATAGCATCTTCAAGTGTCAAATTTCTTCTCGTATCAATCCCTACCACCTCATCCTGAACTTGTCATCATAACTGGAATATTAACATTTTTTGCCATGTAACTCTGAGAGCAAGACATATATTTACATTATTTCAATAATGTTAATTGCTGGAAATTATTATTTTGGTTTTAAGCTCAATAAAAAGTAGACCATGCAATTTAATTTGCCTTTATTAGATTTATCTTTGACGAGCTATAATTATCTATATACTGCTTCATTAATTTTTTTTCAAATGTTCATTTGTACTAATGGATAATTTAGATTAAACAATTATAGCCGATCAAGAACAAATATAGAGAGGAAGTTTTAGATGGAGGTTACTTGGATATTAATTGTTGTGTGTTTTTAGAGTTGATTTTAAAAAAAAACTTTATTCACTAATTTTTAGGTATTATTTATTGATTCTTTTCGGAATCCTCCTATTTTGAGTCGAGTTTGGGCATCAGAAGACGAAGGAGTAACGTACTCTGTCACCAATATTAACTTCACTCTAGATAAAATTCTTTTTCATCCTGACAAGCAAGATGTTGTCTTGGGTTATGATAAAGCTGAATCAACCGTAAGTAAAACTGCACCTGTGTAGTTTGCTTTCATGGTATCAAATTGCATCTTACGGTTTCACTGACAAAAAACATTTGACTTTACTTCAGTGTGAAGCTTTTGTTCAAACTCAATAATATGAAGTTACTTTATTAATAGTCCACCAAGGTTGACTCTTTTTTTTCGTTGTTGCAGTTTTTATGTACAAGGGGCATTCAAAAAATACGTGAAATTTTATAATTTTTTATAATTTATTGATACAATTAATGTACTTTTCAACGTAGTCTCCAAGGTCGATGCACTTCTCCAGGCGGTGCTTTCACCCTTTTATCCCATTTTTGAATTAATCTGCTGACCATTTTGTGAGACATGTTTTTGCTGCTTGCTTTACCTCATTAGTGTCATTAAAATAAACGCCTTTCAAGTGTTCTTTGAGTTTTGGGAATAAAAAAAAGTCAGATGGGGCAAGGTCTGGGCTATAACGTGGATGTGGCTGCAATTCCCTCCAAAATTCTCTCAAAACATCTCTTACAATCCAAGAAGAATGCACTGGGGCGTTGTCGTGATGGAAAAGAATTTCACGATGGAGTTTTCCTGGACGCTTTTCAGCTAATTTTGCTCTCAATTTCCTTAAAACTTCTATGTAATAGGCGCCTGTAACAGTTTTTTTTACCTTCTAGAAAATCTACTAGCACAACTCCTTCAGAGTCCCACAAAACAGTTGCCATTACCTTCTTGACAGACCTCTCAGACTTGAATTTTATTGGGCCAGATGATCCACATGGGAGCCACTGTTTGGACTGCTGTTTTGTTTCAGGATCATACTGGTAGACCCATGTTTCATCTCCTGTGATAATTCGATCAAAAAGGCAGTCTTCATCTGCTTCAATTTTGAGCAAAATCGCCGTTGACAATTCACTTCTGAGATTGAGCTGATTTGGGCGCAACGCTTTTGGCACCCATCGCACCGAAAGCTTGCTGAGGCATAAATCGTCATGCAGAATCGAATGAGCTGAACCAACTGATATGCCCACAGTCTCAGCTCTCTGATAAACCGTCAATCGTCCATCTTCTTTGACTAGGTTCCTAACAAAATCATCATCTTCAAAATCCCACGACCCTCATCATCTTCAACAGCTTCTCTACCATCTCAAAATCTTTCAATCCACACGTAAATACAAGTTTTCTTCGGAGCATCATCTTTATAAACGGTCTGCAGAGCTTGAATGATCTCTGTTCCTTTCCAGCCAAGCTTTACCAAAAATTTGATGTTGGTTCTTACCTCGAAATCCTTCCGCTCCATGGGTTAAAAAACTACCTTAAATAAACTAATTCTTGACAACTTCGTTTACAAGCGCAAAATGAGTGATAGCAATTATTCGATCACAAAGAACATGCTTTTTATGGCTAGCATGCTAAAATACGTTTTTTCTTGCTGGCACTCTTGTCACAGGAGAATTCCGCGTATTTTTTGAATGGCCCTCGTATTTTGTCAGTGAAACAGCCTGAGCCAATTCTGAGCTGTTTATTATTTTGTTTTTGTTTTGTTTTGTTTTGCTATTATTTTGTTTTGCTAATTACCGAAGAAAGTTGCGAATCATGACAGAAAAATCTGGTCGAGTTTTACGAATAGAACATTATATTAAATTGATCGAATGACGTAGCATGCAGCATAATGACGTAGCAAGCTAGCTAGATAACTTGATGGACTTTTAATAGTGTTGATTTCAAGCAATGTTTACTGCATCGACTTCTAACATAGAAAGCTAAATCTGGTTTTGACGCTTAATTGATTGTTAACTCAGCTGAGATAGCAACGCGAGTTTACATTCGAACAAACGCCCTTGCAAGTAGTTGCCGAGTTTTAGAAGCAGTTTATTGGAAGTCGTGGTTGTACTCGTATGTTGCGAGGCACGTTTTGCAGCTGTTGCCGTCACTCTGTTTCTATAGAATACCTCACAAATTTTCTGAGCTATTTACTCGCGTGGCGCTTTTGTTCCTTCAATGAACTTCACTTTAGCACACTTTCGTGCGTAAGTCTGCTAAAATAATCAATTGAGTTTTTTTGTGTAATTCAGGAAATTATTCTGCTTTTTAAATTGCTGTGTAGGATGCCGGTCGTTTGGTTATTGTAACTTATTTTGGTAAAATAACAATCGAAACGTATCAATTGTTGTATGAGCTGCTTTAGTTGATATGGGGCCTTACTTGGGTACTTGCTGACGATATTTTTATATCTCGAGGGTTTTATTACAAGTAATTTGGCTTTTACAAATTTACAATAAAGTTCGAAGCGTCGCTTTGAATCGATGCCAGACAAGTCGACTGACTTATTACTTGTCTTGTTGTGCTCATTCAACCCCTTCGCGCATTTACGCTAGATTTGTTCATTTCTCTGTTCAAACTGTATTGGCCGTGTTTTATTACTTCTTTTCCATTGACATGCTTGTGAAAAAGTTTTGTCTTACCTCATCAACACTGTTATTTCTTTATTTAGTTGTATGCTTCCATGGACTTCGGTAAACATTGGGACAAATTACAAGAAGGAGTCACAATTGACAGGTAAATTAGTTTGTTCAAATGAATAAACGTTTGCAAAGATAAATCGTAAGAATCCTTGTTTCATTGCAAACTTGTTTGTATCAGAACACTATCTTGCGCATAATAAAAAAGTGGCAATTTACAGGGTGTAAACGGTACATTGGCAGAAATAAAGCTGACACTTTAAACATTAAAATATAAAGCAAAAGTGATTTATTTGAAATTGTGGTTCGCCTATGTTGTTAAACATGAAAAGACAAATAATTTATTCTATTTGTTCACCTTTTGCGTCAACAAGTTGCTGAATGCGAGGCCTGAGAGAATGACAGGTCTTAACCGCAGACTTTTGTTTGATAGAGCAGAATGCTTGCTTTATTGAGGTGTTAAGTGATGTAAGGACGATCAGATACTTTCTCAACTTCGCCCACAAGCAGTAGTGACAAGGATTTAAATCTGGCGAGTTAGAGGGCCAGATATATGAGGGCATAAAATATGACAGTTTAATTCTGAAGAAGTTCTGGACTGTCTTTTGACCCATGGGCGGGTGCAGAGTCCTTGATAAGCATCACCTTCTTGGAATCATAGTTTTTCTTTATTCAGGGTATGAGAACTTCTTTCAAAATCTTCAGATACTATTCTGTATTAATCTTGAGGCCCGCTTCGATGAAGTGCGCAGGCATGAGTTTACCATCGCTTGCAACTGCTCCAAACACCATCACGGAGACACGGTGTTTGCTTTGCACAAATGGAGGAACATCAGAAGGGTTATATGCAATAATTCTAGAGCTTCTGCAACTGGTGATTTCATCTTCCACAAATTTCCTCTCGTCCACGAAGATTCGAGCATGACCACCACGGCGCTTCAAGTGGTGGGGAAGTGGATATTTTGGCGAATGGCTTGCGATTTGGCAGTGAGGACGCTGTGAAGCCATCTGCAATAGAATTTCATCTCAAGATTTTTCCTAACTGCTTTTGAAATAGTCATTTTGCTCACATTTGGTTTTCTTGCCAGTTAGCCATTGACTGAGATAGGTCTGCCGCAATGGAGAGTTTGAATCTACCAAAGAACGGTTTTGTGCACTTCTTGTCGCTTCTATGACTGCGAGTTTTTCTTTGAATGCCATTTCCTTGTTTTAAAATCGCGACAGTACGATTAACTGTCCTTGCAACATAACCCATTTCTTTAATGCGCTAACTTCTATGCTCGTTGCGATTTGCAGCAGTTACCATTCTACGGCTTAGATCAGTACTGATTTTCATTATTTAGTATGTATCAAGTTGCTAATTTGAAATTTTACAGTGTGAGGAATAGGGAAGACAACATATGATAATAACACAGCTAAAAAATTTTTACTGCAGATTTAAATTACCGCCAATTTATCGTTTACACCCTGCATTTTCATTTCATCTCTATATTTAACTCGCTCGAAAGTTTCGAAGGCGCTATACATAAGAGCAATTGTCAAGCAATTACCCAGACATGCTTGCGGAGATGCCAAGATACTGCTGTCAGAGTTATTTAGTTTTAAACATATAATCAAGGCAATACCGTAAAGTGTCTTTTCCAAGGACACATCAAAATGACGCTAGTGGGATTTCAGCCATAACTGTACCGATCACAATCTCGACGCTTTTAACCACTCGACCACGCTGCCGACATATAATCTTCTCACAGCGATATCTCTGCCTGGACTGACGGTTCGGTACCTGGCGGGCTGGGACAGGGTGGTGCAGGGATACACATCAAGTGTACAAAGTGTGTCACTGCTACCTCGCTTTCCTTCTCGACTGGTCTCTGGGCTACCAGTTATAGTGCTGAAACCTTCGCTCTCCTACATGCTTTTGAGTGGTGTATCTTTCACTCCAAGACATGTAATTTTGAATCTATCACCTTCTTTTCCGACTCTTTATCTGTCCTATCAACTCTCTCTACCCCCCCTACCATATTTAACCCCCAAATCCCTATCCAATACTCAATCTCGTCTAAACTTTCTATCTCAATCCAAGGTTGTCCATCTACAATGGATACCTGGTCACTCTTCCCTCTTAGGTAACGACTTAGCTGACTCTCTAGCTAAAGCCGGTGCCTCTCTCGATCCCTCCAGTATATCAGTGTCTCTCGCACCCCTTATCTCCTCCCAACGATTATCCCTCTACACCAGTTGGAGACGCAGTGTCCAATCTGGTTTCTTTCAACATCAAATCCCTTCAGTATCTCCCGAGGAGCTTACTCTCCCTCGCTCCGCTCGCTGTGCTCTCTCCCGTTTACGCTGCAACGGGCACAGCACTCTCCTCAACTCTTATCTACACAGGGTTGGTCGAGCCGAGACTCCTTCTTGCAGCAACTGTGGTTCTAAACCACAGGATCTCTCACATCTCGTGCTCGACTGCCCTGTACTAGACCCTCTGCGTCGGGCCATTTTCGGCCACACCCCTTCTCTTCTGGACCTCTGGTCCCGTCCGTGGGGAGTCGCCCGACTATTGGGATTCCGCGGAATTGATCCGCGCCCCCATCCCTAAGAATGGGTCGGGTAAAACTACCACCACCACCACGCTCGTATTTCTTATCCAAGTATAGCTTCGTTGCTTTAATTGTAATGTTTTCTGTTAATACAACTTAACTTTCAACTCTCCAATTGCTTAGCTCAGAATGTCGGCCAGGTTTTGTTTGGAAACGCTGCAGGCAGCGTGGTCGCGTGGTTAAGAGCGCCGTGATGGATGACGAATGTGATCGACACGATCGGGATTCTAAACCTGTTTGCGGCACTCTGTTGTGTTTTTGGGAAAGACTGCGACCAAACCCGAGTAAGCAGAATGTCCCTGATGAGAGTTTAAACTCGAAACCATGGACGAGCAGTGAGCTCGGGTTTGGCGTGCGTGATGTACAATGCCACAGATGGTACTCTCTAGTGCCATCTGTCCCAAAATTTGAAATACATTTTGCGGCACTTTCTTCAATTTGGCGGTCTTGGCAAGCAGCTCTAAATTTCAGGCATATTTAGAAAAAAAAACGTAAAAAAACTCACCCGGCAGCAATATCTTGATATCTCCAGAAGCGGGCCTTTCCCTTTTTCCGACGCACTGAGTTATAGCGCCTTCGAAATTCGCGTGCGAGTCAGTAGGATAAATAGGGATTTAAACAGTAATGATAAGTTAGAAATGTAGTGTGATTTGGGCTACTGACTGTGTTGCAAATGCTCGATTTGGAGCAGTTGCAATTTGTAACGTTATTTGCTTTTTGGTGTTTCTACTCTTATACTGTGTGGTTAAATTACAACCTTCTATGGTAGTTTAATTTTGTGAAGGTATTTCTGGTACAAAAAAGGATTGGATGATGACGATATTGTTTTCATGGAGTATCAAGACCACAGTGCCTTTGTCAGACGTCAGTAATCGTTTATTATTTGATTTTGATCGTAATGAATTTGACGTCGCAAGATTTCCAGTGTTTGCGGTTACTCAGTTTTTCTGCTTATCCCTGGGACTAGGATCCTGCGACTATTCAATGCGTTTTTACCCGAAATACTATTCAAATTCAAACGAAAATGTTTTGTTTCCTTGTTTTCTTAGATTGTGTTGTTCATAATACAACAAATTACTCTTGCGAGATGATTCTCCACTAATATTAGCTGAAATGCATTTGTAACGTTAAAACTTAATTTTGTTTTTTTCGACGCCGTTAAAGCTTTCCTTAAGCTTTTTCCGGCACTGTTTTTTTCGTTTCTTTTTTTTTTGACGGTTTAAGCTTTCCTTAAGCTTCACAACATAGATTTTAATTAAGACTCAACATGTATAAATTTTTAAATATTAAAGTTCATGCTATTACCTATGTTAGCTGTGCAACACATTTACTAATACGTATTTTCTTCTTGACTGGTTGTTTTGGCGTCGTCGTCGTTTGAAGGGTATCCACTACCGGTCAGACACAAACAGGACTGGGGGTGAGGGTTTATCTTTTTACTACCCCAGACTGCTGCACTGCCTGAATTAGATGCTGACAGTGCTGTTATTAAGCCAGCATAGAGTTTCGTCATCCAAAATCGTCAGATCTCGTGCTCCATGTGGTGCCCGATGTATAGGGCACGCTGTTAAAACATGGTCTGCGGTTTGCTCAGAGGCGCCACACTCGCAATTTGGTGAAGGAGCGAGACCCCATTTGTGCATTCATATCATATCATATCTTGTTGTTTTGGCCCTTACGATTCACAGAAAAGACTTAGTTTTTTTATACCTAATAAGACTAAAAAGAAATTTACATTCCAACAACTTTAGTTTGATAGGAAAAAAAGTTGTTCTTTTATCATTGCGGTTGCTTCTCAAAAAAAAAAAAAAAAAAAAAAAAAAACCTTATTGTGTTTGCCATTAGAATTGTAACCAATTTTTACAACGTTTAAAAATAAAGATTGAAAAAAGGCTGGTCCTATTTTGGATTTTTTAACACCCTATAGAAGAAAAACTTTTGTATCTATGCGTTAAGTAATGTTTATAAGTGGAAGGTGTTGGTTAAAACACCTTCTCCTCCGTGTTAATTTTTTAATTCGTATTTGTACATAGCTAACCATAAAAGCTATTTGGGCTCGTTTTCACTACGAGTGTGGAATGAAGCATTTTTTCTTTCTTCAATTGATCTTTCTGCGTTTATAATCTAAGCGAAGTAAGAAAATTCTATAAAACAAAAAAGAATACTATGTTTAAGCTCATAGTGGAAACGAGCTCTAAGTAAAAACTCTAGCTTTTGCATTCAACTGAGCTGTTTAAGTTTCATATGGCCCTCTATGTTCCCGCTCTTATCGAGTTTGTTCGTGCGCAGCTTTCTTCTTCGTCAAAGCCTGCCGCGTGCCTCACTGCACAAACACCAACATCGATCCAATCTTTTCCCTCCTCGGCCCGATCGAAGAGAAGTCGCTTCTCGTTCAAGACGATTACATCTTTGTGCAGGTGATTTGTTTGTCTCCGCCCAATGAACGATCTGGTGTAAATTCGATGTTTGTTCATTGGACGCTACAGGGCTGGTCAGACGTTACCCACCAATCACGGTTACAAGCAACATCGTAGATTTTCTTTTTCAATGTTGAGCTGCAACACCTATCTTTTTTGTTTTCATTTGGATGCCAAGCATAATTTAGCGTTTTTAATTTGGGTGTGTCGTAAATGTGCAAAATTGATATTTAAAAATTGACCCTTTTGTTTACCCGGATTGTCAAGATTTCATGGTCGCCGAATTGTTGATCATTCTATTTGCTTTTATCTTTGCTGCATATACTTTCCTTGCTGGGATCAAGTAAAACCTTTTTTACCGGCTTAGGTTCAGTAGATATAGCCAGTGGCCAAAGTTTTCGTGCAACCGTAAACATTCTTGGAGATAAGATGCAGCACTTTGGCGTAAGTTAACGAATTGAAACTGCAGAAGTTGTTTAATCGAACAATGCATGATTATAAAAAAAATATTCAGTGCTGACAGCCACAAGTATCCCAATACACTCGAATAAAATCGCATATTAATTTTTTAGGGCCCACCGTTATTTGTATCGTCTTCGGTTAGAAATAATCATAGCGCACACAGAACAGATGCTTCATTTAACGTTTCTCATTACTGGTGATCACCGTATTGACCTTTACTGTCCGATCATAAAAATATGACACTCCATTGAGTAAATAAGTAAACAAATAAAGATCGAGCGTCGAATTGTCGCGCCCCGAAATAGTTACATCGCCGAACTCAATGCGCTCCGAGGCCTGGTCGTCAAAATCTCGTAAACCATAGTATTTTTGTCAAAAGGTGCCAAAATATTCTGCATTTCTTGTCGTTCATCTTGGTTTGCTGGACGACGTCGGTAGCGTTAAGTTAGAGCAGACTGTTGAGCGGTTACCCCCCCCCTGCTTTTGGAGATGCCAAGATGTTGCTGTCTGGTTGATAATTTTTATTTCTGTTTTTATTGTTTATAAAGTAAAATTAGATTATGAAGTGATATGGCCAAACTGTAGAATTGATAACTACGACCACCAACCAGAATAAGATGACTTAAGGTAAATGACTGCTAAGGATGCACTGGAATGGGGAGGACGCTCTTAACCAATTGGCCACATTGCCAGTGCAAATGAAAATTTTTTGAGATTTCTATCTACTTTGCGATGTTGCAGTATGACAAACTGCACTGAGTGCAATACTTTCAAACTGCGAATCGAGTCATACTTTTGACTGACGTAGGTGCGGCCTGCACCTGGCGTACGCTGAGCGTAAGAATTTTCATAGTTGAGTGTATACGCCGGGCTTGTACAAAGCTCATACTTTGTTCTCTGCTTGGTGATTTGCGAAATACAAATTGACTCGTTATTATTTCTAGCTGGATGAAGGACGCAGATTGTAATCAGTTAATTTTATTTTAATTTTCGTTTTAAATAGAAGATATTGCTTGCTTCGATCAGTTAATTACAAACCGATTTTACTCCTGGTCCTGATTAACATGACTTACACGATGTTCAGAAAAGCGGAGCCTTGGAGAAGTTGTACGTCTCCTACCGACGTCACCCCTTCGTCAAAGCGAGGTTTTATGGGAGTGGCGAACAGACAGTGAGTTGTTGTTGTTGTTGTTGCCCCTCCTTCAAGTATGTCTTGGAGTAGCCATCCCTTAATCTCTCAAAGAAGCCAATTTAGATTTCCACTCTTGGATTACCTCTGCTGCTTCTATAAAGGCTTTTTCCACAGACTAGTGTTGTGTTGTGTTGGTAGTTGACTGCAGTTAAAGAGGTGATTAGCGTCATGTGTGTGAGACAAGCATAGTGGGCATTGTGCAGTGTAAGTTTCAGGGTTCACTGTATGTAAGTAACTTTGCAGGAGTGGTGATTTGTTGGCTCTGAGCTGTGCCAGTTTTGTACGCATATGACGTAGTATTGTTTGTTCTGATAAATGAATGTCGTAGGATGTGGTGTTAGTAACGTCGTTAATTTTTCTAGAAGTATTGTTATGTGATGGTAGAGTGAATGTGTTTAAGATTTTCTTTACATTCCTCAGGTGTTATATCTGGTTTTGAGATGATGATGTTAGTGTGCTCATTGTTATGAAAGATTGTCGCTTTCATATTTTTGGGCGGATTTAAGTATGCATCAAGATCATGTAGAGGGTGTGTTTGTGTTTGAGTCAGTTATTGAAGTGGAGTAGCATGAAGTTTGAGATGTGTATCCACTGGAAGGACCTGGTTTGTTTGTTTGCAGCTGATGAAGATTCTTCTCTGTATGTTTCTTCCGTCCGATTTGTTGGATAACGACAGTAACCTTGCTTTTTAAAGCTCGTTTCATAATTTTTTTTTTTTTTTTTTGGAAACGCGGCCGGGCAACGGATGACACAAATTTTGTAATGGCTTGGATACACTACCGCGTGAAAGTTAAGTGAATATAAATAGTGTGAAAAGTTTTTACTTCAATCGATGACCACGGTTTTAATCGGTGTTTGAAAAAAGGTTTAAACATTGCTATAAAACCAGAGGTGCCCAATCTTTCACCCGTCATGGGCCAAATTTTTGTAAGTTTATCGTGGGCCACAATCGGTGAGGTAATCAGTGTGATGATTTTTTTTGTCTTTACTTTCATTTAATGTGATTTTTTAATTAAATTTCTTGATAATCGGAATTCGAAGCACAAATTTGGTTGCAGAATAAGAAACAAAAAAGCTCTTTGCTTTGATTCTGGGTGTATTTTTCTAATTAAAGCGAAAAATCTCCATCGGGCCGAAAATATTGTATTTCGAGTTTTCTGCACGCCAACAAAAAGGTTGAGAAGCTCTGCTATCGTTCAAGTTGATCGGGCATTGCTGGCTGCACCAAAAGACTTTGCGGGTCACATGTGGCCCTCAGGCTGCGGGTCGGGCAGCCCTGCTATGAACCATTTATTATTTAATTTTAACGGTCAGGTAGTAGCCCCACCGGTGGTCAGGTGAGCTTTGACTTAGTTTTTTATTTCCAGTAAAAACTCGGCCAAACAAATGGACCTCGTAGTATGGTGACCACTGTCTTGAGGGTTTAGTTAATTTTATTTTAATAAAACTTGCTTAGAAGTAATTTACCTTTAGCATGCCAAGGAATAGCCAAATAGTGTGACCTTTTAATCTCACCAAGTGAACTGTCCAGTTTATTCAACGACGTCTTTGACCGCTGCATGTTGCCGATGGAACGTTAATATTAGTTGTCGTCTCTGCATTTCTCTTTCTTTCGTGTCATGTGCTTGAAAAACTTATTTAGGACATCCACGTGGTCAGTTCCCATAGCAACACGGTTGTGGTGGGAGTGAATCACGACGACGGTGTCACAAACTTGTACTTCTCCGATGAGAAGGGTCACGAGTACGCGCTGAGCTTAGAGGATGTCCGTTATTTCAACAAGAAGACTGGTTACGATCAAGTCTTCACCGTCGACATGCACGAGGTGGGTTTCGACGAGATCCTTCTCGCCAGTCGCTAGTAGCTTCTCGCTGTTTAACTTCAATCTTATGCGCTCTAATTTTACTATTACACGTCGCTCATAGCTTAATAGCTTTCTAACAACTTGATGATACTTCCTGACCAACAATTTGTCGCTTCAACGCTAAGAATTATTGTTACGAAATCGTGTAATGACTTCAATTTCGTTCCGAGCTTTGCGACTCGTGTTGTTGTTTTGTCGCGCTTTTTGATTTCACGTGATGATGTTGTTTGTGACATCAGCAAACATCGAATAATGCTGTCGAAGATGTTTTGACGTCGAACGTTGATGTTGCTTGAACGTGCGAGACTCGATGAGTAAGGAGATAATTCGAGGTTGCTGTGCTAATAAGCGGGCGGGATACCGCGTGCTCTGCAACCTGTCATTACGCGACCGCAAATTCGCGCGCTTGTCTCGATGCCCCTTGCTGCCAACATAGCCTCACCTGTCGGGGGAACAGAGGGCAATTGCCCTCCCGAAGTTTTTAAGATTTGCGCAAAATTGAAATTTTTCGGGCAGTGACAAGAAAATATTTGGGCAAAACCAGAATTTTTCGCGCAGCGATATGAACAATTTGGGCAAAGTCAAAACTATTAGGGCAGTGACAATGATCAACTGCAAAAAATAGTTACGAAAATTGAAAAATATGAGACTGAATTTAAGTGAAGACTTTTCTTTTTTTTTTTAGAGATCACAATGATTTTAGGACAAAATTTGTTCTTGGTTCGAGAATCGCAGGCAATTTTTTTGTCCTCTCCGTAATGTGCTAGAAAATCATGATTTGGGCAAAACTTTATCGCCCTCCCAAATTTTTTTTGGCTGGTACGCCTATGGCTGCCAGGCACCGAACAAACGGGTCGATTCTACCAGCAAGCCACTTGCAAACTCGAGTGTAAAAGCCTGTTTCCACTGAGAGCGTTGGCGGGATTATTCTTTGTTTATTGATTTTTTTCCGCGCTCAAACGTCAAGAAAAGCAATAAAAGAAACAAAGAATATTTCCGCCGACGCGCGTAGTGGAAACGGGCCTTGACGTCGTTTATTTGTCACGTCCTACGTCTGATACACTAGAGGGCGTTCTTTGTACAACCACATTGACCAGAATGCTGCTTACTATCGCCATTGTTGGTAAGCAACGTGACCTTTCGAAATTTTTTTGTAAAGTGTCTTATCTAAGGGCACAATGACATCACTCGAGTAGACCGAGCATCGAACTCGCGTCCTTCTGTTGGAAGCTCAAAGTGCTGCTACATTGAGCTGTTCTGTAGACATAGCGGTTGAATGAGTATTTATTGAGTTGATTGCGAATGCAAAACTTTAATATCGTTGGCAAAAGTGAAGAAATTCTGAAGCTTGTTGTTACTCCGTCTGAATAAGAGGGTTAAAATGAAAAGTAAGCCAAACTGTATTGTGTAGAAGGAAGATCTTTGTGGTCCAACTTTTTTTTGACTTTCGTTCTCTTGCACTAAACGGAGATTTTCCTCTATCCTACTTTATTAACCAATTCGTAATTAAGCGGTTCCAGTATGTTCGAGATTACCTTGTGTAGCGAGTGATTACTTGGCGATGCTGGTGTTTGCGCGGGTTGCTTGTCATTGTCATGCTGAAAGGAGAAAAATTAAACCTATTGTTTACTTTTAACTTGTACATGTAAGTTGTTTCGACGATTAAGTTTCAACCGTGTTTCAAAAAAAACCAAAAGTTTCTGTGGAACAAAGTTAAGAAGATTCGACAGAAACGGAAGCGATAGAAATTTCGCGCTAACATCTCAGTTGTACATTTTTCTTTGCGTCTTGCTTAGTTGCTTCTGCTTTTTCAGGTGAAAGGGGTCAAAGGTGCGTTTTTAGCGAATAAAAGGGTTCTCGGTTTTCTCAATCGAACAATGATAACCTGGGACAATGGGAGAGTATGGAACTACCTTGCTATTCCAGAAACGGACGGCGCCCAATGTGTAAGTACATAACTTCTCGAAGCGCGTTTTTTTGAACTCTTAAGCTTTTTCTGATTTTTTTTCTTTGTTTATGTTTATATGATGTCATAATTAGGGTTTTGACGTGATGAAAATTAAAATATTATTGTTTCTTGTAAAAAAATTTTTATCATAAATGGTTTTGGCTTCCATATCTGCATATTAAACAATAACGTTGTACTATTTCGGTCCTTACCCATGGAAAAAAGGTTTACGGACCCCCGAATGATCAATTTAGAATCGAAATAAATGAGGGTGCAAAAAAGCCGATGATTGTATGGTGACAGTTTTTTGTTTAGGAGGGATGTTACCTCAACCTCCACTGTGCAATGAGCAACACCAAGTCTGGTTACTTCATGCCCTCCATGCTTACCAAGGAAAGTGCCCCGGGTCTCATCATCGCCCACGGTGAGTCACCCAGCGACTGATTTGCCTTTAATATTTGTCGAAATCTTTGTCGAGTTTGGACCCGCTCTGCAGGGTCTGTTGCAAAGAGCCTGGCAGACTCCCCGACTTTGGTGTCGGTCTACGTGAGCAACGACACGGGGCGAACATGGCGACCGGCCATGAGAGGGCGCAATCTGTTCGTGATGGCGGACCACGGGTCGATCATCGTGGCAGTCAGCATGCACTTCCTTCGTGCGGTCGTCAATCTTTCGTAAGTTCATTATGACGTACAACATGACTTGCTTATTGACGTCACAACGTAGCCTATAGTTTAATAAAAATTTTGTACAATTTCTATGCTTATTAACAGTGATGGCCTAACAAAAAGAGGGACTCGGTGCAAGAAAAGTGAGGGGGCCACTATTTGGTGTCCCAAAAAAAAGGTGGCTTAAGCAGTTTCAAGTATAGGAAAGCGAAGTGATCGCTAAAAAAAAGATCTTCGCTTCAAACCAACAATTTTCCTCCGAAATTCATGGCGTTTTCTAAAAAAAAAGTCTTCACTTTAAATTCCTCTCAGATTTCCCAAAATGCATGGTGTTCTCTAAAAAAAAGGTCTTCACTTCAAATTCCTCTCAGGTTTCCGATTTTTCTCCAAAAATTATGGTGTTCTCAAAAGAAAAAAAGTCTTCGATTTTGTAGCAGCAGTAGTATATAATGTACTTTCACTTCGTATTGTAGTAGTATATAGTGTTTAAAATGTCGTTAATTACATATACATTTTTTCTTTTTGACCTGCCATCCGTCCTAGAGCTCCTTTGTAAAAATAGAGCGATTTCTTGTGTAGGGGGGCCACTTTTTGATTTACTTTAGGGGGTCCCGGTGCGACCACACCACTCGCACCTTATTAAAGCCATTACTGCTTATTAAAGAATGTTTGTGGCGGGTGAAATCGATGTGTGTAGTTACGACGTGATGATGACATCATTTATTCACAAACACGTTGCAAATTTGACGCGTTTTCCATTCCGAGCTTGTCGTTTTTTCTCAGGTTGAGCAATGACTTCGGAGTCTCCTGGAAGAAGTTTATCTTCTCCAGCCACCGGATATACGTGGATGGGATTCTTACGGAGCCTGGAGAGAGTACTCACATGTTCACGTGAGTTTGTCCCCTCAACAGATCCTTTCACCATATTGGATTGGATTGTTTGCTCATAATCACTGCATGACGTCGTTCCAAAGTTCAGCCACGACCCTCTCGTTTTCATCTCGTGACGTCATGTTTTATTCTTCCGTTCTTTTCAGTCGTCTGTCATCGTTCAAGTTATCTCTCTTCTAGATTATTCGGTCATAATAGCCAGCGTGGACCATGGAAGGTCTTCAGCATTGATGTGTCGGACGTCATTAATAGGAATTGCTCACATCCGGCCGACTTCCGAAACGTCACACTTCCGGTGAGCTGCCTATTAACATTGACGATCAGCAGTTTATAATCGCTATGCGCAAGCCCAGGTGTGGGTTTTGAACGCGCGGCTCCGTTGCTTTTGCCACCGGTTGCTTTGTAAAGTCGCTATGATCGCCAATTATGATTGAATATGCAGAGAATTATGTCGTGTTCGATGTTGCCCGCGCGATCGTCTGTTCGTTTTTGTAGTTCGCTGATGCTCAGCACTGCCACCTTGGGATGAACCGGCAGATCGAGGTCGCTCTCCCAGGATGTCTGTTGGGGAGGACGTACCGCCGTCCCAGCTTGACCAAAGTGTGCAACTGCACGGATAACGACTACGAATGGTGAGTTGCTCCTCCTTGATCAGCTCCTTTGATCCTTCGGAACCGTGACGGAGAGAAATTGAATTTTATTTTTCGTCTTTTTTTACCGAACAATAAGACTTTCGTGCGTAGAACTTGAAGAAACCGCGGATTCATCATGGCGCTTGGATCTAATTCTAATTTGATTTTGGATTTAATATTGATTGTTCCTTAGTATTTTGCGGCAAAATTGCTGAAACTTCAACGAGCAAGAATAATGAAATTGCTTTTGAGATAACAAGTACAAAATCTAAAGTATAAAAACTAATTGTTATGTAGATACGTCGCTGACGTCGTGCACATTCAAATTTAATGAACCGGAAAATCTTTTACATTTGCCTGATTGTAATGTAAAGCATTTCTCTCTAGCAAAGAAATAAGTTTGCGATGCATTGAAAAAAAGAATTTTAGAGTTGCATTATCATTCGTGGGGATTTAATTTATATTAGCATGCTTGGAAAAAATAATATTTTAGCGAATTTTTCCTGAGACCAGAGTGATTCGTCACTTTAAGTTCTTTCGACTCTAAAATCGGCTTTGCTTTCTATGGGTTTGCCGAAAAGTAAATAAAACTTGTTTCTAAGACTTGTGGGCTTCTACCGTATTACATTGCTGCACCAGTAGAAGCGTCATTGTGCATCACGCACGCCGAACCCAAGCTCACTGTCCGACCATGCTTTCAAGTTTTAAACTTTCATCCGGGACAGTCACCTTGCCCAGGTTTTGTCGCAGAGTTAGTCATGTATAGAGAGGTACAGCAATGCACCTGGCAGAAGTCTTAAATCTTAAGATTTTTCATTTTTTTACGTGACCAGCTCTGCGAAAAAACCTGTATAACCAGATTGTCCCTGATGAGAGTTTAAAACTCGAAACCATGGTCGCGCAGTGAGCTCGGGTTCGGTGTGCATAATGCACAATGACGTAGATGGTACTGTCTTAGTGCAATATGCCTTTAATGCGATATAAAACTTGTTGCCGTGTAATTTGCATCATTTTCGAACTTTTCCAAATTACCTTTCACGATAAGTCGCATTGACAAACACAGCAACGGGACTCCACGTAGATATTACGTAAATTTCACGTGATTCACGTAAAAGCCATGTGGCTTTTTTGTGGAATTTACGTGGTGTGTTTGCTACGATGGCGGCAACCGCGGAGGCTCAAGTAGCCTTGCCATGATCTGTCACGTGCAAGTGTTCGTTTCGACGCAGTGGCTTCGAGTACAGCGCGGGCCCGAAAGGAACTTGCAAGAAACTCTTTCCTCAAATCGATTGGATCAGTGACGTCATAAGCGACGGCCAGTTTTATGAGAGCGACCCTCCCTGTGTGAATGGCTTTCGCAACGTCAGCATGTGAGTGGACCGATGTTGACACTTGGCTCCCTCTGACGGTTTCATTTTCAAGGTATCGGAAAATCCCCGGCGACGTCTGCGTCAACGAGCTCTCCAATAAACTCTCCTCCCCCACTCCTTGCAAGAACTTGTCCCCACCACCGTCCGTTCCTTTCTTCTCAACGACCAGCACCACCACCACCACACAAACCCCCTTCTCCACGTCGACCTTGGGGCTGAAGCTGGTCGTTGTTTGGGGCGGTCGTTATGGTGTTGTCAAGACCCGTAAGATCGTGAAAGCGTCGGTGGGTTGCCATATAAATTTTTTTGTTTTCATTTTATTCTTTAAGCCCGTGTTTCTCAAAGTCAGCCACTTGGCTTCCTGGGGAGGAATTCCAAATCGCTTGGGAGAAAAAGTCGTTATGGGAGAATTGTGAGAATCTTAGTAGAATGTAAGGTGGGCCTAAAAAAATTCGCTCGTCTTTGCAGTTAAATCATTGAAATGAAAAAGATTTTTCTTTGGTCTTCAACCACATTCGAAACCCGAATTTCGTAAGTTGATCATTAAGAATTTCGTAAGTTGATCATTAAGAATTTCGTAAGTTGATCATTAAAAATTATTAAGTGAAGAAAAATTAAATAAAAAAAAGGTCTTCACTTACTCGAATGTTGATAAATAACATTACCCGAGTTCAAACAATGGTGGGAATGCGGCAAAAACTTTGAGAATCACTGCTTTAAGTTATTATATTCATCATGGTTATACTGTATTGCTTACGGCAGAGTTTCCCAAACTTTTTGGGCCGCGAATTCCTATTTGCGAATATTTTTTTCACCCCCCAAACAAACCCAAAACAAGGCGTTCTCTAAAAAAAAAAACAGGGGCTTCACTTTGGATCAGTCTCGGATTTCATGATATGAATTACTTTCCAAGTTTATATGGTTGACAAATTTTATATCGTCGCAACCCCCTGTGCGGTTATCAGTGGTCCGCGGACCCCAGTTTGGGAAACCCTGGCTTGAAACATGTCTCGCTTTTAATGCGTTTTTTATTGTTTAGTTGAATGATAACTCAGCGCGTTCTTTGCAGGAAGCAGTTCAATGGAAAGTAGCTTACTTAAACTCGACTGAAGTTAGCCCCCATTTCACCACCCCCAACAATACCATGATAATCCAGCCTCTAATTGCGGGCAGCTATCTCGTGTCGGCCACCTCAAAGCAAAATCGCACCAAGACCAGTCACGTGGTTTTGGAGTTTTACCGTGAGTAGTTAAGGGTTTCGACTTTCGTCGCTCCCCCGTCACGCGATTCAATCTTCGGTCGCGACTCGATTTTTTGTTTCAGATCAAATCGCAAACCTCTCGATTCTTCACCCCCCCGTGATCGCGGTCAGCTCCCCCTTCGAAGTGAACGCTTTTGTTTCCGCTTTAAACGCCCTGCCCGGCATACCGTCACTGACCGGTCCCGTGAAGTACCAGTGGACTGTGAATGGGAGGGTGGGTATTTAAATGATCTTGATCGAGCGGCTTATGTTGAATGAGATCAAGCTTTTTCCTCCACGACAACTGTGTAAACACTCCCTGGTTATATTGCATAGATGATGAAGAAGGGGGACTGGGGCGACCGCAGCTTCTCTGGTGAGTCCCCACGCAGACCTGGCCAGATGGCGCTCCACGTAATGGCCAGCAATAAAGTCAATCAAATCTCCACTTACACATACGTCTCTGTGACCGGTGGGTGCCTTTTATACTTGGACATGCCGCGTTGTGCGTTTAGGGCAGATTGAAGTTATTGTTGGGAAGTTTTCGTTTAACAGTGAAGTTGGTTGTCGATTCTATTTGGAATGACTGCCGGTCATTTGTGTTTTGTAATAACTTTGTATCTTTTCAGTTCGTGAGCAATGTTACGCAAAAAATATTTTATGTGTTTTGAGTTTTGCTCTAACTTAAAAACTATCAAGCGCAAGATTTTCCAAGCAAATCAAAAACACTCCCTACATTGGTGATTCCGTTTAAAACAAAGAGCAGCAAACAGGGCAGTAAGAAAAAAATTCTAATGCTCGATTTTCAGCATAATTCAGGATGCTTATTTGATTTTTGAGATCACTTTTATCACAAACTTCTCATTTGTTGTTATCAATGTGATCATAGTCCGATCCACAAAGTTCACCGCTCTCCATTCTTATTTCTGTTTGTTTTTCTCTTTCAGCTGCTTTTCTCCTCTTACCGATCCTCCTTTAATTTCTATTTCCTATCTTGAACCTTCGTCTACCCATACCTTCCCATTTGCTTAGAAGCAGTCGACTTGAATCATCCTAACTCTCTAACTTTGCAATCCTCTGATTTTCCTTATAACTGACAAATTTCTTTGACATTCTGCGCCTTTTAAACTTTTATTAATTTAATCATTCTTTGGCGACTTATGTTCTCTCTTGCTTCTAACAGTATTCTTTCTCCTCCCTCCCTTACACAGCTATTTCAAAGTGATATGTCTACTAAAAACATCACTACTTTTCTCTCAGGCGATCGCACATGCTTCATACTAAACCAAGTGCACAGCTGCACATAATGTATCATCCGCAGCTATTGTTGGCTTCGCGAAAACCCTTGATTTTATTTGGAATTTTTTTAATGCCCAAGATATTTTGAATCAAAAAGTTGACAAAGTAAAAGCCGAACTTAATCGATATACACCCGACAGGTTGTGAACATGATCGGGTCATAGTGTGAACACAAGATATAAAGCAACAAAAAAGAGTTTTTTTCACAGTGTCATTTTTAGCAAAGATTGAGAGCCTTGCAATGTTGTCAACATTTATAGAGCGTTGTAAAGATGCAATTAACAGATAAAAAACTCTGTTTCTCATTCTTTTTGTCACCGAAACGAACTTTCTTCGATTTTGTAGTTTACAAGGTACAGCAAAAGCATGATTTAGGTTTCCTAAAAGTTTTATGCTTTTCACAATAAACCAAAAAATTGAATGTTTTTGCATAATGCTTTTGTATGAAATCCTCCCAAAGATTTCAAGCTGATTGTATTTTCACAAAGTCCAATACAACATAACCCAGTGCTGATTTTTTGTTTGGTTATTGTCTTCGACGTTTCTCCTCACGGCTCATTCGCTTCATACAAAGCGTTTTTCCGCGTCATTGCAGCCGGGCCGTGCGTATTGCGAGTACACGGTCATGTGAATATAATCGTTGTGAGGCTTGTGTCATTTCAACGTCACAATGTGCGTCGTTTACACCCGCGTCTGTTATCCTCTAATCAAAGGCTAGAGCAGGTTCGAGCTCGCTGTAATCCTCACTCATGTCTGTTAGATTACGTCGCTGTGGTGAAGATCCCACTGGTTCCTTCTTTCCCCGTCAACAGCTCGCTGCTTCAATTCGATTGGTTGCGTGATGTTTGCAGGTCGCTTCGTGTCGAGCTGTACAAGGTCGGTCCGCGTCACCGCTGCGTCATTGTGACGTTTGTTTCACTGTTTGATTGTTTACAGTTGAGCAATGTGTTTTAGTTGCTCCATAAGCACGTTCCTTCTTATGACCTCAACTTCCACACCTACATCGCTCCTGAGCTCCCCCTCGAGGCCTCACTTATTTTCTCCCCCATCCCAACTTCCACTGAAACACTTGAACAGTTGACTAGCGTAAGTCGCACATGACGTCACAATGGGTTTTAGTTGTTAATTGATTTAGCTCTGTCACGCAGATATTAAATTGTTTTTCAGGTGGCAAATGACATGAAGAAATATATCGAGGAATCAGGACTTGTTCTCAAGCTCACTCATGACCATCTTATTCTTGTCCCCCCCCAACCGAAGAAAGGTGGAAAACCTAATTAACTTAAAAGTTTTTGTTTTAACTCTACTTTCCATCACAGGATCATCTGCTGTCGTCATCACGTTGGTCATACTGCTTGTCGTGGTATTGGTCGTTGTATTAGTGTTGATTGCCAGACGATACGGCAGGTAGGTGATGGGTGAGGTAGGAGGAACATCACAGGTTGTAAATAGATGCGATAGTTAGATGTGTTGAATACGGCAGGAGGATGTGGGAGAATGTTCATTACGGAAAGATATGCAGGACTTTGTACAAAAAAAAGTGCCTCTCGATTCAACTACAAACACATTGCCTATAAAATGTCTAATCATTAAATCCCCAGCGCAGCGAACATCACAAACATGTACAATTGTACAATCTACTTGACCCAACTGTTTTCTCGTGGAGACTTTTTGCGACCCACACGGGTTTCGAACTCAAAATCGGTTTTGATTTAGATTGCGGCGGTGGAGGAGCTACTTCATCCGGCGCGGATTCAGCTCCGCTTTTCGCTCCTCACCCTCTGTCCACACTTACCACCGGCATGATCGGGAGCCGATCGTCGACGACAACGACGAACATTACTTCGATGAGGAATTGGAAGACTTCGACCCCCCAGGTCAGCGCTTTTCAACTTTTTAATTTCATGAACCCCTTTGACCAATATTTGAAGCTAAATTCCCCCCCACCGAAAATTCAGTTTGTAGCCTGAATAGTATGTTTATTTGAACACGCCAAAAGAGAAACCTAAGTCCTCATAATTTAACCTAAATTTGAAAAAACTTGACTATTTTTCATTACTTCAAAATTATTAGTATTAGCAAACGAAAAAAACTCAATAATATAATAATAGTTTCATGAAACAGAAAAACCGTAGCTATTATCACAAAATTAGTAGCAGTATTATTAACCAAAAAGCAACAATTAACTATTTTGAAGTAACAAAGCAAAAAAAAAATTACTCAATACGATTGTTCACATGAGAGTCAAATTTACAAAATAAATCGAACTTCTTGAAATAATGTTTCTCATATAATACGTAAATCTACAAAGTATTACAGTTAATGTCTAAAACGTTCGGTTACAATAAAAAAAAATTCCCCTCTTAAAAATACAAAATTCCCCCTAGTGGTGAATTCCCCCCGGTTGAGAACCCCTGCCCCCAGGTCGTTCATGAATTTCTTGCCGCTTAAAGATGAACGGAGTAGAATGTTCTCGCCCCTCAAACTCACTCTTAACCGTTTTAGAATACGGTGTCTTCCCTGTTAATCGGCTATGCATACCGGTATGCAACTTTAAGTTTCTTCTATTACAATAACTCCCAACTTTTTAAAATGAACCGCAGTTTTTTTTACTTTTCAACTCGGCAGAATCAAAAACCGACTCCTTTTTACGAGTATATTTCTCGGGTTTTAAAATTAGCCAAGTTTTCATA
This sequence comes from Diplosoma virens, assembly GCA_963680785.1. Taxonomy (NCBI): domain Eukaryota; kingdom Metazoa; phylum Chordata; class Ascidiacea; order Aplousobranchia; family Didemnidae; genus Diplosoma; species Diplosoma virens. The sequence continues at coordinate 43,882,588 of OY796888.1, read as the reverse complement.
TTTTCTTCAACCGTAATCTAAAAGTAAAAACGCAAGAACATGCAAAAAGCCGAAAAAGAGACTTTAAAAAGCTTAAACACGTTGTTGGCGGTTGTAGCGGGGGTCCATGTCCCATTCATGGAAATGGGAACGCTTATCAACTTGGGAGTTTTGGTAACTCTGCGACCTTCCGCGGTCAAAACTAACCGAAGCGAACATAAATCTTGTTTTAGCATCACCAATATTATTGTTCTGTAAAAGCTTCGTAAAAATTTGGCGTCTCACTGATGGGGAAACACTGTCGAATTCTAATTCGTGCAGACAATATTTTCATATTTGTTTTTCATGAAACTGTTTTCTGTCTGTCCAAGAATTTTAAGCATATGTACAAAAATTATTACTTTTCCAATTAAATGATGTTTGTTATAGATGCACCAAAAGATGGCGCCCTTCGGTTTCAATCGTAGATACTTTGCCAAGAACATTTCTTACTAACTTACCAATTTCACCGATTTGTTTGTTTTTGTGTGTTATGTAGCCGTGATTTTTGACAAACTCACCAAATTTTTGATGAAAAGTCAGTTATGGCGCCACACCCTCTATCATTGTGCTTTCGACTACGATTGCAAATCATCTCAACTCAACTTACCTTGTGTTACATAAGATTTTGTTACTTATCACAATATTTTTTATAGCTTTTCTACGTTACATCGTTTATTTTAATAACGATTCATGTCGGTGCCGTATTGCAGCAGTGATGACGTGTTGTGGCAGTTATGCAATTCGAAGATCGTAGTGTCTGTATTGTCGCACGCAGTTCCCATCTGCACACGCGCGCGTGTTCGAACACTGTTGCGAATTTAATGAAACAAGATATGATTTTGTAGCGCGAGTGTTGTTGGGTGAGTGTGACGTCAGAGTGTGAGGGGGCAAGCAGGCCCGCTATTTTTTGCGACCGTCACGTTTTGGAAAAGACGTCTGTAAATCGTCACCAACTCTACGGCGCGAACGAGATTTTACTTCGTTGTCGCGTTTGTGTCAGGTTGATATTCACTCGAAACTTGAGGGAGGGGGCGATTTTCACTGCGCTAAGAAAGGTGTAACTGTGGGAAAAATTTTGGGGGGCAAAATTAATTTATTCCAAAGCAAAGCTTTTGAGATTACTTTCATCTTAGATAAGTATTGACGAAAGCGCTGGTTCGTCCCAGTGAAATGATTTAACAAAAATATTTTGATTTTATCCGTAACTTAAATAAACTTTACGTTCAAGTAATGAAATCAACTAGTTTGAACTTCAACCAGGAATTATCAAACTCCGGCGTGTCATGGACCTCACGATTTTATTTAGAACTTTGTCCCGATAACCGTGGAAATTGTTTAAAAATTAAGTTTTAACAAAGTAAAGTAGAGTGGGGTGTTATGGGGTGGTAAGATAGATGCAGAGGCGGAATCAAGACACGGTCCTTCGAGACCGAGACGAGACATGAGGCTTTACATAAGTTACTTTAGTTTAAGCCAGGGTTGTGGAGTTCAAGTCGGAGCTGCATGTTTTTTGGTGGAGTCGAAGTAGTTTTTCAAATATGCCTAAGCCTTTGAGGACAACCTTCGAGGCCTAATACAGTATGTAGGCCTATTAGGCGGAAAATCAATAAAGAATTGAAGCTGAACTGCATTGTGCCCACGGTTAAAGGAGGTGAAGGTGCTATTCAAGTGTGGGGTGGTTTTTCGATGCATGGCATGGGGCCATTGCATAGAATCCATAACACAATGGACCAATATGTGTACAAGGATATTATCAAGGCCGTATACGGAAGATTGTTTGCCGATAACTTGGATTTTTATGCCAGATTGTGATCACAAGCATATTTAAACTTATGAATTTATAAAAATTCAATTTTTTGAATATATTAAATTTTGCTTTGAACCTTGCTATTACTTTTCTTCTGATAGAACTTTTACGAGGATTTCAAAAATGTCGGTTTGAAGTCATGAAACTCAATTTCAACTAAGTTATGAACAAGAAACTAAAAATCGCTAAAGTATATTTAAACTTTTGGCCGCCACTGTATGATCAGCTCTGGGACAAAACCTGGGTAAACTGACTGAGAGTTTTAAAACTCGAAACTCTTTAGTATTTTAGATGATACTCTTTAGTGCCATCTGTCTTATAACTCGATATACATACGTATATTTTAATTTGTAATATGACTGAAATTTAAAGCGAAAAAACAATGCCGTAAAATATCTTTCCCTAAGGACACAAACAGAAACAAACAAGTAGGATTTAAACCGCAATCGTGTCAATTGCTTAATGGTCACACATGAAACCTATTATAATGTCGTAGATCAATATTGACTACAATTAAAAACATCGTGATACACCTGTAGCAGCATTTTGAGATACCAAAATTTTTTATATAGAAGTATGAAATGCAAGAAGTTTAAATGTTAATAAAAACAGGTCTGTAATTTTTCGAGCACCTTATGTGATGTCCAGGCTTTTTGATTGCCATGCATAAAGATTGGCATGGTTCAATTTTACTGTGATTAATGAAAAATTTAAAGAGGGCCATTACCCCCGAATGGCTAGAAAAACGTACAAATAACCAATTTTTACCAAAATTTATAACATATTTACAAGACCTGTAAGCTTTGCTTACATCGCTACAATGTCTCGACCTGGAGTCGAGGCGCAGTATTTCGAGACCGAGACTTTGAAAAACCTTTCTCGAAACGTTTCGATGTCTCGAGGTATCCACCTCTGGTAAGATGCATACTCGAGGTAAAACGACTACTAGCTGTTACGCAGCAACTGCCTTATGATTGTCAACAACAGTCATCGAAATGAAAAGTCATAATGTTGTTGAAGAGTTACAAGAAATTAATTGATAAAAAGTTAAGTAATAGAATTATAAAATTAAAAGTTTGATTTAGGTTGCAATATTATAATATTTTTAACCCTCAGCTGGTGCCACAGGGCAAATTAAATTTATTACATAAAAACTACCCAACTAAATCTTATGGGAGTCGCATGTATTTTTTCATACTGATGTCTATGGCTTTATGGTAATATATTACATTGTATTTATGATACCTATATTTATTATAGTTTTCTTTGAACATAGGGTCCTAAATCTCAATAAATCTCATGGTTTCTGCTGAGGGTTAAAATTTTAAACAAGGGGCAACAAATAACCTGATTAATTTTAAGTAAATAAAAGAGCCCACTATTTAAATTATTTGGTAACATTGCACTTAATTCAGCATTTCACTTTTAAATAAACAAAATTTTACTTGCACCCTGATAAAAGAAAAACCTGACTAAACAGCAGCAAATGCATTGAATGACTCAACCTTACATTTATAATTTAAAACAGTGTTTGTGCTGCGAAATCAATCAATCAATCAATCAATCTTTGTTTATTCATTGTAGACAAAGCGGAAATATATCCATACAACACTACATTTCAAAAATATAATAATAATCAATAATTTCCAACAATTCTACAATAGGATTATTAAATGTGCGAAAGATTATTAAATGTGCTGTAAAAAGTTTATTCCATGTTGACAGCGACATAAAATGTTTGTTTAAATCCGTGTTGATAAAAAACAAAAGAAATCTTTCTTGTCATTTGCAGTAATAGCATATTTTCAAGTGTTTTGGCATAGCCGTGCCTGTAGAGGCGATTACCTCCCAAGCCTCTAAAATTTGGACAAAACTAGAATTTTTTGCAAAGCAATAGAAAAAATTAAGGCAAAATCAGATATTTTAGGGCAACGACATGAAATTGTGTGGGCAAGATTTAAGGGGAGATTGAAAATTTTTTTCTTTGAGAATCAGAAAATTCAGAGATAATTTTTTTTCTTTTTTGGAGGGGGTTTTACCCTAAAATCTTTGACCAATTTTTTTCTCATATCTATGAAGGACTTGAAAATCATAATTTGGGCAAAACTTCACTGCCTCCCATTTTTTTTCGGCTGGTACGAAAACCATTAAGCGATTATAACTTATTGGAAATGCGAAGATAGTGCTGCCTTATTTAATTTTTATGTATCTAGAAATAATAGAACTAAAATTTAAGAATGATTTCTTAGACGGGCAAGCAAAAAAAAAGACATAACAAAAAAGGTCACTGTGTCGATTGTGTTTGTTGTGTAATAAAGACGCTCATCTCTCGGCTAGCTTATGGCTATTATTGTCAAATTGACCATAGACCATTTTGTAAAAAAAGCAACTTCGCCAGTTATTAATTATTTTACAAAAAAGCCAAACAAATTTCAAAAACACAATTTTTCCAGGGACAATGGTTCTGCGAAACTTTCAAGCTCGCAAGTTATTAAGTCAGCGGTTCCCAAGCCACTGTCCGCGGACCGGTGCCAGCCAGCGTTAATTTTTTGCCGGTCCACTGAGTATCTTAATTTTTGCAAGACATTGCAAAGTTTTTATTACCTGTAAAATTCATTTCACGCAGGAGATACTGCCAAGACATTTTAGTTTTTAGAAAACTCTTAATTCGCACGTTTTGAGTATTTCTACAAATGTGTGACAACAACTCGGACCGTGTTCGGAATTTGTGACAAATTATTCTGAGATTGCCATCACAGCGCTTAAAACACTATCGCTATTCCCGACAATCTATGTGTGTGAAGCAGGATTTTCTGTAGTAACAGCAACCAAAGTAAAATAACAAAGCAAACTGGCAAACGCAAGGCACTTCGGATATCATTGTCTCCTGTGATCCCCACTAAGAATTGTCTTGTTGCAGAGAAAAAAGTCCTATGTTTTCAAGCATGATAAATCGCTCATGTACTTAATGTTTGTTTTTTCTGGTGTATTTGTATTTTATTTTCCAAGGCATATTCAAACAAACAAATTACGGATGGAGTAAGTCAAGAGAATGTTCTCTACACAAATTCAGCTTAAGCTCTGAGGGATCCCAGGTGACTGAATTATTAACATATCTACGTCATGAGGACCGTGGCAAAAAGGCTGGGGGGGCGACTGATCTAAAGTAATCAAGCACAAGTCTGATTTTGTCTGCACGATTATTTGAAAGAATTTTGTGGTTTACTAAGTGTAACAAGGAAATTAATTTTTTTTTATCCTTCATGATACAATTTTTAAGACAAGTATTTTATTTAAACAAAAAAAATATCATACCACGAAATATACTAGTTTTTCCCAAAGCGATTATGGCTCTCATTTACTGTGGGCGGAACATTTTTATTTTTGAAAAGTTGGAATTGTAACTCTTTCAATCATTAACTTATTACAGTAGAATCCGGCTATTACGTCATCTCAACGGACCGTGAAAAGTGTCGTTAAAAGTGAATTGTCGCCATAGCGGGATTAATGTATTTTGTTCCTACAAAGTGCTTTTAGTTCAATTTAAGGATCCAACAGGGATTACAAGCGTACCCAAATGAGCATTACTGCTTTATGGCGTGTCTTTGCTACGTTTAATTTGTGCAAGAACAATGCAAATCAGTTGGTCAAAAATAAATTGATAATTTTGATCAACGGAATCTGCTTCACCGTACAATTTTTGCACACAATGTCCTTTCTCACCTTCCATCGATTTATCGAACTCATATTTAATTTCTTGGCATTTTCACAACCGCAAACTTTTGTATACTCTTCAGCTTTCAACAGCAACAATTTCCCCATTGACTGGAATTTTTTCGTCTCTTGCTTGACGAAACCATTTTAGTAAAGGCTCATCCACCGCTTCAAAATGATGCTATCGTGCGCTTCCGTTTCGTTTACCTGCCGCAAAGTCTTCGATTATCTTTTCTTTATTTTTCAAAATTGTGATTACCGTAAGGATGTTCTTGAAATTTCAAGTTCCTTAGTAAGCATTTACACTGGCGTATCATTTCTCCTGTTCACCTCATCAACGATGTTATATTTTTTCCATAACGGTAATGATGTTCTTTTGTTAGACATCTTTCTGCTACTGTACAGGGTGGCCCAAAAGTAGGTATACAGTTATTAAAAGGGTTCAAAAGTAGGTTTGTAGTTCTCATGTATGTCGATACTTTTAAACTTCTAGAATGCAAGTTATATCTTAGACAGAAACTGTTTAACTTCTTAAGTGCTCAAAATGTCCTCTGCTAACATTGCAACATTCTTCAAACCTGTCCAAAACACTCTGACACACAGTGCGGCACAAACTTTGATTTTCGTGAATTTCTCTGAATGCATCATAAATGTAATCTTTTAATTGATTTACTGTTTTGGGATTCTTCTCATACACTTTGTTCTTTACAACACCCCGAAAGAAATCCATTGGTGTCAGGTCAGGTGAGTGTGGTGGCCATTCAATGCTACCTCTTCTTCTGAACCAACACTGTGGAGTGTGGAAAGACTTTGTTAAAGTAATCTCTTACTCTTAACGCATAGTGTAAAGGTGCTCCATCTTGCTGAAACAAGAGTTCATCAAAGTTAGGTTTGGTTTGAAGTTGTGGCACTACCATTTCAGATTGCAAATTTTCTAACGTTTGTTGCACTTAACATAAAAAAGCAAAGCGTATAAATAACTGTATACCTACTTTTGGGCCACCCTGTATATTCGATACTGTACTTTTTTGTTTAAATACAGTACACAGTAGAGCAAAGTCGGACTTTTTACAATACAGTACACAATAGATCAACAAAGGTCTTGTATACCCGGTGTCACGCTATTGCTTTTGTTTTAGATGCAGACGCTTGACACCCAAAAGGAGATTAGAGCCTCCCGTCACGCATTTCAACAAAAGGCAGTAACTGTCGCAAAATAAGATAATTTTGCTCGCGGGGATGAAGTGGCGTCTTTGAAAGCGAATTGTCGTAAAAGCGGTGTCGCCAAAGCCGAAGTCAAATGTACATAAAAGATAGGAATTCTGCCGGGACCAACAAAAATGTGTTGTTAAAAGCGAATGGTCGTTATAGCAGGTGTCGTAATATTCAGTTTCTACTGTATTATTCATCAAATTTAATGCAGTTGTTGATGGAATGAGTTAACGTCCTAAAATGGTTTTAACATATCGTATATTGGCTTTTTTTTATTTTAATTATATATTTTTTCATCGGACTTGCAGGAAAACGAGAGGTGCTACTACAGAGACCAAACAATTACTCCGACCTGCTTCCGGAAATGCCGAGATTTTGCGTCCAAATGAAATGTGATTTTAGATTACAAATTCTTTTGATGATACAGCTGCTTTCATAGATCCTCAATCGATCGCTGGTTCAAAACACCGCCAAAATTTAAGCTGCCTTATTAAAATCAAATATATAATACGTGCGCTTTGAAAATCGAATATATCAGTCTTGATTCATAAGCAACTGAAAACTCCTTCTGCGCGGAATTGTTGCTTGAAGAGCAAAGATTTTAATGTTTCATGATAGTTTATTAATAAAAAAAATAATCGCAGAGAAACATATACTCCGCAAAGTAAAAAGAACTCGGTTCGTTCCTTAATGAATTGTTTGTTAAAAATGAGAACTTGATCGCGAAAACTGGAAGCATGGCAGTGCTTTGCGTCGTCATCACTACGCATCTATGGATGTTTTATCCGCTTCTTTGGACTTTTTATCTTTCTTTTTTTTCTTCTTTTGTGACTGCAACAAAATCAATTGTCAGTGGAAGAGCCGCGAGCGACAACCAACACTTCGCAAAGAACGCGAGTTCGACTCGCAGCCAATCAAAGCGCTGTTGATGACACTTTAACAAAGTTTCGAACTGGGTCTATGTTGTACATCTATAACAACCCCGCTATTAAATTATAGTATTAAGGTTTAATAAATTGTTGGGAAACATGCGAAAAAAATGCATTTTATTTGAATGCATTGTTTCGAGACGAACTTCGTGAACAATTGATAAGTGATCTGTGCGCTTTCAAAGTATTTCTTACCTTTACAACAGACAGATCGGCGGTGCTATCTAGTGTGGAAGACTCGTCTAATTTTAACTTCTTTTTTTTCTTCTTTTCAGATTTGACTGAAACAGAATTAAATTATGTGAATTGAAATTTTTTAATCACCACGTTACTAATGAATGCTTTCAAACATAATTTTTTCCCCAAATACAATCAACTTTCCTGCTCCACATGTGTATGACACAAACATAAGGCTCGTTTCTACTACAAGCGGAAGCAGGCCCTTACGAACAGATTTAATATTTTCAGATCAAAATAATACACATTTATAAACGCCTAAGTAATAAGTTTAAACTACAGAAGGATTTCAACTAACCTTGCGCTGTCGGAGTTTCCGCTGCATCTACAGCTTCCTAAGACAAACAAGCAAGTTATTGATTACGTGACAAAACGTCATTTTATCGAGCAACTTACGGTTTTTGCTTTCTTTTCCTTTTTTAATTTTTTCGGAGTTTCTGCAAAACAATCGAAGATAAGCATATTTGAATTCAGCTAACATCGTGAACACAAGCATTGCATGATCTATTCGAATAAAATGATTACAACAGCCAGTAAACGCATAAGATTGGTGGCTAAGAAGCTTCGTAATTCTTATTATTTTCATTGTAAAACTTAAGCTTTGAATTCTTTCAATTAACAAATGAACTCCTGTTGGGTTCAACAAAGCTCAGAAACGAGGAAAGTTCAACAATATCGTTCAGATCTCATTATTTCGTCATTGCTTCGTCGGCAAAGTAGTAACAGCCGAAAAAACTTGGAAGGGGGCAAAACAGTTTTGCCCGAATTTTGTGACGTTTGGTTGAATCAATGATTTTCCAATACTTTATGGATATGAGAAATTTTGTGATAAATTTAGGTTGAAGAAAAAAGTTCTTTGAAAATCTTAATTTCTGAATTTTCGTTCCAATAACACATAATAATCTCCAAAAAGTCTTCACCTTAAACCTAAGTTTTTTCTGCATTTAGTGTTTGTTTTTGATGCACAAATATTTGTTTTGCTCAAATAATTTCTTGTCACTGGCCTAAAATTCTTGATTTGGCCCAAATTTTTGAGACTTGGGGGGGCGATTCTTTATCTGTAGGTACGGCTTATGTTTGTCGAGAAAGTCATAGCCAACTTACTCGTTTCGACGGGAGTTTGTTCGATGACTTCGATTTTCGGCTTTGGCTCAGTTGAGGCCTCACTGCTGCCGCTGTGCAATCGTTTGCGCTGAACAAAAGTTGATGAGGAAAGTTCATGAGAATTACAAAACAAACTCACCGAGGCTTCAGCGACTGTGTTTACATCGACCTGCGCTTGCTCAGTCTTGATCAAACTGCTCAAAACAATAAAATCAATTGCACAATAAAACCAATCGCGTGTATCATTTACCTGTAATCGGGATTCTCTTCGATGTAGTTCTTAGGCGTCTTTTCGTTCGGCTTGCCGTACTTATCGAGAAGACCTTTTTTAATCATCTCTTTTTTTAAGGTTGCCTAAAAAATAACAAATAAATTGGTGGACTGGATTAGTTTATAAAATCTTCACCTTCGGACCCAATCCCCATTTTCGGGGGTAAGTGTCCCTTTCCATTATGACGCGCTTGATTTTAGCAACGACGCCATGATCGCACGTGGATATAACCGCGGTGGTCATCAGGGCGATGGCTGCAAACAAACGAAAGTCGCGCGCGTTTCTAACCACGTCACGGACAGCACTGACCCAAGCAGATAGCTTCTCCTTTGGTGGTCACTATGACAATTTGCTGATCGATTTCAATTCCGTCGTCATAACGCAAGACACCGGGGAGCATGATCTTCGCGCCGTAGCAGACAGCGTTCACCTGTGATTGCAACTGTCAGTTAAAATCTTGCGACCACCGGTCAGCCGGGGTCACTCACGGCGCTGTCCTTCATGATGATTCGCTTGTGTGAAACCAGGAGCTTCTCGAGGGGCATGATGACGCGTCTGAGGTACGACTCGTCTTTGTGATGATCGTACTGGTACTGGGCATCCAATACATCATGCATGGTTACCATGGTTTCCTGCACACCAGAGTTAAAAGTTTAATCACATAGCTACTGACTCCGGATGGTGATCACAAGGACTACACACCACCGCGCATGGATCGCGAATTCGCTACGCGTTGGCGAGAGGATAAAAAAGGTGCGGCACAGGTTAGTTTTAATGCAATGACGCGGCACAAGCTCAGAGACGAGAAATGAATCAGCAAAGGAACTCAGACAAGTAAGGTAGTCATATCGCTCATCATAGCTTGACTGTTGCTTCTATTGGCGACATCATACAGTTTTACTACGACTCGCGCTATCACTTACGTCTTCGTGGATAATCCCCGACCGAACACGACGAAGCTCCTGCATCTGACCCCCCACACCAAGCAGCAGACCCAAGTGGACGCAAAGAGACCGAATATATGTCCCAGCCTCACAACTCACCCAAAATAAACCTGTAAAATTGAGCCAATTCAATGCTTTGTTTTCAGTCTACATGACGGTAACAAAAACGGGTTTGGTGCAATTTTGAACTTTAAACTGCAGCGATCAGAAAGGTTCGAATTCATTGTAAACCAAGCGCGTTCGGGCTTGAAAGCAAGGTCAACAAAAGCTGGGTGCAGAATTTGCTGATGAAAGAACAAGAAAACCTCATTCTTTCAAGACATCATCTACGACCCGTTGCTTGAGTCGACCTTGACTCATAGAATGGATTGAGTTATCATCACTTCGCTGCATTTTCTACTCAAAATCAAATCAAGAAATTATTTTTAATTACAACAATTAATTATTTAGTATTTCTTTGAAAAATAAACATTGTCAATTAAGGATAGAGAAATTACTAACATATAACTAAGACAGATTTTGTTTAAAAGTAGCAAGATTCAACCTTCAATCATTGATTAAAACTCTTGCAAAAGGGTTCCTTTAAAATGTACAGGTCGGCATGGGGAGGGGGGGCCAGGTTCCCGAGGTTGCCTGGGTTATTTATTGTTGAAACCGGTTATATTTGTAATGTAAATAAGTAATCATTCGGTTTTAATAAGTTGGCTGGTTTGGCTATATAAGATATTTAAATTTAGTTGAAACTGACTGTATTTATAATGTAAATAAATATACAAAGCATAATTATTTGGCAAGGTTTGCGTGGATGAGGTTGGTGAAGTTGACTTGTTTTGATATCTGGGGACTGGACTAAGGTTGGTTAGATTAACTAGTTCGAGAAAACTTACTAAGTTGATAAGTTTTTTCAAAACTGAAAAATTTATTATTTCTGCTTTGTACATTAATTTAGATTAGGCCTACAAATACAATTGGCTCAACCAAATTTAAACATTCCAAATCAACCTCGCCAACGTGGACGTTTTAAAGATACCGTTGCAAAATGTTTACAACTAAATACTGTATAAAACACAACCATTTCTTTATTTCATACCAAGTTGTCGTTCGGGATCATATTCAAGAAGTTTACTATCGTATATTGTTCGTACTCGTAACTGCCTTTTGACGGCGGAGATTAACGGCGGTCTTTGAAATAGTGCCCCAGTAAGCGTTTCTATCGCCTGAAACGAACGCATGAATTCGGATACGAATCGGGTCGACAATTGTTGCAGCTGTAGAAGTTTCAACCCACCCTTGCTAGCTTCACTTCGTCCTCAATAGCGTTGTGGAGTTTGATGATTGTGATATATTCCTTCCCTTGAAACAGAAACTTCGTTGCATAGTTTTGTTAGTTGTAAAATTACTTGATTTTCTGAATATTCTTAATACCAGGGTTGTGGAGTCGGATGTTTTAGCGAGTCGGTTTTTTAGATTTGACAGAATCGTTTTTTCAAGAGTTCTCTAGTCAGAGTCGAATTTTTTATTGTTTTTGGAGGTTCTGTTTCAGACTAAGTTTTGGGAGTCGTAACACTTTACCTGGAGTTGGAAAAAATTCCTCCAACTCCACAACCCTGTACTTAATAAAACACAAGACGCAAAATTTTTTACACAAAACCAAATTTTTCAAGAATCGATAAGCTATTTATATCATTAAAGCCAAAAAAAGCATTTAAACAGGTAGGACTTGCTTCAAATAATTATTGTAACCTATTTAAATTACAAATAAAACAAGACTTATAGCAGCTTTTTCTACTACTCATTAAGCGGCAGTAACTCGTTGGTTTTTAAAAAACAATTATTCAAGACGCAGCATGATAAGTAATATTTTTTAACAGAAACCAAATAGAGTAATACCAGCATTCACCGGCAGATTGTTGTGATTTCACAAGTCTAGTAGCCCGTTCAATGCAAACGATTAAACATCCGGTGACTTTCGGGTCCAGAGTTCCGCTGTGACCGGTTTTATTTACTTTTAAAATTCTTTTAACCCAGGCAACGACTTCGTGGGACGAGGGATTTGAAGGTTTGTCAAGATTAATAAAGCCAGAGCTGCCAAAAAAGTTTTGATATAATTGAATGTGAAAACATTGAATTCTCAACAAGATCTTAATATATAGCACTGCTAAAACTTCCAAAATCTCAATTAAAACTGATTAATTCAAGACAAACTGGAAACTAATCAGAGTCAAATAAGTTACATAAAAAAAGTTGGAATTAAATTTGTTCTTCATGCTGCAATACTTGCTAAAAGAATGGTTTTCGATTTGCAGTATGTCTAAGTCTTTTTTATGGTATGTAAGTATAAAAATCTATCCCTTTCAGAAACCTTTTCATTAAAAAAAATTTTTTTAATTTTTGTTACCTTATTTTTAGTCTAAAATTAGCTTTCAGTAAAAACTTGGTATGTGTTTCAAGTGATAGGGTTATTCCCAGCATCTGATCTAAACAGAGGACCAATTTGGAATGTCAGAAATCAATCCAATGCAAAGTATAAAATTAATAACTAGTCAATGTACCAAAATATTTTTAAAAAGTGAACTCTGAAAACAACTTTAATGTCTTACTAAATGCAGAAAAATAATTATTGTGAATATAATTTTTACCATTACATTTTTAATAACTCACGCAATATAATCTTCAATTTTTCTTTGCAAAGGAGAAGAGCCATTTGGTAAAGGCGTGTAATGACTGGTACGAACATTTAGTTTGTCATAATCTTTTAATAACAAAGGCCATTGGGATGTATTTAACTTTGGGAGCTTATCTTCAGATTGAATAACAAACTGTCCAGTTCGTTGTTGAAACTAAGAAAATAAAATTTTACTTTATAATCATTTTAATGCAATGGTATTTTAAAAAATCGATTAAACTTGGCTATTGCATAGTATATTACATATATGGCAATGACATGTTTACACGGTTAACATAAACTTTAAAAAAATAATTTAGATAAATTTAAAGTTTTCTCTACAATTTTTTCTTGTCAACATTTTGATCACTCTAATAGTTTGATAATCAATACTTACACCAACATCAACTTCAGGCATTGAGGTAAATTGTAATTTTTTCAACTCATCCAACTATAAAAAAAAACATACATATACATAACTTAGCAGTAATTAATTATTTATTACAGTTTTAATAAATATGAAAGGATTTAGACTTGGACTGAAAATTGTGATTTAATTATTAATTTGTTTTGTGTCTTCTAAACAAAGTTTTGCACCACCATGCTCCATTTATTGGATAGTGCATTAATGAATTGATTCAAGCTGAAATTGTCCACATTGCCATGTACTTAACATTTGATAGTCAATTTTAACACAAAAATTTCTTTGAGCATTCTTTTTATTTTTATATATTTTGTGAAGTTAATTGTAAACTTTTTCAGTGGTACACTGTATATCAGGGATGGCCTGCAAAAATTGATTGCATCTAATTTTTGTGCCTTTTATAGATATAGATGTACAGTACTATCATTAGATAATTTATGCAGGCACATTTAAAACCTTCATGTAACTTACAATGGGCACATCATAGAAAGCACTGTGCCAACAAACTGCAACTTTAAGCAAGTGCATAAAACTGTTTGAAATTTAATTACTTACAAAATTTCTGCAGCAGTCAATTGTAAGTGATATAACCTTTTTCAATGTTACAAAGTTGGTACAATGCCCACTTAATTTATTTTGTCTGCAAGTTGTTCTTAACTGTATCATAAAGAGTTGTTTGGCAACGTTCTGCTTTGAGGGCCATGAAAATTATTTTAAGCTGAGAGATTAATAAATTATAAAGTATTAGGTGTATACCTAGGTTTTTGACCTCCATTAAAAAAAATATCAGATAAAAAAAGATGAAATTAAAAAATGATTTTTAATTAAAGTAGTTTTTTTGTGCATCTATTGTTTTTTGCCATCTTTTAATCAAATTATTAAATCCTCTTTTATAAAATTCTATTTTAATTTTCCAAAAAAATTTTGACATAGTCTTTCAATTCAAATTTTTTGCCATCTAAACAATAAGATAAAGATCAAAAAAGATGATAATCACTAGGAGCAAGATCTGAAGAGTACCTCCCATTTAAACTCTTTTGAGTAAATTTTTAACTTATTTGGCCACATGTGGGTGGGCATTATCATGAAAGGTGACTTTGTTTTGAGAGTGTAAGACTATATTTCTGAAAAAAATAAAAAAATTTAATAACACTTATGTAAGGTACTAAAAACTTCATTCAGTTGAAAAAATTTGTAAATTTTTAGATACATTTGAAACTATCAGAGGGCAAAACCTTATTTACACACCTAATATGTGCAATTTGTGTTTTGTTTTAATATTTATTAGTAAATTGTGATGTTTTAATGAAATCCTGACATATTAGCAAAGTGTCTAGGTTAGAATTAGGACTGTAGTTCATTGCTTAAGTAAAACATGATTGTTTTAAGTTAAAATCTGTGTTTTAATGACATTGTGACATAATAGTGTCTAGGTTAGAATTAGGATTGTAGTTTCTTGCTTAAGTAAAACATGGTTGTTTTTTTTTAAATGTTAGGTTTTTAATTTCATAAATTTCTTAAAAATTTTTATGCCCCTCAAAACAGAATAGTACCAAGTCGTTTTACCATTGTAATTTATAGCACATTGATTGTAGTTTTCAAGCATTGTGACATTTTACTAGAGATGAACATAATTTTTTTTTTAATAACTTTCAACAATTAACTACAATTTACTATCACAATTAACAGGTAATCTGACATTTTAAATTATGTAATCTGTCTACTACAGTGTCTTCAATTGGTATCATTATGTCATAGACTGCTCAGCTGAAAGATGGGGCAATTACATGACAAATGTAATCAATTACAATTACCCATTATGCAATTACAAATATTCATGTTTTTAATCGCTACAATAGAAATTCTGAGACACATTATTAGAATAATTTTTTCTTTAATCAGTATCATGATTAGCATTAAGAATGTTCATTACATTCATAAACATATGCTTTGAAATTTTTTATCTCAGTGATCCTCAACCTTGGTTCAGGTGGATCACCAGAAATTTTTATTGGCCCACAGAATGTTATAAATACTTGATAAAATGTCCCTGAAAATCACAAACATTACACTATCAAATTATGTTGGAAGTGATATAAGTAAATGGCATAACTAGTCCTTAATCACAGCTGTATTTTTTTCTTTAGTATTTGATTGGTATCCAAATAGCTTTTTTGATGTTTTCAGGTTGACACTACACTTAGCCTTGTACTTGGCACAGAATGCTGTCAACATATGATCAACTTTGTCAAAACTCAATAAATGATGGGGTGTTTGTGCAATTCTTGGAAACTGTACACTAAAAAGGACTGTTGTTTCAGCCAGAGGTAGGATGGTTGTCAAAAGACTTCAGCCTCGAAGGGCTTTTGATTTTGTGGAAACAAGTGATCAACTATCAAGTCTCAATGGTTGATCGTAAATACAAAAAACAAGCTGGTACAGCTTGAGAAATTCTGAAAAAATTTGAAAATACTTAGAAACAGAAATATTCAAAACAATTTGAAAAGGAACTGTAGACATATGAAAATTTCAATAAAACTACTTCTACATTCAAAATTTTTTAGCTTGGAAAAAACTTATCATTATCAACTTAGTAAGCTTTCCCAACTAATTAATTTAACCAACCTTAACCCAGTCCCCACATATCAAAGCAGGTCAAATTCACCAACCTCATCCACGCAAACCTTACCAAATGATTGTTTTTTTTATTTACGAGGGGTATTCATCAAAAAGTGATACAAGTGATTTAATTTCTTGCAGTATTCATATAACTAACATCTGATTCTTTTAGAGATTATAGATTAGTAACTAAGGTTTACAGGTTTTGTAAAATAAGGGTTTGAATTACTACAATCTGCAATTTAAATTTATGCAATCCCTACATGTCTTCTTTGTTATAAAGCAAAACTAGCATGATTGCTGCAAAGCAATCTTGGCAGAAGCTTGAATTTCTACTATCTGAGGGAGAAAAAGGTCAGAACATAAGCACAAGGCTAAAGCAAGTGTATGGTGACAGTGCAATAGACTACAGCACAGTGACAAGGTGGGTGAAACAAATCAATGATGGACAGAAGAACTTCCTGAAAGCAATCTTTGTGATAGGCCATCTTTGTTTCACAGTTCTGCTAACGGTATTCTATAAACATTTAGATGTTTACATCGATATATTAAAAAAGTTGAAAGCAAGAATGCAAAGAGTTTGACTTGCTTTGGAAATGTCTAAGGTTTTATTGCAACATGACAGCAATAGGCCTCACACAAGCCTCAAAACCAGTGAGGTCATTAGCTCTTTGGCTGGACAACAATTTTATTCCCCCATATTTGCCAGACCTGGCACTGTCTGAGTTCCATTGGTTTGAGCCTTTCAAAGTAAAAGGGGGAAACATTTCTCCAGTGATGAAAAGGTCAAAACTGCTGTTAGGAAGTGGTTAAAACTGCAGCCTGTAAAATTTTACAATGAAGCAGTGGCATGTGGTCAGGGCATGCAAGTCATATGCTGCATGACCAAATTTTTAAAAATTGCATGACAAACTTTTGCATGAGGTAAATATTGTTGAATTTCATAAATGTTACTTGTTTTGGATAAAATGTGAGGAAAGACCTGCTTTTTTTTTTAGATTATTGTATTTTTAGGTGAAAAAGTGCATTACTCAAAGCAATTTGAAGTGATGACCTGTGTTTTATTTAAAAATCGCTGCATTTTTAGGACGAAAAGTACATTACTTGAAATGATTTTATGTGATGACCCTTATTATTTTTTTTCTTGTATTTCAAGGACCAAAAGTGCATTACCTGGAATGACTTCAAGTGATGACATTTTTTATAAAGATCACCTTGAATTTTGGACGAAAATTAGTCTTGAAAATACCCAATTTTATGACCTGGTTTCGGCATGCCAATTGCATGACTAATCTCAGAGGTCACCGCATGCCACTGCAATGAAAGAATAGGTGCACTTGTTAAAAGGTGGTAAAAGGTAGTTTGGAAAGTACGAGATAACATCGTGAAATAACTATAAATTGCTCATGCTATATACTTTCTTGTGATGCATGATTTGTGTATCTTTAAAACTTTATGTCATGAAAAGAAACCTGGTTGCATTACTTTCTGAACGCCACTCATATTTACATTACAAATACAGTTGGCTTCACAAAAATTTAAATATTTGATATAGCCAAACCAGCCAACTTCTTAAAACTGAATGATTGCTTTATTTATTTACATTACAAATACAATTAGTTTCAAATAACCCAGTCAACCTAGCCTCTCCATGCTGACCAACCCATACATATTAAAGAAACCCTTAAATAAAGTTATTCCATGTTTTAGAGTAACTTTGATCACACATTAAAAACCAGTACAAAAATATAGCCAACATTTGGGGTAATTTTGATTAGTTTTTTTTTTTTTTTTTTTAGTAATGTAAGATTTCAAAAAATAACTTGTAGTTTGCTGAGAGGATAGGTAACTTTTTGTTTTTTGAAAAGGTCAAGGGGTCATAGAAAACTTGGTCTTTTTCCAACTGTGCTTTTTTAACTATAAGTCAAATAGTACTACCATTAACCCAACAGATCAAAGTTTCTGTTTTAAAGTAATTTTAAAAATGTGGCCAGATTTTGTAACTTTATTTATATTATTAGCATCATAACTTATTTCAAAAGAAATTAATTGTAGAAAACCTTTTTATGCATCTGTTGCTTGAATGAATGTTTTGTTTATAAGTCAATGTTGATACCATGGTTTGTAAGTGAGACAGACTTGTTAAGTTTAATATTAACCATTGTGGCACGAATTTATTCTTACAATAAGTCAGTATAAGAGTTGGGAAATTTTATTGGCAATTGTTGCTTTTGCAAATGGCTTTGAAGTTTGGTGAAGCTTGAGAGCCAAGTTTTTGCAAGAATTGACCAAATTTCTTCGTTTTTTTGCTTTTATTTATAAGACTCTTTTAGAATCAACAGCTTCTAAAAACTTCACTCTGGCAGCCAACTATTCTAGAGCAGACTTATACAAAAACAAAAACACAGTTTTACTTTAGCACTAGTATTTGATAACCTTGATTAACTAGTTTTCTAATATTCTCAACTTCGACTTAGTAAATTTTTGGGTCTTTTCAAGAAGTTGATATAAGCAATTTTTGTTCATGAAGCTAACCTGAATTCCCTGTGGTTACTATCAACTCTTAAGACTTTTTTTTTTATTTATTTTTGTTTCATCCTTGTGCTGAAAAAGGGATTCCTAGTTAATTTCAAAAAAATTGCTTACAGTGACTTTTCAAAGACCCGAAAATTGCTGGGTCTTTTCACGAAGTCATGGTAATTGATTTTTATTTGTGAAACTAACCTGGATCCCCTGCATTTACTATCACTTCTTGAGAGATGCTTTTTCTCTTGGTTTCTTTTTTATTCCATCTAGGTGCTGAAAGGAGCATTCCAGGTTAGTTTTACTGAAAAAAATCATTTATGATGACTTCTGGTATAAGATCTTCTTTTATTGTCATTAAATTTCAATTTTTAATATTTCAGTCCATTAAATTAATGCTTTTCAACCAATAAGTCACAACAGTCTTTCAGATGATTAATTTATTACTCCCATGTTTAAACTTTTACTTTTAGCTATTCGGTCACCAATTAAAGTAACATTTTTTTTATTTTAAAAAATGTGTTCAGATTGCCATTTTTTGCAACATACCTGTTGCACAGCATTAATGCAAGACTCTTACTAGAAGTTACTTAAAACTTCTCAACTTTTTTATGTTATGGCAGCGTGGTCAAGTGGTTAAAGCACTGGACTGATGATCAACATGATCTCAGCTCAAAACCCACTTGCGCCATTCTGTTGTGTCCTTGGGGAAGACACTTTACAGCACTTTTCCCTGCTTGGTAGTCTTGACAAGCAGTTTTAAATTACAGTCATATCTCTACTAAATTACTAGCGGACAACAATATCTTGGCATCTCCGGAAGCAGGTTGGGGTAATTGCTTACCCTATGTATAGCACCTCCATCGCTTTCCTGCGAGTCAGGAGGATAAATATAGAGATAAAATAATAATAAAATAATAAAAATAATGTTATAGCTTTGTTTATTACAAATTAATTTTATTTCAAAATAATCCCTATAATGCATTAACTGATTATGGAGAAACTGCAGTGTATTTAATGCATTTTTTTGTTATTTTTAATTAAGTTGCAGAAATAAAAGCAAAAACATTTTTGTTTAATACAGATTAAATTAACTTTAAAATTTAACTAAAAACTATTTAATAGCATTTATTAGCTAAATTGGTTTAGAGCTTGTTTTCAAGAAGCATGCATGGAATGGAGTATTCTTTGTTACTTTAATCAATTTTTTGCTTCATTTAATGTTTAAGCATAGAAAGGAGTAAAAAATGAATAAAACATATTAAGAATGCTTTATTTTCTGCTTATGATAGATATGAGCACTTTTGGGGTCTCTTTAAGAATGGACAATAACTACTTTATATTGGCAAAATTAACCCAGATCTCCCTGCGGTTACTATTGCTTTAAGAGTAATCCTTCTTGTACTGGCTTATTCTTCTTTAATCTATTCCTTGTACCAAAAAGGGGAGTCTGGATTTGTTTCACCAAAAACTGTTTAAAGTGACATCTTGAAAATGCAATTTTAGAATGATATAATTATAACTTTATGGTATGCAGATATAATATTATTTTAAAAAAATGAGGTCTCTTTAAGAAGTCACCATGAGCAATTTTTGATGGTGAAATTAACTGGAAGTTCGCCCTACAGGACCAGGAAGATAAAATATGAGAAAAATAATCTATTCAAGAATTGATAATAACAACAGGATTTCTGCTTTATTTTGCAAACAAAAATTGCTTATTACTTTCTGAAATGACCCGAGCAAACTCGATCCCCAACACAGAACAATTTACGTTAAATGGCGATGAAGCAACACAAATCAATAAAAATCAATCCATAAGATGAAGCAGCACAAATCAATAAAAACCTTATACAAATTAAACTTACCAATGTATTCGGATTTCTGTTGACAAACAACTTCTATTTTCCACATTAATAACTCGTAATAGACTGCAACCACATTCAACTTCAAAGTTGAGAAGAGAAAACCCGCATGTTTTTTTTCCGAAATTTCACACGTGTTTGACACAAACAGGCGGTATTTTCTTTTTTATAGAAGGTTTAGGGATCATGTCTACATTTTTTTTGACGCTGCTATATGCATCAATTAATATGATCAGGGGCTGTGTTCACAGCGCCCTACACCCTAAACGGTTGGGGCACAACTTCATAAAAAGACCAACTTTGTAAAAAGACCCCTGAAAATAATTATGTTTTGCAGGTTTTGCAATATAACAATTATAATGTTTATGTGATTAAGTCGCAAAACTGACCTTGTCCTCGCTTTAACTCCTCCAAATGCGCTTCACGACCAGCAATAAGCTTTATGGGTTTTATTTTTTATCAATCAAAGCGATTAAGCAATAAATAAAATATTAATCAGAAAGCGGTTTTCTACAAAACAATTGCTTTCTACATTAACCCATTTTAGCTTAGCGGTACATATATGTCACAGTAACAGCATGATACAATATTGCATCATAAATTTCTCTAAAGTGAAAAAAGCCTAAACAAGGACATTGGGAACGCTCATCATACGTGTTGTAGCACGTCTGATAAGCGTTGTCAATGTAACACGATGTAACACGTCTAATGAGCGTTCCCAATGTCCTTGTTTAGGCTTTTTTCACTCTAGAGAAATTTATGATGCAATTCAATTTTATTTGCAATCAAGGTATGACATTTTAAAGTTTTATTGAAAAAGTGATTGCGAAATAGGAAACAGCGGCTAAACGATATACGTTGTTACACGCACAACGTCAATTGTGCGTGTAACAACGTCAATTGCCGTACCTTTAAAACAAAGTAGCTACTGTACGTTAAAAAAAAGAAAGCAATTAACCTAAATTTGTTTTTTAAAAAAATAATAAAAAATAAAAGTGATGTATGATGCAATATTGTATCATGCTGTTACTGTGACATATATGTACCGCTAAGCTGAAATGGGTTCATGAAGAAAGTAATTGTTTTGTAGAAAACCGCTTTCTGATTAATATTTTATTTATTGCTTAATCGCTTTGATTGATAGAAAATAAAATTGTTGGCTGGGTGTTACCGGACAAGAATTGTTGGCTGGGTGTTATCGGACAAAATTATTTTTATTTTATTTTTTTTTATTTTAATCTCTATATTTATCCTCCTGACTCGCAGGAAAGCGACGGAGGCGCTATACATAGGGTAAGCAATTACCCCGACCTGCTTCCGGAGATGCCAAGATATTGCTGTCCGCTAGTAAGTTAGAAGAGATATTACTGCAATTTAGTACTGCTTGTCAAGACCACCAAGCAGGGGAAAGTGCCGTAAAGTGTCTTTCCCAAGGACACAACAGAATGGCGCAAGTGGGTTTTGAACCTAGACCATGCTGATCATCAGTCCGGTGCTTTAAGCACTCGACCACGCTGCCGACTAAACAATGGCTTCCAATAAAAAGTAAGTATATTTTGTAAATTTCTCTCATAAAAATGTTCCTTTGGCAACTGCATATGTTGAGCAATGAATGAACTGACTTTTTTAGTCAGCTTTCATAATTGTTTAATCCACATATTTTTCTGCATATTATTCTATATTTGCTGTACCAGATATGGCACGCTAAGCTGATATGAGTATTTTTTTCTCTGCGCAAATTTTTTATACATATCGAGTTCCTAGAATGTTCTAAGTCTTTTTATATTGTTTCTTTCGCAGATCTCTCAGTGTGTATGAAGTATTAGCTCTGTTAGAAGAAGAAGAAGAGGATGGAGATGTAGAAGTTTACATTGAGCCTAATGACCCGGGTTTGTTGACTGATGAAGACTCTGCCAATGAAGATGATAGTGGATTGGTAGATAATTTGTCTGGCAGACAGCTGGCTGCTAATGCTGAAGCGGTTTTCAACGACGGACATCGTACAACTGAAAATGACGGTGACGTTCAAGTGATTGGTGATGACAAAGCTACTTTCCTTGGCGAATATCATGCTACTGAAAATGATAATGAGACTCGCAATGCTTTACCTACCATGAGCTATAAGACTGCCAAATGTAGTTTCGGCACTTCTCTCACACCTGGTGACTCTATATTTCCCAAAGCAAATTATATGAAATATAGAGACTTTTCTCCAGTTCAGCTTTTCGAACTATTTTTTGATGAGGACTTGTGGAATTTGTTGGTGAATCAGACAATGATATACGCTACTTTTAGAGGTGAAACAGATTTTTTAGTAACAAAAGAAGAAATGAAAGTGTTCATCGGAATTTTGATAGTATCTGGCATCGTTCCTGTGTCTTCTCGGAGGATGTTTTAGAGAAATTCAACTGTGACAAGAAATGAAGCTGTCTATGAAGCGATGAGAAGAAGTAGATTTGAGAAAAATATGCAATAGCCTACATTTATTTTTCCGATAATTCTTCATTGGATACAACTGACAAATATGCCAAAGTTTGTCCACTCGTTAGACATCTAACAAACAAATTCATAGAACATTTTTAACCAATGAAGTCACTTTCTCACAATAAGGCAATGATTGAGTATTATAGTAAGCATAAGTGTAAACAGTGCATCAGAATAAAACCAATTAGATTTTGGTATAAAGCTTGGTGTCTAAATACAGACGATGGTTCTCTAGTGACCTTTGATCTTTATCAAGGACGGACCTATGATGGTAATGAACTGAACGAAAAAGTATTATTAGAAAGTGTGCTGCAACAGTCTTGAAAAACATTGATTTATTGTCTGAAGATAAAAGCTCACTTCCATATAATATATATTTTTATAATCTTTTCACTTCGTACAACTCAAAGAATTGAAAGAGAGAAATTACGATGCTACAGGGACAATAAGAGCAAACAGGTGTAAAAATTGTCCCCTAAAATCAGTTGACGTTATGAAGAAACGAAAGAGAGGAACGCTGAGTTTGCTACAGACTAGGTAAATAAAATCGTTGTATGTAGATGGATGGATAATTCAGTCGTATCAGTTGCATCAACGATCCATAGAAACGATGCTTCATGCAAAAAAAAGACGGTAGTCACAGAGTGAGAAAAAGAATGTAGAAGTTGACTGCCCGAAGATGATTCAAGAATATATTAAACATATGGGAGGAACTGATCGGCAGGACCAAAATATAAACAAGTACCGTATTGCATTTCGAGGAAAAAAGTGGTATCGGTGTATATTTACTTGGTTGATTGACGTCACAGAGTAAAATGCTTGGTTGTTGCACAAGAAGTGTGGTTGGGAATCGACACAGTTTGAATTCAAGGAACGAATTGCTCAGACATATCTAACTAGGTTTGGTACAGCACCTAAGGGAGCTGGGAGAACACCATCACACCCAACAAAAGGTAAAAAACAAGTGTTAGATGATATTTGTTTTGATGGAATACAACATTACCTTGTTGAATCTCCAGAAAACAAAAGAAAAAGATGTGCCGGGGAAGGATGTCAGAAGAGACCTTTCAGTCAGTGCAGCAAATGTGATGTGGGTCTCTGCTTGGCATGGAATCTCTCATTTTATACTAAATGAGGATGCTTTCTGAGTCTCTACATTCCGATCCATATTGCTTTTTCTTATATTATAAATATTAATCAAAGTTGAGGTAATATGCGTTTGAATATAATGAGATTAATCAAATTTTTTGTAACTCACGTTGTCTTAAATCTTTGTTTTAGTTTTGTCATTTTAAAGCATTAGTATAAATTTTGTTTAAAACATCAAAAAAGATATGTATTTGTGTTAATTTTTGATTTACACTAACCTAAAAGTGGAAAGGAAATTGTGTATTCATAAATATATAAGTGTACTTCACATAAAGTTGTTTTTCTTCCAACATAAAAATTTTGTACTTGGATGTGCTTAGTGATAGATATATGGCACATTGTGTTGTAGCAATATTATTTCAGGTGCATGTAAACTAATGCATTTTTCTAATCAATTATGTTGAGCCAACATCAGAAAATTTATAATTGAAATTATTTTACAAAAAATTAATTTGGGCAGAAATGGGTTAATCTTGTCGCATAAGTACTAATTAGCCTACACACTTACCGACCATGTTGGGCGGTCAAGCAAGGTTAAATTCAATCACCAACAAGGCTATTAAATTATCTACCAGAAGTAAACAATGTAAAATGGGACGATAAAATGGATAGCAGCCAAAATCAATTCTGAAGTTCAGCTATTAAAAATTCGATGTCTCTCTTCGATCACTTAGTCGAATAATGTCAGCAGTTTCACAAAACTATTGCCCCAATACAATGTGGCATTACTAGATGCAAAACAACCACGCGAGAAAGCACTAAAAGACAGCGCTGATTATACATTCAGTGCGAAAATCAAAAAAGCGTTTTGGTTCGAAACCCGTTTGCCATTTCTAACGTGGCAAACCTTACGGGTACCACTTGACAGTCTAGATGTTTGGTCCGATTGATGTTTTAACTATTTTGTTCTATATTTTAACAAGCAAAACAATTTAACAAGGCCCAGATGGCAGCTGCTTTCTCGCAGTCTGAATCGCGAGTCTGTTATTGCTATTAAACATGACAGATCAAAACCAAACATACCAAAACGGAAAAGTATCTCCCATCCAAACATTCAGCGAGAGTCTACTAATATGCAGACGTGCTTTTCAGGACGGGGCAATGTCTGTAAAAATGTCTTTTTCCAGGAACATTGCCAAAAAATTCCAAAAACTCACTATTCTCCAACTGAACGTCAAAAGACTCAAGCAAGCAACGACCTACCTTTGCACGATTTCCAGAAAGTTTGCTTATGCAGACGATTTAGCATTGTTGCACTCTTCTGGAAATTGGAAGGACTTGGAGAGGATTTTAAGTCAAGACATGTGTCTCCAGACTTGGAGGTTGAAACTCAGTTACAATAAGACAGTGATAGCAGCTTTTTATTTAAATAATTGAGAGGATAAACGTTAGCTAAAAGTCTGCAATAATAATAGACTTTTACCGTTCTGTTCCATTCTTTCTTATCTTGGTGTAAAATTGGATTGATCGCTTACGTTTTGTCACCATCTAGTGGCATTGCACAAAAAACTATCTTTGCGCATCACACTGCTGGGGCGAGTTTATAGGCTCAGGATGGGGTGCTGGTGCCAAAAGCTGCCCTATCTCTGGTCCATTCAACATCTGAGTGCTGCGCACCAGTCTGGTGTCGTTGACCATTTACCCATACTCTCAGGCATCCAACTAGTTAAACTTTGCCGACGAGGAGCAACAATCTCCTTGGTTTACAGTGGATTTCTGGACCCTGATCTCCGCCAGCATTTGATCCAGGCAGTACAACAGCATGGGGTAGTAAAAGGATAAATCTTTGGCCCAAGTCCTATTTGTGTCTGCCGCGACAAGCAAAAATCTTATCTAACATGACATCTTGGATGCTCTTTCCAACGACGCGACAAGCAAAACCTTATCTAACATGACGTCTTGGAGTTTGGTTTTCTCCTGGTGACTGTAAGTAATTAAAATGCTAAATACATTTTTATTAAGTTTTGAGATATTAATTTTCACAGAGAAATAGAGCAAACGTTCCGGTGGTGCACAACTTACATAGCCTAATTCACATTAAAATATCTAGTCTAGAACTGCTATCAACCAAAAGTTGGCAAATAAGATAAGAGCCGACCAGAGAGTTTTTTTTAAAGGGGGGCCAAAATTAAACTCACACGCGACTCAATATGGTATTACCGTATCAGTGTTAAATCATAGATTTTATGCATAATAAATTTATTAAAGCAACATGCCACACCGATTCTGTTTTTTGCCGGCTAACAATTGAGCAAATGTGTGTCAATTCTAGCCAAGTGGGTAGGAGCGCCGTTGATAATGAAACTGATTGGTATGGTCGCGGTTCAAAACCTATCACACCATTTTGATGTGTCCATGGGAAGAAAAATTTACTGCACTATTTTAGTCTTGGCAATTTAAGTGAACAATGAATGAATATTTTTTATTTGCATCATATCTACACAAACAATCAAACAAGCACGATGCATTTAAAAACGATCACCTATGAAAGCTAACGGAATAAATAAAATACAGCAAAAATTTTATACAAAATGTGCTAACAAAAGCCAGAAAAGTAATAGTATAAGATGTGTGATGCAGAGGAAGGAAGGGACGAAAAAGTCATTTAATCACTACCCCCAGGTTATTTAAAAATTCTGAAGCATCAAAATGTATATATAAAACTAATTATTAATTATTATATGGATATATAAATATATAGCATGCAAAGAAACATAAAAAAAAAAACAATAATAATAATAAGAATAATCAATTAACGAAAAAAAAACATAACATATAAAAGATGAAAGGATACTAAAAAATACGGCACATGAAGCAAAGCATTGTAAAGTAGGGGAGAGTGGGGTACAGTGAATCACCCAATCTAAATTGAAAAATATTTCTTATATTTTTACAATAATCACAGTTGCGTGACGATAGTAAAGCTTTCTTTTTACAAACAAACTTTCAGGTATACAGAGTTAAAACTACTTTTCAGGAAAGAAATAACTAATATTGGTAATAAAAAGTAAAAAAATGTTAGTTATCACTTTTGATTATATCTTAGCGCAAGGTTAAACTTAGGCAAAGCTGTTTTTATGAAAAATAAGAGCTTTATAACGGATAAATATTAATAAAACGTGAAGCAAAGTTTTCTGTAAAACGGCATATTTTTATTACTTTTGCTTATACACTGGCCATAGTACACAGTGGATCATGCCTCAGTGAATCAGTGACGCAAGTGATTCATTATGTAGGCTACCGGATTTTATGATTAAATAAATTGGGTGTCATAAAGTAAACCGTAAACTAGGCTTTTATTCACAAAATTATGACTAAAATCTGAAAAGAAAGCAATAATAATAATTGAAATAGAATTAAGCGTTTGAAATTAAATTAGCTAAAATCCATTAAACAAAACCAGAGTGCTATTTAAAGTTTAAAAAGTTCGCGCTAGGCAGCAAGTTACACAGAAAGATGACAATGAGAGAAACAAATAAACTTATGAATAAGGCAAGTGTTACGGTGGTTCGAGTCCAGGTTAAATCATGATAATCTTCCTACGATCGAAAAATAAAACGCAAATTAAAGCAAACAAAATTAGTGAGTTATGTATACGCCAAATCTGTCCGGTGGTTTACGCGTTCGAGTCGAGCGTCTCAAGTCTGAACGATTTTCATCTCGGGAATTGGAAGGCAGTGCTTGTTGAGATCTCTCTTCACGCAGTTCACTGCTTTGAGATTCATTCAAAGGAGCGTTGGGCGTTGATTGTGGTCGACCTACGGCATAAGGATTGATTTCATTTGCTTCGGTTTCGTGAGTTGGAGAAGAGACAGAAGGATTGACTTCACTTGTTTCGGCTTCGCTGGTAGGATAAGGGACATAAGGATTGATTTCAATATCGCTTTAAACAAAGTCGATTTTTTCGGAGCCATAAGCTTTTCGTGACGCTCTCATCAGTGGCAATCGCGTCAAAATGGGACGAACCAGAGAAAATCAAAGTATTTATAGTCTCAACAGTTGGGAGAAAGGTGCTGCAGTCTCGGAAAGGAGAAAGGCACAATTGCACAGTGTGGTGCAATACAGGATGTTCTCGGAAAGGAGAAACGCACTATGTGCAATTACCCAGGAGAAACACTGTTACTCGCAACTTAGGTTATTTGAAAAGTTTCAATGTGTAAACAAATTCCTTTTGCTTACATAAAACCGGATGTTTGGTTTTGATAAAAGTTGCCTCGAGTAGACACAGATGGAACGAGTTGCGTGCCACAGCAAGAATTTTAAAACGTTTGTCGTTATAGTTTGCAGCACATTGCTCGTTGTCAAGCAAATGTTGTCCTATGGCAGAGTCACAATCTGGATTGTTACGTTTTAGCTTACAGGATCTGCCAGGTTGAGATCGTGTAGGGCGCTTCGCTTGCTGTTGTAGCCATTTAGGAACATGCTGCTTGATTCTATCTTGTAGTCGCTGTGATGTTCGTCCTACGTACCTACTGTCACAGTGGCACGAATATTCATACCTACTGTCACAGTGGCACGAATATTCATGTTTATAAATATTCGTGCCACTGTGACAGTAGGTACGTAGGACGAACATCACAGCGACTACAAGATAGAATCAAGCAGCATGTTCCTAAATGGCTACAACAGCAAGCGAAGCGCCCTACACGATCTCAACCTGGCAGATCCTGTAAGCTAAAACGTAACAATCCATATTGTGACTCTGCCATAGGACAACATTTGCTTGACAACGAGCAATGTGCTGCAAACTATAACGACAAACGTTTTAGAATTCTTGCTGTGGCACGCAACTCGTTCCATCTGTGTCTACTCGAGGCAACTTTTATCAAAACCAAACATCCGGTTTTATGTAAGCAAAAGGAATTTGTTTACACATTGAAACTTTTCAAATAACCTAAGTTGCGAGTAACAGTGTTTCTCCTGGGTAATTGCACATAGTGCGTTTCTCCTTTCCGAGAACATCCTGTATTGCACCACACTGTGCAATTGTGCCTTTCTCCTTTCCGAGACTGCAGCACCTTTCTCCCAACTGTTGAGACTATAAATACTTTGATTTTCTCTGGTTCGTCCCATTTTGACGCGATTGCCACTGATGAGAGCGTCACGAAAAGCTTATGGCTCCGAAAAAATCGACTTTGTTTAAAGCGATATTAAAATTCTGTACCACAAAGAAGCTCTTTACGGATTGATTTCATTTGCTTCCACTTCGCGGGTTGGGGAAGGAGCCAAGTCTGTAACAGAAACTGTTGACTCTCTACCGTCTGAAAATTTTACGATAGCGAAGTTGGGATTTGCTTCAACTAGTTCCACTACGTCAACAAGGGGTTGATTCTTTGTTCGCACGAAACGCCGCAACAGTACCGGCCCAGGTTGCAACAACCAGTTAGGAAGAGAGCGCCCCAGCATGCTTCTGCGGTGAAAGTTTAAGAAGCGTTCGTGGGGCGTTGCATTAGTTGTCGTGCATAGTAAGGATCTAACAGAATGTAATGATTGAGGGAGCACAGTTTCCCATGAAAGTTCTGGTAAATTCAGGTTACGTAGCGTTAACTTTACCGTTCTCCAAACAGTTTGGTTCACTCGCTCACATTGTGCGTTACCAGTAGGGTGATATGGCGTTGATCTACTGGTAGCCACTCCTCGATCGTTCAAGTATTGTTTTAGTTCCCTGGAAATAAAACTTGAACCACGATCACTATGAACATAAAGTGGTAATCCGAAGATGTTGAACAAAGTTGACAAACATGATATTACCGTAGCTGAGCTCATGTCTTTGCATGGAAAGGCAAAAGGAAAGCCACTAAACTCATCGACAACAAACAGAACATACTTATTTTTACCTGGCAACGGACCTTTGAAGTCGACACTCAATCTTTCCCATGGGTGCATAGCTTTAACAAGAGTTTCTACAGGTTTTCGAAAGAAGCGCGGTTTTATCTCAGCACAAATTTGACAGTTTGAGCATACCTTTTCGACGTCTTCGACAGAAAATGGTAAGTTCTTGGTTTTTACGAAATGTGACAATCGAGTAACTCCTGGATGGCCAAGTACTTTGTGTATTTCCACTAGATTAAGCCCGTTGTACATCACACTACACACTCTTGATAAAGTATCTGGAACAATATTTTGCTTGCCCGGCCTATGAACAATATTGTAGTCAAAATTGCCCAGCTCTGTTCTCCAAAGTTGAATTTTCGTATTCTTAATTTTTCCTAAACGTTGGGGGTTAAACAGAAAAGATACAGCTCGTTGATCAGTGATTAGTTGAAAGCGTTTAGAAAATAAAAAAATGACTCCATTTTCGTACGGCGTCGATGATTGCCGCCGCTTCTTTTTCGACAGCCGAATATCGACGTTCGCTGGGAGAAAGGGTCCGGGAATGAAAAACAATAGGGCGACCACCTTGATTTAGACTAGCTGCTAAAGTATGGTTAGAAGCATCACATTCTACTGTAAAAGGCAATCCTTCATTCACACAAGTTAAACAAGCAGAAGTTAATTCAGATTTAAGCATTTCAAACGCTCCTGCCGATTCATTAGATAGAGGAAAAACATTGTTTTTGTTTGATTCAATAAGGGGTTTAATTTTTAAAGAAAAATCAGAAAGCCACTTTGCATAGTATGAAAACATACCGATCGCTCTTTGAAGTTCTGTTTTACTTTTAGGCAGGGGTAGTTCACGCAGAGGGCGCAATCGTTCGGGATCAGGCCGTATCTTTAGATGAGACACACGATATCCTAACAAGTCTATTTGGTTTTTCTCAAACACACATTTATCAGTGTTAAAGGTTAAGTTTTCAGCTTCGGAAGCTGCTAGTAACGCCTTTAGTTTTAAATCATGGTCAGCCTTGTCATAACCAGAAACAGTGATGTTATCAACATAAGCATAAACTCCCTTTAAACGATATTTGTCAATCAACTGGTCAATTACACGTTGGAAGTAGGAAACACCGTTTGTGACTCCAAACGGTAAACGGGTGTACTGGTATAGCTTGCCGCAGGCTTCAAAAGCCGTATATGGTCGGTCTTCAGGACATATGGAAGTTGGTAATAAGCAGACTTTAAATCTAAGGTGCTAAAAACTGTACCTTTTGCAATTTCACTTACTTGCTCATCTACGTATGTTAGGTAGAGGGTAAGCGTCTAGTAGCGTAAATTTGTTAATAGTTTGGGAGTAATCAACAACCATTCGGCGTTTATGGCGTTCATCTTTCGTTACCAGTACTTGAGCACGCCATGGAGAATAAGACGGCTCTATAATGTTGTCATTAAGAAGTTTACTAACCTCGTTATAGATAAACTGTCGATCATCGTTGTTAAATTTGCGTGATTTCGTAACTATCGGTTGACATTCGGGGATAAGATTGCGAAAAAGTCTCTGGGTATGGACTCGAGATGCAGCTACTCCACAATGTGCTACTACCAAACCTTTTTTTGATCCTCCCAGTTTAAAAACTACTTCCTCGTGCTGTCTCATAAAAGCTTGTCCCAAGACAATGTCAGCGCATAGTTTAGGGACTACGCCTAACGTAAGGTTGTCATAGGTTCGTCCTTTCAACTTTAAAGTTTCTTTTACTTTACCAAGCACTTTGACTGAGAATGCTTGAGAGGCCATAGCGACATTCGTTTTTGCACCAATGAGTCTTAATTCATCGACAACCTTTTTATTTATGAAGTTTTCAGAGGCACCAGAGTCTAACAAGCAATCGAGCTTCACATCCTTCAAGAAACCGGTCACTACGGTTGGCTTCAAACAGCACGGTGCGCTGGCGAGAACGGCTAAAGAGTTTTTACAGTCGTCATTTACAGTTCCAACAGCTGAAATAGTTCTCTTGTTTTTATTTTGGCATACCTTTTGGTAGTGTCCCAGTTTTCCACATCCGTAACACTCTCTGTTCTTAGCTGGGCAGTTAGACCTTCCTCCAGCGTGCAGAGCTCCACCACAAAAAAAACAATTTTTCTTTGAACATTTGAAATGTGAAGTTGTAGCAGTTAAAGAGACATTTTCTTCGCTGTTAGAGACCTTGTCGTTGGGAACAAAAGTAGTTGCTAGACGGTCAGTTGAATCTCTGTTTCGATCAATTGAATCACTGTTTAGTTTATCTAGGGATTTAGCGTAAAGTTCAGTTTGTTGCTTAGCCACTTCCAATAGGAAGAAGCATGCTTGGCCATCTAGGAGTTACCCGTTACTTTTTTTATAGCGGTGTCCAAATCTAAGGTTTCTTCCTCTAAAAGCCTCCTTCTGGTTGTATCAGATCGAAGGCCGTTGATGAAAGCGTCCCTAGTCATATCATTTTTGTACTTTTCTGCTGATACTGCTTGAAAGGAACATTCTTTTGCAAGACCACGGAGAGCATGAACATACTGAGAAATACTTTCATTCTGTGCTTGCAGTCTTTTCATTAAGACGTGGCGGGCGAAAGTAACATTCTTTTTCTTTTGGTATGACGAACGAAGTAATTGTACGGCTTCTTCGTATTCTGTAGCTTCACTTATGTAAGCGTATGTTTGAGGTGACAAGTAATTAGTCAGCAGGGCAAGTCGATTCACAGCTCCTTCGTTATCCGTAACATTTGTAACAGCAGATAGAAAACTTTCAAACGTTTTGAACCAGTATTCAAATACTTTAGCTGCATCAGGATCTTCTGGCAGCGTTTCAAGTTTCTCAGGTCTTAACAAGCGATCCATAATAGTTTAATATTTTGTGAATAAAATTGTCATAAAGTAAACCGTAAACTAGGCTTTTATTCACAAAATTATGACTAAAATCTGAAAAGAAAGCAATAATAATAATTGAAATAGAATTAAGCGTTTGAAATTAAATTAGCTAAAATCCATTAAACAAAACCAGAGTGCTATTTAAAGTTTAAAAAGTTCGCGCTAGGCAGCAAGTTACACAAAAAGATGACAATGAGAGAAACAAATAAACTTATGAATAAGGCAAGTGTTACGGTGGTTCGAGTCCAGGTTAAATCATGATATTGGGTTTTAGTAGTTTATCTTTTTAGATACTGTACGTTTATAAACAAATATTAAAAATGCCTAGAGCTAAAAATAAGTCAAGAAAAATTGGTGCTATTCCTTCGGGATTGATAAAATAAGCTGTAGAACAAATTATTAAAAATAAAGCATCAATCCGCAATGTATCTGAGGAATATGCCATATCATTTACAACATTGTGGCGCTATGTATACAAGTATAAATCTTTCGAGCATTCTACCGATGTTGTTTTTTGAATCAAGACACAATTGTCGGAAAGTATTTTCGGATGCTGAAGAGACTATGTTAAAAGGACTACTTTATAAAAGCATCAAAAATTCATTACGGTTTGTCTGCAAAATCTGCTCGGGAATTAGCATATCAATTTGCGATAAAAGTAAATAAATCCATCCGATCCAATTGGGAAAATAGCAAATCTGCAGGGAAAGATTGGCTTTTTGATTTTTTGAAGAGATTTTCTGAATTTTCTTTACGGAAGCCAGAGGCAACCAGTCTCGCAAGGGCAACTTTGTTTAACAAGACTAACGTGTCCTCTTTTTTTGACAAATTAGAGGAGTGTCTGAAAAGGGTTCCCTACAATCCGTCAGACATATATAATGCTGATGAAACTGGCTGTACAACTGTACAGTCGGTACGAAATGCCAAAATAATTGCTTGTCGTAATGGAAAGCAAGTTGGAAAGCTGACAAACAGGGGCTTTGGTTACCGTATTGCATGCAGTTAATGCAGCTGGTAATTATGTTCCACCAATGCTTGTCTTTCCCCGAGTAAAATTTAGAGATCGCATAATAAAGGGTGCTCCTCCAGATTTGATTGGTGTAGCAAATCTGTCTGGATGGATGTCTGCTGCATACTTTACAGAATTTATGAAGCATTTTATTAAACACACAAAAGGCTCAAAAGATTGCCCAGTCATACTAATATTGGATAACCATGATAGCCATATCAGCATAGAAACAATAGATCTTTCCAAAGAGAATGGTGTTACTCTTCTTACGCTTCCACCACATTGTAGCCACCAGCTTCAACCCCTTGATCGATCGGTATATGGTCTTTTCAAAACGTTTTATAATCAAGCTGCAAATGCTTTTATGGTTAGTCACCCTGGTAAGATTATTACCATTTATGCTGTGGCAGAGCTAGTTGGCAAAGCAGACAAGCAAGCATTAACACCCAGGAATATTAGATCAGGATTTGCTGCCAGTGGCATATGGCCGTTTAATAGAGATGTATTTGGAGAAGATGAATTTTTGTTCTCATATGTCTCGGACAGACCCCACTGCAGCACCATTGATTGCGATACAACCACTGAGACAGAAGACGTATTAATCCGTTCATCTGCTTCGTCTACCAGCATCGGAATCGAAAATGCATCCGAGTTTTTGTCGATATCTGCTGCTACTATTACTTTGGAGACTGTCTCACCACTACCTCAGTACACACAACAAAGGAAGAAATCCTCCTGTGCAAGAAAAAGAAGAAAAACTCAAATTTTAACCGACACACCACTAAAAGAAGCTATTGTGGTAGAAAAAATGCTTACAGAAAAAAAAAGGAAAAGGAAATTGAATCTAAAAAGTGCAAAGAAAAAGATCATTTAATGTTCACGAAGCAGCAGTGAGGACGACTCTGATGTTGCAATATGCTTTGATGAATCGGATATAAGTTTTTCTGAGGATTTCGATGCCAATGATTATAATACAAAGGAGTTGCAAACTGGCGATTTTGTGCTATGCAAATTTTCTACGGAAAAAGGGCGAATCGCAATGTATGTTGGTATAATTACTAGCGTTGACGTGGAATACGAAGTACAATTTCTACGAAAATCGTATTGGGGTGGCTTTACGTTTCCTAATGTGACAGATATATGTGATGTAGCAAAAAGCGATGTGGTTCTTAAACTGCCAACTCCACATACTTCTGAAGGAGCTTCAAGGGCAGGGAGACAACTATCATTTTCAGTAGACTTAACTGCATGTAAAAAATTCTTGTTTTAAGCAAATGTCTCATCGCATGTTTCAAGTTAAACAATTTTTTCTTCATGTAAATAAATTTCATTAATTTCGTTTCTATTTTCTAAAGTTTTTTGATGCGATTCGTGCAGGCTTTGTGCATTAATTCATTGGTATTTAGCCATTTTTTTAGTAGCCTATTTTATTTAACACCTGAATGATTAGGCTTTAAAGTTAATCTTCACAGCTGAATTAATAACTCTTGTTTGTAAAATAAAAGCTAAGTCTTACTTTAGAAAAAAGTAATTATGTTAATAGGCCCATTGTAGTCTTGATTCATTGTGTACTTGTACTATATTCACTGTATACCGGTACCTGCACACAATGAATCAATTTTCTGCTCACCTTCAATATAAAATAACTCAATGATCAAAAAGGCCAAAAGCTTTTTATTAGTATGAAATGTAGCTTAGACCAGTTGTATTTGAATCACCAAAGTTTGTTGTTTCTATGTTACCCCATATTTGAATAAATACAAAAATTAATTTTTGTGATTCACTGTACCCCACTCTCTCCTATATCATAATATTTTAAACAATTTAGCATAATGCAAACAAAGCATTAAATTATAGTGTATCTTAAATTTCATAAGCATTACAGGTAATCATATAAAAGTCTATTAAATGATTTAAGTCTTTTTTCAGATCTTATGTTATTAAATAATTCATTCCATATTTTTATACTGGTTACAGTAAGGCCATTTGATAATTTACATCCCAAAAAATTTCAAATATAAATGTTCAAGTTTTTCGATTTTTGTTTATTATGTGAATGAATTTCATTCATTAGTGTTATGCTGCTTGCTATGTCATTGTTGTTGAATAATTCAAACATATGTTTTATACTTGTTAATTTCAAAAGTTTAATGTAGACCGCACAGCGAATCCCTCTCTTCTTAGCTTCAATTTCTTCAACTATTTTTATTTTTTTTATTTTTATCTCTATATTTATCCTCCAGATATATCTCTTTAGTATCTCTTTAGATTATCTCTTTAGTATCTCTCTTTAGATTTAGATATCTCTTTAGATGCGGCATGTATTCAATTATGTGGAGAGTTTCCTACTTTATTTGAATCTACATTGGGTTGTCTAAAAGATTTTTCACTGGACATACGGTTTAAACCTGAAGCTAAACCTATTTTCAAGAAGCCAAGGCCTGTTCCGTTCTCAATCCTACAAGATTTAAACGAAGCATACGAAGCAGGAATTAAGAGAGGTGTATGGGAGCTTACAGATTTTAACTCGTACGGCACCCCCGTGGTTCCTATTCGAAAGTCTCCTTTGCCAGGTCAAGCAAAAGCAAGCATCCGAGTTTGTGGAGATTATTCGGTGACTGTAAACTCGCAACTGGAAGACCATCGTCAACCAATCCCTCTCCCAGAAGATCTAATGCGCAAGCTAGGACGTGGTTACTGCTTTAGTAAGATTGATCTAGCTAATGCATATAATCAAATCTGTCTTTCTCCTGACAGCCAGAAGAAGCTGGCTCTCAGCACTCACAAAGGAGTTTTACTTCAGAAAAGACTTCCTTTCGGAATTAAATCCGCACCAGGGTATTTCCAAGAAATCATGGAACAGTTAACGAAAAATTTGCGAGGAGTTGCCGTGTATTTCGATGATATTTTGGTAAGTGGTGACAACGCAAAAGATCATTTGATGAACCTGCGAGCTTTGTTCAAAAGGCTAGAAGAAAAAGGTCTTCGCTGCAACCGTGAGAAATGTGTTTTCGCCCAAGTATCAATTAATTACCTGGGTCACACTTTATCAAGTCGAGGAATTGCAAAAGGGTCCAAAGTTGATGCCATACTAGAAATGCCTACACCCAAGAACATTTCTACGTTAAAATCTTTTTTAGCATCTGTGCAGTTTTATTCTAAATTCTTACCTCCATATTTTTCGGAAATCACCGAGCCGTTGTACAAGCTTACACGCAAAGGACAACAGTGGAAGTGGGGTGAAGTAGAAGCGACATCTTTCAAAAAGATCAAACGGTTACTATGCACAGAGACTGTACTTGCGCACTATGACCCATCTCTTCCGTTGGGCTTATCTTGTGACGCCTCAGAATGCGGAATTGGAGCGGTACTATTTCATCGCTTTGCAGACGGAAGCGAGCGTCCGATTCTCAATATTTCTAAAGTCTTATCGGCGACACAAAGACGCTACAGCCAAATACAGAAAGAAGCACTATCCTTAGTGTACGCTTTGAAGAAATTTCATCAGTTTCTCTACGGTCGTAAGTTCATTGTGGTTACCGATCACAAACCTTTAGTGACCTTGTTTGCCCCTGATAAAGGTACTCCTGCAATGGCCGCGAATCGACTTGCACGATGGGCATTACTAGTCCATCAATATGACTACACGGTGGAATACCGTAGAAGCAAGGACCATGGCAATGCCGATGCTCTTAGTCGCTTGCCATTTTCAAATGACACAAGTTTTGATGGGGAGGAGATGGAAGATGATGTCGATAGCGTTTGTTTAGTTCGAACAATCAGTCGTCAAATCAATCCTGACAATCCATTGCTTGTGGTCAGAGAGACTGCCAAGGATCCAATTCTTGCCCAAGTAATGCGATTTGTGAAGGAGGGATGGCCGCATGCATTTTCGGAAGAGCTTAAAGACTTCAAAAAGTTGGAAAATTCGTTGTCAACAGAGAATGGTTGCGTTTTTTACGGCTTACGGGTAATAATTCCTTCAACCCTACGTAATCATATTCTTAAATTATTACACCTTGGACATCTCGGCATGCAACGGATGAAACAACTTGCCAGGTCAACTGTCTATTGGCCTAGAATTGACTTTGACATTGAGGATTTATGTCGCAAATGCACTTCCTGTGGCCAA
Source organism: Diplosoma virens (assembly GCA_963680785.1). Taxonomy (NCBI): domain Eukaryota; kingdom Metazoa; phylum Chordata; class Ascidiacea; order Aplousobranchia; family Didemnidae; genus Diplosoma; species Diplosoma virens. The sequence goes on along the minus strand of OY796888.1, from coordinate 43,844,764 downwards.
TTTCAAAATAAGCCGGATAAACCTTCAATCCATCCGTGGATGATGCCAGAAAAACCATGGTCAAGACTTCACTTGGACCATGCAATCAACTTTCTGGGAAGAAACTGGTTAGTCCTTGTAGACGCTTATTCAAAATATCCTTGCATTCATCCAACAACCTCAACGTCTTCGAAAAGTACTACTGCTATACTTGAACAAGAATTTGCTCATTTCGGATATCCCCACACGTTGGTGACCGATAATGCCACAACATTCATGTCTCAAAGAGTTCCAAGCTTGGTGCAAACAACGAGGCATTGTACATCTCACCGGAGCACCTTATCATCCAGCAACAAACGGTGCTGCCGAGCGTTTGATACAATCGTTCAAACAGGCATTGAGAAAATCCTCGTTACCTCCAAAGGAAGCTTTGCAAGAATTTCTAATGCAATATAGAAGAATTCCTTTTGCATCGGGACTGTCACCAAGCGAATTGTTGAATGGAAGAAGAATTCGCACCAAAATTGACACTTTGGTTCCATCCATTCCGCATCTCCTGCAGGGAAGACAGTCAAGACAAGCGAGCAAGCATTCAAATGCTGAAGACTCGGAAGTGGTTTCGAAAGTCGAACATCATTACTCACTAGGAAACCCTTGTTACGCACTGTACTTCGGCCCTAGAAGAGATCGTGACCCACGATGGGTGCCTGCGATAGTTACGAAAGTCCATGGTACACGAAGTGTCAACGTACGAGTCATTCCTCGAGGACCAACTTGGAGAAGACATCTTGATCAACTTTGACCTCGATACGGTTCGGATCAAGATGATGATCCCTGTGAAATTCCAACGAGCGTTTTGTCTACAGAAACACTTCCAGCCGGGACTGACCACACATCTAGTTCTTCTTTGATGAACCAACGCAACAATCCGAGATTACCAACCGGAGACGAGTACGGGCGATACAATCCACGACGATCAGCGAGAACAAAGAGACCTCCAAAAAAATATTGTTGCTAATATGTATATATATTTTTTGTCGTAGTTTTTTTGGCTAAGTACTTTTTTTGTGAATATTTATTATTGTTTTTTAATAAACCTGTGTATTCGTGCAAAGATACAACAGTATAGATCATTTATCTTTATTTTTTCTGCCATATTTCTAAATAAGGACCAAACGCAAATAAAAAATTAATTGAATTGCACAGCAATATCTGCAATTCGGCGTCTATTTAGACGAAAAACTAGACTGAAAATGTCATATCGCCAATTTGACAGACAATTACAGATATATAATTATTTGTTTTCTTTTTGCTGATTTACTTTATAATTACTATGCGCGGTTAAATAGTTAAGAGCGCCGAAAATGTGATCGAAATAGTCTTGATTCAAAACGTAGTCGCGTCGTTCTGTTGTGTTCTTCAAAACAACATTTTGCAGCATTTTTCTCTGCTTCGTAATCTAAGCAAGCAGTTCCAAATTTCAGTCATATCTCCATAAAACTAAAAAAACTAAAATAAAAAATGGAGGTGGGTGTAATGGACTTTTATTTTTTTCGATGGACCGGGATTAATGAATTAATGGACATTAATGGGCCCGGAAGCAGGTGAGAGTAACGGCTTTCCCTGCGTTTGGTGGCTCCGATGATCTTCTGCAAGTCAGAAGAATAAATTTAGTGATGAAATAAAATGAAATAAATCAATTAATACACAACACAGCGTAAGTAAGTGCAATGAAAGTAAAGAAAGCTTGGAAGCACTAAAAAACCAAAAGTTTTGAGTTAAATGCTTCCTGGAATGTGCGATGTCAAATTAAATAATTTATGGTGTTAAATAAATTTCACCGCTCCAACTTTAAATCGAAAAAAAAACAAAAAGCTGAAGAAACAACAACAAAAAACAAACAGCTGAAACAACAATCAGGGCACCGAAAGCGGGGAGGTAGGAAGCAATTAATTGACTAAGAACCCTATCACTACGCTTTAAAAAATTTAAATTTTAAAAGCTTGTTTTATTTTCATTAGTCCAAGCTTTTCCAAGCTTAATTATTGGTAAAATTTTATTTATTTTGATAATAATTTTATTTAAAAGAGCTAAAAGATAAACGCCACTTAGAGGGACACTCTATCAATTTGTTAAGGAAAATTTGGACAGTCGTGGTGGTTGCTCGTTCAACTTTGGAGGAAAAAACCTATATGCCCAGGTCATCCACCTTGAAAGATTGGAACATGTAAAGGAAGAAAGGAAGGCGATACGGTAATAAAAATAGGTTAAAAGAACTGGGCCAAAAACTTAGTCTTTAGCAACACCACAAAGATGGAAAGGACGCTTAAGAGAATTAAGACTCAGGCAACAATGCTATAAAGGGCTTGTAAGGGGTTAAGTTAAGGCAAGTTGTATAGGATCTGTACCGTTTTGGCTGCAGACATTGCAGTGACTCCATATGGGTTTACCACAAAAGCTTTAGGTTATCTGGTTTAAGCCAGGGCTTCTCAATCGCGTAAAATAATTTTGGGGTCGTGAAGCAAATTAGCTTTTTGTACTTTTGAAATTGGCTATTTTACAATAATATTTATTGACAATCAAAAACTAAAAAAGGTAAAGTGTCATTATAACATTGTTGCATCATAAAGTAGTAAGGTGGCGTGATCAGAAGGTGAATCATGTGGCGTAATCAAGAGAACAGAAAAAAACAAAAGCAAAAAAGATTAATTCCTGACTCTAAGGTCAAGATTGATTTTTGTAGATCAGGGATGTCCAACCCACGGCCCCCGAAGCTTTTTGGTGGGGCCCACCTAGGAGTTTTTAATCAGATGCTCAATCATCTTGAATAATCGCCGTGCCTCTAAGCTTTCTCAACCTGTGTTCGGCGAGAGATTCCCAAGCGAGCCGCAAAAAGTTTTAAAAAACGCTGGTGCAGCGATGACCAACCTGCGGTTAGTAGGCATTTAAGACATTTAATCGACGAAACAAAGCCTGTATCAAAGTGAAGAATCTCCCTTTTTTTTAGAGAACACCTGATTTTGGAGACGCAAATCCAGCATGAAAACATCACTTTGATTACTGCAGCGATTGTTGCCCGAGGTAAACTAAAAGGCGAATATATTTATCCAACGACGAATAAAAGATTGGGCACAACTGTTTTAGATGAATACAAAAAAATCAAATTCTTTATTTGTCTTGATAAGGTAGATGTAAAAGAATATAGAGTAATTTGTCCATCTCATTAAAATGTGCTTGATAATGTTTATTAAATAAAGTCCGCTTTTGTAATTTTTTAAAATTCGCTTTAGGTTGCTATTTCCATTTCTCGTTGTTAGCCTATTACATGGTTTTTCATAGGAAAAATTTAACTTAAAATTAGCCAACACAAGTTGGGGTCGCACAGAAATTTATTTTTTAAAATGAGGTTGCAGAACAAAAAAGTTTGAGAAGCCCTGGTTTAAGCCATTTATGTCCAGTGTTCCATTACTGAAATACTGAACAAGTTAAACTTATTAGCATCTTAAACTTATTGGAATAGGAAAAATTTAGAAGTAGGTTTTTAAAAGTTTAATAAAAGGATATCTAAAAAAATGAATAGTGGTAGTTTGTGGAAGTTCAACAGTGCTCAGAAGTAATTTGTTTTGAAGAACAAAAAAAAGAGCGCAAAGCAGGTTCCATTTACCCAAAGAGAACAATAAACAGATTAACACGTATTTTATACCATTTTCGATTAGCACAATTGAAATTCAATTTAGCACAAGTGAAGTTTGAATTGGCACAAATGGAGTTCAATTTGACACAAATGAAATTCAATTTGGCATAAATAAAACTCAATTTAGCATTAATGAAATTTATATCCTGTTTCTTACTTGCTATTTTCATATTTTGGCATAATTTTAAAAACTGTTCTTTTTTGAATTCTTACAATAGTTTTATTATATATCAGGGGTGGCCGAACCTATGCAATGTTTGAGCTACATATCATAAATCCAAACTTTTAAAGAGCCGCAAAACAAAAATCTAAAAACATGAATTTATTTACTCATTTACTGATAAAAAAAAGGTCCTCGAAATCATCCTCAGATTTCCCACTTTTCGTCACAAATTCGTAGTGTTCTCTAAAAAAAAAAGGTCTTCACCTCGAATCGATCTTGTATTTCCCTATTCTGGTCCCAAAATCATGGTGTTCTCTACAAAAAAAAGGTTGTCGCATGAAATCATTCTCAGATTTCCCATATGATTTTCAATTTTTCAAAAGATTCAAAGAGCCGCAAGCAAGGGTCCGAAAACCCGCCGTTTGGCCACCACTGGTATATAATAACAAGTAACATCAATTTATATACAGTACATACTGTATAAACAGTAATTTCTTGCTTAAATTTTTACAACACGCCTAACTCGACTTCCCTCACCTTTAAGTGAATGCAAACCTTTTTCCTGCATATTATATTTTTGAGTTGTTATTTCTGTATGACGTCACAGGAGCTGTATTATTTGCATAATTGACGACGTGTTATCTATTTCAGGCGTATTAAATGTATTTTTACCATAAATGACTATATATTTTTGCTTTTTAATGACCACCTGACGATTCGATAAGATGAAACAGACTGTTGTGGTTTCAACTAATAAAGTGTAGTGTTTTATAAATATAATATAATTGCTCCAACCGTGTGTTATTGAGCACTGTACCGGCAAAGTGAAACATTACAGGAAAACAGGGCCTTGTAGTGACTTAAACGCTTTATCGTACTTAATTTACAATAGACATGGCTTTCGCTTCTCGTTTGTTCTGACAGCTATGGCGGTAACCGGGCTTTGTCCAATCACTTTTGCTAATTCAGTGCCTCGCACGGCTAGAGCACTTTCTATTTCGATTGCTGATGAGCTTATGCGAAACAGCTGAAGCCCGGCCTGCCACGCTGTTCGGTTAATATGTACGCATGACGATTCACTTTGCTTTTCGAGTTAGGGACAGGTGGCACTAGAGAGTACCACCTGTGGCATTGTGCATCACGCACGCCGAACATGAGCTCACTGCCCGACCATGGTTTCGAGTTTTAAACTCTCATCAGGGACAGTCTGCTTACTCGGGTTTAGTTGCAGAGCTGGTCATATAAGAAAAGGTAAATATAAGATTTGTGGTTCCTACCAGTGCAGTCTTGCACTTGGTAGGAACCACAAATCTTATATTAACTTTGCTTTTCCTTAGATTTCCAGTTTATAGTGTATAAATATTACTGCTGTACTGAACATTTCGATGAGTTTGCTGAGGAATTCAGTGCTGCATTTATGTTCGTATCTATAGACACCAATAATTGCAACGTGTTCAGTTCTATATCTTGAGCCATTGCTGCATGATTGTATCTGGTTCTCTATCCGGTTTTACTAATGTATTATTGTGTATGTAACTTACCTTTTTGCGTCCCACGTATGTAAATACTGCACTTGTACTTTATTGTCGTGTCAGTTACCTGATGAGCTCCTTAAGAGCGATACAGGCCCTTGTCGTGACTTAAACGCTTTATCGTACTTGATTTACAATAGACATGGCTTTCGCATCTCGTTTGTTCTGACAGCTATGGCGGTAACCGGGCTTTGTCCAATCACTTTTGCTAATATATATACGTACAGTATATATATATATCTTGGGTCATGAGCAATTCATTTGTATCCGGTAATATGTGTTTATCAGTACGGTAAAACCTTCGTATGTCGTCCCTCGTGGTAAAGAACTGCACATGTAATTCGTACCATACTCCTGATGAGCCCCTTAAGGGCGAAACAGGGCCTTGTCGAGTGTTATTCGTTTTACATGCTTTACAAGATACAAGGCTTTCTACCTATGTTGTGTTCGGACGTTTAGACGGTAACGTGGCTTTGTCCAATCAGATATTCTAATATATATATATATATATTAATGAAAACACTAAAACAAAATAAAAATTTAAAATTTAAAATCCACAACAGCCTGTTTCGGCAAAATTGAATAAATAGATTTTTTTGAATAAGGTTCCACCTGATGAGCCGTTTTTGGCTAAACAAGCTATTGTGGATTTTAAATTTTAAATTTTTTTTCTGTTTTATTGTTTTTATTAATAAACACTGTAAATTTGAAAACAACCCTAGGGGTGGAATTGCTTACATTTGCAGTGTTTCATTCGAGGATGGGATTTTCTATGTTACGATGGAAATAGACAACCCTAGGGAGGGAAATTTTGGAAATGGTACTTTCCAAACTTAATGGTTTTCCAATTTAAGATAGAATTAGACAACCCTTGGGATGGAAATTTTGAAGGTGGTTTTTTCAACCTTATAATTTTTACCTTTCCATCCGATTGTACCATGGTATATACCATCTCTAAATTCAACAAACTTGAAATGGTCGAAAAGTTTATTTACATAGTAATAACAGGGCGATTAAACGAACATCAAACACCATTTAGAAAACACAACAAAAAAATAAAATTTTAACGGCCATTCTTAAAGCAAAGCGTTAATCATTTTTTGAACACTCATGTTTGTGATTTTTTTAGAAATATTTAAAAGATAACTCAAAAACTGAAGAGAACATGTAAGTACTTTTGGAAATTTGATATCGAAAATCCAGTATGAGGTTATTATTATTATTAAAGCATCTTTAAAGTTTATGCAATTGCACAACCAACACTGTTGAACATAAATTGATATGGCATGGTCGGTAACCACAACACATGGATACGGTGTTGTAACGGAGGTTTCGTTCAGCATCGAGTAATTATACGTAATATCAAGAAAAGTTACATTGATAAACATTAACATACCTGGTCAGAATATTGGATGAACATGTCCAACTTGCTATTAAATAGCAGTGGTACAAGGCACAAAGCTGAAACAATTTCTAAAACAGAATTTACATTTAACAATGTCAAAAGTCTTTTAACAGAAATCTATTACCCTTTTCAGCAAAGTCAAATTGATGATTTATTTAACTGGTCAAATTGCGATACATAAACTTATTAATAAAATCAATTTAAGTATAATGGGTCGAATATTTAATACCAAAATTAAAAACTAAAACTTAGCTAATTCATAACGAAACATCGATTTCGACCTATAAAGATCATTATCAGTAAAAAAATGTAAAAAAACAAAAGAATTAAAAAACTGCTTAAACTAATCGGGTCCTGACACAAAGTGAAGCCGCAATAAAACTGCAAGGCAAGCGGGACAACAGCTGACGTCATGATTCTCAATCACGTAACGAAGATAAAAAAGCAAACACTGTAAAAACTGTAGTGAAATCAAATACCGCAAACTCCCGCTAAGATTGAAAGCGTTGATTGAAAAGATCAACGAAGCCGCTCTAGTTTCCTCTCAGTGTGTGCACTGAGAAGTGGGGGAGAAGGGGGTGAAAAGCAAATGAGAAATTTTATAGAAATCTTTTTTATCACGTGATCGCAAAACTCGAAATCCAAACTAAAATGTTCTAAGTCGCTTAATAACACAAACTGAACACTCAACAAAAAACAAAACAGAAAAACACAATACACAACAACAAGACAAGACGATGCGGTGAAAAATGAGGTGAAATTTAGCAGGGGGCATTTTCCTTCCTTGCCCTTTAGACCCCTTCTAATTGTCGCCTGCTTTTTCAAAAAAGGTGGGTACAGGTTAAGCAGTTATAGAAGCATTGGAAAACTCGACCAAAATATTTGATAGATTGAAGGTAAAGTGTTAGTTACTTCGACTGGATGGCCTTGAACACCCAAGTAAAGAACATAAGGAGATACATGTAGGTCGTGGTTGATAATTGTTATATTTTCTTTCGACAACGCGCGATTTACACACTTTACACCTTTCTTTTCATTAGAACCGATGTAATTCAGGTGTTAATCCGGTTTATCTGCAACAAATTACGTGCATTCAAGTACTAATAGAATCGAAATAAAATACGCTTATTAAAATGAACACGACAATCATTCAAATTTTGTAAATAACAACAAACCAAATCAATTAACCAATTACAACACTAATTATTTACTGCCAATTAAAAAATGTCTATAAAAACATTCTACATACCGAAATATTTTTTCAAGGCCACTTTCTTCAAGTTATCAATTTATCGACCACTGTAAATATAACGAAATATCAACTTTCAGTTCTACTCAAAACAACTTTCAAAGTAGCTTAATCCATCAACGCGTTCTCTCTCTCTGGTTTTACTTCGGTTTCGGCAAGACGAGTTTAATGCAAAGACGTCACGCAGAGAACCTCAATCTGATTTACTAACGAACAACGGCGGCTATCACTATTAACAAAATTTACAATCTAAGAATCCAAAACAGCGCTTGCTTGAAGCGAAAATTGATAGGAATTCACCGTGTAACAAAAAAAAATTTTTTTTTGTTTCTTGGAAATAACCTCCAGTTTCTGATTTACTATGCTTGAAAACACCGGAAAATAGCTATTATTGTCTTGAAACTTCGGGTATGTAAAGAATACATCAATTTGTTGAGTTTCATATATTTATTCATTATTTCAACTGTTTTCGTTACCTAGATTCGTTTAATACAGCTAATAAACTCATATTTTTAGAGTTATAAGTTAAGTTGTTTTCATTTATTGTAACATAATCTTGAAAAACTGTGCAATGACTGCCGTGGTTGCAAATATTCAGCCGATTCCTTTTGCTATGTATGTGGTGAATCTTTTGTCAAAAGAGCAAAAAAACACTGTTTGAGCAACTTCATTCGTGCAGCAGAAGCCTATCTTCCTTATTTCGGAATGCCAGTTGGTGATCAAGATAAACGATGGGCACCATATGTCATCTGTGACTACTGTCGTCGCACTCTTGAAGGTTGGCTAAGAGGAGAAAAAAGAGCTATGCGTTTCGATATTCCCCGTATCTGGCGTGAGCCTTCAAATCATTATACTGATTGTTACTTCTGCATGGTGGATCCAACAAAACGAAGAAAGGGAAAAAATGCACCTCCAATTGAGTATCCTAACATTCCATCATCTATTGCCCCTGTTCCTCATAACACCACCGACTTGCCTGTGCCACAGCCACCGACAAGAGATCAACCTTATCCTGCAGAGACAAGTTCTGAGGATTCCAAAAAGGAGGAAGGTGCGCCATCATCATCATCATCTGTTGTTTTTTTTTTTTTTTTTTTTTTTTTATTTATTTTCATTTTTACTCACAATCAACTTGAAATTAATCAAAGTGCATGTAGAAATAAAGATTGTGAATAAGGAAGCAGCGACTAAACGAAGTACGTTATTACATGCACAATGTCAGTTGTGCATGGTCGCCGTACCTTTTAACAAAGCGATGTGATGTTAATAAGAACAGGAAAGCGAAAAGAAGAAAATTAATACACACATCCGAGCCATATTCAGAGAATGTTGTATAATCATGGGTGGGAGAAACAACAAACTCAAAGACCAAAAGGGTCTGGACCAAAAAGGGTCAGGCAGGCAAAGAAACCCATCAAAAGAAATCCTGCCACGGGTCAAAAGGACCATTTCAAAAGCATATGGCTGGACAAAAAATTTATATACGTAAAACATACAAATAGCAAACAAGAATAGATGCAAAAGAATTAAATTATGTGAATTTTCATCAAACTGGACGGGCCGTAATGATCTGGATGTTGCCTTTGAAGTCGCATCGGGCTTTTATCACCTTCAATTTCTTTGTCCAATTAGGTGGAGTTACCTGTAATAATAAAAACCAGCAGCAGATGTTTTAAAATTTGTAAAGTCTATTACCATTAAAAATTACGTTGCTATAAGGTGCTTTTGAAATTCTGTTCGAAATTTACTATATGACTTTATCTGTTTAATGCTTGATGGGACTTTATTCCAAGCAAGAGGACCTCTGTATCTTAAAGATTGTTTAGTTATATTTAATCTACAAAATGAAGGATAAAATTTGGACTGGCTTCTTGTACATTTAGTGAAATTGTCGCTTACCAGGTTATTTTGCTGTCTGCTGCTGCGGTTATTTTGTCGCTTACCAGGTTAAGGTCGCTTACCAGGTTATATAATGAGGTGAAGCAACCTTGCTTCTATATTAAACAACAAGTCACACCTTTCATCGCTAATTAGCAAGACACAACGTCAACTCGTTTTGTTGCTTCTTCCTTTTTCTAACCCCGTCTTTAATAACACACAAACTTTTCAACATTTTGTTATTTTGTTCATGTGGCGGAGCAGAAATAAAAGAAAACTGAACTGAACTGATTTTGAAAAAAATGATCAAAACATGGTGGTAACATGCCTTTTATATATTTATACATAAAACAAGTTATTTCTAATTTGGTTATTTGATCAATTGTCATTATGTTGTTGTTTCGCAAGATGTCAGTAACGTTAGCTCTGTGATGTAATCCAAATGTCATTCGTATAAATTTATTAGCGATTCGTTGAATTTTTGAGGCTGTGGTTTTATTACCAATATGCCAAGTTGTAATGCAATATCTTATATGACTGATTATTAGGGAGTTGTACAATACAAGCAACGTTTTTTTGTCAAAGTGTTTTGAAATTTTTTTGATAGTACCATAACTTACGCAGATTTTTCGTAGAACAAAGTCCATATGCAATTTCCAACTTAAATGTTCATGAAATATTATTCCCAAAAATTTCGTTTTTGGTTGCTGAGAAATAAATTTATTTCTGATTGAAATTGTCAGTTTTTTTGATGGAGGCTTTGTTTTGGGTGTGCGAAAGATCACATAATGTGTTTTGTCAGTGTTTAGAAATAGCCGATTTGCTAGAAGCCACTTATCTATGTTCACTAACTCCTTGTTTGCAGCTTCATATAAGGTTTCATAGCAATTACTTTTTAAAAATATGTTAGTGTCGTCTGCGTACATGATGCATTTTCCTAAGATCAAGCAATTATTTAAATCATTTACATAAATTGAGAATAGTAAAGGACCTAAAATTGAACCCTGAGGGACACCATTTTTATTGACTTAATATTGGAGCAGATATTATTTATTTCAACTAATTGTTTTCTGTTACTAAGATAGCTACAAAACCAATCATGCGCTACACCACGAATTCCACAATGCCATAATTTGGATAATAAAATTTTATGATCAATGGTATCGAATGCTTTAGATAGATCAAGAAATATGCCTAGTACATGTTCTTTATTTTCAAAAGCTTTAGCAATATTTTCAATTAATAATGAAGTTGCATGACTAGTTGAGTGATTTTTTCTGAAGCCAAATTGATATTTATAAAAAAAGTTTTGTTTTTTTAAGAATAATACTACACGATTGTATATTAACTTTTCCAATATTTTTGACATGGAGCAAAGTAAGCTGATTGGGCGATAATTGCATACATTAGTTACACTACCCTTTTTATGAATTGGTGCTACTTTTGCAGTTTTAAAGTCAGAGATAAATTCACCACAAGCTAACGAAAGATTAAACACATGTGTTAGAGCTATTAATATATTGTCTGGTGTGCTTTTTAAGATAGTTGGGGGAATTTCATCAATGCCAGTACTTTTTTTAGGCTGAAGGTTACTGATTAGTTTTTTTATTTCAGTTAAACTAGTTGGATAGAGATAAAGTGTGCTCAATGTGGGAGATTGCATGAATGTTTGAAAACTATGAGATGTTTGGGGTAAATCTGATACTAAATTATTTGCAACATTGACAAAGTAGTCATTAAAATAATTAGTAATCTGGAGAGTTGTTTGTTGTCGACGTCGAGTTGGGGATGAAAGGTCTTCTTATTACCCTAATCAAGGAGATATCAATGATCTTATTCGAGAGATGGCACTGACAAAGTCTAATGCCGAGTTTTTAATATCAAGATTGAAGCAATGGGATTTACTTGATGAAGGCGTCCGCATTACTTCCCAGAGAAAGAGGCATCGTGGTTTTTCAACGTTTTTCTCTTTTAGGGAGGGCTTGTGCTATTGCCATAATATAAGAGGACTTTTCGAAGCTATAGGAATTCCCTGCAATACTTTAGATTGGCTACTCTTCATCGACAGCTCATCAGAAAGTCTCAAAGCTGTTTTACTGCACAACACAAACAAGTGCCCCTCCATTCCTTTGGCTCATTCAGTGCAGATGAAAGAGAATTACGAGAACGTCAAAATGCTGCTAAGCGCTCTCCGGTATGACCAATACAATTGGGAGGTCATTGGCGACTTCAAGATGGTGGCCTTTTTAATGGGGCTTCAACAAGGTTTTACTAAGTTCTCTTGCTATCTCTGTCTCTGGAATAGCAGAAATATAAACTTTCACTACAACAAGAGAAATTGGCCTCCCAGGTCCAGTTATGATATTGAAACTCACAACTAAAGCATACACCGTTGGTGGAACCAAAAAAAGTGCTTCTGCCACCTCTCCACATTAAACTGGGCCTCATCAAGCAGTTTGTAAAGAAGTTGAACCCAGAAAGTGATGCATTTAAGCACATTCAAGAGTTGTGTCCCGAAGTTATCTGAGACAAAGGTCAAAGCTGGAATATTTGCGGGTCCTCAAGTGAAGCGACTTATGAAGTCCGACAGTTTTTCTGAGAAACTCTCTGCAGTTGAGAGGAGAGCTTGAAAAAGTTTTGTTTCTGTGGTTGAAGGTTTCCTCGGAAATCACAAGGCAGATAACTTCAGAAATATTGTGGAGGAACTTGTGGATGCATATGAGAAAATGGGTTGCAGAATGTCGCTAAAGCTCCATGTTCTGCACTCTCATATCGATGAATTCAAGGATAACATGGGTGATTACTCGGAAGAGCAAGGCGAAAGATTTCATCAAGATGTCAAATCGTTTGAGGAACGCTATAAAGGCCAGTATAATGAAAGTATGATGGGAGACTACATTTGGAACCTTGTGCGTGAAAGCGAGCTGACGTACAATCGGCAGTCACGCAAGAAAACTTCTTTTTAGTAAAATTGTGATGTGTGATGGTTAATTTCGTTTATATTGTTTAATCACCTCAGTTAGTTTTGTAATAGGTTGCAACATTCTCTTTTGGAATACCTTTAATCAACATTCAGCATTGGTAGAATTGCCATAGGCTACCATGTTTAGCATTTTCAGCCCCCGCCCCCTTCTTGCTTAATCGTTCCCAGTTTAATTAAGCTATATTTTTATAGCCAACTCTGAAATGTTTTATATTGTTACTGTAACACATTCACAAGTGACCATAACATTAATAATATGTTAAACTAAATTATATCGTTTCAATGCAGGTACTGCGAAAAAATTTTTAAACTATAAATGCAAATTAGCAAAAAATCCAACGAAGTGATCTATTGAACTCAAAACCAAAGTTTGAACTTTGTGAATACCCATTTCTATTTATTCATACCATAAGATAACAGAAAAATATGGTTTTAACAGGGAAACAAATTTTGTGTTACACGGTGTTATTTAAAGCGAAAATCAACAACATAAAGGCTTTTATTTTTGTTTTTGTCCACACCTTAAATTTAGGTCGTAAGTAGGAATCAATGACTAGAAAGAAAGTGGTGACCTTTTTTTTAGTCTTCACCTACACTTTAAGACAAAAATGGAAATTTTGAATATTAATCGGAAGTGATAAATTTTGTTTTAGTCATCATTAAAATTTATCGCTGAAACGGTCGCAATACGAATTGACATCGCGACCGTTTTCAGCGCGGAACTTTAATGACGACTAAAAAAAAGCGCCTTTTTCTTTGAGTTTTGCTCCCCCCTGACAAAATGACTTTCCGGCGCCCCTAAAAGGACTTTCCGGCGCTGTTAGGTAAAATGAAATAAGGTAAAGTAAGGTGAGAAAGTTAAATAACGAATTTGCAACTACAGCGCACGGGTAGTTTTTTATTCGTACGCGTCGAATTTGTCTCGCGGCGCTCGCGACACTTTTTGGCGCTGGAACAAGAACTATTCTATAAATAGAATTGGACTTTTTACAAAAGCTTTACCATCAGAAGGCATGTAACATACTTAGGGAGATAAAAAAAATACCTTCCATAAATGTAAGCTCTTCATCGGAAACAGGTATTGTTGATAATTCACTCCTGATTGATTCATCTGTAAACATTTATATTGCTAACGTATTGCTAACAGTATTGACAAAAATGCTTTTCAACAAAATTTACATTGCTTGATTTTAAATTAAAATAAAAATGTTTATTACACTCGCATCGTTACACCAAGAAACGTACCATTGGTTTTTTATTTTCTGTTTCTGACTACGATTTTTCACAGTGCATTACAGATAGATCAGCTAATGATTCTTCACAGTTGATTGTCGCTCGTTTGAAGCGATTTGTTAGACCAGTGGTTCTCAACCGCTGGTCCGCGGATCGGTGGTGGTCCGCATTAGCCTTTCTGCCGGTATGCATTTATTTATTCCAATTTTATACTTTAAAGCAGGGGTTGTCCAACCCACGGGCCGCATGTGGCCCTCGAAGCCTTTTGATGCGGCCCGCGAAGGAATTTTTAATTAGACACTCCATCAACTTGAATTATTGCTGTGCATTTAAAACACCATAACCTGCGTTGCGCGAGAGATGACAAAGTGTGCCGCAAAAGCTTTCGGAAAGCACTAATTCAACGACAAAATAAAGTCCACAATCAGAGCGAAGACCATTTTTTTCAGAGAACACTTTGTTTTGGGGACAAAAATTGTATAAGATTCTCCAATTCAAAGTGAAGACCTTTTTTTTTAGAGAACACCTCTTTTGGAGACGGAAATTTTTGTACAAACTTACATGATAATATCACTTTGATTGTTTTAGTGATAGCGGCCAGTGATAAACTTGGAGACGAAAATTTGGCCCGCGACAAGCAAAAGGTTGGACACCCCTACTTTAAAGAGGCGCTATCAGTTCAGAATTAAAACAGTGTCAAAAAAATATTAGCAGTAATTATTGCTTTCGCTCAATAACTAAATGCAAGATCAAGGCTTAAAGTAGATTAGCAAAAATTTGTGTGGTCTGCACTGACGGAACTGCCAGCATGGTTGGTTGTCATTCGGGTGTAAGCGCAAAAATAAGACAAATTACAAACAAAAATCTGCTGTCTCACACATTGCATAATTCACCTTAAAAATTCAGCTGCCCAAAAAATGTAACCTGAATAAAATGACGTTATAATTTGAGCAGTTAAGATTATCAAATATATTCATACCCGTGTATTGCATTTAAGGGTTTTTGAGGCACTGTGTGAGCGCATGGATTTACAACATCACCTCTCATCTTTTATGCAGAAGTGATACGGTTTTCGAGAGAACGCGTTCTTGCACTTCTTTTTGATTTAAGAGAAACAAATAAATTTTTACGCGAATAAAATTTCCCTATTAAAAGAACTTCGATCCGAAAAGATGTGGATAGGCAAACTTGCATACTTAGCAGATACATTCAGTCACTTGAATGATGGTAGTAATTCTCTTCAAGGTTATTGCATCAACTGTGCAACAAAACTTTTAAAAATAAAGTTGTTTTTTTTTGTAACAGATGCTTGCAAAAAAGCGACATTGATATGTTTCCAAGTTTGCAAGATTTTGTGGCAAGTACCTCTGTTGACACTAAAGTGTTAGTTGTTATTGTGAGTCAACACTTAAAAGGGAAAGCCATTAATTTTTGCCTATATTTTTCCGAAAATAAGATCCTCAAAAGAAAAAGTTTTGAATCGTTAATCCCTTTACGGAGGATATAACGTCGTGCAATCTTAACGCTGCTAAAAAACAATTGCTGATTGAACTCGTTTGCGATACCAAGTCAAAGATTGCCTATAAAAACTTATCACTTTCACAATTTTAGGCTTCACTTAAAAACAAATATATACAACTTCATAACAAAGCAATTAAACTGCTGCTACTTTTTTATACGGCTTATCTAAGTATGTAAGAAAAGCTTTTCGGCTTTATCTCTTATCGAAACCGAGGAGAAAAATTGTGTGGGTATTCGAGCTGTACTTCGCCCAGAGGCGCCGGAAAAATTTTGGCGGGGAAGGTCAAGATTTAAAACAAAAGCACCTTTTTTTTGGTTGAATAGAAAAAATTGTAGCTAAGGCTTCAAAATTAAATAAAATCGTCTAAATTTAAAAGTTACGTGATCGAAATATAGCTGCTGAAGACTAAAAAAAAAAAGTCATCACTCTGATTTGCACTCTCATTCTTTCGCTATAACTGCAATGATTAACAAAGGTTCAAAGTTAAGAAAAAAAGGCACTCATTTGGTTGATAAAGTGCTAACAATAAATATAAAATATGAATATCTTTTTGTATGTATACAAGAAAACTGAAAGTTTATTAGGTGAACGAACTTCTGTAAATAGGAGATAGCCTTTCTTTTTTAGTCTTCAACTAAATTTCCAGATCATGCATCTGCATACCTGTTCGAAATACAGTTGAAGACAAAAAAATGTTGCCACTCTGATTTTACCACCTGTTCTTTTTTTTGTTTTTAAATATATTTCGAACAGGTACACAAATGCATGACCTGGAGAGTTAATTGAAGACTAAAAAAGAAATTTTATTTCATGTTTATGGCAGTTAGTTCACCTAATGAACTTTCGGTTTTCTTGTATACATTAAAAAAATTCACTCTGATTTTACCACCTATTCTTTTTTTGTTGTCTTCAAATATATTTTGAAAAGGTACACAAATGCATGACCTGGAGAGTTAAAAAAGACTAAAAAAGAAATTTCATCTCATGTTAGCGGCAGTTTATTCACCTAATGAAGTTTCGGTTTTCTTGTATATATTCAAAAAATTCGCTCTGATTTTACCACCTATTCTTTTTTTTTGTTGTCTTCAAATATATTTTGAACAGTTACGCAAACGCATGAACTGGAGAGTTACTTGAAGACTAAGAAAAGAAATTTCATCTCCTGTTTGCGGCAGTTAGTTTACCTAATGAACTTTCGGTTTTCTTGTATATATTTAAAAAATTCACTTTGATTTTACTACTTATTCTCTTTTTTTTGTTATTTTCAAATATCTTTTGAACAGCTGCGCAAATGCATGACCTGGAGAGTTAGTTAAAGACTGAAAAAGAAATTTCATCTCCTGTTTAGTAATTCGTTCACCTAATGAACTTTCGGTTTTCTTGTATATATTCAGAAAGATTTTTATAGTTTACATTTATCGTAAGTATCTTATCAATCAAAAGAATGCCTCTTTTCTTCGATTTTGCGCCCTTGCTAACCTACTGTTTTTTGCTGTTTTCAAATCATTGCTTTAATCAATTTATTTGACACTTAAAAACTTCGTTTACATGTTTTTTTGGCCAAAGGTTTTGTCATTGATTTTATAGGTATTTTTATTTCTCATTAACTGTAAACTTCAATTTAGTTGTCGTCAAATTATTTCTCAATAATTTAATATTTTGATGTAAAATATATTTTGTTGTTCATTCAAAAAAAATTTTTGTTAAAAACTAATTCGCAAATTTTTTTGTAAAAACGAACGTAAATAATTTAACCGCTTTGGAGCGGAAGAGAGTAATAATATACTCATAGCTTGACTTTTGGAATAACACAGTAAAAGATGTAATCTTTGACTTCTTTTTATTTCTATTTTTCAACAACAAATTTTGAATTTATCCCAAATTCAATTAATCCTAATTACATGATTGACATCCTCTCTTTCTTCTACTTGGACTTTTACGTGGTTCGAATTAAAGGCACAATCCCAAATTATAACCCTGGGTAAAAAGTTCATATGTATGCCTTTTTCAGTGCAAGGTCGAAGTAATGTAAATCTATAAATAGAATTTTGATGTGAAATTCGTTTTAAAATGACTTGCAAAATGTTGTCTTAAAAATGTCGCATAATTTGAAACACAAGAAAACTTTGAACATAGTGTTTAAGTTAGGTAATAGTGCTTTCCTTCCCTGGTTCCAAGGTTGCTTGTATAAAAAAGGTTCTGCTCAATCATCCTTGCAGTATTGATATACTGTGATTTAAAACTTTGTTATTATTTCACATTGCAATTTGTGTTTCGATTGTTTTATTACTTGTGAAAAAAATAAACTAAACTTAACAGCTCTGGTGCTCCCCTTTTCGGAAATTTCACCTTATTTTTTGAAAATTAAAAAAAAAGATGTCTCTCAAGTGGAGTGAAGACGTTAATTTTAATCTTTAATTTGAATTTGGCAAGCAAAAAGATGCTTTTCAGCTTTTAAAATGAAGTCTTAGAAGTTTTTTATAAACGCCTATGTTATTTCGACAAAGAGCAAAAGATTCGAACAAAATTTTTTTCTCTTCCTCCCAAATTGCACTTTTACACAGTAATGATGGAAAAGTTTAGTTTGATCACGCAAAGAAGCTGTTGAACAAGCCAATTCAAAAACACGACAGGTTCTCGCGGACTCGCTACTTTTGTACAGGTAAACATTTTTTCTCATTGAAAAAGTAGTTTTAATTTTAGGTTGAATGCAGCCTTTGCTCTATCATAAAATTTTAATATGAGGATTAAAGACGGAGAGCGGGAAAAAAAAACTTGCAAGATTCAACATTCATGGCAAAAAAGGACCTTTTCGGTTAAAAAACACTGTTTTGAAAATTTATTCTTTGTTGGAAAACACCGAATCTAACTACGTCAATTCGAGCAATTAAATAAATAACGCCCTCGAGTGGAAGGTTGATTTTTATTTATTGTCTTTATTTTCCGTGATAAGAGCCACTTATTGTGACGCATCAATGCGTCACAAAAGCAATTTCGTAATATTTGTTGATATAGCCATAGTTTGTAATCGGCAATGCAATAAATGTAACTGGATAAGATTTAAGAGTCCTTGACTCTCAGAATTGTCCAGACAGCGAAGTAAAATTAACAGGCCAACCTCTCTGATTTGCCCTTTTTTCTTCTGTTTCAAGTGTTTGAAAAATACATTTTGTTATAGATAATGAACAAATCAATTAATGTTTTGCAGAAATTAATACAAAATTTAATTCGCATAAAAGTTTTTAATGAGCTGTATTAAGACCATAAATATGATATTGAGGTTAAGAAATACTATAAAGAGTTAAAACCCATTTTTTCGGTTATCATTTAACTTTTAAACTTTATTGTTTTTCTTTTAATTTTTACAAAGCTTATAAAAATATTTCTTGGGCAGATTTCATTTTTCCTTTCTAGCTTTTCAGCTGTTAGACTTAATTCACAAAATGAAGAAAAGCACGAAAGCGCGTAGGCATAAATTTGTTTTTTGACAAGATTTTGCCGAAGATCGTTAAGGCCCGTTTCCACTACGAGCGTGGAAAAGAGCATTCTTTCTCTCTTTTATTGATCTTCGATTGAAGCGAGCGGTTAAAATTGAAGCGAGCGCAAAAAAAAAGCAATAAAACAAACAAAGAATGCTTTTATCCACGCTCGTAGTGGAAACGGGCCTTTAATCAAAAAAATAATCAAAGCTTTTAAAATTGAAAGCTGGCTAAGAAAGAATAAGTGGGTTTCTTTAGTAGATTGATGGGACAAATTTTGCAACAATTACATCTCTTGGTTTTGTTTGTTTGGTTTCAACAGTGTCGAAAAAGATGAAAAAAATCAAGATTAGCATACAAATAACGAAAGTGCGACTTAAGAACAATTATCAGCGCTTTTATATACGCTTCTGTGAATAAAATATTGAAGAAGTTTTATCCTTCAGTGAACAACTGGCATAAAATGATTTCAGTTGACCACTCTGGGCTTTGAACCGGTATCACGCTACAAGAACCTCCTCACGAGTCTTCGCTTCCCACAATCAGCACTCAGGCCCGTCACGGAACAGCGCTATCGCGTATTTTTAGAACAATTCTTCTCTTTCCTACACGCCGAACCTGATTCAAGTAAAAAATTCCTTATTGACCCCCTAAGCTAGTGTACACCCTTGACTAAGTGAAGTGAAGTGAAGTGAAGTCCTTTTTTTTTCATTTTCATGCAACTATTTTTCCATTAGGTGTGAAAAAAACAAGTGAAAAAAAATCGAGGACAAAAAAAGTCTTTACTTGTCAATAACCATACGTTTTTAATTCAAAACTTTTGGCAATAAGATACCACTGCTTTGTTGGTGCAATAGACCCCTCCATTCATTCATTCATGGAGCCCCCAATCATTTTCCAATCCCAAATCAACCCTTTGCTGTTTATCGACCGCTTGGTTGTTCTAATCGACCGCTTTGAGAACCAATGTTTTGGGACTAGTTAGGCTTAGATAAATAAAATATCTTCGAACGTTTTGCACCCACGCTTTTTGTTGCTGTGACGTCACAAATGAAACCCGATTCGATTGTTTATTATCTTTCTTTCAAATTTATCGTCATTTTACAAGGCAGGTGGTAATAACATTGTTTCATCATAAAGTGTAGGTTGTCATAACCGGTCACGCGTTGCCGGCGTGACCGGTTAAATTAAGCTTGGTTGGAATGCGCATGCAAACGAAGCGGTGGTCGCGGCCTTTATCACCGATTGTGAGATCATTATAATATCTTTGTTTTTTTGTTTTTTGACGAAGCCAATGAACATGACCATAGTGCTATTGTTTTATCGAAAAGCTGTTCACGACGCAGGAAGAATATCGCGGGAAAGCGCGATCAATTAAATCTTGGCAGTTGACGTGTAATATTTCGCCATCGCACGCTTATGCCTGCTACAACTGTTCAGCATCAAGGTGTTAATTTCTGCTTTTTGCCGATTCTATTTTTTTATTGTTGATAGTCGACAATTTCTATATTGTATTGTGGTGTTGCTTGCGTCATGATTAAGTAAAGATGGGGGATTTTTTGTATATTATTTGCAGTTATCCCATCAAAATGAATTACCCAACAATCATTTTAAAATCGAAATTGCACAGCCGATTTCAATAACCGAACAAATAACTTTATTTAACTAAGACTAACCTCCTGTCGAGTCATGCAGGCCAAACAGGTCGTTGAAATCTTTTAATATAAGAAAATTTTGGGCGGCTTTTATAATTTATTGTGTCTTAGATTTATTTGTTTAACTTCTATGTTCAGTTTCCTATTATTTACTTTTTAATAAACAAATTTTTTTTAACCAATATTACAGTATAAAGTAGATGAAATAAAAAAGCTTTTATTTGTTTGTCTGTTTGTATTTCATCATTAAGTCAACATTTTAACCAAGCATTAGCATAGCCATTGTTAAATTTCATTTCACAACACGAAATATTTGTACCAGACATAAAATCTTACATTAACATTGTTGAATAAATATTTTGCTTAAAATTGTCTTGAAATATTATATCTTTCCAAAATGTTTTTAGGTGATCTCTTATATTTTGTTTGTTAACTGTAAAGTTCTTAATAATGACCGTATGAAAAATGTAAAGCTTGTTAAAAAGATTTTTGAATTCATAAAATCTATTGTTTGCCTAAGAAAAATTGAATTTTAACATGTTCTAGTGTCCAGTGATGGTTTTAGTACGGAGCAAACAAAGCGGCCGCATTTGGTTCCCCTAAAAAACCTCGAATATTAGCCCCTCCCCAGCAAAATATTGTTCTATCTGTTTATAGCGGCAACTCCAAGTTAATTTAATTCTAAGTTAATAGCAGCGTGCCCCCCTGTGCCCCCTGTGCCCCCTGTGCCCCCTGTCTTCCCGCTTCCGGCAATTGCACTTGCTCTTTGTTTGCATCTTCACTTTAGGATAAAACAGGAATCATGTACTTGATTGAAAGCGATAACCTTTTTTTTAGAGATCACTATGGTTTGGGGGCAAAAAATTGAGGTTTTGAACATTGACTGAAAGTAAAGACTTCTTTTTAAAGAAATTTCACAAAAAAAGTTTTCACTTTCTTTTTAACTAGGCTACCTTTTATATTATCATTGTAAAATAAATTAAAAAATGACCCCTGTTTATTTTCTTGCACCAGGCCCTCCTTTTGTAAGATCATCACTGCTAGTATTGTATTAAACCACGATTGCAGTGCTGAAATCCTTATTTTTGTTCTTTAAACGAAAAGCATCCCGCTCTTATAGAAGGAGCAGCCAAGTGCAGGTTGGAAATTTGAATGACCATGGTTTCATAATGATATCACAAATAACAAAAAATTAGAATTATAAGGCCTTCACCAAAGTGCTTTTGTTACGTTACAGTTACAATGCAGATATGTGTGACCAACAAAACCGATGAAATGTTTTAAAGCGGGGTATTTCGCCCAGGCATAACATAGGCGAAATCTTATTTTTCTGAAAATTTATTTTTTCTTTTTCAAACAATTTCATTACATGTTTGTCCCAGTTAACAGTTATTTTAATCGTAGACTATCTACAGTATAATTTATAACTGAAATTTAGAGTTGTTTCCTAAGATCAAAAAAGTAACAAAAAATAACTGTTTCAACCAATGCTTCACGGGGTATAAGTCAAACCGACACTATCGCAATCTTTGTACGAGCACGGCAACATTGTCAGCACTCTAATTTATTTCTTTAAGCAGAGTGCCTTCAAACTTGTTTACTCAATTTCAGCAGTTCCTGGTTTTGACGGAAAGAATAAGAACAACGTGGTGTTTGCCAGCAGTCCATGGCTCTGTGTTTGTTTTTTCACTTCTTTTATTGATCAATACTTACAGTTACAGCTTGTTTTGCGACTAACGAAAAAAAACAACGCAAAACATGCGACAAAAAATCGCAAGAAAGCCAATCGCAGCGTCTTTCAACCTGGAAAATCACAAAGTTAATTTAGATACAATTTTTAAAAGAGAGTAAAAAAGAAGTTACACGGTCTTCATGCGATTGTAAACCACAAAAACCACAGGTCGAGAAGCACAGATGAATTGCAATTCAACAAAAAGAAACCACTTGAACAAAGTCAAGGCATGATACTGTCTTTGCATGCCATTAGCCATGCTGCAGTAAGAGTAACTAATGCAACTTTGCAGATTTTTGAAAAAGACGATTGTACTAATTATTTTGTCCATCTTTTTCAAATTGCAATTCATCAAATCAACTTGAAATAATTGCGACTCGGGTGAGACAAAAAAAATTTTTTTGCAAGTTCAAATTACAGAAGGACAAGCATATTCAACAATTTTTTTGACTCACAAATGGTGATGAGTTATTGCGGGCCCTAGCTGTCAATGTTATGTAATCACAACAACTTCCGTACAAATCTCCCATTCATCTCCAAATTTCTTCTATTCATCTTATTCGCTCTATTGAAGCTTGCATGTCGTGCATCAAAATTACGGCATCGGAATCGCGCCCCCCCGTTCGTTACGAAACAATAGAGGAATAAAGAGTTTTTGTAATAGTCTAATACAAATTCTTTTAATAGAAAAAACCTTTTACGTTAAGTTGACATGAGCCAGTACTAGAATGGTGGAAAAGTTTATGCGTTTTTTGAACATTTTGAATTCTTGTAAAGGTTCTAATTTTGACTGATTTATTAGATTTAAGAAAAACTTGATGTTCCATTTGATCTCAGGCTGACCTTTAAAGGTGATTCTATTTCAAGCAGCATGGGCTAACTTATTCATGAAACACGATTATACACAACGTATTTACTTTATATATCAATTCACGTAACATCTCTGTTGCCTGTGTGAAAGTTAAAGTGTTGATTGTATCTGTTGTAAAATTACACCAGTTTCTGTATTTGAAAACTATTTATTGGTCCTTATTGCGTCAGTAGGTTGTTTTTAACTCAGCTTAATCCAACTGAAAACATATACACGTAAACAACGCTGAATAATCAAAAACATTAGCACATAGCCGCTGCCATATGAGTCTCTTTTGTCTTAGTTTTTTCTCTTGTGTCTACCAGCTTTGTTACATAAAGCAGCCATTGTGAAACCTAACTTCTTAGCAATCGCTTTGTCTTAATAAAAAAGAAAATGTTATTTGTTTTTGCTTTCTCTTTCTCTTCACTTTTCTAATATTTTCTCTTTACTTTTCAAGTTGATATTCAGTTTCAGTGTCAGTTTATTTTGTTTTGAACGTATTGTCCCGACGACAATTGGTACATGTGTCCCACTGGTATAAAAGAAAAATTATAAAGACTAAATTCAATTTTTGTTAATGAAGGAAAGACTCGCGATTCTTAAAAGTCACTCTTCGTTGAAAGATGCTGGCGTGTCCGACGATTTAACGGAATTCAATAGCAATATCCGTCCTCGAAGTGAACTTGTTTGAATAAGGTCAGCGAAATCTCTCCAAGTTACAAACTACCCTTATTTAAATATGTATAACTCTATGCCGCCCGATCCAGAAAAATATAGCTGTAACTTAATTAGTAAAGAGAGGATTGAATTTATTTGTTGCCTGCAGTTTCACACGCAGCTACTTAACACAATACAGCATAAAAACAATGGTCACCTGACCATTCAGCAAATCTCGGTCACTGTTTCCTGAGCGAAATTATGGTCATTGTTCAAATAGAGCGATCTCTCTCTATTTATAATAAACTTGAATTGGGCCACTTGGCTCGGACGACAAACTTTACAATAAAATTAATTTCATGCCCTTACACAGATCACTGTCCAAAGCAAGGTCACGTCGCTACGATTTAATTAGGACAATGCATTTAGGTCATCAAGAGCGGAGATAGGTCACCACATCTAATTTAAAAAAGTCTAAACCTTGATCTGTTAAAAAACATCAAATATATTAAATCTCCTGGCTATTGGCAGTTGCAAATATTGCATTGCGAAAGGTCATGAGAATAATCCAATTCTTCTCCGAAAAAGCGATTTGCATTACGTAACATCCACGTTGAGTCCCTAATCAGAAACGACCCAACTTAGCGTAAAATATTGCGGTTTCGAAAACACTTTGACCACACCTAAACAGCTCTTGTTGAGTAAAAAATCAATTTATCAATTTAATAGTTTTTTTCCTATCGAGAAAAATCGTTTGAAAAACGAATTTAGTTCTTCAACCCTTAGAGATATATAAGTATTAAATTGCAAAGCAACATTGCAATTGCGATGTGCTTACATCAGTTTCTTCTGTGATATCATGATTACAATCACGTTCTTACGTCTATAAAGAGTCAATGAGTTCAGGAATCGGCAGCGAGGCCGAGTTTGTTCGAGCGTCTTTTTAATTGCCACCGAAATCGATATGGTCATGGTTCAGGCGCTGATTTAAAAGGTTTTTTGGGGGGGGAAGAGGCAGAAATTTATTGTCAATCGAACTAGAAAAAAGAAGCAAAAGTAAGACCTTAGGAGTAAAGATTGTTTTTTTATCCATAGTTTAATAAGCTTATATTAAATAGTAGTCTGCAAATATTCCCATCACGTTTGAAATGTAAAAGAAAACTTTTACGCGGTCGATAAGCGCAAAAGAATTGGACAAATAGCAATAAGAAAATATTGAAATAACCTTAAAGTAAAATAAATCGGTTCTTTTTTAGACCATATCTGTAGGTTATAATCCAAGAGTTTTGTCCATATTCAGAGTGGGATTGGAAGAAAGTAAAACCAAAAAACTGAAGTGTACTTGCTTACTCATTTTCCTGACTTGCAGATAACGTCGGAAGCATTATACTGTAGGCAATTGTCGAGCGATTACCCCGACCTGCTTTCAGACATGCGAAGATATTACTGTTCAGTTGAAATATTTTATTTTTGATATTCAGAGATATAAATAAAATTTCGACCTGCTTGCTGAGAGGCCAAGCAAAAAAATACTCAAAAGTGTTTTTTCCAACGACACAGCTTTTCATTTTAGAATATTCTCCCGACTCGCAGGGAAGCGACGAAGGCTCTATACATAGGGCAAGCTAATACCCCGATCTGCTTCCAAAGATGCCCAAGATATTTGGATTTTTTTTTATTTTGGTTTTCAGTTTTATAAAGATATGGCTGAAATTTAGAACTGCTTGCGAGATAACGAAGCAGGGGAAATTTCAGTGAAGTGTATTTCCCAAGGACACAATAGAATGGCACGAGCAGGTTTTGAACCGAGACCATATAGATCACAATCACAGCGCTCTTAACCACATGTTTATGCTGCTGAAAAGTTGATGCGATCAGGTTTCGAATCGAGACCGTCTCGATTAAGACGGCGTTTGCCGTCTATAGAGCCCTCTCAATTACTCGGCCACGTTACCGACAAATAGAACGATCGCTTTAAGAAAAATAAACGCTTTCAACTCTTCTATTGCGGTTGTTACAGACAGAGTAACAAATACACAAAACTTTTTTGGTACCGTAGAAAAAATTGATTTTCTGCTGCAGTAAGCGCGTTTTTCAAATTAGATTTTCCTTCAACAATCTTATTTTCCTGTTGCTAAAGCGCAAGCCATCGTTGAACTTCTGCTGTAATAATATTTTCCGGGCGATTAATGTTTTTATTTTAAAACAAAGGTTTTTTCGTTGATGACGTGGCATCAAGTCTTGAAAACAGTGGCAAAGTCAGAGCCAGACCATTCATTTATGAGTTAAGACAATATACCACGCAAAAATGGAATATAACCGTTATTGCGATGATATTCGTCAGAATTTTTATTTGAATATTTCCCCCTTTTTGCTGGGTGCCGTAGCACCAAGAATATTTTGACAAGTCTTGTATGTCGTCGTAACATCTAAAGTGTGTTTGCATACCATACAAGCAGCATTAGAAGCTTAATTGATTTAAATAGCTGCTTGAGCTGATTGGATCAACTTTAAGGTAATAATTTACAACCCAAAAACTTATTGAGTCGACAGCTTGGCCTGATAGGTTAAAGCGTCGCAACGATAGGAAAAACAATCAAAAGGTTTGGGATTAAAAATTTATCCCCGTCTTCTGTTGTGTTCTTGCGAAAGACAATTTACGAGACATTTCTCTGCTTTGGAATTTAAACAAGCAACTTCAAATTTTATTCATATCACTAACTAAAAATACGAAACCGAATTAAAATTTTCTATCTAACGACAATTGTTATCTCTCATAGCAGATTCGGGCAATAGCTTAATTGACCATTATTTATATTGCTTCTAACGCTTTCCTGCGAGTTAGAATGATAAACAAAGGGGATAATGATAATCGTAATAAAAATGATACAATGAACCAAATCATAAACGCGTTTTAAAAATTTCGGGAGTAGGGAGTGGGGTCCCTTGGTCCCTCCCTTAAATCCGACCTTGTTTTGTTTTAACCCCTGTTCTCGTCATTCTACTTAAATCTTGGGCAAGACACTTTACAGCTTTTTCTTCTGTTTGGCGGTCTTAGCAAAACCCTTTAAATTAAGTCATAACACAATAAAAAACTAGAACAGCATACAAAAGTTTTTAATACAAACAGCAATGTCTTGTCACCTCCGAAAGCAGACCTGGGTAATCACGTGATCGTGGGCCTGAGTTTAACATCGTCCCGCGTTGTCCCGCAAGTTAGGAAGAAAAATAGATGATATGATGATAAATTCCAATAATCCATGAAATTTCTCATTTCTAAAAATCATCATCAGCACAGTATCAATTAGAAGTACATTTTTGTTAATCTTTAAAATAATAAAGTTAGAAATCAAACCTATCGAGAAATCTAAACGTTCATTCTAAAATAAAAATTTAACTGGGGACAAATTGTAAAAAAAACTTTTAATTGAATTGCTGATTGAAATCATACAAAAAATCAAAACTACGTAATAATAAATTGCAATTTCCTCCGTTTGACATCATTTTCAACAACAAAAAATTTTGTTAAAGAAATTCGAGTTTTAAAAGATTTTGCCTACGTTAATTAAAACTTCCCATTAAACTTCCTGTTTTCTCCGTTTTCTAATTAATTAAAAAACTAATAACTTAACAATTCTAACAAAATTTTAAAAAAGATTTCAGTAACGAAATTTTTTTAAATATTACTTTCTTAAAAGTAAATCTTTAAAACACCTGTAAAAATATTTTCTTTTATAAACCCAAAGAATTTTTGAGAAAAGAATAACGGAAAGCACCCGTTTGACTGAGGCGATTTTTTTCAATCACCAGCCAAATCGTACCAGCAGAGTAAGTAAACCTTTTGTAAAAGAGGATGAATTGATTTGAATTACTATATTTATTTCTCACAAACAACGGTTCTAAATTGTATAAAACACGATTGTGAAGCTCATTTTTTTCAACAGTTATCTTTCACGGATATTACAAAACCGAGAAAATAAAGACCTTTTTATCATATCGTATTTAACAAAAACAAGAAATTAATGCGACAAATACTTCAAAGTACAGGGTGTTTCACAATTCTTTCAGGTTTTGGAAAGACTCCAATTTTTTTGCTCTAATTTTTTTCTTCTCACCTGTTTTAGATTTTTTAATAAATGCTTTGTCATTTGGATATTGTAACGATTGCATTGTCTTAAATTAACCATGGTCTATTTCAAAGAACAAAAAATCAAAATTGTTGAATGATGGTTTGAGTCAAAATGCTATAAAACAGTTCGCCGTCGTTATGCTCAAGAATTTAATGTGCGTTACGTTAAAGTTCCACTGCAAAAATTTATCCAATACACTGTCCAAAAGTTCATGACAAAAGGAACAGTCCTTGACTGCAGAAAGGGGAAAGCTGGTGCGCCAATTACTGCAAGATCTCCTGCAAATGTGGATAGAATCCGTACTTCTGTACAACAGGATCCAAAAAAGTTCCTCTGGCGCAGGAGCCAAAAGCTTGGGATATCAGTAACAAGTCTTCAGCGAATGCTAAGGAAGAACCTGACTAATTCCCGTACAAAATATCCACATGCCACAAGCTCACGGACACAGACAAGCAGAAACGCACTGAAACGTGCAACAGAGTAGCAGAACAAATGGATCGTTTTCAGAATTGGATAGACAAAGTTTGATTTACTGATGAGGCCCATTTTTACCTGAATGGTGCTGTAAATCACCATAACAATGTGTACTGGGGAGATGAGAGACCTAAAGAGATCGATGAAAGATGCTTAAAAGGCCCAAAAGTGACAGCTCTTTGTGCATTAAATGCAAAAAAAGGGATGCTTTGGCCATACTGGTTTGAGGACAGCAGAGGAAGAACTGTCACAGTGAATGGAGAGCGCAACAGAGAAGTATTGAATCGAATTAATGAGGATCAATCAACTGTATACACCAAACCAAAACAGATTTTTGTGGTTCCAGCAAGATGGTGCAACTCCCCATACAGCACATGTGACTATGGCCCATTTGCACACATTGTTTGGAAACAGAATTTGGAGCTTGCAAGCAGAGCTCGAATGGTCTCCTCATAGTCCTGATCTTGCGCCTCTTAACTTCTTCTTTTGGGG
The DNA here is from genome assembly GCA_963680785.1 of Diplosoma virens. Lineage (NCBI taxonomy): Eukaryota > Metazoa > Chordata > Ascidiacea > Aplousobranchia > Didemnidae > Diplosoma > Diplosoma virens. The sequence continues at coordinate 43,815,654 of OY796888.1, read as the reverse complement.
GATGCTAAAGCAGAAGTGTACAAAGAGAAGCCTCGCTTTCTGAGGCAGCTGAAACAAGCTGTTGAAGCATTCACCCAGAGTGTTACAACAGACACATGTCGTCGTGTAATTAAGAATTTTGCTGTTCGCTTCAATGCCTGTGCAAACGGAAATGGGGCCCATATTAAAACGTGAACGACAAAAAATTTGGATAGGTTATCGGCATGTTGATGCATAAATAAGAAGATGTTTCCGACTGAGCTGCTTTAAATTTTTGATTTTATCTCGTTTACTTTTTGTTTAATAAAATTTTTTAAATCTGAAAGAATTGTGAAACACCCTGTATATAAAATTTTTTTCCCTTAACTATACGCAAATATAGGAATAAATCAGTTTTAAACATCTTTCTTTTTGCAAATTAAAATAAAAGCAGTTTGTGTCAACCTAACAAAAAGTTTGACGTAAACGAATTTTTTTCTTAAATCTTAAATTTATTTTTTATTGCGACGTTCGAAATTGTTATGACCCACATGCTGGCTAGTATTCAACTTATGTGAATCCACAAGATTTTTGTGACTGTCGTTGGATGCAAAAAGTTTGTATCTGACTCAAACTGAATCGTAAAAATTTACAGTTGTCAAAATACGTTCACCGTCCGGTCTGCCACATTTTTTTGAATTGCTTTCGAGATTGATAGGAAAATTGATTAAGAAGCCACTGTTTATTTTCTTAAGAAAATAAATTATTAAGAGTCTTTTCTTTGGTACTGCTGCTTTTCCTTGTCCTATCCGCTTGCGACTGGGAAGCGACTGGCCACCACTTTGACAGAGATTCATAAAACTCGTAATAGTCTAGTTTTGTTTCGTCAAGTTTTCTTTGAAAGTGATCTGCCAAGTCTTTCTTGTTTTAAAAAAAAATCAGAAGGCAAAAATTTACATTTATGACAATAATATTTTTGCAGATTTTGCAAGAAAATTGTATTTAAATCAAAGCTTTAAGCACTGTACTAGTTGTGCATAGTTTTCTTGCCAAAAACGATAATTACTCGGGCGTTATTACTTTTACGTTTCATTTTTTGTAACTAACCTATTAGTCAACAATAAAATTTTTATTTTGTAAATCTAATTAAAGACACGATTATGTTAAATCAGCTTCTACGATGCTATATTCAAAGAGAGAGCAACAACATATCAATAAATACACTCGCTGTGTTGCTTCGTTCTACGTATTTCTAATTATTTGCATTATTATTGGCGCCTTTAACAACGAGGTTTTTCGCGCCACGACCGTCAAACCCGAGGACCAGCGATGGCTTTGTATAGAGCAACAGAGTGCCCGCAACCGGACCCCCAAAAAACGTTTTAAAAGAGGTCTTCTTTTATGATAAAACTACGGCAGCTTTAAAAAGTTGTTCAATTCAAATGTGTGCTTTCTTGTTGAGCTTCATTCGCATGGAATACAATTTTATTTGCATGAAACCATATTTTTGATTTTATGATTTAAGTTTTGGTCCCCAGTCAACTTTAAAGGAAAAAGGAAGAAAAGACCAAAAAAATCTTCACTTTAATCATATAGTTTCCAAAAAGTTACCCCTTCTTTCATTTCGTGCACCGGCCCCATCACAACCAAGCACAGTTTATAGTGCAGGGTTTCTGAAAAAGGTCCTAGGCCCCCCAAGGGGGCAACAAAAAGAATTCTTTTTCGACCTCAATTTATTTTTGCGATAAAATTGACAAAATTAGAGACGGTTTCAAAGTGATGATCTTTTTTTGGTTTTTACTTCACCTTCGGAACAATATTATAACCAGGAGGCCACGAGTCTTTGAGAGTCTCTAAAAGGGGGCCACGGACGACTAAAGTTTGAGAAACATCGGTTTAGTGCATGACACGACGTGAGGTAAAGTTCGAACCTCATCAACGTTAACTCAATAGCACTCTTTACACTTTTTCTATGCCCTTAAAACAAAAATAAATGTATTGTTACGTCATCAACATACTGGTTGTTGAGTTTGAAAAGACTTGAATTTCCACTCTTGGCAACACAGTGTTTTCTGTCGATCATTGACTACAAATAGCATTTACATGAACATAGGAGCCATATAAAGCATGAATACTCAATTAGCAATGTAAGCTATGCATGTGTCTGCACCAATACACAGATCTAATTGATTGCAAGAACGAATAAATGTATAAGTGCAACATATGTGCAAGTCCATTCTGTTGCAATTGATTACGCAAAAGCGAAATTATCTTAAGTAAGTGTCCGTACATTAAAGCAAATATTTATAAGCACAAATCAAACAGTAAGAACATGATTTATTATATGAATGCAAATGTTCAAAAGAGTTTTTATCGCTTTCATAAGCAATCTTTCAAGGAGTTTTACTTAAATCTTTCACACGAAGTTTGTAGGTTAGGTTGACGTAAACAAACCTTGAAGTTTGAAAAATAGCCCGATCAAGTCGTCGTCGCGCTGTCGCCAGTCACGCCACAAAGAAAAAAATCGCGCTTCAAAATTTCTTTTTTCCGCTTTTTAGTATCGATGAAAAACAGGAAAATGTATTGAATAACTTTAAGTTTTGTGTTTTGATCACGTGATCTCGTACAAAGTGTTTTTGCAGACCTCTGCACTTTGCAGCAATCGCTTGTTTATTTTTTCATAGTCTTTGCAAATTTCACAAACACATATTTTAAGTGAAGAGAATATCTTGAAACTTAACTGCCTTTAAGATGACTAATCTTTTTTCATGAAAAAAAACAAGTCACTTCGCTAAAATCACTTTTGCAATGGATTGGAATCCAGTAAGGTGGTTCATTCATATTTGAGTTGTTGGAAAACAGTGATGGGATTCAGTTTCAATTCTAACTCACTGATCATTCCAAAAAATGATTATTGTGTTGACAATCCAGTCTAAACGTCCAATTTGTCCCAAGCCGAACCTTAAAGTTAAGCAACAGTTCAATTTAACTGATTGGTTAAATGAATTAGAATAGAGCCTGGATTTACCAGTTCAAAAGAACGTTCTTCAGCAGTTCCGGCTCTTAATGTTGCTTATGGAATCAAACCATTTTGATTTATTTTGGTTGGTCTTTCTACTTTAATTATGTCATTAGAATCATGCTTTTAATAGAGTATAACTGTGGCAAAGCAAATAAAGTCTATATTATTTGATAAAACTTCGGACGCAAATAATTTCGCTTGTTGGCTCTTTTTACTCTTTGATGGGGACAGAAAATTTCGCGATTCCAATTATGAGTGTTTTGAGTGTTTCGGTTTCGAGTCTCATCAAGAGTAGCTTTAATCTGTCGTATTACCAAACCGAAATGTTACTCCGTAAACGTCAAAATAAGAAAAGATAAGACGCTCGAATTTTGCGATTGATCAGCGTAAAGCTTGAGGCCACATAACCAGGCGAGCCATTTCACTTGTTCAGTGTTTTGCTTCATCCGCGTTTAACCCGCGCTTGCATACAAGTTACTCGCGCGTGTACCCTCCACTTCTTCCTCTTTGTTTGCCGTCATTCTGAAAGGTGAGCTTTGACGTAATCACAATAACGCACGTGTCGAACGGTAAAGGTCACGCCTGATCGAACACCGAAAAACAATCCGAATCAAGTGACCAAACACCGAAAGCACCTTGCCGCTCTGATATTACAAGAGACGTAGGTTGCCCTCGTCACTCGGTAACCTGTGATCCGAGAAGATAGTTCGAGCAAACATCGACGTCTTGGTTTATCGGATCAATGTCAAGAAACAAGATCGTTGTTTTTGACGAAATCTCAATGTTAAAAAATCCACCGAAAAGATTCGATTCTCGATCTGTTCCTTAATCAACAATCAAACTGAGTCGAATTCACATTCCATTTGATGTCGGTCCATTAAAGAGCTGCCTGGCGGGAAACTAATGGGTCGGATTATGAAGTAATAACTTGGCTGGAAAACTTTTCACATAAGATTGTCGTATTGTGCGGTCAAAAGCATACAAACAAACTAAAAAAAACTTAATTTATAAATAAGGTTTTTTAGGTATCGTTTTAGAAGTGCATGACAGCGTAAAAAGATCGCTCAGTCTTCTATGAAAAGCAGTTTATGAAATATGTAAGTTATTTGGCTGTTTTATCATTAATAAAAAAAAATTCCAAAGCTCCTTCATTTCTACTCAAATGCGATGATGATCATGGTTGTAGAGGATAATTTTTATTTGAAATATTGCAAGAAATAAATTAATATTGGCAACACTGCTATCGATTACCCTGGTTTACATATAATTCGCGCTTTTGTCGTGGGCACAACATGTTCTGTGACGTCATAATTGAACATTTTAATGAATTTTTTTATGGGAAATAAAATTAATGTTTTTGATTAATAGAGCCCTTTTAAGATAAATGAAATAAGAACTTCAAAAGTGAATGCCAAAACTTAATTTTAATAACTTATCTTGTCAAAAATCAGACCACAACAAAAGCTGGTTTATCGAAATCATAAAAGAACATGTTTCCGAGCAAGTTCTTCACAGATTAAACTATGGGACATTGCCATGAATGTATTTTAGGTGCTCGCCTGAAGCTAGTGAATGACTGCAAAGGTGAAATGCTGGAAAATACAGCAAGGTTTCACTTATGTGCCTTCTCTCTCTAGAAGTTTACCAAAGTAAAACAAACTATGATATTGCAAGGATGAAAGTAAATTGTTTCGTATATTTTTTTGAATTGTAATATTTTCAAATAAAAAGCCTCTTGTTATTTCCATCAACCCTTATAACAAAAATTTCTTTTTACATAGAGTTTGTTTTAAAGTTTTTTTAAAACGAAATAAAGCAAAAATCGAATTTTTTTATCGACAATGAAACTTTTGAGCGATTAGGTGCATTAATTTGGCGTAATTTGTAAAATACTATTACACCATTCTTATTTTCAAGGAAATGACAAAAACGTCACAACAAAAATTACTCTCATTATGACCTAATAATGAACGAGGTCATAAACTTACCACAACAAAACGAATTTGTCAATGCCTAACAAAGGCATTGTCCTATAAGCGTCTGGCGCTGATACAGGAAACGCTGTAGAACATTCGTTTCTTGACGTCACAAACGAAATGTAATGTTACAGTTTGTAAAACGGTGAAACGGTAAAAATTTCGATGCAGGAGTGCTTCCAGGTTTAATGTAAAAGCTTAAAAAAATCAAGTTTATGCGTAGTTTGGTCTTGTCGTTATACAACCAACATCGTCGGGCTTAGACTTTACATAACTAAGCTTGCATAACCAGCTTACATAAACAACTTAAATCTGATGGAAAAGAAGCCAAATTTTTTTTCAAAAGTTTTAATGAAATTTTGCTGAGAGACCAATCAACTGAAGCAATTGCAACCATGCTGAGACATGACGCGTCGTTTCCTCTCCGTCATTCGTTGCTTATTGACGTCATAAACAAGACGCTGAGTCGGCTTCACACTATTAACGAACTAATTAAAAACAGACTTCACTGCCAGCTCATACTAAAGATATCTGACGGCCTTGCAACCAACTTTGCCAAGGCCACCAAGAGCAAGAGCATCAATATCATCACTATAATCATCATCAGAGTCCTCGGATGTGTCCTGCTAAACTATCAAACTGGGGCAAAAATGATCTTTCTGCGATTTCGAAAATATCGCGCACAAACAATATAATCGAAAACACTCAATGACGGTAATGACCCACTCGTGCAGTGACGCCGCACGCGAAGACAGTGGCGAGCTCGAACTGGGATGATTATTGAAAGTCGTGGCAGTCGTTTAATAAAAAGCATCGCGACGCTTAATGAAAGAAATCATTTGCTCGGGTCTAAATTGTTTTGAAATTTGATTGAAAACCCAAAAAGCAATTGAACAGTTTTAATCATGATGCAAGAACGTCGTGGAAGGTTTGTGGTTGCAGCAAGGTCGCGCTTCTTTGTGATTGTATCATTCAGAGGCTGCAAAATGCGAAGTGGCCGGTGATTCTTTGATCTTGACGCCACTCCTTTATCGAATGTTCTGGGGTGATAAAAAAAAGCGAGAAGAGTTTTTCAATCTTAAAAAAGATTGTTATAAGCAGTTAATTACCACAGCAAATGCACAGTTCGGCCCAAGTTTTTTGACATTTTAACTTATTCGAATTACAACGCAAAATAATAATCTCGAGTTAAACCGAGAAAACATACGACATAATTCAACGAACCCGGTTCGCAAGACAAGGACCTTTTTGCTTTTCGGTTTTAGTTCCTCTTTATCGAATTACGAACATCCATTTCGTGTTAAACTTAAAACGACGGACCTCCTATGGTCTTTGCGGGGCTACATTGAAGATCAATGAACCATGAAAAGTTTCGAATATGGCGCAACATCTAACAATACAAAGTTTTATCACACAATGTAAACTTATTTTCTTTGCCACAGTTATACTCCATTAAGAGCACGATTCTAACGTCATAATTAAAGTAGAACAACAAACCAGAATAAACCAAGTGGTTTGACTCCATAAGCATCATTGCTGAAATAATTCAGGTGCGTGTTTTCGGACGAATAAATCTGGGTTTCTTTATGTGCAATTACTTGGAAAGGGGAAAAATTCAAATAATTAGTATTCTGTTCAAGTTTCTTGTTCTAAAATATGAAAAATGTTTGGAAATAAATCTAAATCAAATACGCAATTGTTATTTTACAAATTGATTGAAAAAAATAGCTCAGAAGTTAATCATGTTTAAACATCATACCTACACTTTAATCACGAACCATTGGAAAGCACGACTAAACCTTTATTCATCACAAGGAGTTAAAAATAAACTGAAATGTGTTTTGTATTTTTAAACGATGATGATAATAACATAATGGTTTGCAGATTTATGTTCAATGTTTTTTTGTGGAAATTTGAAACCAATTCAAAAAAGAAAATTTTATTTCAAAGATAAATATTTATTCATTAAATGAGACGAGGAACAAATTCAGTTAATTGAGCTCGTGCCACTGTAGTGCTGAGAGCAAATTCAACTTCCTCTTTATCTGCACTTCTCTCAAACAGTTTCTTTATTATTACAGAAGAAATCGTGTTGCCATAGAAATGAGCTGCAAGTAGGTTGAAACGCGACGTAATTTTTTATTTCAAAGAGGTCTTTTCTGCTTGTTCAAGCTGACCCCTAAAACTTTTGTCTTGACTGTTTTTTGCTCGCGACCAGGCGGGGGTCAGGATTGCAGGCGGGGGGGTCAGAATCGTTTTTTTACGAAAAAATGCAAAGCGATGTTTTCCGTGTTGCTACACGAAATGCATTTTATTTTCTCCCAAATTTTAATGGCCACGACCAAATCGCGGTTTTTCTTGCGTTTGATTGAATTGAAGAATAAGCCTGCAACCGACTTCGTAGTTTAACTTTTTGGCATAAAAATATGATGCATTTGGCATCTTCAGCCCGTTCTCCTTCTTGCTTTCGGGTCAGACACGGACTGAACCAGGGGCGCGAGTTTATTCTTTTACTGACACTAGATGGTGATGTTGTTCAGGCGCAATGCAGCAAAATGGCCATCCCAAAGCTTTTTTAGCCTCTCCATCCTGGTTGTAGGTTCACATCATATTAATTGAAACGAAGTCGGGCGATTCAATTCAAATAGATTAAAAGCGTTGTGATTGTGATCGACAATATTCTCGGTTCAAAACCTACTCGCGCCATTCTAATGTGTCCTTGGGAAAGACACTTTACGGCACTTTTCCCTGCATGGAGGTCTAAGCAAGCAGTTCTAAATTTCAACCATATTTCTATGAATGTAAAAAAAAATAAAAATAAAAAGTTTCAACCGGGCAGCAATATCTTGGCATCTCCGGAAGCAAGTCGGAATCCAATTACTTGCCCTATGAATAGCGCTTCGGTCGCTTTCCTGCGAGTCAATAACGTAAATATGAAGATAAAATAAAATAAATTTATATTGTTTACTTTTTGGAGATAGAAATTTCTGAATAATAATAATTTAACAATGTTAGCGCGTGACTTAGCTGGGATTAGAAGGAAGCAAGAATCTGTTCCAAGGTTGTTAACAGAAAGTCAAACGATTCGTTGAATTCGAATGACTTTGCCATTAGATTACGCTTTACTATGCCGGAGTTCTTATTGCCTATTCGTAAATTCTTTATGTCTGCAGCCCAATTATAAAGAAAAGGGCAGATTTGACTAAAACCTTTGGCCTTGAGCTGCTTTCAAATGCTAATTAACATTCTAACGTGCTGAATGCGAGCTACAGCAAAATCACTGGCATTCAAAAACAGGTCCTTCTTTCAACTAAATTAAAGAGAAAATATTTTTTTAAAAAATTTAAGTATCTTAGAAATTGTGGCCCTATTCCAGATAATTCAGCGGATAATTGGGTAAGGCCCGTGCACCATGGTTTGGGCCACCCTGTCCTAAAATAAAAAAAACTTTTCCTCAAAATTTTTGTGAATTTCATAATAAAAATTAATTCAAAAATATCGGAATATTTGTGAAAAAATCTTATTTTGAGCATTATGAAAGAAGATAAGTTTTCGAAAAATCATTGTCTTGTTTGTCACTGAGTCCTTTCTTCGAGCAGGATCAATTTTAGATCAGAACCTTGGACCCACTTCTTGTCTGCTACGTCTTTGCTCACCAGATCACACTGGCTAGCGCCATAGATGTACTCGTATACCTAACAACAATAAACAAAAAAATGGGAAGATAGTTGGTATAGTTAAGAATATTGATAGAGTACATGAGAAAATATATTAAAAGTTCTACAGAGCAATGTTTGATAAATGATTAAGCATTTTGCGGCTGATTTGAAACAAAGTTTTAATGAATTACATACAAACAAATAATATTAAATATAAATTCATTTATTAATCGCAGAAGCTAAAGCAATGTAAAAAAAAGTAAAAAAAAAACATTATCTCACAGTACTTAACAAAAAAACTTGATTTATGTTTTTAAAGTTATAGTAGTTGGTTTTGTGTCATTATTGCGTCACCGACTTAATTGTGATGCTCAAAACTAAACCACAAACTCATTGGTCACGAGTTTCAAAATGAATGTAATCACTCTTAACCGCTATTAAAAGTTCAGCGACAAAAGCATTTTTCGCTTATGACTGAAACCTTGTTTGTTTGCAAATTTTGAAGATAATGCGTCTCATGATTTCTCATTACGAAGTCACGTGGACTTTTTCAAGACAACCACGTACTGTACACTCTTCATTGCTGTTTCTTCTATCCCAGCTTTGTATAAAAAACTAGATACCGTACTTGGGTTTTTCATTTCAACAACTTACTTAAAAATAAGCTGAATCATTAGTTGAACATCAAGTAAAAAAAATTCAATTCCTCGTTTTTACCCTGGCAGAGAGTCAGTAAAGAAAAGATCACTATTTTGTCATCCAGTAAAGAAAGGGCACTGTTTTGTCATCCACAACATGGCTTTGCTACTTTGCTTAAAGGTAGGTACACCACATTTCTGAAGGTGCAAACTAAGATACTCGATAATAGAAAAAACTTTGTCCCTGGAAAGTAAAGTTCTCTAACAAAAAAATGTCTTTACTTCGAATCAGTCTCGAATTTCAAGATTTTCGTCCCAAAAAAGAAGAGTGTTCTCTAAAAAAAAGCTCTCGCTTTGAATTAGTCTCAGATTTCTTAATTTTTGTATCTAAGTGAAAAATACAAAAAAAGGAGGTCTGCACGTGAAATCTGTCTTGGATTTCTGGCGGGATTTCTGCCAAAATGGCCGGACAAAGTCCTAAAATCTGGACTGCCCGCCAAAATTGGGACGTACGCGGTCTGAATGGAAAAGCTTGAGCAAAAAACGCATCTACTTTCTCAAAGATGAGTGTTTTTCAAACAAAAAATATTTTGAGAATTGCTAGCTGTATGTAAAAACTACGATTAGATCATCCCTTGTTGAAACGAGCTTTAATTCAATTTTTAATAATTTTTTTTTTAAAGTCGAGTAAAATGTAAATTGCTAACGATTATTTCAAAAAGCCCTAAACGTAATGCATTTTTTCCCTGGAACCTTTATGAGTGTTGGAAGGTAATTTGTATTTTTGTTTAAAGCTGGCAATTGCCAGCACAATTTGCTTAATCCCGCCTTACAATTGCAGATGCACACCGTATATGGTTGTTGTATGGCTGTAAAAGCCAGAAACGTTCCCGGTGCAGAACATTGACGTAATACAAATTTATTTTAAATGTGTGTGTTTGAAAGAACGGCGAGCCAAGTGTCCTGCAGAAATGCAGACACCGTTAAAAAAAGGATTTTTTACATAATCATTTTTTTTAAATTGCTTTTTCAGATTTACTGAACTGCAATTTCACATGTAAATTTTATATCAATGCCGATCTTTAATCGCAGTTTTGCAAAGCGTTGGGTTTGATTGCCCTTTTTTAACTGTCTTTGCAATATTGGTGCGGTCAATTTTAAAAAATCAGCTTGAAGTTTTCATAATAGCGAAAAGATAAAAGAGAACTAAAATGGACCAAATTGGTTTTTCACTTGAGAAAAAGAAAAATGGAACCTTGATTTTTCTATTTTTTAAAACCATGAAGTCAATTTTTGTCTTGTTGCTTCACAAAGTAGCCTGTAAAATTTATTGAAGATGTTATTGCATGGCACGGTTTTTCTTGTCATTTCTATGCTAATAATGTGCAAAACTATATTTCATTAAAGTGGGTTAATGAAAACTCTTTGCGTAATTTAATTGCTTTCTTGATTTTCTTTCCGAGTGGATGAAAGATAACAAGAAAAACTCTTAATGACATTAAAAAGAATTAATTGTATTTGGATCAAAATCATCAACTAAATCTTGAGTGTAACCGATAAATTGATTTTAAGGCAGAGGAAAGTTGTTGTTGCAAAATAAATAACATAGGAGTTATTTTGCACAAGCGTCGAACTAAAGGGCTATTTTCAACAAGCGTCGACCTAAAGGGCTCGTTTCCACTACGAGCGTATCATGGAGTATTTTTGTTTGTTTTATTGAGTGTTTGCTTCGCTTAGCCCTCGCTTAGCTTTTATGCGCGGAAAGATCAATAAAAGAAACAAAGAATGTTCCATTCCACGCTCGTAGTGGAAACGAGTCTGAACAGGCTCTTTAGTGAAGTTTATTGTTACAGAAGAACGCCGATTATCTGAACTAACTAAGGCCAAGGGTGGTTCGAATAACCGATTTTTCGGATAATCGAAAAAAATACAATCTTGTTATAAAAAGCATCATATACACATTTGGTCATTTATTGTGCATTATGAGCAGTATAGCGATTACTAATTTTTTTGTTTTAAATTTATTACTCTTTTCGTCGCTGCCAAGTTTCTCATCCTTTTTAGAAGCAGAGTTGTGTTGAACGACACTCACTCTGTCGTTTACACTATGCTATAGCGTTGTAACACCGTCTTAGTAGCGTTCGAATAATCGGCATTTCGGATAATCATGGTTCTACTACTTTGATGTATAATGTTGGTGGCGCATAGTAAAGATATTGGTTGGAAAAATCTTGAATGGTTTTTATTATTTCTTTATTTGATTAAACTGTCCGCCTTAGTTTATGTCAACATTTTGAAATGGATTCGGCCTTGTAAATTTCAACATACCTGTATATACTTCACTATTTTTCAGGGCTGTTTTTTGTCAGGAATACTTTGACTTTGATATTTACATCAGCGCTGCTGCAGATATCAAAAAAATGCTGAAAATTAAATGGTCACAAACAGCCAGCAATTTTTATCGTTATTTGTCGTTTTTTTTTTTATAACAACTCTTGCAGTAAAACAGCAAACAACTACCGTAAGTTATCTACGTTTAATAAAGAAAACGACGGAAAGCTGTTTCCCTCTGGTAAATGCTTTTTTTTTTTTGAAAACTAAAATAAATGAATTTTAACTTTTTTCCAGACATTTGTTGATCCGATCTGAAAACCAAAAACTAAAGACGACATACCAAAATCAATACACTGAGTTTGAAAGTCTCAAACATTTTAACAAAATATTATATTAATTATGGTGAAATACTTAAGTGAAATTAACGATGATGCAAAATGCGTCATTATTACTAAGACAACGAACTTTAACAGAAAAAGAAACAATTTCTGAAAAGTTTCGACATGATTGCCTAATTTGGAAGTGCAAAGATTTATTTTTGCCTCTATAATAAACTGTATTATGTATAACGTTTCCATCCTAATTATTTTTGCAGGAAAAATGAGGTATTTTTCTTAATTCCGAAACTCGTCACAAATTTTTCATTCTCTTAGTTTCAGCTACTTTTTTTCAAAATAAATCCTTTTTTACGTTTTCACGTCTAAAAATGTTGTTCGACAAAAAAGATGCATTTAAAGAAGTTTGAAATGTTCCTTGCTAGCTATTTCTGAAAAATTGTAAGTACTTGTCATAATCATCATCATCATCATCATCATCATTTTCAGGGAGAACATTGAATTAGTTCAGTTTATTTTCCTTTAATCGCTTGTCCTTTTGGGAATGCGGGGGCAACAACTCGGATCGGGGTCTCTAAGCATTCCCGTTGTCCTGCAACTAGCGGCAATTTCGCTAGTGGAATTCCAAGACGTGACCAATCCAGGTCTTCAACATGTAATTCCGCTAGCGAGTTCTGGGTCGCCCTCTAGGCCTTTTGCCACTCGGAAGAGCGTCCATTAGTGGCTTTGCTGTTTGCTCGTGGGGCATTCGTGTCACATGACCATACCAGCGCAGTTGCAATTGTTCTATGCGGAGTAATAGCGGTTTGATGTTGAGAGATTGATGAATGTCAGTGCTTTTAACCTTATTAAGTAAGGATAAACCTCTGACTTTTCCCAAGAAACCCATTTCGGCCGCCTGTACTCGGGATCTCATTCTTTCGGTCATTACCCAACACTCATAACCACAGGTAAGGATAGGAACAAAAACTGATCTAAAAACAGAAAGCTTTGCTTTGCTTCTGTACACAGCTGTCGTTTCAGTCCAACTGATTGGTAAAGCTGGCGCATTACTGCACTTGCTTTTCCAATACGTGTGTCCAGTTCATTGTCTTGTTTATCATCACTCGAAAATGTGACTCCAAGATACTTAAACTTCTCGGCAAGCTGGAGAGTTTCTCCATTTGTCTGGAAATAACATTGGACAGGGTATCTCGACAGACGCATAATTTCAGTTTTAGCCGTACTAATTTTCATTTCAGCATTCAAAGCATAGCCGTGTCTGGCGGAGGGCAGGCAAGTTTAAAAAATTTGCCTTAAACTGAAATTTTTCGGGCAACGACAAGAAAATATTTAGGCAAAACAGCAATATGAAAAATTTGGGCAAATTCAGAAATTTTAGGGCAGCGGCAATGATCAATTGCAAAAAATAGTTACCAAATCTAGGTGAAGATCTTTTTTTGAGAGAACACCATGATTTTAGGACGAAATTTGGTCTTCGTCCGAGAACCTCCGGCAAATTTTGTGTCCTATCCATAAAGTACTAGAAAATCATGATTTGGGCAAATGTCACAAAATTTGGGCAAAACTTTATTGCCTCCCCAAATTCTTTTGGCTGTTACGTCATGATCCAAAGTACAGATATTACAAAAAATTTCACATTGTTTGCCATTATAAATTATTTTACAAAATACAATCATTAAGTATTTACAATTTTTCTTAAGAATTTTGTTGTAAAATGAATTTTATTAAATTTTTGGATAACTTTCTTAATTTTCACATTTTTTGATAAATTATGTTTTCCACTTTTAATTTTTGTTTGTTAAATTTACATTAAGATATTATATGTTTTTGAATGTCATGTAACTTTTAAAATAAGCAAACGTTCGAAAGTAGAGTAGTTATTCAATAAGATTTTTTCAACTTTTATTAGTTTGTAACGTCATTTTAACTTTTCCAGAAATATCTTTTTTAAGCTGATGAAGGTAAAGTTTTAGCAAATTTTCGATTAACAATTGCTAAAACTTTCTGCAGCATTTGATAAGTATTATGCAAGCGCTAACTTCATTAGCCGCGGGAAAGAAATACTTTTACTCAAGCAAAGTATTTTATCTTAAAGTTGTCAAATTTTTCTCATTAACCATAATCGAGCTTTCAAAAACACACTTTCTATTCCAAAAAAGTGTGAAGAAAACTAATTTTACACACAAAAAAAAACAAAAAAAACAAACAAACAAGCTCAAACAACAAGACATCGGTTTACTGGGTTACAACTAATTATTTTTATTTAATTCAAACTTTAGACTAGGGCAGGTGTACACCTGGCGTATACACTTGGACGCTGTTCTCTTGTTTGTTAATGGAATTTTGGCGTGCGGCTATGCAGCGTCTACATACAGGAAAGTAAACAAACAAAGGAGCGTTTAGAGATGAAGCCAGATGCAAGCGATGCTTTAAGGCTCGTTTCCACTACGAGCGTGGAAAAGAGCATTCTTTGTCTCTTTTATTAATCTTCGATTGAAGCGAGCGGTTAAAATTGAAGCGAGCGCAAAAAAAAAAGCAATAAAACAAACAAAGAATGCTTTTTTCTACGCTCGTAGTGGAAACGGGCCTTTAGAAGCACTTAAAGGCTTGCTCCCACTGCGAGCGTGGCTGGGATTATTTGTTGTTTATTGATTTTTTACTTCTCTCAACACTTAAGCGTAAAAAAAACAATAAACAAACAATAAATAATCCCGCTAACGCTTTTTGTAAAAACGGGCCTAAAGGCGTGGTGACCCGAAAAACTACGCGAGCGCTTTTTAAAAAAATTCTCTCAAAATAAGCTCAAATAGCGTAAAGAACAATAACATGGTCTTAATTAATATTCGATTTGTCCACAGGGAAGATCAAGCAATAAATTTTAATGCAGAAAAATCTTCTGGAATATCTTTGTGATTAATAAAAGAGAAAAGCATTTGTTCAATAGAATTAAAACGTATTATAACGGCTTCGTAAATACGTTTTTTGAATATGGTTAAAAAAATAACAAAACCATTACCATATAATTAAAGTATTTTTTCAGATTCTTTTAATCAACTAGCCAAGAAAATATACGTAGTTCTTTACAGCGTCTTGGTAGAATTTTCTCTGTATTGAAAATTTTTATTGTACCTCCGGCTCTACTCGGCGCTCC
Organism: Diplosoma virens; assembly: GCA_963680785.1. Lineage (NCBI taxonomy): Eukaryota > Metazoa > Chordata > Ascidiacea > Aplousobranchia > Didemnidae > Diplosoma > Diplosoma virens. The sequence goes on along the minus strand of OY796888.1, from coordinate 43,800,578 downwards.
AATATCTATAATTAGTTTAAGCAAAATTTTTCGTATATTTTTTAATTAATCATAACACACATCTCAAAGCTGGGAAGAAAATTCGCGATAAGACATCATCGATAAGACACTTCTGTGTAGCTGGAATTGATGTTTACTACAATATTAAAATAAAAAGTTTGTAGGGTATGTTATGTTTTATGGTGGAAACAATCAAAGTCCAAGGGAGAACGTTTCAAGATGTTAAATATTTAAGTTTAACAATTTTTGTTTGTTATATAACAAATTTTCTTTTTTGTTTAGATAAAAAAAACAACAACTTTGAAACCACTTCTTAAAACTATTCAAATTCGCGAAAAAAATTGGGACAAATTAGAGGATTTATTTGTACTTTCTCTTTAATTGGCTTTCCGACTTGACAGGAAATTCGCGTTTCGACGGCTTCAGCTTCGTAAAATTGAGCTTTGAGAAACGCTTCAAGCATCTCATTAGCAAATAAAAGCTGCTTTGATTAAAAAGTGCGCAATAGCGATATCGTCACTAAATTCAAAACTGAAAGCACGTTGTGGTTCGCGCTCAGCGAGTAAGGATGTCATAGGTTTATTCGAGAATGTTCGAGAAGCGCTTCCTGCTTTACAACCTGCTGACAGGTGCAGACGACAAAAGTCGCTCGATCGAACATTGCGCAATGTTTTGATTATAGATCCAAGTCGTTTAAACCGGTTTGAAGCGGTCGGCTATGCGACGCTCTTGTTGCGTCATAATAAAAACCTTATCAGCCAGGAGAGATTGCGAAACTTAACCGGCCGGCAATCAGCGAATTCTCGAACAATCGTAAGTACCTTTTAAAGGAAATTTTCGGCTAAGTGTTGCACAATTTTCAAACCATCGAATAAATTGCGCAAGCTCTTCGGGCGCCTGTGGTGTTAAATCAACTTTTGAAAACTGTATTTGTTGTATAAACAAGTCTTTGTTAATAGCTGTCATTTCATTTTGATTGAAGCATCACATCGCATCTCATTTTGATTGAAGCATTATGATTATCATCATGCCATGTTGTTTATTGTCCTGATTCTTAGGACAGCGTCAGAAGCGTTAAGGTTTGAGAAACTATCAAGCAATTACCAGGCTTGCTTTCAGAGATGCCAAGATGTAACTGCCTTGTAAAATTTTTTTATTGTTTTTTTAAAAGTTTTTTTCAGAGAAATAACAGAAATTTAAAGCTGCTGGCTTACAGTCCAGCAGAAGAAAGTGCCGTAAAGTGTTTTTTCATGGACGCGACAGAATGACGTAAGTGGGAGTTGACATGAGACCATGCCGGTCGTGTTCGTTATTGAAACAGCATTGTTACATGCTTAACTAGGCTTCCGATTATATATTACATTAAGGACTCCAAACATAGGAGGTAGGTCTACGTACCGTCTGAAACGAACCAAACTGCACTAGAAAGAAACTTTAATTAACCGTTGCGTTGATGAGATGTTCAAAAATTTTTATACAGCATGAAAAACATTTTTGTTAATTGTAAATTAAGTCCAATCATTTATTTAAAAAAATTGTTTTTATTTTTTGTTCATACAGTCAAATGCGAAAGCGAAATGAAAACTGAAAGTATCTCATCTGTATTAAACACATTCAGGGAGTGTGTTCAAAATATACAAAAACTTTATACATTGAATTCGAAAAATACGATTATTTTTGATTTAAATCAGGTGCCCGTATGGCTTTTACGGTCATACGTTATGGCAATAGCCCACCTCTTGACTGCTATTCTTTTAAAGATGCGTTTTAATACAAATACGCCCTCGAAAATTTCTTTTGTATTATCTGTTACGTATTCATTTTCTGAATCCAAAAAGAAGAACACTGTTTTTCTTTAAAGCAATAAACCTTTTTTTTATTCTTGAAAACATTGAAAAAGAATAAAAAGTTTCAATGTCGTTAAGCAAATACTTGAAATTAAAGGCTGTTGTTGTTAAAGGTTTTTAATAAATAGTCGAATTCGATGACTCTTACAAAATATAGAAAGCCTAGTAATCTCCAACAAAAGCTTTTGCTACTAGGATATGATCCGACTAACTATTTTGATATCGCTTTATGCTTTTTAATATCATTTACCAGAAAATTGCTCTTTTGTTGACTACGTTGTCGCTCTTGGTAATTTAGTGACCAATCAGCAAAACACTTCCAAAAAGAATTAAACTGGAAACCTTTAGTTTATTAGGCAATAAAACAGTGAAATAGTGCGTCTTGATAAGATGATAGAAATGAAATTTTTAATGGCGTTAAATTGCAGTACCAAAGCAAATATTGTTGCCATACAAGGGGAAAAACATGAGTAATGAGGTACAACGCTTGCTAAAAATAAATGATATTCCTGTTTTGTAATGCCTCTGTCACTTGTCATCTAGAAAACGAGACAAAAAATGATGACTTCGCTGCTTGAAAACATTGTTGATTTGCAATGTAACATTATTCAGAGTTAGTGTCAGCAAGATTTTGAGAGTTGTAATTGAAAATAAAACTTACACAACCTAGGTTATTCAACGATAACTTCAATGCATTTTACCATCCATTGCCTGCTATTATGAAATAACGATTACGTAATGCCAAACCAGGAACTTCCACAATACAATCAGTCGCTAAGGAGCGAGTGCCACAACAGCTTATACAGAAGTTGCTTCAGAGAATGATCACGTGACACTTACGAAAGCGCGCGCTAAAGCTAAGGCTGATGGTTATTTTTGTTTGTGTTAAAATGAACTGGCTTGTATTGTTCAATTTCCACCCAAGAACAATTTATAAAAACGAAAATACGATTTTACTTACAGGTTGCAGATTGTTTTGCAGTGCAACAAGTTTTATTAAAATGGTTTTATATTTATATAACAAGTTTATTGACTTGACCACCTAACAATGTCTCTTTAAAACAATGCAACAATTTTTATGCTTTTGAAAATTGCCATTAATCTCTAAAAACTGGCAGCAGGCTATAAGTAATTTGCAAGTCGCTGCAGAGGTTTGCTCGATGTATTCACCCGACAGAGCCTTAGCTTCTTTGTCAACTGCCATTCAAGCGTGACGTCAGCCTTTTTTTCTCATTTTCAGCTTATATTAGCTACTGCTCGGGTTGCGAAATCAGTTAAGCAAAGAAACAAACAAGTGTTAACTGCCTAATGGCGCCACAAGCTGCACCTTCGATAATTTCTCCGATCCTTGGGAAAGAAATGACTTTACAAAGCAACGAATCGAAGCAGAAAGAAATTTATGTGCGGCCTCAGAGCACAGCAGAGATAAATGACAGGAGCAGAAAAGTTTTACAGAAATGTCTCGGAAACCTAAGGTCCACGCTCAACGTTCTTGTCACTGGGGAAAAGGAATCAGGTGAATATTTAAGATTATTTGTCGCAGCAGAATGATGTGATTTAAGTAAACCAAGCATGACTTTTATTATTTGAAATTCGGCAGCGCTTTAATAACAAAACTTTTTCTCAGGCAAATCTTCGTTGATCAACTCGCTGAATATGGCTCTGACCCAGCAGTGGTGCGATCGGGCCCGATACTGCCCCGGAAGAACCCACGTCATGGACCCCTGCGTGATGTACAAAGGCACAAAGAAACCCGACCGCGGCAAGGTCGTGTTCTGGGATACTCGAGGATTTGAGAAAATACACGACGAAGAACACGCTGTGTTGATATTGAGATACGTCATCGAGGGCCGCATTCCTCCCAAGTGCATCCCGTGCGTTTTACTCATGTCGAAAGAACTTATCAAGAAGCGCTACCGAAAAGTTGCGGGAAGCCACCGAAGAATCGATCTCATACTCCATGTGTCCTCCATCTGCGATGAACCCCCCACGACACTGATGCGCCTCCTCCAGGAAGCGATCAGTGCCTCCAAAATCAGCGCCGTCAACAGTAAGTTTTGATTTGTTTTGTTATCGATGTGTTTCAAACGCAGCTGGTCTGTCATTGATTGACACTTGGTTACAACATTTTCAATGCAAACATATTTGTTTTGTTGAAATCGAGGAACAACTTGTTTGGTCAAGTGAATCGATGCAGTAAATGACGCGCTATTTTGTGTACGCGACAATTCCGCGATACCATTATTACACCACAATGTCAAAATAATGCCAATGATACTTTTTCCCAGTTTTCTGGTTTTAATCAACTGTTTCTTTTCCAGAAATTCCTATGGTTTCTGTTGTCACCAAATCAGACCTGCTTTCTCCGGAACAAAAAGAAGAAAAATTGAAGCGGTTATCTGATTATGACCTCGATGAATTTGTTGAAAAGCACCGGCAATCGCATCACACACCCTCCCGGAGACAACACCGCCTTACTGCCGATGTCAAGCCAACAACCAAGCTTATAGTAAATTACTGTTGCGAATTGGAACCTTGGAGCGATGAATCAGTTAACCCCAACGACATGAAATCTTCAGACTCTTTAGATGCGAATCTTTTGAGCCTATGGCGAGAAATCGTGTCAAGGACCGCACCAGGGGGTGTGGGTGACGGACAGACATCACCATGTCCAAAAGTGATGTTTGGATGCTTTCCTGTTTCCTTCAAGTATTCCCGAATTCGAAGTCATTCGTTTTGAGCAGTTTATCTTTGCTTGCCTATTGGCCAGGTTTTTTTGGGCCTCCGGAATAAGGGTGCTATCGAGAAGCCGATGGTGTATAAGGTGTAATGAACTCTCAGTGTGAGACGACTGTTAATTGAAACAGAAGACGCACGTATTCTTCGCTCGCTATACTTGCCAATTTTTATTAAATGTTATTTTCTTTAATACTTTTTTGTGAGACAATCGTTATTGAAATTGTATTTGTGACGTCATACTTGCTTTGTCTAAGCGACAGGTACGTCTTACCGAGTCGTGTTGACAGCAAACGAATATCGAGAGATGTTGCGTTAAAACTATTTAAAAAAGCCCGGTGCTGGGTAGCACACGGTTAAGTTCATTTTACTGCAGTATATTGTGTTTGTCAATCTGGTGCTACCTGATAAAACCGTCTATCCAAGTGTTAATGTTATTTGCCATTAGTGCTGAAGTTTTAATAAACAAAACAAATGAGTATATTCTATAAAGGACTAGCAGGAGTGGGAGCTCGACTGATCCAGATCCTAATTTTCCGCGGTTCGCATTCGATATATGATAGCAATAAAAACTTGGGTTGGTAACAATTGCTTTTGGACAGCAACTTAATTAAAAGAATTCGTATATCAATTATATATTTAGGCTGTTCAATGATCGATTGTAACATTAAATTGAACATTGATTATTTCTCACGCGACCTCATTAGGAAATTTGAGACAAAACAAAAAGTTCTCGAAAGTCAGCAGTGCTGTCGTTGGAATAATGAGCTGTTCGTCGCGATGTTTCGTCATCATCATTTTCGGGGAAAACATGGAATTAATTCAATGTATTTCCTTTTGCCTGCTTGTCTTTTGGGCTTGCGGGAGCAGCAGCTCGAGTTGGGATCTCCAAGCATCCCGATCTTTTGCAACTAGCGACAATTACTTGAATTCCAATTCCAAGACGAGGCCAGGCCAGGTTTTTTAGCATAATCGCATCAGCGAGTTCTTGGTCATCCTCCAGGCCATTCGGAAAAGCATCTATTAGCTGCTATACAGTTCGTGTTGCTCTGTGTCTCCCAAACTTTTTTTGGCCATGCCCCGCCTAATCACTTCTAAAATTCTGAAGTCCCCTGTGGTAAAATATCATCGTAACGGGAAAAATTTTGAGGGAAGCTATACAGTTTTTCCCAAATTGTATAACGTTTGCCCGAATCATTATCTTAATAAATTGCAATTTTTGTCTTAATTTATAGCAGTGTTTTCAACCTTTTTTGTGGCGACCTAGATGCTGAGCGGAAATAGAGAACAAAGATTTACCAATTCAATCTTTTTTACAGTCATTATTGCCAGCATAAGAAGTGAATTAAACACATGACAATTTAACCTTCTGTCTCGAATTTCTGGATTTTTATTGCAAAAAAGTAGTGATCTCTAAAAAAATCTTCTCTTTAAATCTGTCTAAAATTTCTTGATTTTCGTCTGAAAAATAGTGTTCTCTAAAAAAAAAGGTCTTCACTTTGAATCTGTCTCAGATCTTTAAATCAGTAAACCCATTATCAAATTACAACAAGAATGATTTAATCTTTACACAGCTACAGTTGTCGGCGACCCACTTTTGGGTCGCGACCCAGGAGTTGAGAAGCACTGAATCAGGACCACGTAAGTGAACCAGTTTAATATATTTATCAAATCAGTTCGATTGTAAACAAGTGCATTTGCATTTTGTATTTTCCCACCAAAATTGGTTTTTAATATCTTGAATCTCCATGCTTCACCAAAATTTTGCCGGGGGCCCACCGGTGGCGTTCACGCCCCATGTTGAAAGCCACTGGTGTAGTTGTTCGTGTAGCTTTGGTGCTTTGCGTTCTAATAAATGTAGCAAAATAAATAGTGAACTTTCGTCGATGTTGGTAAGAAGATATAGTCCTATGCCTGTATCAATACCAAAAACTCGAATAATTTTGTGGATGCCATTGGGAGTAACGAAATAAATACAAGCCCATAAAAATGGGCCAGGCTTGGCAAAAAACTCGATATCTTCATATAAGGCCGAAATCGAATGAATCAATATCAGCGTATTGTGCAACACGTGGAACAAATGTGAAGGCCTGTTTCCACTACGCGTGTAAATTAGAGTATTCTTTGTTAGTTTTATTAATATGTTTTATTTCTTTTTGCGCTTAAACGCTAAGCAAAGTAAAAATTCAATAAAAGAAACAAAGAAAACTCCATTACTTGTGCAAATGCTTGCGAGGACATTGATAAATGGATTCAAAGAATTCATGTCTTAAACAAAACACGTTTAAAAGTCAACAAACTAAAAATATTAAAGAAAAAAAATAGAAAGAAAATTCTGAAACTAACAGCAGAATTTATCCTCTTCATTTGCTGGAGTGTGTCGGAAGAGTTAAGATCTGACTTTTCTCCGAAATGATAGACATTGTTGCGTAAAAGAATTTTCATAAATTTAAGATCAAGCTCGCATCCTTTTAGTCGCAAGTCAGAGTGTTATGACATTGAGCTATCCCCCAACTATGCAGTGATTGAATGGGTAAGTTTTTCATAAAAAAAAACTACTAGTACTTAATTCAGTTAAGCTAAATAAGGAAATAGTCAAAATATTTAAATACATACAGGGGTTGGGCAAAACCAAAGTTTTTAAAATTTTTTTTGTTTTAATTTTTTATTTTTTATTTCATCTCTATGTTTATCCTCCTGACTCGCAGGAAAGCGACGGAGGCGCTAATACATAGGGTAGGCAATTACCCCGACCTGCTTCCGGAGATGCCAAAATATTGCGGTCCGCTGGTAATTTAATAGAAATATGACTGTAATTTAGACTGCTTGCCAAGACCACCAAAGCAGGGGAAAGTGCCGTAAAGTGTCTCTCCCAGGGACACGACAGAATGGCGCGAGTGGGTTTTGAACCGAAACCGTGTTGGTTACAAACCCGGTTCTTAACTAAGAACCATTTCTAATGTTTCTTTTTTGATTAACCAATCGCGTTTATTCCGAAGTTTAATCAAAACTGAATTAATGTATAATCGGACATTTGTAAGCTCTCGACCGCATTACACCAAACATAAACGAACTGCTTATAATTACTCGTACTATGAATTAGGTTGCGGAGCACTGTTTTAGATAATAACGTATTAGCGCCACCACGCGTGATTTCCTTATAATTTGCTTTCTAAACAGAAAAATAACATAGAAAAGCTTAAAAGTGTAATGACATTGCTCACCAGCAGGCCCTTTCCCACGGAAAGGCAATAGGAGGTCATGCATAGCCGTACCAGCCCAAAAAATTTTGGGGGGGCAATGAAGTTTTGCCCAAATTTTGTGACGTTTGCCCAAATCATGATTTTATAGTACATTTCGGATATGACAAAAAAATTGTCTGAGATTCTCAGACGAAAAACCAATTTTGTCCTAAAATCATGGTGATCTCTAAAAAAAAAAAAAAAAGGTCTTCACTTAAATTCAGTCTCCTAATTTTCAATTTTCGTCCCAAAATCAAGGTGTTCTCTAAAAAAAAAAAAAAAAGTCTTCACCTAAATTTGGGTTATTATTTCTTGCAGTTCCTCATCATCACCTCTCTAAATTTCCTGACTTTGCCCAAATTTTTCATATCGCTGCCCGAAAAACTATGGTTTTGCCCAAATATTTTCTTCTCACTACCCGAAAAATCTTAATTTTGCACAAATCTTCGAAACTTGGGGGGGCAATTGCCCCCCTGCCCCCCCGGCAGGTACGGCTATGAGGTCATGGCCCCAACAAAATTTTTTTCTGCCTCCATTTTTTTCTAATAATTTCAGGCATTTAAGTAAATTTTCAAAAATTTATCCTACTTGACAGGGCCTCTATAACCAAGAGATTCCTGACAGAAACCAAAATTAGAGCAAGAAGTCAAAAATCAAAAAAAGGCTTTATTTATAAAAAAGGAATGAAAGTGAAAAATTTTTTTTTTTTGACTTGGCTCCAATGCTAATTTGCTTTGATGTGCCGATCCCCCAGGCCTTGCGCAGTGGGGACTGGGCCTGCTCACCAGGAATTAATCTTCTTAAAACTTTTAATTAAAAAATCATCCAAATTTTAAGAACTTACAATCCCGAGATATAAATTTATCCTCAAAAACAAAAGCAACAAAAACTTTGAATAATAAAAATATGATAATTCAATTAAAATTCTAAAAGCATATAAAAGTAACTCTACACTAACTACGACACTAAGATTATGTCTCTTTTAAATGACAAAACTATCTAACAAATTGTTCCGGTTCGTCCTAACCCCATAGCTGCCATAGAAAAACGAGTAAATAAATTATTATGGCGTTTAGTTCAATAAAATAGAATGTTGGCAACGCGTTCTTTCCCTTGGAAGTCGCTATCAGGTCAACTTGATTGCTTTTTAGAACTCACTTCTGCAGTCGGCCTCTGTACTTCTCGTTGGACAATACGATCTTTCGCGCTTTATTGTAAACGAAAGCACACACAGCTACAAACGAAAAGTTCAACAGGCCTTCATACTTAAATGTAAACTCAGAAGACTTACTGAAACAATCCTCCTTCCAAGTTCACACAAAAATCTCAAGAAAAGCAATTATTAAATATGTGCCCCAAGCCCCTAATCAAGATGCAAATTACCAGTAAACCTTAACACTATTCTTTTTAACTCTGTTGTCTGTCGAATCATGTGCGCTCGACGCCGACAAGCTTTTTTTCGATCGAAAGTGTTTTTGTTTTAGAATGAGGTCACGGCGCAGCTGTTACGTCATTCTCTTCTCTTTGACAAAATCGTTTTGACGAAATAAGATTAGATTGATAACGCGTGTCTAAAGTTACGTACAATAATCCACCCCACTTACTACTACTTAAAAATGTAATAAAGAACTTCCTCCAGAATTTCATGAACTGTCATGATGAACAGATTTTTGGCGGGAAGGGTGTCTCAGCAATAATTCATCAGTTTTTAACAATTTCTGTGGTTAGTTTTATATAAACATTTTTGAATGCTTTGTTTTGAACAATTTTTTTTGTTTTTTTTATTTTTATCTCTATATTTATCCTCCTGACTCGCAGGAAAGCGACGGAGGCGCTAATATATAGGGTAAGCAATTACCCCGACCTGCTTCCAGAGATGCCAAGATATTGCTGTCCGCTGGTAATATAATAGAGATATGACTTTGTTTGGAACTGCTTTCCAAGACCACCAAGCAGGGGAAAGTGCCGGAAAGTGTCTTTCCCAAGCACATAACAGAGTGGCGCGAGTGGGTTTTGAACCGAGACTATGTTGATCATGAGCATGGCGCTTTAACCACACGACCACGCTGCCGACAAATTAAGTTTAAAGCAATATTTGAGCATTATGCATTATTGCATTCTTGCACTGCATATTTATATTTATTTTATCCTAAAAATTTGAAGCATGTCGGCAGCATGGTTGAGTGGTTAAAACACCGTGCTCATGATCAACATAATCTCGGTTCAAAATCTTCTTGCGCCATTCTGTTGTGTCCTTGGGAAAGACACTTTACGGCACTTTCCCCTGCTGCAAGCAGTTCTAAATTACAATCATATTTCTATTAAATTTCAAGCGGACAACAGTATCTTGGCATCTCCGGAAGCAGGTCGGGGTAATTGCCTGGCCTATGTATTAGCGCCTCCGTCGCTTTCCTGCGAGTCAGGAGGATAAATATAAAGATATAAAAAATTGATCACAGCAACATAAGCTGAAAATATTTGTTAGATAATTTACTTTATAAAATGCACCTTCAATACTTGTCCTTTTTTATGGGTTAATATTTTTAGACTGTGCTGTTTAAAAGTAAACACTCATTTTTTTTAGAAACATTATTGAACTGAATTACATGATAGCTTAACCTTCAAAATTCAATTAAAAAAAAAATCAAAGGTAGAGGCTCATTTTTCACCACGGTCAACCCACGTTTTATTTATTTTATGATATGATCACTATAAAAAACAAAAACTTTTTTTCCTATTAATGTTTTAAGCCATAAATTTTACTATTATTATAAGAAAAATTGTTTTGAGATTGTAGACTTAGCATAATTCTTGTAATTAAACTTCATTTCAATCAATTGAATGAGTTTTGAAGATTGGATTAAACCATTTAGTTTTATTGTTTTATATCTGCCCAATAATGACATTACGTCAATTTGCATGACCAGGTATTTGTTTTTAATATAAACCAGGGATCGATCCCTTATAGCAACGATTCTCAACCTTTTCGCGCCTGCGCCACACTTTGGGATCTTTTCAAAATTCGGAGCACACTTGAACCAGAGTGCAGATCTTAATTTTTATCCTTAAATAGTAGTGTTTTCGAAAAAAAGTCTTTACTTTAAATCTATCTCAAACTTCTTGATTTACGTCCCTAAAAAAAAGTGTCCACTAAAAAAAAGTAGTTGCGGAGCAATGGACTAATGTTTTTTAAAAAGCTCCGCGCACACAGATTGAGAACCACTGCTTTGTAGACCTACATAAAGTGGAGAGTAAGTTTCGATCAATTTCTGATTTATTCTTTGTTGAAGGAATATCTTATAGGGTTATAAAATTGTTTATTTCATGTTTCCTCTGCAGGCCTATCCGGGTAGATACGAGTGATGATTTTTTACATTTATGAGGCCTCAAATAATCTCTATCGGAAATTTACATTTTTCACAGTTTTCTGCTCATAAAAAACGGTAATTTCCGGAAAAGCATTAAAATATTCCTGTTAGCCCGATTGCTCGTTTTTTTTGATAATTTTACCAATACACTATGTTATAGTATGTGACGTCATAGCGCACGGCTCTGCTGCCTTCTTCTCTCTGGTTTGATAAATGTGGTTAACCGCGTAGTAAATTATTCTTCTTGCGTACAGATTCAATCGTATAACTATAGTGTAACTCCGTGTCAATAAAAGAGCTAACTGCAGATACTAGTGGAACTCATAACATGGCGTCGTCGACAGTCAGCTTATAAATTTGTTGCAAGAAAATAAGCTTGCGAACCATTATAAAAGTATACTGCAAGTTAGTGATTGGAGATTTTGTAAAAGATTGAAGATAAAAAAAAAATGGCGAAAAATAAACGAGAGCTGCAAGCAGAATTTGAAGCAGCAAAAAAACGTATAGCCGAATTATCTTAATCTAATCAAAACGCGAATAGTAATTTAATAATGATGAGCCTTCTTCTTGGTTAAAAACGTTTTTAGAGGCACAGTCTGAAAGTCAGCGACAAATGCAACAAATATCTAACGATTTTCGCAACAGCAGTTGCCTCAAAGCGCGAACAGCGAGAGAAGCGGATCACATGAGCAAAAGGCTGACATCAACAGTTCTAACAACGAGGCAAGGCGAACAAAAGCGGACGCACAAAAGCCTTTCACACTGCAGGTGGAAATTTCGTTAGCTGAATTTTCAAAATAGCGCAAACTGTACAACAATTTTGCTCCGAAAATCATAATGTTTTTGATAAAAAAAAAAGGTTTCCGATTTTATAGTAGCATTAGTATGTGATGTACTTTTACTTCAAATTGTAGAAGTATACTGTGCAGTGTGTAAAATGTCGTTAATTACGGAGGCATTTTTTTTCAAAAATTTTTTTATTTTATTTTGACTTGCCATCGACGTCCTAGTGCTCCTTTGTAAAAATAAACCAATTTCTTGTGTAGGGGGGGCCGCTTTTTAATCTATTTTAGTGGGTCCGGTGCGACCGCACCGTTCGCACCCTATTAAAACCATTACTGAATGTGATCTATGTTAACAGAAAACTATAGAAAGTAATAATCAATTGGGATTACGTTGATCGACTTATTACACTACTCATACAAGTTAAATTTGTCAATCTGATAATGTTTATAAAAAAAAATTGATTTTAATGTCAATCAAGATTGTATTTGCCAAAAAAGAGTAAAATATGTTTAGTAAAATTGACTGAGTTTTTATTAATTGCACAAAATTTCGTGAACTACTGCTCACTTAGTCAGGCGCAATTTATTCCGTTGTCATTCTGAAAACTCAGTCAGCTTTGGTGCACATTTTTTGTTCTTTTCTGATTGATTTCTATAGTTGACACGGCTTTCCAACTTTTTATTTTTATTCAAGATTAGTATTGATATAGAAAGGTAATTAAAACATTTCAATTGCATCTTCTTTGTTTACAGTTTCCACACAATGTTCCAACCTGATTTAACGAAACGAGGCACTGGTTATTAATCCAATTACTCTCATAAACCACAAGGGTGAGTCGAGATTAATTAATATTAACCTTTTTTTGGGTCCATGTTGATCTGTATTCTGCTTTCCGACAACATTGAGTTATATTTTTATTGCCTTTGTTTTTACTGATTTTACATCAGCTCCAAGTTTCAAAGTATGTTGTTGAATAGTTTATTAATGAATTTAGTGACAATTGAAATAATCAAAACAATTACAATTGAAAAGTTTAAGCAAAAGTTTAGTGACAAAAGTTTAATTGGAGACTCTGATTTTGTAAATTTGTCTGCACACGCGATTTACTCAGTGACGGTTTAAAACCATGGTTGCGGAGTAGTGGTGATTTTGGGGTTACTTCTATTCCTACTCCGGAGTAAGTTTTTTTTTAAGTTTCTCCACTTAGAATCAGTCAATTCGTGGAAAATCATGGAGTTCTCTAAAAAAAAGGTCTTCAGTTGGAATCAGTCTCGGTTTTTCAATTACAGTAGAATTCGCATATAACAGCATTTCCAAGCAATTGCAAAAAATTGACATTATAGACGAATCGACGTTAAAGACAAATTGTGCTATATGTCATTCCAAAACCGGGATGAGACAATTTGACGCAACCTTTTTGGCTATTGTGGCAGTGTGTCGTTTTCTTATTTGTAAAATCTTTAAAATTTTAAGAGTTTAGGGTTTAGGGGTTAGATTAGGGTTTGGGTAATTGATTATACTATTTTACTCAAACCTTTCTGCTAGTTTTAAATAGACTGGCGCCAAAACGGCCGCGCCAAAACGGCTTCGTCAAATAATCCCCTACTCTTCCAAAACAGCTTAAACTCAACATCGAGGTGTATTACCTAACCAAAATTACCATTGTAATGAAAAACATCAATTTAATAAAACACACATAAAATTAAATAAATTGTGCACAAAAATAATCAAATTTAGAAATTTTTATGCTGATTACTAAGAAAAATGTAAAAATACTAAATAAAATTTTAAAAATAAACGCGTTTGTTATTAAATGTAGCGACTAAATACAAATTTTTGCAAATAGAACTACGCTATTGTAACTGCAAGAGCACAGCTTTTGGTTATCGTTTGATGGCATTCCTGATAAACAGATTTTAAAAATTAACTGAGAGATCGAGTTAAATGAAACGTCGTGATTTCTGTTCAAATCCTGCCATTGTTCAAATTTGCGTATTTGTTTGACGGTTGTTCTAAGCATAGGCGTACCGGAACAAAACATTTTGGGTGAAAAAACAATTTTCCCCGAATTTTAGGCAATGATTGCCCAAATCATGGCTCGTAGTATTCCATGTAGATGCCCAAATATAACAACAATTTAATGAACTTTTTTGGTCTTTTCTTTTTCAGCTGTAATATAACAAAAACGTAAATTTTTTCAAGCAACTAGATTAATTTTACCGAAAAAAAAATTTGAACACCAAAAAAGTCCTTTCATTAAATCTTTGTTCTATTGGGAACTAAACTGAATTGTGCCATCTAAATGGCTAGAATAACTCTGTCCAAAAAGTTGGCATATAGTAATTTTTTTGCTAAAAAACATTGCATGTTCAGTGCCAGAAAAGTTTGATTTTGCTGAAATTTTTTGAGTCCTGTGGGGGGGAATAAACTTCCCGCCGACTTCATACGGTTATGGTTCTAAGTTTAACGTCATTTTTGTTTATCTCAAGTCACAAACATTAATAGGTGACGCAAACTGATGCAAAAAGCTTAAGCAAAACAGCGTCAATCAAAAAAACAATTGGTCACATATAGGCTGAAGTAAGACCGCTGAAAAAACGAGAAAATTTGTATTTATTTGGTACAAATAAAGACGTAATGACAACAAAATAATAGGAAATGAAAAATTTGTAGAATATCGAACAAATGTGCGTAGTTTAAATAAAAACAGGCTTGAATGAGCACTCACGAGAGTATGTATGATTCGTAATAAAGTCTCGTCATAATCACTGTGAAGTAAATATCTAACAAAATAACTGCAAGGCATTGTAAAAATTGTTATACCACGGCTTGTCTCCCTCCGACGAAGAAGTAAACTGTCGTTTAGGGGCAGGATCGAAACGGCAGGATTTACCTGCGCAACCCCCCAACGAAATTAGCCTTTGATTCATCTCCACCAAAATCTGAAATATCACAAAACCACAATTTAAATGGGAGGGATGCACACTACGTTACAGTAAAGCGACCTGACGCGTGACACGAGACTGGGTTCTAATTGGTCAAAAAAATTTTATTGAAAAAACTTTGGTTTCATCGTGTAGATGTTGAGTGTTTGTATCCTGTGTGCAGCCAGTAGCAATACGCAAAACTGTGTTTTGAATTGTTTACACTTTATGTTGGTGTTTGATATGATAGGGCTCCATATGGCGTTTGCATATTTTAAAATGGGGCGATTGATTGGTTTAAATGTAGAGACGATTAGTTCCTTTTGTTTACCTCAGTTAGTAGAAGTGAGTGCTTTCAGAATTCCAAGCGTTTGTTTTGCTTAAGTGATGGTGACGTTTATATGTTGTGAAAATGTCAGTTTTGGATCAAAAGTAATTTTTCTTTAGCATTGGATCCCATGACCAAATGATGAGTATTAAAAATATAAATTTAAAATTGATTAACTAATTAGAAAATTCCTAGATTGGACCAAAAGTCTTTAAAAATGTCTGATCGACTTTTCACTCTCCTTATCATTCAAAACTTTTTTATTACTAGCAACATCGCTGACAGTAATGTAATCTTATTCCAAACCACTCCCCATCGGCATCTTCACTACAACTATAGTCATTAACTAACCATCGCTAAAAAATGTTTAGAAATACCGCGATCAATATTAATTCAATCACAAAACAGTGTGAATTCTAAAAATAATGCGCAGGTTAAGCGTCTTTATCACAAGTCCACAAAACTTTTCATTGGTCAGTTGATTGGACATTGCTCCAAGTCAGCAACAAACTATCGTATTCACTTTGTCTCCCTACACATGACAGCAATGACATGGAATTATCAATTATAAAAATATAACTAAAGAATTTGAATAAGCGGTGGGCAGCATTAAAACAATAAGTGGGCCGTGGGTTGGATATCCCTGGATTAAAGCATAAACACTTAGTGCTAATAAATCAAATTAGATGCAAGGAACCGGTAAACACATAAGCGAGTAATTCGCATGGAAGTTTCTAACATCCAAAACATCACAAAATCACGAACTTAATTGAGAGAAATTATCGTGAAGCGACCTGACAAGTGATATAAAACTGAATTATGATTGGTTAAATCATTAATACTGGGTTTGTTGGGGAAATAAATTAGAATGGATTTAAGCCGACACATACATTAGTGAGGTTTAATATCTTCACTTATCTTACACTGGTTTAAATAAGAATATATTTATATATGGAAACAAGGATTTAATCATCCTGAAGGCTTCAAGATATATCGACACATTATTATAAGAAATCGATGCTGTGAGCTGGATTAATTTGTGATTCTCTTGCATCAAGGGGCAACAGTGCTGGAAGTAAGAAATTCATGTCCAACAATTAATTTTATTCTGCCTTGAACACTCGCATACAACACGATCCAACAAAACATTAAACTGGTTCTACTGGGTCTTGAATCCACGTGAGCTGGGTTCAATAAGTAGACAACACTGACCTGGGGGTCCACGGTGGACTTGATGTTGGTCAACTGCGCGGGATCACTGGTATGATTGTACAACTCCACAAAGCTTTCCGAATCAGTAAACTCACAGTACATGAGGTCAGACTTGGCGGCGAGATTCAGAGTTCGGACACAGCTGTATGTGTTGTTGTACGCGTCTTCGCACACGCAATTTAGCAAGCAATGCTGCAACACACCGAATCACACAAAGTTTGTAACAGATCAACTGCAACCACAAACTCACAGAAACCCCAGCGGATTTTCCAGGGCACCCCTTGGGCGGATAAGGTTTTCCCTCTCCGTTGTATTCGACAAGAAAATCGCTCCTCCATTTTGGTTTGTGACTCGCCTACCAAAAAAACGTAAAACATTGGACCGTAGTCGTGATAAGGATGAGGGAAGTAGAGAAACCGAGGCATCTCGTTTTTCACGAGCGATCGCGATTAGAAATCACGTGCTCACACAGCAAGGTTTCAAGCCTCAGCGAAACAAAAATTTTACAAACCACTCAAATAAAAACTCAGTTACGATTTACTTCCAATGTAGTAACGGCCTAGAGTGGCGGTTAAACTTTAAAGGTCAGAAATTGTTTCCTGGTCACAGAACAGCGCCCTCTCACATTAAAAAGGGGAACGAGAGACATGCCGTCCATGTAATCAGGGAATTTTCCTTCCCCACCCGAGGCGATATCGATAATCGTGGGTCCGATGTCGATGTTGACCACAGGCTCGGCGCGAACAGCATTCGGGGAAATCCCAGGCCCGCGAATGACGAAGGGGACTCGGATGTCAAACTCGTACAATTGTCGCTTAGCGATCGGAAGCGAAAATTGACCTGAACGCACGTCATCGTTTCCATTAGCAACCGTGATGACGTTTGCACGCAAGCTTCGCAAATCGACAAGCAAGCAGGGACTTACCAAGGTGATATCCATTGTCGGAGGTGTAAATAAAGTAGGTGTTCTGTAACTCCCCAACCGAGGCTACCGCACCCACCACCCTCCCCACTAGGTCGTCCACTGAAAGCAAGGTCTGCCAGCGCTTGCGGAAGGCGTTGTCGAGATATAGGATGGAAGAATTCAACATGGGGTTGGTGGCTTGTCGGATCAGCCAGTGCTTGCCCTAAAAATAGCCGGCTGACGTCAAAATGAAGACAATTGCTCACGTTTAGCAAAGAAAATGGTTGAGAACTATTAAAATAAACTCGAAACCCAGGTCGAGTTTTAACAAAGATGGCGTGAGATTATTTTTCAATGAAGGTTTTTAAGCAATTAAAAAAAAATTCCAAATTGGTATTCGTCCGCACGCCGGATTTCCAACCATGTTTAGACAAGCAATAAAAACAATAAATGCAAAGAATTAAAGAAATTCGAATATTTATTTTCACAACTTTGATAATTCATAGTTTTTTAGCTTGATAATCTTGGCATTATTCCTCATCATTGATATTTTCGAAATAAAGTCGTCTGAAAACGTAAACAAGGGGGAAGCACCTTTCCGTTGTGGTTCCAGCTGCCATCCCTGGGGGCTTTTTTAGAACTAAACTTATTCGCATACTGAGGGGCACTATTCCATGGGCCGTGTGGGGCCGGAGTAGAGATCATCATGAAAAAAGGGGATTCCATTAGGATTGACTTTTGACGATGAATGAAATCGACCGATTTATTCGCCTGATAAAAAAAAAATCACAAAAGAAATCTTTTTGAATAAAGCAGACAAAAATAGAAAAATAAATAAAATAAAATAAAATTGAAGCTAAATAATAATTGAAATATTAATAAGAACTTAGGCAGATGAAACCGAGATCGAATACAAAGTCGAATAGTAAACATTGTATGCGCTTGCGTATGCATTTTGAACTTTTGATTAATAGTCATTAAATGATTTATGACGTCATAGCCTACGTGATATACTGACATCTACCGAATGCAGCGATTAAAAATTAAGATTGAGTGGGCTTTCTACAACTACGTTAATAAACAATTTTTTGTTTAATTTCAACGGTTTAACAACGGTAACCGCTACTTATTTGTACAGCCAGTCAATATTTTTCAAACCAATGACGTTCTACTTCAATATTCAGTCCTACTTCAATACTTTCCGCAGTTTCACCTTAAATTCATGCGGATGGTCGCTTTTTTCTTTTGTTGTTTCATATTGTTATTGATACTTGTTTTAGCAAAATTTTAGTAAGTTTAGCTGAAAAACGTTCGAACAAATGTTAAAAAGATCTCGGTTTTACATCACCCTGCATGCAATTGCTTGCAATGCAAATAAAGCAACTAAAAAATTTACGAGGTTTTATTCAGCGAATAATTACAAGAGAGACACGGACCGCAAGTGAACTTACAATGAGGTCGGTGAGGTAATCATCGGCATAGACGTCACCATGTTTTACGGGGTTTCCGTTGTCTGACACAGTGTAGTTGTAATAACGAGAATTTCCAACCTTCAAATTTCAAACAATCTGTACCAGTGGTGCACGAACAACTGTTTATTTTCTTTTGAAAGTTAAGTCTATACTGAATGTTGCCTCATTATTAGTTACTAAAACACATAAAGTCAATAACTAACAAAAAACAACTGGATTTGTTCAGGATTGAAAAAAGATTTAAAATGTTTTAAATAGAGCTACAATTACACTCTTAATTTTCTAATTACAGGGTGATCAAATGAAGTGTTAACAGTTATACGAGGGGCTTTCAGAAAGTAATGCAACCAGGTTTCTTTTTATGACATTGAGTTTTAAGGTACACAAATCGTGCATCACAAGAAAGTATATAGCATGAGCATTTTATAGTTACTTCTCGCTGTAATCTCCCACTTTTCAAACTACTTTTTCCCACCTTTTAACGAGTGCACATATTCTTTCATTGTAAAATTCTACAGCTTGCGTTTTTAACCACTTCCTAACAGCAGTTTTGACCTCTTCATCACTAAAGAAATGCCAAACAAATGGAAGTCAGATGGTGCCAGGTCTGGCCAATATGGGAGATGTGAAATTATTGTTCAACCATAGGAGTTGATGACCTTACGAGTTTTGAGGTTGGTGTGAGGCCTAGAGTTGTCATGTTGCAATAAAACCTTAGACATTTCGAAAGCAGGTCGAACTCTTCGCATTCTTGCTTTTAAACTTTTTAATGTATCGATGTAAGCATCTGAATTGATTGTTGCTCCTTTGGACATGAAGTCTACCAGTATCACCCCAACACTATCCCAGAACACAGTCACCATCACTTTTCCTGCAGACTACTAAGATTTGAACTTGTTCGAGCGTGGTGAGGTAGGATGACGCCACTCTATTGATGCTCTGGTTCGAAGTGGTGAACCCAAATCTCATCTCCGGTCACTATTCGCTGCAAAAAGGTTTTGTCGCTATGGCAATACTCCAAAAGTTCAGAACAAACTTCTAGGCAGGATTGTTTATGAGCCTCTGTGAGCTGCTTTGGGAACCAACTTGCACACACTTTTGAATACCCCAGGGTATCCATGATCTTTACAGCACTCCCTGCACTTACTTCTAATGACTCGTTAAGCTCATTAATAGTGATGTGTCTGTTTTCCTTAATCAATGCATCTGCCTGATTAATGTTAGCAGAACTGTGAGCAGAAGAGAGCCTACCACTTTTTGGCCTATCACAAAGATCGCTTTCAGCAGGTTCTTCCTGTCCATCATTGATTTGCTTCACCCACCTTGTCACTGTGCTGTAGTCTATTGCACCTTCACCATACACTTGCTTTAGCCTTGTGCTTATGTTCTGAGCTGTTTCTCCCACCGACAGTAGAAATTCAATAACAACTCTTTGCTTCTTCCAAGATTGCTTTGGGGCAATCATACCAGTTTTACCTTCTAACAAAGAAGACATAGAGGGATTGCTTAAAATTTGAATTGCAGATTGCAGTAATTCAAACCATTATTTTTTACAAAATCTGTAAACCTTAGTTACTAATCTATAATCTATAAAAGAATCAGATGTCAGTTAAATGAATGCTGTAAGAAATTAAATCAGTTGCATTACTTTCTGAACGCCCCTCGTAATAATGCCTTTGCGTGTTATATTGACGTATACTTTTTTTTCTAAATTTTTTTTTTTTCAAGATTTAATCTAGTAGTTCGTATATTTAGACATTTATACTTAGTAATTAGATATTATGACTAAACTTTACAAAGCAATTAACAAATTGCATAAAACGAGAAAGCCAGGGGAGATTTTCAAACTTCTCAAACCTCGTGTGACCAAGACAGGAGTTTACAAGGTCTCAAAACGCATTGAAGAAACAGGGTTACATCTCCCAAAAGTAAAAAGTACCCCAAAGATTTAGTTTGGACATCACAACTGATTAAAAGCACCACACAAAAACAAAAAATCAGAAGAGATCCAAGGAGGTCCATCAAAAAGCTAGCTTCAGAAGCCCTGGTAAGTTATGGAACTATGCAAAATGTGCTTCAAAAAGGACCTAATGCTTTCACCTTTTAAAAAGCGCAAAGCTCAATTGCTTGAAGGCCACAAAAGCAAAACAAAAGAGCATAACAAAGCTTTTTCTTTAGCAGCTGAAGAATGGCATGCCTCCTCCTGTATTGTGGACAGACAAAAAATATTCACGGTCCAAGCAGTCCATAACTATCAGAACAACGATATAAACTCCATGATTGGAAACTCTTTTTTCTCAGTTTGTTTCTTTATTAAGAGAACGCCGACAGGAGCGTCGGCACTCGTACGCTTGACTGCATGCTCCTTTGGACGACTGAGTCGTCAAATAATACATTGATTTATATATTGAACTACATAAAAGTTTGGTTTGTTTTTGCAAAAGCGTGAACAAAAATTGGTCAGATGTTAATGATGCAATTATGGAAAAATAACAAACTTTTTAAATTAAATTGTAAGGCGTGATAGAGTGTAAGTTTTAGCTTAATAAATTAATATTGATAGTTATTCCAAGTTAGTGATTGCGTCTGAGGTAAATAAATAAATAAAAGAAATAGCTAAGGGCTTGCAAAACTTTGTTTGTTTTTATTTCATCTTATTGGTAACACAGTAGCCTATTTAATTAATTGTTTACATAACCAATTCAATTCAATTCAATTCAATTTGTTTGGTAATATTATTACTATATATTCTTTTTTCTTTCTCAATTTTTATATTTTTATCTGATATAGGTCAACCCTAGGTCGCGACCCAAAAGTAGGTCCAAATTGACACAAAAGAACGAAAATGGTTTAATTTTTACACAACTAGCCTACACTTGTCGGAGACCCAATCAAACTAAACGGCGACCCAGGGGTTGAGAAGCATTGTGTTATAGGGAGAGGTTTTTTTTAAGAGAAAATTTTTTGTTTTGGGTTGAAAATCAAATAATCCGAGACTAATTAAAAGTTTTTCGACTGAAAACCAAGAAATCGGAAACTGATACGAAGTGAAGACTTTTTTCTTTTAGAGAACACTAGTTTTTAGGGACGAATTTTTTTCTATTAACTAGCGTCCTGGTTTGCCGCTCCCAGAATAAAAAAATTGAAAGGAGAAACAATCTTTTCCCGAATTTTATGCAACAAGTGCTCAAAAACCAAAATTTAATTAATACAAAAAAAATATTGAATTCATGATTAATATTTTCAGTTTGTAATATTTTAATAAATTAAACGAAAAAAAGATACGGTAGTTTAAAAAAGAATAAGTTATTTATTTAGTATAATGAGAATGCAGAACAGCTATTTAGACTTAAAGCTTTTATCAAAGTTATTTTTTAAAAACGTATCAAATTATTTTGAATGTAAATGTAAAAATTATTTTGAATATCAAATTATTTTGAATGTAGGATTACAAATGGATTCAATTGAATAAATATAGTCAATTAGCGTATTAACTCTTTATTTTCATTAAATTTTTTTCTTAATATTTTAGTCTATTAATAAATTCCTCACATTTTATATTTTTTTATTTTTTATTTCATTAATTTATTTGACAAATTGTGTTTATCACAATATTATGATGTTTTTTATGTTTTTCGGGGCGCTGATTTCAAAAATGACATTAAAAATTTCGTAATGTCAATGATTTTGCCGCTATATAAAATTTTATGAAATTACGATTTCAAGTTTGTATAATACACATAATGGTTTAGTAATTTGAAATATTACACGCAAAATTAAAAAAAAATTACATATGAGCAAGTCAAAAAAGCACTGTAAGGACATTTATTAAAAATTAACATTTAAATAACTTTTTCGCTTGTATGTGATGTTACATTTCCGCACCAAATTCCATACATAGTCTCCCATCATGGCTTCGTCCCACCTCCCTTGATAGCGCTTTTCCATCACTTGGATGTCTTGGTGAAACCTTTCACCATGCTCTTCGCTTACATTCCCCAAGTTGTCCCGAAAGAAATCCAAATGAGAATGCAAAAAATGCAACTTCAAGGACATACGGCAACCAAGCTTTTTTAATAACTTTCAATCAAATTTGACACTACCATTGCATAGTCGTCTCTTCGATGATTTCCAAAAAATCCTTCCACAATCATTCTAAAAGCTTGCCAAGCATTTCTCTCCAAATCAGACATTTTTTTCTCGAGCTCTTCAGATGCCAACATTCTTCTTATTTGTGGCCCCTCAAATATACCACTTCTAACTTTTGCTTCAGATATGCTCGGGAACAGCTGTCTAATATGGCGAAAGGCACGACTTGTCGGTTTCAAACTCTTAACAAACTGCTTGGCCAAGTTTAATATGCAATGGAGGAAGTAAAATTTTGCTCCTTTCAATAAGAGGTGAGTTTAGAACATTGTGGGAGCCTGGTGTGAGATCTTTGCGAGCTGGCCAGTTTTTGACCAAGTAATGCTGCTCATCCGCTCTACTATTCCACAAACAAAGAAAACAAGAATGCTTTGTATAACCTCCTTGCAATCCCAAAAGAAATGCGATCATTTTAAAATCTCCATATACGTCCCAATTGTGATCATTGTATTGAATTAATTCCAGTAATATTTTTACGGATTCACGATCTTCCTTCATCTGAACAGAATGTGCTATTGGAATGGATGGATACACATTACCATTATGCAGAAGGACTACTTTCAAGCTTCGTTTAGAAATGTCAATGAATAAGCGCCAATTCGAAGCTGAGTAGGCAACACCAATCTCCTAAAACAAGCCCTGTATATTAGTACAATAACAAAGTGAAAAATGATCAGAATCAGAGGACATTGCATAGAAATTTGCAAAGGTCACATGTAGTTTTCTTGGCTTGGAAATCTTGCACGAAGGAGCAAGCAAATTCCATTCCTTAAGACGAGAAAAAAGTATCTCTGCTTTTGCCTTTGTAAGACCCAAGTCTCTAGTTAAATCATCCAATTCATTTTGATTCGAAAAATGAGGATCTTTGCTGGAACTCTGAGTGTCAACCTCAAAATCAACATCGTCATCTTTCGATGAGGTTAATGATATAGCATGCGTTGTTGGAGGTTGAGGAATAGACAGTTCTGGGCCATGGTTGACAGGCGCAATTGATGAAGGAATACTTGGATAAACAATCTTTTTTCTGTCCTTTGTCTTTTTGTATGTGGAAATGTCCACCATGCAGAAATAACAGTCATCATGATGATTGGTAGGTTTTCTCCAGATTCGGGGAATGGCAAATGGCATACATTTACGACTTCCGCGCATCCATCCTTCTAATGTAGATCTGCAACTTCCACAGCAAAAATGCGGGGCCCAAGATTTATCTGGATCACCCATCTTCATGCCAAAATATGCCTCATAGGCTATGAAGAATTTGATTTCTGGTATAACTTTGTGCTTCTTTTGCCGTTGACTGATGTAATAGCCGCAAACATAGCAGAAAAAGTCAGAAGAAACTTTGCAAGGTCTTTTGACTCCCATATTTACTGAAGTATTGAAAATATTAACAGCATTAAATTTAACCTGCAAAAACGAATAAAATATAGCGTATTTCTAAAATAAGCAACATCACTGCAGTAGGCTTAACTCGCAATTTGTCTAACTGCTAAACTAATTACAGTATTGCTACCAGAATCCACCTCCCATAAACCAACTCTAAACTACTAGCACTGGACTAGCTCAGACATGTGCATTAAAACCCCGCCAAGATTGTGTTCATTCACGTGATAGTGAATGACAGTTTGCTAATTTACTTCTCTAGTACCATCTAGAGAGTGATGAAAACAATAAAAAAAGTCGTAAATGATATAACACAAGATTAAAAAGTAATATAAGTGTCACTTAATGCTTAAATTGAATAATTATTTGGTAAATTACAAATTTTAATTTGTTGCAAATATTTTCAAAAGCGTTGACGCTATGCAAAAACTAACATCAAAATTGTCATCATTGACCCCGAAAATATAAAGAAACACTAAAAAAAGGAGATAAACAAAAATTTGTTGCCTAGTGATTCAAAAAGTATATAAAGCTGTTTGGCTAAACTGGATCTGACTGAATTTAGGTTCGCGCATTCAAGCGTTCAACGGGCGATACAAAATCAGGTCACGTGATTTGAGTTTCCAATCATGGAGTGTATGTCATTGATCAGAACGCCTGAAATATGCCAAATTAAAATAAAATTTCTTTAAACATGAGACTTTCCTTTCGGAGGCAAAAAACAGCTTCCGTGATGGCGTCGGGAGGGACGATTTTGACAGAGCTAAAGACGCTTCTAGTATTTATTGAAGAAAGGATTAAAAGCAATAAAGACACATATTTGAATATACTAAGGATTAAATTATTGCCCTTGATCAATTTCACATTTTGAGAAGTCGAAATCACCCTTCAGCAGGACGGGTTTGTCTTGCATACCGCGAATTTTGTTCAAAACAGGTGTTAGAACAATATGGCTGGTTTTTGTTCGAAGGAATTGTAGTCCTCTTCTTTACCAGATTTAAACCCCACGGGCATCAGCGTGTGAAGTATACTTAAAAGCAAGGCATGCTCTTTGAATCACAAAAGTATTGATTTTCTGAAGGGCAAACTTATTTAATGCTGGGATGAAATTCAACCTAGCGATACAAGCATTTAGAGCCAATACCTATACTTTTTCATCTATTGAGCACCATCAATAAAAACTTTTGTAAGCAGCACCAAAAAATGTGTTTACTAAATCTAGCTTGTAATAGCATTTTGAATTTTTTCTAGGTATTTATCTATCATTATTCATTACAGTATGATTGCAAATACGTAAAAAAAAATTTGAACAAATCAAGCAGACGGATTATATAGCAAAATTCTTACACCGAACAAAATATTGTTCAAAACTGTAATAAGAACATAATGGCTGGTTTCTGGTCGAAGGAATCGTGGTCCTCTTCTTCACCAGATTTAGACCCCATGGACTTCATCATTTGGAGTATACTTGAGAGCAAAACATGTTCTTTGAATCACAAAAATATTGATTTCCTGAGGGCAAATTTATTCAATGTTGAGAAGAAATTCAACAAAAGGTCATTCATGCCGCATGCAATCAGGTCAAGGACAGGCTTAAGCGTGTAATGGTGGCAAAGGATGGACATATTGAAATTTGATTATAAACTTGTAAATTGTTAAGTGAAAGTATTTATTTACTCCTTGTATTCATTAAGTTATTTAAATATACTTTTGTTAACACTTTGTTAGCATCACCCTGTACAATCAAAATAACTGCAAAATTGTGTAACTGCTTAAAGCTTGTTTGATTATAAAATTGCTGCAATAATTTTATTTTTATATGTTAATGTTTCACGTCATTTGTTTCATTCGAAATAAAAATAATTTTTTAAACCTTTTTGCAAGTGTCCAAACATTGTAAATTGTTGCGGTTACATGCCAGTGAATAAACTTTTTATGTTACCATTGGATAGCATATAATTCTAATACAAAATTAAAAAAAATTAACTTAAATTAGCTTTATTTGCTTTTTTAATTAAAATTGTTATAAAATAGTCTAATTAATTGCCTTTAATTAATTATTATTTTTGCAACACTGCAACTGTTCACATATTGTATAAAACATCAACAATATAACGAAGGAATAGATATGTAAGATTGCTGCTAAAGCCGATTTGCTATCATTTTATCACATGACCGAGTCATGTGACTATGTCATGTGAAAAAGGAAATAATTAATGGAAAAGTTAGTGTCGCAAGGAATCACAGCAAACAAATTAAATAAAACAATTTGCAGGGAGGCGCGGCAATAATTACTGCAAGCTAGTAACAATGTTCAAAACATGTTTTTGTAAAACTCTTTGAGAAAAACAATTCTTATATATTATCGCAAACTAAGCAATGGAACAGTTTTTCTGTGGAAATGAGCAAGATTGATTAGACTTACCAACCCAAACCACTCATCCCACCCGGGGGGGATATGCTGGGGGCCTCCCGCTTTCTCGGCGCCGTACTGAAACAAATTAAAGTTAAGCAACGTCAATTTTTGCACGAATTAAGTCAAAAAACAAAATGGTCCAAAGCAGGAACAATAAGTTATTGTCAAATTGTTTGGCATGTTAAAATTAACAAGATAAAATAATTTATTGCGCTTTGCAGTGAGCAGAAATTTAAAATCTAGATGCTGAGGAACTTGAACTGTGACAAGAATTCACTAACTTTAAAATGAGCCTGCTGCGCGACAAGAAAGCCAAGAACCCGATGTTCATGGGAGAACAGGACAACACTAAACGGCGTATATTGTGTCTTTTAGTTTTATTTTATTTCTTGCAAATAAACGACTCGATATGATTGTAAGAGTTAGTAAATTGCGACAGGGTAATTGCGAAGTGACCGTGAGATCTTCGAATCAAGCAATCATCAATCGAATCAAGCAATCATCAATCACCTTTGACCTGTCCAAAAGTCAAATTGTGACAAAACTCATCACTAAGGTTAACAGTTTGATTTTGTTTCGATTTTAAAAGATAAAGCTATACTAAGAAAACTTCAATCGATTAAAGCAGTCGTATATTACGCCGAAAATTGTAAAAGGCTTTACAATATATCGTCTGCAGAAATTCGGTGGTTAGTTTTGGACTTTTATTTACTCGGGTAAATTCTAAATTCCGTTGCTAGTCTTAGCTGATTTAAACGATTGAGCCCAACTTGATAAGGAAAGGTGATTCTTGTATCAAAATTTCAACCTTCAAATATCGTACAGGTTTGAGCAATTTTATTAATACAGGAAAAGTGAATTAAATGAGCGGTAGACGACCATTGAGTGTAGATTTGATAAAGGTCGATAAATCAAGTTTTGGAAGCGCAGAAAACCAAAATGAACGTAAAGCTCGCATTTGCATAACTATTAAAGAGCATCAGATATTTACAACTTTTTGTTTGTTTTATTAAAAGTTTATCTCATTCGCATTATTGATCGTCATGATTTTCATGATTGGGCAAAGTAGACGGATTTAGGTGTTCCGCGAAGCACCGTCAGCTGTTCCACAAAGTTCACTTTATCGCTATGGGACAGCTGTTCCGCGAAACACTGATTTGACATAACAGGGAATTTGACTTTTGCGTGAGCACCATTGTCATTGACAGAGGCTCTATTATTTACTAATACGAAAAAGCAGTCGGCTGTAGCTACATTTTAAAACATTTTTGTTACAATCTCAAGATAGTCTTCTTTTTCTTCTTCTCCTTTCGGCCTTTCCCTTCAGTCAGGGGTGGCATCATCCTCCTCCAAGCTCAGCGTATCATCATCCTCCAAGCTTTTCTGTCTTCAACATCCGTCTCCTTTGCATCAACTTCCCCCATGTCTTCTTTTACTACATCTACAAATCTTCTCTTTGGTCTCCCTCTTCTCCTCTTTCCTGGTAACTCCATTTGTATGCCCTTTCTTCCTACATACTCTTGGTCTTTCCTCATGACATGTCCATACCACCTCAGCCTGCCCTCCCTCATCTTCAATCCTAACCGTTCTACCTTAACGGTACTCTTGATGTACTCGTTTCTAATCTTGTCTTTTCTCGTCACTCCCATAGCAAACCTTAACATTTTCATCTCTGCGACTTCCATCTCTTCCACTTGTTTCTTTGTGTACGCCACCATCTCAAGTCGATACACCATTGCTGGTCATCTTGCTAACACTTTTCCTTTTACTCTAGCTGGTAACCTCTTGTCGCAGATTACTCCCGATACTCTTCTCCATCCGTTTCATCGTGCCTGTACTCTCTTCTTTACCTCCTTCTCACAACCACCACTTTCTTGCACCGTTGATCCCAAATACTTAAATTCTTTTACTCTTGGCACTTTGTATCTTCTATCGTCATTTCCGCCATTTATGCACAGATATTCGGTCTTTGACCTATTTACTTTCATACCTCTTCTTCCCAATGCATACTTCCATAATTCTAATCTCCGCTCCACTTCATCCCTGGTCTCTTCGTGAATCATAAATATCATCAGCAAACAGCATCGTCCATGGTGGTTCTCTCCTTACTTCATCCGTTCGCCTGTCCATTATCACTGCAAAAAGGAATGGACTTAACGCTGATCCATGGTGTAGTCCAACCTTAACCTTGAAACTTTCTGTAGTTCCTACTGCACACCTCACCACTGTTTCGCTTCCCTCATACATATCCTGTACTAGTTGTACATACTTTTCCACTATTCCTGATTTTCTCATACAGTACCACAGCTCTTCCTGTGGAACCCTGTCGTAAGCTTTCTCTAGGTCCACAAATACACAATGTAGCTCTCTTTGACATTCCCTGTACTTTTCCATCAACGTTCTTAAGGCAAACATAGCATCAGTGGTTCCCTTTCCTGGCATAAATCCATATTGCTGTTTGCTGATCTCCACTCTATCCCTTAACCTGGCTTTAATAATTCTTTCCCATATCTTCATTGTGTGGCTCATTAGCTTTATTCCTCTGTAGTTTCCACAGCACTGTGTGTCCCCTTTGTTTTTATAGATTGGGATTAACACACTCCTTCTCCATTCTTCTGGCATCCGTTCACCCATTAATAGTCTGTTGAACATTCTGGTCGAAAACTTTATCCCCATCTTTCTCATGCACTTCCAAACTTCTACTCATCTGGCCCAGCCGCTTTACTTTTTTTCATCCTTCTTAGTGCATTCTTTGCTTCTTCTCTACTGATACAATTTACCTCTTCATTAACCACTTTTGGTTCCTCTGTCCTAGGGTCTCTGTTATTTTCCTCGTTCATCAGTTTCTCAAAGTACTCCTTCCATCTCTTTTAACACTGCCTCTGAATTTACCATAAAATTACCGTTTTCATCCTTTATAACCCTCACGTGCTGTACATCTTTCCCTGCTCTGTCTCTCTGCCTATCCAATCTGCAGAACTCCTTTTCACTTTCTTTTTTTCCCATCTAGCATACAAATCGCCATACGCACTTCCCTTCGCCATTGCAACTGCCTTCTTTGCTTTATTCTTCTTTTCTTTGTATATTTTTTAGTATTTTCATCTCTTATTTTGTCACATGCTTTCTTTACCTCTTTCTTTTCTTTTATGCTCTCCTGAAGTTCCTCATTCCACTTCCATGTTTCCCTGTCTCCTTTTCGTTTCCCAAATGTCACTCCCAGTACAGTTTCAGCTGTTTTTGTTAGTATTTCTGCTGTTTTGTCCCACTCATCAGGTAAACCATCCTTGCCTCCCAGAATTCTGGTCACCTCTTGTCTAAACGCTTCTTGACAGCTTGTCTCTTTCAGTTTCCACCATCGTATCTTTGGCTTTACTTTCTCTGCTTTTTTCTTTTTCACCATAAGAGCCATTTTGCATACCACCATACGGTGCTGCTTTGCGACACACTCATTCAATATTACCTTACAATCGCACATTTCCTTCAAGTTCTTCCTTCTGCACATCACATAATTTACTTGGGTACTTTTTCCTCCACTCTTATATGTCACCCTGTGTTCATCTTTCTTCTTGAAATAAGTATTGACAATCGCCAAATCCATCCTTTTCCCAAAATCCACAACCATCGATCCTTTCTTATTTCTTGTTCCAGCACCGTACCTCCCCATTATTTCCTCATCCCCTATGTTTCCTTCGCCCACATGTCCATTAAGGTCTGCACCAAGAACTATCCTCTCTTCTTTTGATATACTTTCTATCAACTCATCCAGGTCTTCCCAAAAATCATTTTTCTCCTCCATGCTGTTGTTAACCTGTGGAGTATATGCGGTTACTATATTTAGGATGGACCCTTTTACCTCCAGTTTCATGGCCATTAATCCGTCTGACACCCTCTTCACCTCCAGGACAGTTTCAACTAGCTCCTCCCTCACCACTATCCCTATCCCATTTTTTCTTTTATCAGCTCCGTTGTAAAATAGTTTGCATCCACCTCCAATGTTGCTTGCTTTACTACCTTTCCACTTTGTTTCCTGTAAGCACAATATGTCTACATTCCTTCGCTCCATCATATTTGCCAGCTCTCTTCCTCTTCCGGTCATCGTTTCAATATTGAAGATACCCACCCTTATGAGTGAGCGTCTTCCTTTCCACACTTCTCGCTGTTTCTTCACTCGCCTTCCTCCTCTCTTTCTTCTCTTATTTTGATTATGTTTAGCAGTAGCATAATTTCCACAGGTGCCCTGCTGTGCGACACCTGAGGCGGTCGTTGGTAACCTGGGCCGCGACCGATCCGGTACGGATTTATAATGATTACGCATTTTTTATTTGGCAAAAAAGTTTTAAGCCGGATGCCCTTCCTGCCGCAACCCTCCCCATTTATCCGGCCTTGGGACCGGCATCAAGAGACACAGAAATGTGCCTCCGATAGCTGGGTTCCTCCGATGACAATCTCAAGATAGTGCTAAAACAAAATAAAAGCATTACTAATTGCAGGATGGGTAAATATTTGAAAAGAAAGAATGTAAATAAAAATGAAAAGGCTAGTAATGAAAAGAAGTCAAATTTAGTGATGATACATTACAGCGATAGTTACATTTCATTTGAATTTACTTATACAGATGATCCGACTTTCCCGAAACCAGTATGTTTGGTTTGTAGAAAAGAGCTATGTAACAGCGCCGTGGTTCCAGCCAAACTGAAACGTCACCTTGAAACTAATCACCCATCTCTTAAAAACAAGAATATAAATTATTTTTCTCGCTTTCTTGAAAATAACAAAAAGGAGGATTTTATGGGACAAGCAACAACAGTATCTGAGAAAGCTCTTAAACCATGTACCTGAGTTCGTAGCTAAGTCAAAACAGTCACGTACAGTAGCAGAGAAATTAATACGACCAGCTTGTAAGATTATTGTAAAAGAGATGCTTGGTGTTGATGCAGTTAAAGAAGTAGCTAAGCTTCTTTATCAGACTACACAATAGCCAGACGGATTGTAGATATGTCTGTGGATATTGAAAGTAATATTCTGGAAAAGATCCGCATTAGCGGAAAATTTGCATTACTGGTTGATGAGTCTACAGATATCAGTGGACATGTTCAACTCTTGGCAAATGTGCGCTTTGTTGATGAAGATGTGATCAAAGAATACTTTTTCTTTTGCACGAGATTGCCACAAAATACTGTACAACTGGAAAAGAAGTTTTTTGTGTTGCTTCCGATTATAATGAACAAGGGGGACTTGAATAGAAAAACTGCCTAAGTTTGTGCACAGATGAAGCAGCAGCTATGGTCGGACGTTACAAGGGCTTTGTTAGAGGAATTAGGGAGAAACGACAAAATACTGGAGTTACGCACTGTTTTTTTCACCTGGTTTTTTGCAGGCGCTGGTTGCAAGGACATTGTCAGCAGATTTGGCTTCTGTACTTAACACTGTTATAAGTATCGTTAATTTTGTCAAGACAATGCCTCTAAAAAACGCGGATGCTTGCAATTTTATGTGAAGAAATGGGGGCAGAACACACAAATTTATTGCTCCACACCGAAGTACGATGGTTATCACGAGGTAAAGTCCTAGCTCGTGTGTATCACTTAAGAAATGAACTTATTGTATTTTTGAATAATGAGCAATAAGAGGTACGGTTGCTGGCAAGTAATGATTGGTGGGCAAGGTTAGCATATATGGGTTATATTTTTCAACATTTAAATGAGCTAAACACTCGGATGCAAGGTCGCAATGAAAATCTTTTGACTAGCTCGGATAAAATTAATGGAGTTCGCTCAAAAGTAAAACTTTGGCAGCAACATGTGATAAACAAAAATCTTGAGATGTTTCTTCTTAGCCAGAAATGTTAAGGAGAAATGAGCACTGCTTCTCTATGCGAAACAATACAAAAACATTTGTTTGCTTTTGAAGAGAAATTATGTTTTCATTTTTCTTTAACTGCATAAATTGCTATGATTGGGTCAGGGATACTTACAGCTCAGTAGCAGAACTGCACAATACTCTGACTCTGCAGGGGCAAGAAGAATTAATTGAACTAAGACAAGACCGTGGATTAAGGTTACTATTTTTCGATTTACCTTAGACGATTTTGGATTATGACTTCCAACGAGTTTACTAATCTGACAAATCGAGCACTTTTGACCTTGCTCCCATTTTCAACAACTTATCTTTGTGAGACGAGCTTTTCAACCATAACATCCATAAAAGTAAAAACGAGAAACGTTGAGAGCTGTTGAGGAAGAGCTGTGTGTTTGTCTTTCGTCAGTTCCAGCCCAAATAGAAAATTTATGCTTCACAAAGCAGGTTCAAATATCACATTAAAACTTTTGAAAATGAGTAAAAACCTTTGAAAAGTTATTGCTTTTTCGCAATTTTATTGTTTTTTCGTTTGACTTTTCGCAAGATATTTTTAATAAAAAAAGTGCTACGTGGTTGAAAAAAGGTTGAAAAACACTGGTGTAATACATTGTGCTACAAGTTTAGTCCTTTTTACATGCAAACCTGCACAATATTATTTAAAAATTAGTTTTTAAGATTGGTACAAAAATCATCATTCTAAGTATCGTCTCAAGTCATGCCGAATAAATCAATAAATTCAGTTGAAAATATAGAAGTTTTTCAAAACATTTTTGGGACGGTGTTTATCAGAAAAGTGCTAATGATGTCAAGACAGAGCGGTTAAATTAAATCATTAAATTTTAGACCACAAAAGTTTCAATTTAACATTAAATTTTTTCCCCCAACAGACTGTTTTGCTTGCCTGAGCTCGTCTGAGGCAGTTAAAAAACTAGAAAAACAAAATCAATAAATAAAAATACAGTTTAAACAAAGCAATTGAATGCCGACGAAAAACGTAAAACAACAAGAAAACTACAGTTGTAACTATTAATCGATGATTGAATTAATCGATAACTATTAATGGCCCAGATGGTAGGTGCTTTCTCGCAGCCTGGGCCGTGAGTAAGTCTGTTCATTGGTGTCAAAATGACAGACTGACACCAAACCTACCAAAATGGAAGGGTATCCACCCATTCCGATGTTCAGTGTGGGTCTGCTAATCGGCAAACGTCCTTTTCAGGACGGGGCAATGCCAGGATAAAACTACCCTTTTTAGGGCACATTGCCAACAAGTTCCAAAGATCCACTATTCTTCAGCTGAACATCGAAGGCCTCACTGCAAGCAAGATGAACGTTCTTCATCACCTCGCTATGCAGTCTGAGGCACTCGTCATTCTATGCAGGAGACCCACTGCACTGATGCAGAGAAGTTGGTACTTCCGAATTACCAATTAGCTGGGTCTTCTTTAAGCAGGAAGCATGGCCTTGCCACGTTTGTCCACGAGCGACTGAGATACACACTTTTGGACCAATCTCCACCGACATCGGAGATCAAGTGGCTGTGTGTGGACGTTGATGGCTATAAAATAGTCAACGTCTACAAACCATTGCCAACGCGATTGCGAACCCTAGATCTCCCAGTGTTTCCTCACCCCTGTCTTTACGCTGGCGATTTTAACTGTCGTCATGCTGACTGGGGTTACAATGGCAACAGTCCCGGTGGTGAGTGCTTGGCTGGCTGGGCAAGTATTAATTGTCTTGCCCTGCTATATAATGCTAAGGACGCTGCCAGTTTTTACTCCGGCCGCTGAAATACTGGCACTAATCCAGATCTAGCTTTTGCTAGCGTAGGTCTAAAACAGTGACTTACCGGATAGACGTGTCCTTGACAAGTTCCCCAGGTCACAACATCGACCTTCGCTTATTACACCACCAAGGTTTGCTATGGCAGTGCCAAGCATGCCTGTTAAGCGATGGAACTTCCGCAAGGCCAAATGGAGTCACTACATCGCTTTGACGAATAAATTCGCAAAGACTCTGTTGCCGCCTGATTCACTTGATGTGGATGCGGCTTACCAGGACTTCTGTAACACCATTAAGAAAGCAGCCAAAAAGACTATCTCACGCGGGTATCGAAATAACTATATTCCGTGTTGGGATGCAGAGTGTGAATCCCTCTATAAAACCTTTCAGCAGTCTCCTCAGGGAGACGACTCAAGTTTGGCTGCTACAGCTCTGCTTCCCAGTTTGACAGAAAGCGGAGAGATCAATGGTCCGAGGCAGTTTGGAGCATTGACTTCTCATACTCTAGTCGAAAAGCATAGAGTATTTTGAACAACCTTACTGGTAGGTCACGACACTCTCCTCGTCACTGTCCCGTTTCAACCGATGCTATTGCATCTCAGCTGGTTAGAAATGGGAAATACGAGGCTGTTGACCGCAAGTCGTCTCGACTTGTCTCTCAAGAAGTGTCTGACCCAACACCAGATGCAGTAAATATCTCTGACAATTTTTCACAGAGAGAATTCGCTGCTGCCCTCCAACATTTAAAACCAGGTAAAGCTCCGGGACCTGATTCCATCAGCTCAGAGCTTATACTCTATGCTGGAGCTGCTTTGAAGTCCTGGTTACGTGACTTCCTTTCTTCCTGTTTCCGCCGACTCAAAAT
Source organism: Diplosoma virens (assembly GCA_963680785.1). Lineage (NCBI taxonomy): Eukaryota > Metazoa > Chordata > Ascidiacea > Aplousobranchia > Didemnidae > Diplosoma > Diplosoma virens. The sequence continues at coordinate 43,765,308 of OY796888.1, read as the reverse complement.
TTCCAAGATCTGGAGAAGAGCGCTTGTAGTCGCGATTCCAAAACCAACGAAGTCCGTGGGGGATCCAAAGAGTTATTGACCGATATCTCTGCTCTGTGTCCCCTACAAGATCCTCGAGAGGCTTATCTACGCCCGTGTTGAGCCATTAATCGATCCACTGCTATCTAAAGAGCAGGCTGAGTTTCGACGTGGGAAGTCAAGCGTAGATCAAGTTGTTCTGCTAACCCAGAACATCGAGGATTCTTTTGAGGCTAAAAAGAAGGCCGGTGCCGTATTTGTCGATCTGACAGCTGTTTATGACACTGTCTGGCACCGTGGCCTTACCTGCAAGCTGCTGAGACTTCTTCCGGATACACACATAGTCAGAATGATCATGGAGCTTGTCCGAAATCAAAGTTTCACCCTTACTACCGGTGACAGCAAACAAAGCAGGCTACACTGTCGTCTTAAAAACGGCGTTCCTCGGGGAACTGTCTTGGCTCCCCTCTTATTTAACATCTATACGTACGATCTTTCTTCCATGATTTCCAGAAAGTTTTCTTATGCTGATGATTTAGCATTGTTGCACTCTTCTGGAAACTGGAAGGACTTGGAAGGGACTTTAAGCCAAGACATGTCCACACTTTCAGCGTATCTCCAGACTTGGAGGTTGAAGCTAAGTCACACTAAGACGGTGACGGCAGCCTTTCATTTAAATAACCGAGAGACCAAACGTGAGCTAAAGATCTACAACAACGGTAGACTTTTACCGTTCTGTCCAAACCCTACTTATCTTGGGGTAAAACTGGACAGATCGCTCACGTTTCGTCACCATTTAGTGGCATTGCGCAAAAAAACTATCCTGGCGCGTTACACTGCTGAGGCGACTCGGGGGCTCGGGATGGGGTGCTGGTGCTAAAACACTACGCATAGCCACCTTATCTCTAGTCTACTCAACAGCTGAGTACTGCGCACCAGGCTGGTGTCGCAGTGCTCACACTCGCCTCATCGACATTGTCTTGAATGACGCCTTGCGCATAGTCAGTGGATGCCTGCGTCCCACTCCAACGGACCATCTACCTGTATTCTCAGGCATCCAGCCAGCTGAGCTTCGCCGAATGGGAGTGACACTCTCGTTGGCTCACTGTAGATCTCTGGACCCCAACCATATCTTGTATGGTCTCTTAAATGGGTCCTCAGATACTCGCCAAGTGAGACTAAGATCCAGACGCTCGTTTGTGCCAGCTGCGCGGAATCGTTTGGACAACCTTGCCAGACTTGGCATCCGCGCTTCGGAATGGACAAATCACAAATGGAAAACGGAGTACTGTAAAGGTGCTTCCGAGCTCCGCGCTTTTGTGCCCGAGACCGGTACCAGGCCTGTTGGGATGGGCTTACCCCGAGCAGCTTGAGTTAAGCTCAACTGGTGTTGGGCGATTCCATTCGTCCATGCACAAATGGGGTCTCGCTCCTTCACCGAATTGCGATTGTGGCGCCTCTGAGCAAACCGCAGACCATGTTTTAACAGTGTGCCCTATACATCGGGCACCACATGGAGCATGAGGTCTGACGGTTTTGGATGACGAAACTCGATGCTGGCTTAATAACATCACTGCCAGCATCTGATTCAGGTAGTGCAGCAGCCTGGGGTAGTAAAAAGATAAACCCTCGGCCCCAGTCCTGTTTGTGTCTGACCTGGAGTGGATGCCCTTCAAACGACGACGACGACGATTGAATTTTATTGCCCAAGTTTTTTCGTAGCTTGTTCTATTGCAGGGGCGGGGCGCATCACCAATTTAAAAATTAAGTCTGTGCTGCAAAAAATTTTTGTTGATTTAAGAAAATAATTTCTTAGTTTTCCTCCTAAAATTAAGGTGTTCTTTAAAAAAAAGGGTCATCACTTCAAATCATTGCCAGATTTTCAACTTTTTGTCCTAAAATTGTTAAGATCTCTAAAAAAAATATTGTCGTCTCGCATCTGTAAATTTTACAACTTTTGAACACGAGCCACATTAAATAGTCTCGCAGACAGCAGGTTTCCCACCCTGCTCTATTGTTTGAAAATAATAGATAAATTAAAAAAATTTGTATTAAAAATGCGTTAAAGTTTTGATTAAATAGACTGCACTGGAAAACACAGTAAAAAGATGCTTAAAAATGCGTTTAAAAATATCAATTATATATCAGAGTACGAATAAAAATCAAAATAAAAAATTTTTTACGGGGAATAATTTAAGATTATTGTTAGTTCAATAAGTACCTAGTGTAGAGTGGGTTGCTTTATTTGTTGATCAAAAAAGTGGGTACAGGCGAGACGTAAAAATAATGTTAACTGAGCGTGTAAAGTAGTAAATAAAAATATATTCATTAACCGCCCGCGTGGCCAAAGCTTCGTAATTTAAATTTACTTCAATATCGACATTTCTAAACCAACTCTAAGCAATTATTTAGTAATTTTTTGGATCAGCCTGAAGTATTTGCAATTTTTCCGAAAAGTGTAAGTAGCTTGTTTTTGAACCATGCTGATATGAAGTTGACTGGTGTACAATGTTTATATTAGAAAAACTGCAAATTTAAAAAAACTGCAAAACCCCAAAAAGTAATTGGTATTTTTAAACGTATTTTTTAAGCCCTTTTTATCGTATTTTCCAGTGCAGTCTATTTAATCAAAATTTTAACGAATTTTTTAATGCAAACTTTTTTAATTTATTCATTATTTTCAAACAATACTTTCTTTGACAATAAAATTCATTCATCGATTAATAGTTACCACCGTAGTTTTCTTGTTGTTCTACGTTTATTTGCCGGCCTTCAATCGCTTTGTTTAAATTGTATTTTTATTCATTTGTTTTATTTTTTCAGATTTCTAACCGCCCCCAGACGAGCCCAAGGAGGTGAAACAGTCTGTTTGGGCAAATAAAATTAATGTTAAAATAAAATTTTGTGGACTAAAATTTAATTATACATATATATGTATAAAAAATGATGTCAAATTTAGGGTTAGGCGAGCAGGCTTTTTTACTTTCACCATACAATATTATTTAACATGTCAAATCGAGAGTTTGCACAATATTAGTTACTATCGCTAACAACAAATAAAATACTAAAAAAACAATACCTGATTTAAATACTTTCCAGCAAAAAATGTCTTATATCCCGAATTTTTCACTGAAACAACAAAACTTTTTTTCTCGGGACCTTCAACCCAAGCACGAGAAGAACAGTTGCCACTCAACGAGTTGTTGACAGTGTTGTGGTTGTGTGAATATCTTCCTGCAATATAGAACTTGATGCAGCCCATTAGTGAGTCAGGCCAAAACTGGGCACTCGCCTGTCAAGATACTGGACCGGCTCGGACAGCACAGCGGCGTTGGCGTGAACATGTTGGAAAAAGTCATTCCTTTGTCTTGAAGAAGAGTTTTTACTTGTTGCATCTGAGTCTGCACAACACAAACTAACTTATCATTTATATTAGTTACATTAAAAAGCACATTTCACACAACAATTAGATATAATTACTACCAAGAGTCACAAAATGCATTTTTATCCAGCATCCTATAAAAACAAATTAAATAGAAAACTTGTTTATTTAAGCAAGTATAACGTAATAACCCACCATTCCACCCAAAAGCAAGTCTTGATCGTCGGTTAAGATGAAAATTATGTTTGGATCAGTCTTACCCTCCGACATGGCACAATTAGACGATTCGAACAAAAAAGTTAGAAAAATTAATAAAAAAAAACTCATTTTTATAAATTTACAACAATACTTCTGGTATAACAACACCTCTCAATCTGTTATAAAATAAAAAAAATACGAAATAAACACAAGCAATTATCAATAGAAGCACAAATTTAATTGGATTATTAATGAACAATCAAGTAAAAAAGGCAACAATCAAATTCTGCAATGCTGTAAAATCAGGTTGGTCGAAGCTCATTGCAGTTGCTTAGTACTTTTCAAAATTTTGTAAAACTAATACGAAAAACTTCATCAAAACTAAAAAATAATTTAACATCAAATAAAAAAAACACTCTTTTTCTTTGTTTGCAACATCAAGTAAAAATCTTTTTTTAGTTGTTACAAGACTTGATCACATTACTTTTAAATTATGCAAACTCTTAAAAACTTCTGGCTATTTATATGTTTGAAAAGAGGTTTAATGATTAAAATTCTACAGCAGGACAAGAAAATCACATCTTGAGTTGCACGCGATATGCATACCACGGTTAAAAAAAGGCATGATATATTGCACACCAAATTAACTCAAATAGAAAAGATATTTAGAAAAAAACACTTAAGGCAATTCTATTCAATTGAATTAGATACGTTTTTGATAAAAGAGCGTAATGATAAAAAAACAGATGTTTAAAAATCAACAAGCTTTCAAGTTTTTAATAATACTACACATTATATTGTAGTTTGCAAACATATTTTGATTTATCATTACTTGCAATAATTTATATATATATATATATATATATATATATATACAGTATCATTGATAATTTTGCTCGGATTATTTTGCTCTGATCTTCAAATCATTGAGCACTGTCAAAAGTGAATTGTCAGCACTGTACCTTGTATATATATACAGTATATATATATGTGCATGTGTATATGTATGTGCAAATGTAAAATAAATCAAAAATATGTAACGTTGATGAAGTGGGGTTGAGATATTTAGCTAAGAATATTCAGGTATTATTTCTCAATTGGAAGATTGCCATGCACCAAAAATTTGTATGTCAACAGTCAATGTTTAGATTAATTTTACAAGAGACTCAAACAGAGTTTCATTAAATCATCATTGCTGAAATTACAACCGTTTATGGTTATAACAAAATAAACAAGCAACACAAAATAAATCCACTTAAAAACTATATAGTCAAAGTGGCCAATGCGCAGGAAAAGCGCGGATAAAATTAACTTTTGATTAAATAGCTTGCTTTTTGAATGCACTGAAGCCGTGAATTTAACTTATTTTATTTAACAAACTATTGACGTGTTTAAAAAAATATTTTTTTTAAATTTAACTTTCGTATCCGGAGCTGGCACAGCTTTTTACGAGATCTGGGTAATGTGCGAGCGATTGCGATAATGCGCAAGCGATCGCGGTTATTGCACATTTTTTGTATTTTGAAAGTTAAACTATCATAACTTAGGTGAAATGATTTAAAAAATTTTAAACATGCAAAAGAATATCTGAGGGGGCTAAGGGGCCAAAGTCCACTAATTAAGTAAAATAAGAATAACTTTAAAAATTCTTTTTTGCGATTCGAAAATTTTTTTCAATTTTTCTTGCTGATTTCTCCTTGCACTGTTGTTTCTGTTCGATCAACGCATTATATAGAACCGGAAGGAAATAATTAAGCGCACGGGACAGAACTCTCAGTTCCTGGTGATAAAACTACATCTCTAAGCAATTATTGTATGCAGTTCATTATTTTGAAATATATTCGATTATTTACACAAGCAAAGAGCCTAACCTGCTTTTTCCTGGAATTACTAGATTCAGAGATGGTTGAGGCAGGCATAGAAATAGTTAGGCTATGCATGGCACTACGTAATGAATAAAAAATCTTTTTGTGATTACAAAAAAAAAAAAAAAAGTTATTGGAACTCTAATAAGATTTTCTTGTTTCAGAGCAAGGGTCACCAAATACTTTTTGACGCGACCCAAAAAATCTTGATTTAAACTCTTGTGATCCAAACTTCTCGTGAGTGATAGTATTAAATGGGAAATATTTTCAATTACCGGTAGTTCGGAATTTTAAGACTACTAATGATATGCAGAAATGTCATTTTAAATAGTTAAGTAATTTTAATGGTAAAATAACATTTACTGCAGCAGATTATAACTGTGGTTATTTTTTCTATTGAAATTCAAAACAAAGCACATAAAAATGAATAAAAGAATACATTTATTGTTAACTTGCACAATTGTGTGAAGCAAATCACATAAAAATGAACACATTTATTCTACCTAATGAGAACAATGGGCTCTGTGTTCAGAACACAACAAATCAATGCGAGGCTTAATTTGAGAGATGGCAACCCGAAGATCGTCTTCTACTTTTAGTTTTGATCTGTATTTGTTTTTAACGTAAGGTAAAGTTGAAACTTTTACATAAGTATGTCGTTTCAAATGGCAAAAGAACATTCATTGCAGCCGCTGATAACTGTGGATATTCTTTTGCAATTGAAAGCCAAAATGTTTTATTTTTTTTTTAAAGCTTTGATCTTGTTACAAGCTCTTAAAATGTCGATTGATTTGCCTTGCAATGACAAATTTAAACTATTTTTTTTTTCAAAAATAGAAAATAAGTACAGGAGTTTTGTCAACCAGTCAGGGTCGGTGAGATTTGCAGCAAGTTTTTGTCTTCTTTCAGTAAGAAACAAATAAGCTTCATTTCGCAACTCATACAAACGGGTGAGAGCTTTTCCTCGCGATAACCATCTGACTTCTGAATGAAAAAGAGCTTTATGTTCCAAGCCATTTCGTCGCAGAGAATGGTAAATAATCTTGTTTGGAATGTTTTCGATTTAATATAATTAACAATTTTTACTGTTGAATCGAGGACACATTTTAGATCTTTTGTAGAAAGCCCTTGCCACTGAAGCAAAAATGTGAGATTTGAGAAAAACACCTCCGCCACGTTTTAAGTACTGCACGGTGGCGGGGGTGTTTTTTTGGCGGGAGCTTACTACAAAGGATCCCACATTTTAATTGTTGGTCCAATGCTTTGCTAGCAAGATTTTCTCTATGAATAATGCAATGCGTAAAATTGATATAGGTTGCAATTTGGGACACTCTTGCTAAAAAGCCTTTATGTTTTCCTACCATAGCCCCAGCCCCATCAGTAAAAATGCTAATAAAACACTCCCATGATAATCCATAATTGTGTAATCTTGTATCCACTGCTGAGAACACGTCTTTGCCTGCGCATGTTCAAGATAGCGCTACGCACATGAGTAATTCTTCTTCAAGCTTCCTATTGGCCATGCGTCGGCAGCATGGTCGAATGGTTAAAGCGCCGTGCTTATGATCAACATTGTATTGGTTCGAAACCCACTCGTGTCATTCTGTTGTGTCTTTAGGAAAGATACTTTACGCCACTTTCCCCTGCTTGGTAGTTTGGCAAGCAGTTCTAAATTACCAGTCATATCTTTATTAAATTACAAGCGGACAGCAATATCTTGGCATCTCTGGAAGCAGGTCAGAGTAATTGCTTACCCTATGTATTAGCGCCTCAGTCGCTTTCCTACGAGTCAGGGAGATAAAAACACAGATAAAATAAATAAATAAATGTATCTAACAAACACAATCAATTGCCCTAAACCAGACAGATCCGTAGACTCATCCAATTGCAAAGCGTATTTTCCTCGTTTAACTCTATCATTCCGTTGGCACTTAATATCTTGACTCATTTCACTGATACGTCGCCAAATGGTATCAGCAGAAATTAGTATTCCTTTTATTTCCTCGAATGCAATAGCAGCAAGTTTGATAAGAGTTTCTCCGATGCTGTTTTTCTATGAGCATAATACTTTTTTTTACGTTTATTAATACACAAAGCGATTTGGCCGAACTAATAAAGCTCGCACAAATGAGATTGCATCAAGAAGTCGTTTTCACATCTGGCGTTTACTCTGGAATCTGGTGACTCACTAGTTCAGGGGTTCTCAAACTTTTATTGTTATGGAGCTCATGAAGAGGTTGACCATTATTTACGGAGCCCCACAATAAATTTATAAAAATAAAAACAAAAAAAACACATTATTACTTACCATAGCCGTGTAAGCCCAAAAATTTTGGGGGGGCAATGAAGTTTTGTCCAAATTTTGTGACGTTTGCTTAAATCATGATTTTTTAGTACATTTCGAATATGACAAAAAAATTGTCTGAGATTCTCAGACGAAAAACCAATTTTGTCCTAAAATCATGATGATCTCTAAAAAAAAAAAAAGGTCTTCAATTAAATTTGCTGTATTTGCTGCTTTGTATTTAAAAAATATTCAAATTGCGCATTAATTGAAGTTACTTGTAGGTTGTTATTGCTTCTTTGGACAGTTGCAAAATTAGCCAAGTCAGTATTTTAATAAGTAAACGAATAGCTCGCGGAGCACTTTGAGAACCAATGCACTAGTTGGTAGAATGGAGAGCCAGTTTGTGGGACGAACAATGAAAACAATGCAAGACGGTGTTTGAAGACAATAATGAAAAGCTTGTCTAGTAACAGATTGGGTTAAATTGTTTTTGCATTTACTTGAAGTTGCAATGTAGATTTTTTTTCTAAGTTTGCAAAGCGTAATAATTGTGAACAGGGTATTTTAAGCCAAGTGTTGCAAGTACTTTATCTACAGTTTTATTTGGTCACTTTGTCCAAGAATTAATAAAAATTAATTAGTAAGCTAACTTTGTAAAAAATAAATAATGCTGAAAAATACAGTAGTAAGAAAAGAAAGTACGAAAAAGAAAACAGAAGTTTTAGAATGGAATGAGAGGATGATTGGGCATTCACTATGCAGGGAGGTAAGGCTTTTTGTTTAATTTGTAAAAAGTTTCTTAGCTAGAACAAAGGTGGTAACGTAAAACGCCATGACGAAACAAATCACGAAAACTTTTCTTGTGATTATCCACCTAAATCTCAATTCAGAAAAATCAAATTAGCTGATTTAAAGCCTTCTCTTCAAAATCAACAAATGTTTTTGACATATTTAATAAAAAAGCAGACGTAGTTTCTGAAAACAGCTTCTTAGCAAAAATACATGCAATAGTATTTGTCTATAACAGGGGTGGGAAAAGTTTTTAATGAAAGAGCCACATGTGAAAATTTAAAACTGCCGGAGAACCACAAATTCTATTTGAGGTGTTAATGCAAATACAGTAAGCAAAGCAAGTTTTAATCAAATAATAAAAACAAATAAAACGTTACACTATTTACAATTTTTCCGTGATTTTACCAGCATTAGATCTATTGTGGGTTTCCACTTTATTAGCTAACTTTTAAAAATCTGGAAGATATGAAGTCAAAGCAGGGTTGCCAGACGCAAAATTTGAAAATAGGTGTAATGATTTATTAATTTGTTTGATCGTTTACGCCAAGTTTTGAAATCCAGACCTTAAAACCTAATTGATATCGTTTCGTTTTAAAGCGCTTAATTTGATCATCATAATTAGTAGTTTTTTTTATTGAAGCTTTATGCTGGCAGCCAGACATTTAATGTTAAAATCTTTTTGTTAGTGATGATCTCTCTTTTAGTTAATCTTGGCAACGTTGTTTTGAGCGTTATCGTTCTTGTTGGTTAAAGCCACAGATTTAGTGGTATTAAATAAAGACAAGCATTTATAACAATTTAACCAACAAGAAATGGAAAAAGTACTGAGACCAGAAAGACTAGATGTTAGTCCAAATACTGTTGATGCACCTCGAGCATGGAGGCACTGGCTAGCTACCTTTGAAAATTTCATCGAAAGCCTGCAAAGACCAGACGAGAACCTAGATAAGCTGCGGATTTTGACAAATTTTGTCGCACCCGAGATTTACGAATTATTTTCTGATTCCAATAATTACGACGAAGCTATTGCTAAACTAAAAGCTGCGTACGTTAAAACTCCCAACGAAATCTTTGCAAGACATACTTTATCGTCACGAAAGCAAAGGCCAGAAGAATCTCTTGACGAGTACTTGCGTGTACTCACCGTTTTAAGCAAGGATTGTAATTTTAAGCTAGTGACTGCTTCCGAGCACCGTGATCAGTTTATAAGAGATGCTTTCATAAGTGGGCTACTAAGCAATCAGATACGTCAACGATTATTAGAAAACAAAGAATTAGATTTGCAGACTGCTTTTGATCAAGCACGCTCAATTGATACTGCTCTGAAAAGTGCAGAATATTATCAGACCCATACCTTAGCAAGCATAAACCCACACAAAGTACAAGAAAAAAAGCGTTTCTTTGCGAGAAGATGAGAAAATTGAGAGTAAAGATGTATCTGCAAGGTCAGCAAAATCTTGTTCTTATTGTGGAGGTTTCTTTCACCCACGCTACAGATGTCCGGCCCGGAATGCTACCTGCTATAAATGTCAGAAGGGACATTTTTACAGTGTTTGTCGCGCAAACAAGAGTGCAGCAGCAATAGTGGAAACGCCATCGCCTACGTTAGCGACAACAGGTCTGCTCGACCTTTCGGAAGGGCTCAAAAAAGCTTGTATGAAAATTAGTTTAAACGGAAAAGATGTCTTAGCGTTAATTGATTCCGGAAGCACCGATAATTTTATTCATCCTCGCGTAGTTAAAATGTGTTCTCTAAAAAGTACAAATTGCTGTAAAACTATTATGATGGCTACTAAAGATTTAGAAGCTCAGATTAACGGATTTTGTGTTACAACAATAATAGTAAATAAACAAACTTATCCAAAAATTAAAATGCATAGTCGGCAGCGTGGTCGAGTGGTTAAAGCACCGGACTGATGATCAGCATGGTCTAGGTTCAAAACCCACGTGCGCCATTCTGTTGTGTCCTTGGGAAAGACACTTTACGACACTTTCCCCTGCTTGGTGGTCTTGACAAGCAGTTCTAAATTGCAGTCATATCTCTACTAAATTACTAGCGGACGGCAATATCTTGGCATCTCCGGAAGCAGGTCGGGGTAATTGCTTACCCTATGTATAGCGCCTCCGTCGCTTTCCTGCGAGTCAGGAGGATAAATATAGAGAAAAAAAATATCTTTCCCAATTTGTGTGCTGATGTTATTTTGGGTCAAAATTGGCAGGGTCTTCACAAAAGCGTAACTTTTAAATATGGTGGCTCCAAACCCGAAGTTAAAGTTTGCAATCTAATGGCTCTTAATGTATCGCCTCCTCCCCTATTTAGTTATTTATCTCCTAATATAAAGCCTATAGCATCAAAATCGAGGAAATACAGCGAAGAAGATAAAGCATTTATCAAAGAAGAAACGGATCGTCTGCTACGCGAAGGTATCATCGAACACAGTAACTCACCTTGGAGAGCTCAAGTTGTTGTGACCAAAAACTATCGTCAAAAAAAAAGGTTGGTGATTGATTATTCTTTAACCATAAATAAATTTACTAACTTGGACGCTTATCCATTACCGAAAATAGATGAAATGACTAACCAAATTGCGCAATACAGAGTGTTTAGTACTATTGACTTGAAAAGTGCCTACCACCAAGTGCCCCTACGTGAAGAAGACAAAAAGTTCACAGCCTTCGAAGCTAATGGTTGTCTGTACAAATTTCGAAGAATGCCTTTCGGAGTCACCAACGGAGTTGCTACCTTTCAACGGATAATGAACGATTTTATTACTAGCGAAGGTTTGCTAGATACTTTTGCATACCTTGACAATGTAACAATATGCGGTAAGAATCAAGCTCATCATGATTATAATCTCGAACGGTTTCTTAAGGCTGCTAAATCAAGAAATTTAACTTACAATCCCCAAAAATTCTACGAAAAACTCTTTCTACGAAAACTCTTAATATTCTCGGAAATGTGGTTAGCGAAGGAGAAATTAGACCCGATCCTGATCGAATGAAAGCCCTGTACGACTTACCCCCGCCTCGAACAAAAAAAGAATTAAAACGAATTCTAGGATTGTTTTCCTACTACTCTCAATGGATAAACAATTTCTCGGCAAAAATACGTCCTCTAATTTCTAATATTGACTACCCTTTAAAATGTGAAGCTTTGGACGCATTTAATTTGTTAAAGCGTGACATTGCCAACGCTACTCTCCGTTCAATTGATGAATCTTTGCCGTTCTTAGTTGAAACTGACGAGTCAGATTATGCAATAGCGGCAACCTTAAGTCAACAAGGAAGACCAGTCGCATTTTTTTCCAGAACATTAAACAGGTCTGAATTAAAACATTCTACGATTGAGAAAGAAGCAGCCGCTATAATAGAAGCCGTTCGGAAATGGAAGCACTATTTAACTGGTAGAAGATTTTCCCTAATAACTGATCAAAAATCTGTTAGTTATATGTTTAACACAAAGCATAGTGGAAAAATTAAAAACGATAAAATTATGCGCTGGAGAATCGAACTCAGCACCTATGACTTTGATATTATTTACAGATGTGGTGAAGAAAACATTCCCGCCGACGCTTTATCTCGACTGAATTGTGTCACAATGAATTTGAAGAAACTGCAAGATTTGCATAATTCTCTATGCCACCCAGGAGTAACAAGATTGGCGCACTTTGTCAAACAACGAAATTTACCTTTTTCCCTTGATCAAGCGCGACAAGTAGTGCGTTCGTGCACAGTGTGTGCAGAAATTAAACCCCAATTTTTTAAACCGGAAAGCGTGCATTTAATTAAGGCCACTTGTCCGTTTGAACGATTAAGTCTCGATTTTAAAGGCCCTCTACCATCGACCAACCAAAATCACTTTTTACAGTAATTACCATCATTGATGAGTATTCAAGGTTCCCGTTTGCGTTCTCTTGTAGAGACACCAGCGCTAAATCAATCATAAGCGGTCTTGATCAAGTTTTTTCTATGTTTGGGATGCCCGCTTACATACACTCAGATAGAGGAAGTGCCTTCATGAGTGCAGAATTTAAACGTTATCTTCTTGATAAAGGTATTGCAAGCAGCCGCACAACAAGCTACAACCCTGCCGGAAATGGACAAGTCGAACGCTTAAACCAAACATTGTGGCAAGCTATCAAACTTGGATTGAAAACGCATAAATTGCCACTTCAACATTGGCAAGAGTTGTTAAGCGATGCTTTACATTCTGTTAGGAGTTTACTTTGCACCGCAACTAACCAAACCCCTCACAAACGAATTTTTAACTTTCAGCGTAGGTCTACATCTGGCTCCTCGATACCGTCTTGGCTTGCAACCCCCGGACCAGTTTTGATCAAGCGTCATGTTCGGTCCTCGAAATTTGACCTTCTAACAGAAGAAGTGCACTTGATTGAAGCAAATCCACAATACGCGCACGTGCGATACCCCGATGGAAAAGAAGACACCGTGGCTTTAAAGCACCTAGCTCCTAAGCCAACATCAAACGATGAAATTTTAGAAACAAATCGAGTTGTGGAAGTTGACTCGGAAAATCCAGCTAATGACGCAGCGCCAGCAAATGAAAGTTTTACAACCGAAGATGTGGACGCCGAACCCATCCAAAACGAAAGTTTAAATGATCCTTCCTGCGAAACCAAACTACGTCGCTCCCAGCGCGTTCGTAAACCTCCTGAGCGCTACGATCCCGCAAATTATTGATCCACTAGTTAATTATTTTTTTACGCGGAGGAGATTGTAATGATTTATTAATTTGTTTGATCGTTTACGCCAAGTTTTGAAATCCAGACCTTAAAACCTAATTGATATCGTTTCGTTTTAAAGCGCTTAATTTGATCATCATAATTAGTAGTTTTTTTTATTGAAGCTTTATGCTGGCAGCCAGACATTTAATGTTAAAATCTTTTTGTTAGTGATGATCTCTCTTTTAGTTAATCTTGTCAACGTTGTTTTGAGCGTTATCGTTCTTGTTGGTTAAAGCCACAGATTTAGTGGTATTAAATAAAGACAAGCATTTATAACAATAGGTTAAGGTAAAAAAGTAGCCAAAATTACCAAAATTAAGCCAGACAAAATTTAATTTTTGTCGCTAAAAAAGTGTTCTCTAAAAAAAAGGTCTTCATTTAAAATCTGTCTACAATCTTCAATTTTTCTCCCAAAATCATGGCTACTTTGCACTCGGCAGCCAAAAAAAAGCCAATCTGGCAACCCTGAGTCAAAGCGGTTTAAATTAATTCTCTCAAATCTTTATTTGTTAGACTTGCACGATTATGATTTTTGCAAATTTCATTACAGAGAAGCGAGCACTATCTTTGTTTCTTTTATTCTAATATTACCAGCGTGTCTCGGCGGGAGAGAAATAAATCAAAGAAAGGTAGCGCTCGCTTTGCTCAAATTTTTGCTGTAGTGTAAATGGTCCTTAAGAACAAACAAAGAAATGCTTTTATTTTCACGCTATAATCCGACTTAGCACTTAATTAGACATGTTTGTTTGACCAAAATTCAACTGTGAATAACAATTGTACAGTATATTGTTCGATTTCATTATTATTGTATAGCTAGAAGAGCCGCAAACAAAAGGTCGGCGAGCCACATGCGGCTCGTGAGCCGCAATTTGCCTACCGTTGGTCTACAACGTCACAAGCGCACAACATTTAACTAAAAAACTTGTTTCTTTATTATCTTTGCTGCGCAGCGAGCAGCATTCAATTAAAATATATTCTTACAAAGCGGTCATAGGCGTACGCAAGGGGGGGTTTCAGGGGTCAAAACCCCCCCCTTGAAGAATGGTGTTCAGTCATATATACAATAAATGGTAATAAATAGGCTTTAATAATAGGATTTTGGTTTCTATTGTTTACCGCAATTTTTAAACTTAATTACTGCTTGCGCATCAATTTTTGCTATCGTTTAAATTGCTTCGAAGTTAGCTAATGTACTGTACATTGCCACTGTGAAGAAGACTTTCAAACTTGTAAAATATTGAAAGTTAAGCATGGGAATGGAAATATACTGCATAGGAACAATAGCTTCAGTTCACAATTTTTTAATGCTCCAAAACTTCAAAACATTTTGCGCAAGTCCATCAACACGATTTCGTCAACAACAAAAGCTTAAAAACTTGTTCAAATTTGTGCTATCAGATGGGTCGATCGACACGAGAGTGTTAGTACTTTTCAAATTTACAATTTACTGTTGTAGAAGCTTTGGCAGAAATTTCAGCATGGCCAGACAGAGAAACCTCATCACGAGCTCTGCAGTTGCTATCGACAATAACGCAAAGTGAATTTTGCATTGCTCTCTTAGTTTTAAAATACGTTTTTGGATACAGTGTTGTTTTGTGTAAAGTTAAGCAAAAAAAGTTGATAAACCTTCTTGAGGCCGTCAACATTGCACAGAATATTGCAAATGAGTTGAAGTGTCTTAGAGAAAAAAACAAATATGAATTTCCCCAGCTCTATATTTTTGCGTAAGAAACGGCCAAAGCCGACGATTTTATTTTGAAAATACCATGCCCTCTTGAAGACAGACCAATCGATGCAATATTGCTGCTGTAACAGATGAAGAACATTTTAGACTAGGGATTTTTGTTCTATTTCTTGATAACTTTATTGTCACTCTCAAAGCAAGATTTACATCCCACAAATCGATTATTGGTGAATTTCAGTGTTTAATTTCTGCTGATCAAATTAGTGCACCAACTCCTCAACAAATTAAAAGTATTCAAGTTTTGGGAAAATTTTACGAAAACGATTTAACAAAATCCTGGGGAGAATTAGTGCCTGAACTAATATTATGTTACAGGAAACTTTTTCGGTTGAACGTAGCAGAAAGACCAACTGATGCGTTGAGCAGCATCAAGGAATGCACTTCCGATGCTGTTCCGAACACATTTACATTGATGACCATTTTGTTAACTTTTCCAGTGATAACATGCACTAGTGAACAATTGTAAAGCTTTCCACATTACGCAGACTAAAAACGTGCTTACGAAACACAAGTGGTACCACTCGAATGAATGGATCTGCATTACTAAACATTTATAGGAGCCACACGCGTGCCTTGCCCTGATGATGTAATTAACAGATTAAGTGAAAAAAACAGGCGTTTGAATATAAGCCTTTAAAAAATTTTTAAATATTTGTTAAGTAAGGTTATTTTTTTGTTCGTTTGATTTTCCACCTATTGTTCTCATCATTTACACGAATTGCTTTTAATTTGAAAAGTTTCTTGTCATGATTGAATTACTCGCACATACCTTTTCAATAGTTAGTTTTACGGTTTGGTAAAAAGAAATTCATGCTACTGCAAGATGTTCTTAAAACCAAAACACTTTATTTTTGAATGTAGGCCTAATTTTGGAAGTTTTTACCCATTGCCAGGACTACTGAGAGCAATCACATTTTCGGCTCCAAAACCCCCCCTTTACAAATTTCTGCGTACGCCACTGAAAGCGGTTAACTTTTAAATTTTTTTAACTTTATCAATTTAAGACTTACTTATCAAATTATAAGCGCTATATTCATTGCAATAACTTAAACATATCTTAAATATTACTCAATTTATTGAATTATCAAATCAAGAGCGCTGTATGTATAACATTAACTTGTAAAAATAGTTATGATATTTATTCTAATCCAAACCAAAACGCTTTATTTGTGACATTGATTTTATCAAGCACCTCAAAAAAACGTGTGAAACGTTCACGGGCTACACTCTATTAAAAATTCTCAACCCTCTGCGGCCCCCACAATTTCTGGACGTGGGTCGCAGTTTGCATACCCCTGACTTAGACGATAAAAATTGTTATCGCGTGGCATCGTATTCCTGCCGTTCAAGAAGGAAGGCTCAGTCAACGCCCCTCGCCCCATTCTCTTTCTCTTTTTCATGACCCTTGTTCCAAAATGGGTTTTCTTCTTGATACTGGCGCCGAAATAAGCATGATTCCGCCGTGTAGACGCTGTAGAAAATATTCCGGCCCGCAAAACTTGATTGCCGCCAACGGCACTGCGATTTGCATTTCTGGGACGAAAAAGCTAAATATAGACGTAGGGGCGCATAATACGCTTGTATGGACTTTAAAAGTAGCTAATGTCGACATTACCATCATTGGAACCGACTTTCAGCGTTATTTCGGCCTTAGTGTTGACGTTGTAAATAATGCCTTTGTTTTTCCAAATACCTCTGTGCATCGTCGACACAACACGTCGCATTCAGCAATAAATTGTGCCAATTGTATTTCCTGCGCAAGCGCAAGTAACCCTATTAAATTGCCTCTCTTGTCAACTAACTCGACTGACGTCACTAACAAGTTTCCGCTTGACTTTTGTGTCTCATATGACCTCTCATGCCTCATATGACGATCCGAACTTACTACAATTCATAAAAAATTTCGTTTTTTCGCCGTGACGTTCCGGCATATATAATTGTTCGTCCGCAATCATGCGAGCTGTGAAAACCAGCGGTAATGACGCACTGGACCAAACTCCCCGAACGCCTCTAACACCTAGCAAACGTCTGTTTTCTTTGTAATTTTGCATCGCTTGTTTCTTCTGCTTCACAAGTGCAAATGGCTAAAAAGTCTTCATTTCAAGCGCCTTGTTTGTGGCGTTCAAACTTCAGTCACTGTTTTGCACCCGCAACTTGCTCGCTTCTTATCTGAGAAAGCAGATTTGTTGCAGGAAAGCTTTCGTCACCTCGATTTAAGCGTCGACTTTCTTAAATGCCAAATTCAAAATCTTTTTGCAACTGTTTACTCCATTCTAAGCCGCCAATTTTCAGGTCAAGTTCTTTCTTCGCTACTTCGCAGGCCTGTCGCTTCTATTATTCCTGGCCGCATTAAAAGTACATTCCTGGCCGCGTTTTTACTTTTAGAGTAGCGAACCAATCTAACACTTTTCCGAACTCTTCTCTGACGCAGCTCGTTCGAATGTATATTGCCTTTCTCCCAACTTGGCGCCCATTGACGTAGATTTCGATGCGCCCAATTATGAAAAAATAAGTAGCTTTTTCCCTAGTTCTGATTTTGGCTTTGAAAGCATTACTTCGATTTTAAGCACAATCACTGATGCCATTCTCATTCACGAGCGTCATAATTTGTTTTTACTAGATCGGCCTACTGCTGAAATTTCAGCAAATCCCGATTACGTTTTTGATACAGCTTCGTCAGCTTTGAAAAGCATTTTCATGCAACTTATTTTGTCCATAACAAATCCCATTCTTAACGGCATAGTTAGTTTTTTTTTCTTGCTCTCCTTGTTTTGGACGGCTGTACTTTAAATTATGGCCCTACGGTCTCTTATTCCAAGCGCTTTGCTAGCTACCCGTAACTGTCTTGCAAAAACCCCTCTCATACCAACATCCCAAAGTAGTCGTAATGTTGTGCTATTTTGCGTGTGAATAATAATGTCTTATTTTCAAAGGTATTTTTTGCTGCCCCCTGTTTGCTTTTTTAGATTCGCTGCTACTTTGTAAAATTTTTTGTCGATTTTCGATGGATCAATCTGTGGTGAAAGATCTGTAGCGAACTCATCGCTGCAAACTTGTTTTTGTGCATGCACTTGCTTCGATTTTTCATGTAATTATTTTCGACACACTGCAAACAGAATGTAGCCAAATTACGTGATCTATTCCTTCGTGATTTTACATGTTAAAAAGGTCAGGCGTCATGATAAAAAATCTATACAATCACCTCGAAGATATACAGTATATTTGTCGTATTGAATCGCCGCTCAGACAGAGAGACTCCGGCAGAGACAACCAGACTGATATAAGCGACCTGTGAAACTTAACTCGAGACTAATCCCTGCAACGTATTAAGCGAAGATTCCGTTTGAATTCTTGTTCGGAAGTTTTAATACTGTTTATTTGAAATTGCGCCCCATTCAATAAAACATGTTAAAGGTTTTCTCGCGTGTCAAACCCTCACGCCACAATTCCTTTTTAATTCACCACTACCTGCCAGATGAGTACGAACAGTTGTTTGAAAACGTAAATCGTGGGGGCCTGTCGCAACCATCCGAATTTATTTATACTGTGACAGCGCTGGCAGTGCAACATTATATGGTCATTTATCTTCAATAGTTGCCGTTTCCCTATTTGCAACCTTTGCTCTATTTTGTCTTCAATTATTATCAATTGTTTCTTTTGGGTGCGAATAAAAACAAACTACTATCTACTGAACAATCGACAAAAGCCAAGTTTTTATCCATGAGCTACCCACGATCTGTTTTTCTCAAAGCATTAATTAACATTGTTGCAGCAACTGAAACTCTAAGTGACCTATTGTTTCAGCAATGCTCTGCCGGCCATTTGAATTTCAAAGAAGTGGTTAAATCTATGTTTAATCCTTTGGTAAAGAACGAACTTAAACGGATAACGTATTTAAAGTTGAATTGCCAAAAATAGCAGCCATAAAACTGCAAAATTAACTTCAAAAAGCTCTCGGTTTTAATCCTTGTGTAATAGTTTGTTTTTTGTTATTTTGATAGTGTTGTTGTTGTGTTTCAAGGTTATTTATACTTGTTTATTTTTTTTTCTTGGTAGGCTATTTTTAGTTTTATTGATAGTTTTATTGATTTTATTACCCCCACTTTATTCCATCTTTCCTTCTATTGTGCTAGCACTATGCAAAGGAGTATGGCAGTAAAATGCTTGATCTTCAGATTGATAATGGTGTATGCTATGTTATCACGTCTGAACTTTCAATTTCTAACTTTTTATGGTTTTAATATAAAATTCAAATACTTCTCGCCTGTTTGAGTGTTAAAAAAACGTGTGCTGTGAATAATGTTGTTATATAATTAGTCTATTCCTAAAGTGCATACCGAATTATAAAATTGTTATAAACAATTGCATGTTTTTAAGTGTATAAATATCTTTATGTTGATCATTGACGTTTCAGATTTTAGCATTAACGATATGGAGAACTAAGCTAATCATTATTCAAATTGCCTAAACAAGGTGAAAATTCTTTATAGGTTAACTTCAAAATAAGTAATAAGAATGTTAGAAAAGCTGTCTGCATACTTTGCAAAAAAAATTATTCAAGAGGGAGCAAGAACCCTCACAAAATAACAACAACAACAAATCTTTGACGAAGCTGAAACTTTGGCTGAAGCTTTGGCTTCGACACATCCCTAGAATCTAGTATTGCTTAATGCCTTTATCGAAATAAAGATTTCAATTTTTTTGAATAAATAACCGTCATAGATCTTTAAATTATAACTAAAATGTGTTTAACCTTCAAACGAAAGATTTCGAAACTTTGTTTGCCTTTTGACACTATTTTGGCAGTAGCCCTTCTAACGTAAATAGCCAAAATGAGTTGTTGATCCCGGTGTTCTACGTAATATCCCTAGGTAATTCCTTCACAATGTAAATTAATTAAGTGGATTATTGATACATGCGGTAGGTAAAGCAAAAAAAATAATTAAATTTGAAAAAATACGAAAACAGCTTAAAACACAGAAAAATCAAACAAGTTAAAATCAAAATAAGCACGGTACCAAAGTTGGACGAGCCTCCAAATAATGTCCTGTGTCTAGTTCCGGATAAAGTCTTTAGTATCGGCTTGCTGTTTTATCCACGTTAACACAACAGTAATTTAGCCAAATCTTATTTACAAACTCAATCTTATTCAAATAGAATCAAATCATAGAAATAAAAGAAATGATTGTTAAGACATAACTTACACAATTGCAGATTATATCTTAATTACATAATACAAATCTAAAACACGTGCCTAACCCTAATCTAACTAAACAAAACCAGCACAATTAAAAGCATAAAAAAACACTGACCTAACCCTAAACTAGCTAAACTTGAGTAACTGCGTTTTTGAGCGACTGAAATGAACATCAGATCAAACAATCCGCATTATGACGTAAACCAGTGGTTCTCAAACTTTTTTGGTTGCGACGTGTTTGAAAAAATTTGCTGGGCATGCGACGCACCAGTGAAAATATAATCGAAAATAAGATAATAAAGACGCTTATAATCAAAGTTCAATTTATTAATACAACATCAGAGCAAAACAAAAAAGCATATTATTTAATGTGATGTGTGGGCTTGCTTATTTTTGCAAAGTTCTTCAAATCTTGGGAAAATCTTCAAAACTGTTACCCGCATTTCTCTTTCAACATTTATTCGTGATCTACATTTGCTTTTAATGACGGCTATAACAAAAAATCCTGCTTCGCATAGATAGGACGTGGCAAATGGGATGACTATTCGAAGTGCTTTTTTCGTCAAAGCTGGATATTCATCATTCAAAGAAATCCAAAAATTTGTCGGATTTACTAAATTAAACTTCCTTTTCAGAGAATTATCACAAGTAAGATCAAGATAGTCTTCTTTTTCTTGTTCAGTAAAGGACGACAGGTTAGGATGGGTGAAAGGATCGCCAATCCATGCATAGCTGGATGAATTTTCCGGAAAGTATTTTTTAAATTTCAACTCGAGATTCGATGGCTGTTGCGAAAATACGCTTAATTTTGAAGAGAGCATCATGGTTTTCTTTTCCATGGTTTCCATCATGGTTTTCTTTTTCATTCATTTTCCAGCATCAAGGTTTTCTTTTCTTTTTCGATGGCTGTTGCGAAAATACGCGTAAATTTGAAGAGAGCATCATGGTTTTCTTTTCCAGTGAACTGGACAAGGAGAGTAAAATATTGAGAACTTTCAGACACGTTTTTTATATCTTTCTTCCACAAAGAGGTCCGGCGGGTTAGCTCAGTGGTAACATCCGCGACTCACGTGCAGAACGACCTGGTTCGATTCTCCGTAACGTCGATTGAGTGATACTCGTTGTGCCCTTCGGAAAGGCACTTCACGATCATTCCGAGAAATGTGGTCAAGCTGCTTACCTTCAATGGTGACCGCGGTTAATTCACAGAAAGCAGCAAATCGGTGTGTGTGGAACACAACGCCATACGAATGTTGTTCCACAAAGACAGCTTTTTAATGAACGCTACAAATTTATCTGAAACGTCAAGCCTATTTTTATCTGACCCTTGCATAGAAATATTAAGTTTATTCAATTTAGCAAAGATATCACACAAGTAAGCCAATTTTAATAAAAATTTGTTTTCAGATAGACAATCAGCAAGATTATTGTTTTCTTGTTGCAAAAAAGCTTGAAGTTCATCCACCAGCTTGTAGACTCGTTCAAGGGATTTTCCAAGTGAAAGCCGCCTGGACGGACAATAAAATAGCAAACTTTCATGCTCTGCATTCATCTCTGCACAAAGTTTTTGAAAAACTCTTGACTTCGATGATCGTTTTTAATGAAATTTATAACTTTGGTAACAACGTCAACTGTGTCACCAAGCTCAGGACTAAGTTCTCGAGCAACTAACGCCTCACGGTGAATCATGCAATGCATCTATTTTGCCATTGGTGCACGTTCTTGAATTAGACTTCGCAGTCCACAGCAGCTACCAGACATAGCTTTGGCTCCATCTGTGCATAAGCTAATACACTTTTCCAAGTCTAAATGTTTTGTCGAAATAAAATTGTCGATCATATTAAAACAATGGCATCCAAGTTTAATAGGTTAGCAAAATAACAGCTCTTCTACTAACTTTTGATTTGGGAAGTCAAAAAACCCCACATAACAAATCAGGTGTGCATCTAGACTGCCATTAGTTGCTTCATCTTATTGTACACCGAATTCTCACTGTTTCGTTTCGTTAATCAGTTGGTCGTAAATATCTTGTGTCATGTCACCAATTCGGCGATACATGGCATCATCTGAGAGCCGCAACATCTTTAACTTTTCTGCAGCTCCTTCTCCTATCATCGAAATTACAAGATCAACTGCAGCAGGTAGTATTAGTTCTTCAGCAATGGTGTGAGGTTTTTTACACTTAACAATTCTGTGCGCCACTTGGTAGGATGCTAATAAAGCCTTTAGTGAGAGTTGCGTGAATTTGGAAACGGTGGACAATTGCCTCTTTAAATTATTTAATTTTCGGGAAAAAAAATCCTTGGGTTTATCAGCGAATTGCGGATGTAATTTTTTTAAATTGAATTAGTCTAAACAAAAACTATTTGCTGGTTGAAAAAAAAATTAAATTCTCTATATTTATTTTATGTAATCGAATTAAAATTTAATTTCAAGTTTTTAGTTTAAATACGGTTAAAGTTTTTACTATCATATTCTAATCCAATATAACATTGCTTATAATCGGAATAATCAGGATACAAATGAAAAAAATAACTAAACATTGCAATCAAATTTTTAAAAAAATTTATGTAAATTGCAGATGATTTTTATAAAACTTTTTAAAATTTTTGTCACAATTCGAAATCTATCATAATAAAAAAACAAAGTTTTATTGGTTAATGAATAAATAAAATTTATTTATTAAATTTTACAAAAGTATGAATTTATTGCTAAGTTTTGTAGTTTCTTACACTTTATAATTAACATGCTTATTAGATTTTTAAACTAATCTTTCTTTTGAGAACAGTTAAAAAAATTTAGCTTGCCATAAAACATAAATAAAAAGCTTTGTTTACAGTGTTATATACTCAAAAACTCGTAACAATTATGCCTTGCCCATCTCCGTAATGCGTTAGTTATATGAGCGTTTGCCAAGGAGAGCAAAAAAGCTGCTTGTCTTCGAATTTCAAATTCTACGAATTAGTATATAAATATGCATTAAAAACCCTTGAAAATAAAGGCTCGTTTCCATTAAGGCCCGTTTCCACTACGAGCGTGGAAAAAAGCATTCTTTGTTTGTTTTATTGCTTTTTTTTTGCGCTCGCTTCAATTTTAACCGCTCGCTTCAATCGAAGATCAATAAAAGAGACAAAGAATGCTCTTTTCCACGCTCGTAGTGGAAACGGGCCTTAATGCTCCGACTAACCAATCAGGTATTTCCAAAACCTTTCACAACAATAGCAAGCTTTCAGCAACCGTTTCACAATTAGCATGCCCGTAGTGGAACAGAAAACTTTTTGCGAGTATAATAACCAATACACCAAACTGGTGTTAACTGATTATAATAAAAAAATAATTGTTATTTGACTTAGTAACTTTTTAGAAACAAACTTAACCAAACCTTTAACCCGTTAATCAAATATTTTTTTAATTTCTGCCAATTCAAAAGTAACTTTTTTAATAGACATTGAATTATGCTGTTATTAAAAATGAACATCATTTGTATTTTGAAGTTGTAATAAATGAATACCTTGCAAATAAAAAATACCGTCTCAATTAACCCGGATACTTAATTAACCCGAAACTTGGACTGATATATATAGGGCTAGTTGGAAAGTTCCAGGCAAGTGGCGGCCGGATATATACGGGTTAGTAGGTTAAAGGGTTAAACGCAAGTCATAATATACATATTGTTTTATGTATGAATATTTAGTAAGACACTTACGTTCTGCAATATCTT
This sequence comes from Diplosoma virens, assembly GCA_963680785.1. NCBI lineage: Eukaryota > Metazoa > Chordata > Ascidiacea > Aplousobranchia > Didemnidae > Diplosoma > Diplosoma virens. The sequence continues at coordinate 43,741,359 of OY796888.1, read as the reverse complement.
AGCACAAATTTTTGGATGAGCTAGCGTCGAGCAGCTGAAACACTCTGTTATTTATTGTATTTAAAATGACAACATTGTTTGACGCATTGAAGAAAAGTAACGAGTTTCACTTAATCTATCGACTTCCATTTTTGATAAGACTAACTATACTTCCGATGGTTTCCAAGATAAAATTTGGTACATCTAGTTTTATGAAATAACACGTAATCATCCAAGCTTTGTTTGAATGATGAATTAAGTAAGAAATATTTTTATTTCATAAGATATCGTCAATATACTGTTTAAGAGTGTGCTGGTAAGAATTATATTGATTAGAAGTAAATTAACTTTTATCTCTATCATTATTAAATTTTAGCTATTAAACGAGTCTTTGATAAAGTTTTTGTTAACTACAAAAACTTAAGACCTTAATAAATTCTTTTTTCTCTTTAATCAATTTTCTTTTTCATTAAGTAAAACGAAAACATTGATTGTCGGTTGCTTTTTATGGTGCTGCGATAGTTGATCGAACGACAGTTGATCGAACGACACTTGATTAAAACGGCACTTGATCGAAACAACAGTTGATCGAAACGACATTTGATCGAAACAACGCTTGATCGAAATGACAGTTGATATATTATAAAAAGAAGGTTTATTTTTATATGTTTCTGCGATTATATTCTCTTTATACAATCTCTTTGTTACTGTAAATTAGATTCATAAAAAGCAGAGGCCATCAGTAAGAAGAGAGTTTGTTAATAGAAACCATATTTATAATATAATAAGAGAGTTTGTTTTTATTTTTTATAAATTTTTGTCAATATAAAGGCCAGGGTTTTTTATCAAGATTCATGAGCAAAGCATTTTTAGGGAGGCACCAAGTAGATCTCTTTTCATGGTTATGTTTTGTTAGATGCCTATTGCTGCCATTTTTTTGCATTATTTTTACAATGCAGTCAGTTATTTAAGGGGGGGGGGGGTGGGCATTGTGCCATGGCCTCACTTTTGCAAGCCCTTTACAGAAATGAGAGACAGATTCAAAGAGAAGACCTTTTTTTCAGAAATCACTATGTTTTTGGAGAGAAAAATTGACAAAATTGGGCAGATTTAAAATTGTAAATTTTCTCTGTTATTATTCGATCAAATGTTGTTTCAATCAAGCGTCGTTTCGATCAGCTGTCGCTCGATCAGCTGTCGGGTCATGGTTTTTTATGATATTGTAACAAAATAGTAAAAGCCATGTTTTTGTTTTTCTGACCCAAGAAAACCTCCATATTTTAATGCAATAAAGCGACGTTGTTTTTCTTCTCTCTTGATGACTAATTAAGCATCTACATGATTAAGACATATAACAGAAACTTAATGGTGCCCACACAGCACCTAGCCTCTAAAGGTTGCACATAATTTTTTTTTGTCATTATAAAACGATTTTGGTTTGCGATGTTTATTTGATTAAACTTTTATTAACAATCAAAAAATTGTTGTTGCATTCTGCCCCCACGAAATCCTTGCTATGCCATTATTTTAATTTGAATACATTGTAATCACAAAAATTACATTGAACCGTGCAACCTTGGTGAAGTTTTATTCCAATTATAACCTTTCATTTGCAGGCACAGTAAACTTAGTTTTAGCCCCTTTTACCTGTTGAGCTAAATGCTTTTTTGACTTATTATTTCAATTAAAAAATCTTTCTATAAAGCGGAGTCGTCCATGATTCCTGTGTTGAGAAAAGTAACTCAATTGAATATTTAGTACAGTAAAAAAATGGGGCCCCATAATAGATGTTTGCACCGGGGCCCCACCTGACAAAGTTACGGCCCTGGGTGCTAATTTATTTGTACAAGTACGGTATAGCTCGCTAGCACAAAGTTATTGAAGTGATTATTCACAGTTATGGCGCTGGAATCGTTTTGAAGCTGGTAAAGCTTGGAAGCCAAGTTTTGTGTGAATCAATCAGGTTTTGTGAATTTTGTAAATATATGTTTTATGGTTAGAGACAATGGTTTCTGTTTGTCTGCAGAGAGACGTTTTGTATGAAATTAATTCGTATTTAGCCGGAATTAACTGTATTGAGAACTTCAATCTCGCGGCAAACTATTTCTTGAACCGGAATAAACAAAACATAGCACAGCTTTACTTCAACGCTGGTATTCTGGTTACCTAGTTCAACTGTTCCTTTTGGATTCCCGAGTAAAGTTTATGATGCTGTAGTTATTATTATTATTATTATTATTATTATTATTAATTTGTGACAATGGCAACTTCAACTTTCTTAGCACTGCGGAAAAAGGTTTCACAAAAATTTTTTAGTTTTGAAAGTTACGTGAAGACAAAAAAATAATTCTTAGTTGTTTTTTGAAGGCCAAAAAGAGGTTTTGTCTTTAAAAAAATAAACTTGAAAAAAAAATACACACACATTTATCATTACTCTAAATGTTTAATATTGTGTATAAATTTTTAAAAACTACAAGCAAGCTATGAGTTTACCACTTTTATGTAAAGTAAAATAAAGAGCACACGAAAAAAACTTTTGAAAAACCAGGTAACAAGTTTGAAAAATTTGAAGCTTTGTTGAAAGCTGTCAAATCCTAAAAAATAAAGCTTTAAAATAGCTGTATCTTTTTAAGATCAATTTTTTAACAACCTTTTTACTTAAAAACTTACCTTAAACTGAATTCGAGAAAACAAGTTTAAGCTCAACTAATTGCAATAACTTATTCGAATTCCAAATTAGCTTAATTTAAATGCTACAAATATAAAATTAGTTTAGCTGGTTGTAGGTTTAAAAAAAATATGTTCTACTGTAAAAATCAACAAATTACAGTCGATAAAAGATTGATCCTTTTTTTTTATTAAAGGTTTATTTTTTTTTATGGGCCAACGCAACACGCCACAATATTTGATTGCAAAATATATAAACATAAGCCCAGACCAAGAAAAAAAACGCCCAAGTTACAATTCTGCAACGAATAGAGAAGAAAAACTTTTAAAATTTTATAAAAAAATTTCAAAAAGTTTTCTTCAGTTTGAGGAAAGTATGAAATATATTCAGTTTCCCCAAAACGGTTTTTTCCTAGAAAAAAATCAAAGCATGTAGGCTATATACCTTTTTTTCCTTCTAGACTATTATTTTTAACTAATCCTAGTTGTTTTAATTTTAATTAGTATTCATAAAATTAAATAAAATCTTTTTTTGCCTAAGTTATTAAAATGATAACTGCCGAAAATCAGATAACTTTGCTATAGACGTATTCGCACTACTTAATTAATACTTTCCTTTTAACGGTTATAGAAAAGTTGATTGCGAGAGTACTATTTTTAGTTCATACTAGTTTAAGTTAATTAAAATCTCTGAGTAGCAACTTTGGTTGCATTTTTTTAAATGAAAACTAGTCGATATTTTATTTTTGAAAGTTTTAACGCAAAATTCGACTAAGAAAAATTTACAAAAAGTGTTTTATAATGTTATATTACACTACAGACCTTTAAATCAGGGGTCTCCAAAGTACGGCCCGTGGGCCAAATCCGGCCCGCGGAGCTCTTTTTAAAAAACATATATACTCACTTTGAACCACAGTTGGATCGAATTATGTCGGAAATGTGCCCCAGTTTCTTTTTTCTTTAGAAAAAATGAAATCATGGTGATCTCTAAAAAAAAAAGGTTTTCACTTTGAATCGATCTCGTATTTCCGTATTTTTTTGCAAAATTATGGTGATCTCTAGAAAAAAGGTCTTCACTTCGTTTACAGTTATTTATTAACTGTTTATCGCAAACTATGTTTTTGGCTTTGGCCCGAGGAGATCCAAAAAAATCTATACACGGCCCGCTGCTCAAAATGTTTGGAGACCCCTGCTTTAAATCATTAATTACCATTTTTAGCAATCGCTATGTTTATTAAATATTTAGTTATAGTGTATATTCGATGTTTCAGAAAACTGTAAAATTTTTGAAATTCAACATCAGTTTTCTTGCAACTCTACTGTATAACATTACGTGAAAACACGGTACCTTACAATATGCCCACAGCATGAGACATCGGCTTGGTTGTTTAGTCTCGCCTGCTTATCTACCAAATAATTTTCTTTTATTGCTCAATAAAAAATAAAAAAAACTGTCGTTATTGCTTACAAATTTTTAAATTTGTCGGGTATAATACTCAAAAAATATACTGATTTTAAAAAAATTTTTATGCTTAATGTTATTTAAATTTAAGCATTTTATCAAATAAAACGATTTTATATGATAAAAATTTGACTGCAACATAATACAATATTCTTTTTACAAATGTAAAGTAAAAGCAAAGTTTTACATAATTATTTAACGATATTTCAGCAAAATGGAGATGTGCTATGCAATGCGGTTAAATTGTTTAACCCAAAAAGAATAAACGTGCAGTACACTGACATCACCACAGAAGACACAAACTAATAAAACACAATACTTTGCGGCCAATTAAGTAGGCTACCGTAATTTACTTGCGGGTGGTTGGAAACTAGAATTTTTTCCGTCTCGCTTTTGCGCTAGCGAACTGCTGGATAACTTTTCTAAAATCTAAATTTTTAGCTCGTTTATTTCTTACGATAGCAGAGCCAAACCTCCAAGTCTCTCTTGGGACATGGAGCGTCGAAGAAAGTTTTTGATCAGTTTGAGTTTAGAAAAAGACCTCTCTGCCGTAGCAACTGTTACAGATAGTGTCATATACATCATGTATGCCGTTCAAACGTCAGGATAAGTTGTAGCAAGTGATGCATTTTTAAGAATTAAAAAAGAAGCCATTTGTTTAGCATATTTTAAATGGGCAATCTTTTTTTTAAACCACGTTTTGAAGGAGAGAATTTGGCCAGGAAACTACGGAGAGACGTTGACGCCACCATTGATTTCATTTCTGCAAAGTGAATAATTAGTTGGCAAGAAAGTATGTCCATCATCGGAAAAACACAGTTACGCAAAATCGCTTCTTAGGATCGCTTAACGTTATTCCTTCAGATATTTCATCGAAGTAGGCTTTTGTTTTCTTTGCTCTCTTGTTTAAAACTGTCTTGAGAAACCCCCTGTAGAAACAATAGTGGAAGCTTGGTGGTGGTGGGGGCGGTGGGTTTACCCGATCCGTTTTTAAATGATCGATCCATTTGTAACCTATTTAATCCAGATGTAATGACGTGTCTTTACTGTTTGTTGTCGTTGTTTGGAAGCACATTCACTCCAGGTCAAACACAAACAGGACTGGGGCCGAGGGTTTATCCTTTTACTACCCCGGGCTGCTGTACTGCCCGGATCAGATGCTGTTAGTGGTGTTATTAAGCCAGCATCGAGTTTCGTCATCCAAAACAGTCAGACCTCGTGTTCCATGTGGTGCCCAATATATGGGTCACGCTATTAGAACATGGTCTGCGGTTTTTTCAGCGGCACCGCACTCGCAATTCGGTGAAGGAGCGAGACCCCATTTGTGCATGGACGAATGGAATCGCCCAACACCAGTTCCCAAGCTACTCGGGACAAGCCCATCCCAACAGGCCTGGCACCGGTCCTGGGCACAAAAACACGGAGCCTGGAAAAATTTTCACAATACTCCGCATTCCATTTATAATTTGTCCACTCAGAAGTGTGGATGCCAATCTGGCAAGGTTGTCCAAAAGATTCCGCGCAGCTGGCACAAATGGACGTCTAGATCTCAGTCTCTCTTGGCGAGCATCTGAGGACCCACTTAAAAGACCATACAAGATATAATAAGGTCCAGAGATCCACGGTGGGCCATGGGAAGAGTCGCTCCCAGTCGGTGAAGCTCAGCTCGCTGAATGGCTTAAAGTATGAGTAGGTGGTCCGTTGGACTGGGACGCAGGCATCCAGTAACTATGCGCAAGGCAACGTTCAAGACATTGTCTATGAGGCGAGTGTGAGCGCTGCGACACCAGATTGGTGTTAAGTAGACTAGAGATAAGGTGGCTATGCATCGCGTTTTAGAAACATTGCAGGGCAAGGAGGCAAATGGCATTTTTGCCCATGCTCCTATCGTAAGAGCTTTTGGTGCCCCTGCCTGCATTGGAAGATCAAAATTTGCTCTTTTCTTTCAAAGTCAATAAAGACTGAAATAGCAATAATATTCGATTTTTTTATAAACCAAAAAACTTTTCCTTAAAATGTAAGGGGGTAAGCCTTTTTACTCCCCACTTAAAATATTTGTGATGATATAAACAGAGATTGTAGTTTGTCGAATTAAATATGCCAACATTTGCTGTAAAAATTAGTTTTTGTAGTTTCTCATATTCAATCAGTTTACTATTGTCTGGGCAACGTTCCCATGTGGAAGCATACGGATTTTCTGGAACTACAAAAGTTAGAAACATAAAACTTGTAAAACGGCTTTATAATAACAAAATACATAAATGGTAGGGGAAGGTGGGGCTAGTTCGGACAAAATTTGGTTTTAGAATCTGGCGGGGGTTTGAAATGTGATAAAGAAAAACTAGTTGTACCATATTGTAGCCAGATCTTTCAGTTAAAAAGGGGAGCAAATTCAAAAAGTTTCTTCTTCTAGTTTTTGAGAAATTGCTGTAAAATGGGACCCTACCCAAATGTCCGAAATTGCCCCAATATTGGGGTTGATTTGGACAAACCCTGGAGTAATTTCGGACATTGATTTTAAATGAGGCACAGTTTCATTCCAGTCAAAATAGTTTTTATGATAAAATTTATTGAAATACAGGGTGAGTCACGGGAAATTGATGTTTTTAGAACATCCCTTCCTCTTCCAGAGTAAGTGGTTAGGGAGTGAGGAAGGTAGTCTTTAAACCTGGCTAAGATGCCGTTTAGTTTGTTGTTATTTCTTTTACGTTAATTTTTGTATTTGTTAGTCATAAAAATATTTTTGTCCGAAATAGCCCCAACAACCACGTGCAAAAAAAATGGCGGTCAATGGAAGCAAGGTTAAGTTTTAGCAAATTTCTTTTGCCTAGTCTGTTCTAGTAGCTCTCCTCTATATTTCCAACTGTTTAACTAAACTTAAACTGCAAAAATAAAAGCGATAAACCTTACTTTGTAATGAAAGACATTTTAACTATTTGTCCAAAAATTGAAAAATCAAAAATTACTCTGTCTTTCAGCTGCGTTCCACGTTCTAACAAGACTGCAACTCATGGCTGAATGTTCAAAGATAACAGTATGGCACGTGGTTGTAAGAAAATCAAACCGGAAGTGCCTTGTCCGAGTTAACCCCGTGTCCGAAATAACCCCAGTTTCCCCTATAAGTATTTAAAAAAAAATACTATGTATTCAAGTACTGAAGTTAAAAGATAAAAAATGTTTTATATTACTGTATAAAACAGCTTAGCAACAGATCAAAATTGGAACAGATCAAACGTAAATTAAATTAGTCTAAACAAAAACTATCTACTGCTTGAAAAAAACATTAAATTATTATTTGCTTGTTCCACAGCTGAGCAAAAGTGTTAACTTTAGCAATTATTGTTGCTATTGTTATCACTTAGAATCTGTGAACTGGTAGGGCATTTCTTACAAGATGCAAAGAACACATGCGGGATGTAAATTCAAAAAATTTAGCACGATTAGAAAATAATGATATAAACAACAAATCTGCTCTAGTAAAACATGTATATTCGGAAAAGCATCATATGAATTGGAATAATTCAAAAATTTTGGCAAAAGAAGCAGATTATATAAAAAGAAGATTTTTGGAGTCCTTTTTTATTCATTTTAATAATGATGCTTTTAATGATAAAACCAATTGTTTCTATCCAAATGCTTATTATAATTTAAAATTCTGAATCCGTTAGATGTCGTTTTAAATCAATAATGTATTTTAAATATTTTTTCCTTTTTTTCACGCCACTGTGGTTTTATTTTGGATGATATTTGCGTTTTGCTTAATCTCCTGATGAAGGTTTACTGAAACATAGTAGACCGAAACGTTGAGTTTTTGTTATTGTTTTTACTTTTTAATAAAGAATTAACAGCAATTTAACTCAGAAGAGCATGAATAAAGATTAGAATCTGTGGTTAAACCTACTATTAATATTTATTATTATTATTATTATAATATTTATTTTATGTAATCAGATCAGAATTTGATTTCAAGTTTTTAGTTTAAATAAGGTTAAAGTATTTATTATCATATTCTAATCCAATATAACATTGCTTATTATCAGAATAATCAGGATACAAATGAAAAAATAAAAATAAACATTGCCATCAAATTTTAAGAAAAATTGATGTGATTACAAATGATTATTATAAATTTTTTTTAAATTTTTGTCACAATTCGAAATCTATCGTAATAAAAAAAACAAAGTTTTATTGGTTAAGTGAATAAATAAAATTTATTTATTAAATTTTACAAAAGTATGAATTTATTATTAAGTTTATTAGTTTCTTACATTTTTTAATCAACTTGCTTATTAGATTTTTAAATTAATGCTTTCTTTTGACAACAGTTAAAAAGAATTTAGCTTGCCATATAACGTAAACGAAAAGTTTACTTTAAAACATTGTAGCACCAATACTTTATGAAATGACAGTCTGGCTTATCAGAAGTTACTTACTTAGCAATCAACCAACATCTTAGTTATTATTAAATTGAATAATTGCAAAAGCAAGCCGTTATTTAATTGTTCTAAAACCTTTGTCCACTGTAGTTATATACTCAAAAACTCGTAACAAGTATGCCTTGCCCATTTCAGTAGCGCTTCGACTAACTAATCAGGTATTTCCAAAAATTGTTACAACAATAGCAAGTTTCAGCAACTGTTTCAGAATTATCATGCCCGGTAGTGGAATGCAAAACTTTTTGCGAGTACAATGACCAATACACCAAACTGGCGTTATCTGATTATGCACAAAGATAATTGTTATTTGACTGAGTAACTTTCAAGAAAAAAACTTAACCAATCCTTTAAACGCAAGCCATAATATACATATTGTTTTATGTATGAATATTTAGCAAGACACTTACGTTCTGCAATATCTTAGCACAAATTTTTGCATGAGCTAGTGTCGAGCAGCTGAAACACTCTGTTACTTATTGTATTTAAAATAACAACATTGTTTGACGCATTGAAGAAAAGTAACGAGTTTCACTTAATCTATCGACTTCCATTTTTGATAAGACTAACTATACTTCCGATCGTTTCCAAGACAAAATTTGGTACATCTAGTTCTATGAAATAACACGTAATCATCCAAGCTTTGTTTGAAGAATGAATTAAGTAAGAAATATTTTTATTTCATAAGATATCGTCAATAAAATTGTATAAGAGTGTGCTGGTAAGAATTATATTGATCAGAAGTAAATTAACTTTTATCTCTATCATTATTAAATATTAGGTATTAAACGAGTCTTTGCTAAAGTTTTTGTTAATTATAAAAACTTAAAACCTTAATAAACTTTTTTTTTCTCTTTAATCAATTTTCTTTTTCCATAAATAAAATGAAGACATTGATTGTAGGCTGCTTTTTAATGGTGCTATAGTACTGTGCAAATTAATTGAGACACTTGCGGTAAATTAAAAAAAAACACAATTTTCTCGTTATTCAACTTTATTAGCATAGAAATAAACAATAAATTAACCAATTAATATTTGATATGTCCTCCCTTCGATTTTATAATCATTGACACTCTTTTTGGCATTGAGTGAACAAGATTACGGCACATCTTCTTCAGCTCTTCATCATGATACCAGATCCTTATTATAGCTTCAATCAGCGATATTTTTGTAAAAAAGTCATATTTAGAACGTTTTTTTTTGATTATCGCCCAAAGATTTTCAATTGGGTATAAGTCTGGAAAATTTCCAGGTCAATCTAGCGGGGTTATACCGGTCTGCGCAAAAAAGGTTTGCATTTTTTTTGAAATATGGCAAGGTGCGAGATCCTGCTGAAAAACTCTTCCTGCTCGGGAATCACTATCGGATAAGATAGGGAGCAAATAATTTGCCAAAATGTCCTTGTATTTATCCGAATTCATCATTCTTTCAATGGGTATAAGGCTTCCTGGTCCAAACACAGTAAAAAAACCCCACAACATCTTCTTTGGTGGATGCTTAGGAGCTTGCTAAATGTGTGCTTCTCTGAGTGGTTCACCAATGCTTCTCCTGACATACCATAAATGGTAGCCACAGACTTCAAAATAGGTTTCATCAGAAAATATTACTTTTTCCCACTGATCTGTACCCCAACTTCTATATTTCTTTTCCCACTAAAGTCTTTTCTTCTTGATTTTAGTAGTCAACAATTGCTTTTTGGTGGGTTTCCTTATAATCCTCCCTGAGGCAAGGAGTCTTCTGCCGATGATTGAGGGATCAACAAACACTCCTGATGTTACCATATCACTTTGCAACTCTTTACTGGTTTTCCAAGGGCTTTTGACGCTATTTCTGATAATCATCTTATCATCATAAGACGTAGTAGTTTTCCTTTTTCTCCCACATCTTCCGTGACGGTGGATGCTAATGTCGCCATCCTCATCTGCTGCCTTCACTATCCTCCCTACAGTTGATTTGGCTATGCCCAATCGATCCGCTATTTGTCTTATAGATAGGCCGCTATGCTGCCTTAGTGCAACAACTTGAGATTGTTTACTTGGAGTGACATCCTTGCAGAAATACACTAAAACTTTTAAAAAATCTGAAATATTCAAGCTCAAATTCAAGCTTACTTCACTCAAGCGGATTTACAAAAAAATTTGAGGCATGAATAGTCAGAACAAGGCATGTGATTCACAGATTATGACGTGAATCATTATTCCCACGGGGCAAACACAACATCTCAGCGGGAATTTTCCACTCTCTTTCAAGATATGACGAATCTATTCTAAAAAACACCTGAAAAACTGCGTGTCCCAATTAACTTGCACAGCACAGCACTATAGTTGATCGAACGGCAGTTGATCGAAATGACACTTGATCGAAATTACATTTGATATATTATATTATAATAAGAAGGTTTATTTTTGTATGTTTCTGCGATTATACAATCTCTTTGTTACTGTAAATTAGATTCATAAAAAGCAGAGGCCATCAGTAAGAAGACAGTTTGTTTTTGTTTTTTATAAATTTTTGTCAATGTCAAGGTCAGTCTAGCGTCGCCAAGACGCAAACCAGGACTGTCTTTGCGCGCTAATTAACCCATTAATGACGACTGGCAAGTTTACTTGTATTAATTAGCGGTTATATCATTAATATCATTAGTTGGTTATATCATTAATATCATTAATTAAAGTATGCACTTGGGGCTTGGTGATTTGTGCGCGCTGCTGTTGCCTGCCTTTTGGCGATCTCTTTCTTTACCGGAATAGTTAGCACATGAGGTAGTTCTGTTTGGTTTTGTCTTTGTAGACGAAGGTTACATGTAGAGCCTGCTGGCCGCTTTCTCATATATATATTCTCTTGGAAATTTGAATAGCCAATTGGCAGAAGTTCGGACGGAAGAAATTCGTTATAAACCTAAATTTGGTGTATTCTATTTGAATAAGCGTAAAGACTGGAATAAATTAGTATTATCTCTATCAAGTTTAATTCATTTCTTTTTGTATTTTTTTTTTTTTGTATTTTTATCTCTATATTTATCCTCCTGACTTGCAGGAAAGCGACGGAGGCGCTATACATAGGGTAAGCAATTACCCCGACCTGCTTCCGGAGATGCCAAGATATTGCTGTCCGCTAGTAATTTAGTAGAGATATGACTGCAATTTAGAACTGCTTGTCAAGACCACCAAGCAGGGGAAGGTGCCGTAAAGTGTCTTTCCCAAGGACACAACAGAATTTCTTGTACAAAACTAACAGTCGAGGGTTTTTTAATAAGGGAGGGTAACAAGTAGATCTCTTGCCATGGTTATGTTTTGTTAGATGCCTATAGCTGCCATTTTTTGCATTATTTTTGCAATGCAGTCAGTTATTTAAGGGGGTGAGGCATTGTATCATGTCCCCAATTTTGCAGAATCCTAACAGAAATCAAGAGACAGATTCAAACAGAACTTTTTTTTTTAATTACGAGCGTATTATGTTTTTGGGACGAAAAATTGACAAAATTGGGACAGATTCAAAGTTGTAAATTTTCTCTGTTATTTTTTGATCAAATGTCGTTTCGATCAAATGTTGTTTCGATCAAGTGTCGTTCGATTAACTGTCGGATCACAGCTTTTTATGATATTGTAACGAAATAGCAAAAGCTATGTTTTTGTTTTTCTGAGCCAAAAAGACCTCCATATTTTAAAGTATTAATAGTAAAGTGACGTTTGTTTTCTTCTTTCTTGATAACCAACTAAGCGTCTACATGATCAAGATATAAAATATAAAGTTAGATAATTATGTAAAACTTTGCTTTTACATTACATTTGCAGAAAGGATACTGTATTGTGTTGCTATCAAAAATTTTATCATATAAAATCGTTTTATTTGATAAAATGCTTAAATTAAAATAACATTAAGCATGAAAATTTTTTAAAAATCATGTTATTTTTTTGAGTACTGTACCCGACAAATTTGAATTTATAAGCAATAACGGTAGTTTTTTTTTTTTTTTTGAGCAATAAAAGAAAATTATTTGGTAGATAAAAACGCGAGACTAAAGAACCAAACCGATGTTTAATGCCGTGCGCATGACATCATATAAGGTACTGTGTTTTCAAGTAGACTTCAACTTTAAATAATTTTGGTATTCTACATTAGGTTGTCAAGAAAGTTCTTGCGGTTTTTGACCTTTAAGTTCAGATGCACATATTTCAGCTCAAATAAAAAATTTTTAATAAAAATAAGCACCAATCTCTTTTAGATGGTTGGAAATTGTCGTATATGTTACGTCTAATTCAGAGGCAAGCTCTCAAACAGTTATGCATGTATTGGCTTTGACTAAGGCTCTTAATAGATCGTTTTCAACATCCGATGGCCGACCACTTTGTTCATCGTCTTCAAGACTTTGATCACCGGCACGAAATTTCCTAAACCACCACTGTGCTGTGCGTTCGGTAGTGGCTCCTATGCCAAACGCTTGGTTTATGTCGCGAGCTGTTTCTGCAGCTTTACGGCCTAATTTAAACTGAAAAAGAAAAATGGCACAAATTTGTTTTTCATTTTTGGTTCAACGTTCTGAAAAAAACAATTTCTTTAAAACGATTAAAATTATAATCATTAGATAGTGCACAAAACGTTCTTTAAAACTATATATACAGTACAAAAATACAACGAAAACTTCTTTAAAAATACATAGTTTGAAATCAAAATTTAAAATATCGCAACAACTTTCTTGACAGCCTTATTTAAATAAGTTGTAATCGTAAATATTAGTTTATTAAACTTTGTATGTACGGCTATGACTCTCAGCGGAGAAGCCAAATTGGTTAATGAAGAATTGCCCTAAGAATAGAATCAATTGAAGTGACTTCACTGCACCACAGATTTAAAGTTGAAGAAAGTTAATTGGTTTGCTTAGCCGGATACATAGTTGAAAGTTGAAGAACGCTTATTAGTTCACCCACACGGGTGAAGTTTTATGCAAAGATGGACAGCAACTTGAGTTCAAAGTTAAATATCCCGGATAAGTCAGCCCGGAACTTTTCAGAACCAGCAGCATCTCAAGCTTGTAAATTAGAGTCACCAAATGTTAGTCAAAAACATGTTTCTGAAGCTGCTGCCAGTTCGAAGTCGTTGTCGTCTAGAGCTAAGCGACGTTTGGAGGTCAAATTGGCTGAAGCCCGTCGCGAGCGCATACGCCGCGATGAGGAGTTGCGACTAAAACACTTGCAGTTCAAGCTGAAATTGCTGTCGAAGAGGCCAATATTATTGCCGACACTTCCTCAGGTTGCAATGATCTGTCGGTGCCAGAGATTATTGTTCCCCCTTTGTCTGCACACGACAAAGTAGTTAAATTTCTCTACAGCGTTCAAAATAACGAGCGCCAAGAACTTAAGTTTTCAAACAGAGAAACAGATCATTCTCGGGAATCAGCACCTTTAGTGCAAGTGCAGAACAAACCCAGTTCGGAGGTTCATCAGGGTCGCCTTTCAAAATTCTCTTTGGGTCCAATGCCCAACAAGTTGCATTCTCTTCCAATCAAAAAGGATTCGGTTGTTTTCCATGGGCCGGTTGTTCGTGATGTTGGTCCTTCCAAGTTTACTTTAACCAATCCTTCGTGCACCAAAGATCGCAGCTAAGGAGCGAGATCACAAGGTGAGCTAGGCTGTAGTATGAATGACCTAGCTGTTGGTTCGGTGCCGTGGTTCAGAGTCCACTTTGAACTCTGACAAGTTTGATGGTAATCCGCTTAAATATTACTAGTTCATACGACAAGTCGAGGATCGTATCTTTACGGTGGGAGCGACCCAGGTCATGCACTGCATTTGCTTTCTCGACACCACAAAGGGGCGTGCCCATAAGTTGATTGCTGACTGTGTTATCACCAGATCGGGCCTTAAACGAAGCTCTACAGCTGTTGCACAAGGCGTTTGGTTCACCCCAAGTTGCCGTTAGTGCCTTCATAGAATCAGTTTGTGAGGGAGGTGTAATAAGCCATAGCGAAGTTGGGCTAGAGGATTTTTATTCAGGCCTGATAAACTGTAAGATTGTGTTGGAAGCTGCGGGGGCTGGTTGTTTATTAAACGCAGCTTCCACTACAGAACGGATCTTTATGCGGTTAGCCCATAATTTACAAATGGGCTTTGCCAGACTTGCTTTGGAGCGGGGATTTGATATGGATGTAGTGCCGTTCGAATTGTTTATCGAATATGTTGACCAAGAGCATAAATTGCTGTGTTCCCGCTTCGGTAGGTTGCTTAAGCTATCAAAGAATAAGGTAGATACTGAGGGATATAAGGCAAGGGTAAATTTGATTCAAACTCCTGCAGATAATGATCGTAACGTTGTGCTTGGGACGCCCTCTAACGAAAGTTTTTTGCCCAAGTGTAATTATTGTGACGCAGTAGGTCGCGGCAGCGAGGTGTGAAGTCTTCCAGGGGCAACCCTGCGCGGCTCGTGAAGAGTTTGTTCAACAAAAATGGCTATGCTCTAACTGCTTAAGAAAAGGGCATGGTGAGGACTGCCCAAGCAAATCCAGGTGCCGCAAATGCAATGGAAAACATCATACGCTGATACACCGAGATGGTGGTAGGAATACATTGAAATCTTCTGAATCTACTGCTTCTGGAAGAGATGACTTATCACCTTCGGTTAACGCAACAACTTTTTCGGTTCAAAGTGCATTGATTCCGAAAGATACAGCAACTCGATTATAACTGGGGTTTTTAAAGACACTTTGGCACTCTTAGACAGTGGAGCAGACTGTCATTTAATGTGTAAAGGCTTGTCATCCGCGCTTAGATTGACCGGGAAGTCCCTCTAGCCGAAGATCCAATTAGCTTACGGACGGGTTGAGGACTGAAACACGCTTTCTGCTGAGTGCTCTGTGAGGGGCATTCTCGAAGAGAAAGTGCTTACGTTAGAAAACGTCCGTGTTGTTCCACGACTTCCAGATCTCAGCAGTAGCATTCCTTCGCAGAAGAACATTGACGAGAATCCACATCTTAACGGCATTAAAATAACCACGATATTAGGTGCAAGAAACGTGGAGCGGATAATAGGAATTGACTCGTCCTCACTGCATGTCTTTTCGTCTCCGGCTCCAGCTCCACCTTTTTAAAATATGTGGCTCCGGCTCCAGCTCCAGCTACAACTCCACACCCCTGCTAGTGACTATTGTGATTTTAAAGACTTTGAATCTTACTTGTAATGTTGCTTATGGTTAATAAATTTATACTGCTTCATGTGATTATTGAATTCTTTGACGCTTATTTCAAGATTTCTGTCCATTTATATGTGAAAAAGAGTACATTTTCTATAAACACACAACTAAAGCTTTCAAATTGTAAAATAAATAATATTTAGTTGAATTTGGCCAATCAAATTTACCTATTTGACTTACAATTAACTCATTAATTAATCTAATAAAAAAATAACTCATTTATTTGTTTTTTATTTTAATTTTTTTTGTTGGGTACTCTTTCAAACAGCAGATCTCCTTGAAGACTCTCCGTAGTGTTTGACACTTTTTGAGCGCTTGTCAACTTCTTCGCTTTGTTGTAAATATTGCGTATAAATAGATTTTGTTTGGAATAAGTTAGTTAAAAATTTTGTTGTTGATGCGATTAGTGACGGCTTTACAAAAAGAAGGGGTCACTATTTAGTATACCAAAAAAAGGTAGCTAAAGCAGTTTTTAGAATATGAAAGCAAAGTCATCACTAAAAAAAAGATCTTTACTTCAAATTTCATCTCTGGTTTCCCAATTTTTTTCAAAAAATTATGGTGTTCTCTAACAGAAAAAAAAAGGTCTTCACTTCAAATTCATCTCAGGTTTTTCAATTTTGCTCTGAAAATCATAATGTTTTTGATAAAAAAAAAGGTTTCCGATTTTATAGTAGCATTAGTATGTGATGTACTTTTACTTCAAATTGTAGAAGTCTACTGTGCAGTGTGTAAAATGTCGTTAGTTACGGAGGCATTTTTTTTCAAAAATTTTTTTATTTTATTTTGACTTGCCATCGACGTCCTAGTGCTCCTTTGTAAAAATAAACCAATTTCTTGTGTAGGGGGGGGCCGCTTTTTAATCTATTTTAGTGGGTCCGGTGCGACCGCACCGTTCGCACCCTATTAAAACCATTACTGAATGTGATCTATGTTAACAGAAAACTATAGAAAGTAATAATCAATTGGGATTACGTTGATCGACTTATTACACTACTCATACAAGTTAAATTTGTCAATCTGATAATGTTTATAAAAAAAAATTGATTTTAATGTCAATCAAGATTGTATTTGCCAAAAAAGAGTAAAATATGTTCAGTAAAATTGACTGAGTTTTTACTAATTGCACAAAATTTCGTGAACTACTGCTCACTTAGTCAGGTGCAATTTATTCCGTTGTCATTCTGAAAACTCAGTCAGCTTTGGTGCACATTTTTTGTTCTTTTCTGATTGATTTCAATAGTTGACACGGCTTTCCAACTTTTTATTTTTATTCAAGATTAGTATTGATATAGAAAGGTAATTAAAACATTTCAATTGCATCTTCTTTGTTTACAGTTTCCAGACAATGTTCCAACCTGATTTAACGAAACGAGGCACTGGTTATTAATCCAATTACTCTCATAAACCACAAGGGCGAGTCGAGATTAATTAATATTAACCTTTTTTTGGGTCCATGTTGATCTGTATTCTGCTTTCCGACAACACTGAGTTATATTTTTATTGCCTTTGTTTTTACTGATTTTACATCAGCTCCAAGTTTCAAAGTATGTTGTTGAATAGTTTATTAATGAATTTAGTGACAATTGAAATAATCAAAACAATTACAATTGAAAAGTTTAAGCAAAAGTTTAGTGACAAAAGTTTAATTGGAGACTCTGATTTTGTAAATTTGTCTGCACACGCGATTTACTCAGTGACGATTTAAAACCATGGTTGCGGAGTAGTGGTGATTTTGGGGTTACTTCTATTCCTACTCCGGAGTAAGTTTTTTTTTAGTTTCTCCACTTAGAATCAGTCAATTCGTGGAAAAATCATGGAGTTCTCTAAAAAAAAGTCTTCAGTTGGAATCAGTCTCGGTTTTTCAATTACAGTAGAATTCGCATATAACAGCATTTCCAAGCAATTGCAAAAAATTGACATTATAGACGAATCGACGTTAAAGACAAATTGTGCTATATGTCATTCCAAAACCGGGATGAGACAATTTGACGCAACCTTTTTGGCTATTGTGGCAGTGTGTCGTTTTCTTATTTGTAAAATCTTTAAAATTTTAAGAGTTTAGGGTTTAGGGGTTAAATTAGGGTTTGGGTAATTGATTATACTATTTTACTCAAACCTTTCTGCTAGTTTTAAATAGACTGGCGCCAAAACGGCCGCGCCAAAACGGCTTCGTCAAATAATCCCCTACTCTTCCAAAACAGTTTAAACTCAACATCGAGGTGTATTACCTAACCAAAATTACCATTGTAATGAAAAACATCAATTTAACAAAACACACATAAAATTAAATAAATTGTGCACAAAAATAATCAAATTTAGAAATTTTTATGCTGATTACTAAGAAAAATGTAAAAATACTAAATAAAATTTTAAAAATAAACGCGTTTGTTATTAAATGTAGCGACTAAATACAAATTTTTGCAAATAGAACTACGCTATTGTAACTGCAAGAGCACAGCTTTTGGTTATCGTTTGATGGCATTCCTGATAAACAGATTTTAAAAATTAACTGCGAGATCGAGTTAAATGAAACGTCGTGATTTCTGTTCAAATTTGCGTATTTGTTTGACGGTTGTTCTAAGCATAGGCGTACCAGACCAAAACATTTTGGGTGAAAAAACAATTTTCCCCGAATTTTAGGCAATGATTGCCCAAATCATGGCTCGTATTATTCCATGTAGATGCCCAAATATAACAACAATTTAATGAACTTTTTTGGTCTTTTCTTTTTCAGCTGTAATACTCGTATAACAAAAACGTAAATTTTTTCAAGCAACTAGATTAATTTTACCGAAAAAAAAAATTGAACACCAAAAAAGTCCTTTCATTAAATCTTTGTTCTATTGGGAACTAAACTGAATTGTGCCATCTAAATGGCTAGAATAACTCTGTCCAAAAAGTTGGCATATAGTAATTTTTTTGCTAAAAAACATTGCATGTTTAGTGCCAGAAAAGTTTGATTCTGCTGAAATTTTTTGAGTCCTGTGGGGGGGAATAAACTTCCCGCCGACTTCATACGGTTATGGTTCTAAGTTTAACGTCATTTTTGTTTATCTCAAGTCACAAACATTAATAGGTGACGCAAACTGATTCAAAAAGCTTAAGCAAAACAGCGTCAATCAAAATACAATTGGTCACATCTAGGCTGAAGTAAGACCGCTGAAAAAACGAGAAAATTTGTATTTATTTGGTACAAATAAAGACGTAATGACAACAAAATAATAGGAAATGAAAACTTTGTAGAATATCGAACAAATGTGCGTAGTTTAAATAAAAACAGGCTTGAATGAGCACTTACAAGAGTATGTATGATTCGTAATAAAGTCTCGTCATAATCACAGTGAAGTAAATATCTAACAAAATAACTGCAAGGCATTGTAAAAATTGTTATACCACGGCTTGTCTCCCTCCGACGAAGAAGTAAACTGTCGTTTAGGGGCAGGATTGAAACGGCAGGATTTACCTGCGCAACCCCCCAACGAAATTAGCCTTTGATTCATCTCCACCAAAATCTGAAATATCACAAAACCACAATTTAAATGGGAGGGATGCACACTACGTTACAGTAAAGCGACCTGACGCGTGACACGAGACTGGGTTCTAATTGGTCAAAAAAATTTTATTGAAAAAACTTTGGTTTCATCGTGTAGATGTTGAGTGTTTGTATCCTGTGTGCAGCCAGTAGCAATACGCAAAACTGTGTTTTGAATTGTTTACACTTTATGTTGGTGTTTGATATGATAGGGCTCCATATGGCGTTTGCATATTTTAAAATGGGGCGATTGATTGGTTTAAATGTAGAGACGATTAGTTCCTTTTGTTTACCTCAGTTAGTAGAAGTGAGTGCTTTCAGAATTCCAAGCGTTTGTTTTGCTTAAGTGATGGTGACGTTTATATGTTGTGAAAATGTCAGTTTTGGATCAAAAGTAATTTTTCTTTAGCATTGGATCCCATGACCAAATGATGAGTATTAAAAACATAAATTTAAAATTGATTAACTAATTAGAAAATTCCTAGATTGGACCAAAAGTCTTTAAAAATGTTTGATCGACTTTTCACTCTCCTTATCATTCAAAACTTTTTTATTACTAGCAACATCGCTGACAGTAATGTAATCTTATTCCAAACCACTCCCCATCGGCATCTTCACTACAACTATAGTCATTAACTAACTATCGCTAAAAAATGTTTAGAAATACCGCGATCAATATTAATTTAATCGCAAAACAGTGTGAATTCTAAAAACAATGCGCAGGTTAAGCGTCTTTATCACAAATCCACAAAACTTTTCATTGGTCAGTTGATTGGACATCGCTCCAAGTCAGCAACAAACTATCGTATTCACTTTGTCTCCCTACACATGACAGCAATGACATGGAATTATCAATTATAAAAATATAACTAAAGAATTTGAATAAGCGGTGGGCAGCATTAAAACAATAAGTGGGCCGTGGGTTGGATATCCCTGGATTAAAGCATAAACACTTAGTGCTAATAAATCAAATTAGATGCAAGGAACCGGTAAACACATAAGCGAGTAATTCGCATGGAAGTTTCTAACATCCAAAACATCACAAAATCACGAACTTAATTGAGAGAAATTATCGTGAAGCGATCTGACAAGTGATATAAAACTGAATTATGATTGGTTAAATCATTAATACTGGGTTTGTTGGGGAAATAAATTAGAATGGATTTAAGCCGACACATACATTAGTGAGGTTTAATATCTTCACTTATCTTACACCGGTTTAAACAAGGACATATTTATATATGGAAACAAGGATTCAATCATCCTGAAGGCTGCAAGATATATCGATACATTATTATAAAAAATCGATGCTGTGAGCTGGATTAATTTGTGATTCTCTTGCATCAAGGGGCAACAGTGCTGGAAGTAAGAAATTCATGTCCAACAATTAATTTTATTCTGCCTTGAACAGTCGCATACAACACGATCCAACAAAACATTAAACTGGTTTTACTGGGTCTTGAATCCACGTGAGCTGGGTTCAATAAGTAGACAACACTGACCTGGGGGTCCACGGTGGACTTAATGTTGGTCAACTGCGCGGGATCACTGGTATGATTGTACAACTCCACAAAGCTTTCCGAATCAGTAAACTCACAGTACATGAGGTCAGACTTGGTGGCGAGATTCAGAGTTCGGACACAGCTGTATGTGTTGTTGTGCGCGTCTTCGCACACGCAATTTAGCAAGCAATGCTGCAACACACCGAATCACACAAAGTTTGTAACAGATCAACTGCAACCACACACTCACAGAAACCCCAGCGGATTTTCCAGGGCACCCAGGAGGCGGATAAGGTTTTCCCTCTCCGTTGTATTCGACAAGAAAATCGCTCCTCCATTTTGGTTTGTGACTCGCCTACAAAAAACGTAAAACATTGGACCGTAGTCGTGATGAGGATGAGGGAAGTAGAGAAACCGAGGCATCTCGTTTTTCACGAGCGATCGCGATTAGAAATCACGTGCTCACACAGCAAGGTTTCAAGCCTCAGCGAAACAAAAATTTTACAAACCACTTAAATAAAAACTCAGTTACGATTTACTTCCAATGTAGTAACGGCCTAGAGTGGCGGTTAAACTTTAAAGATCAGAGATTGTTTTATGGTCAGAACAGCGCCCTCTCACATTAAAAAGGGGAACGAGAGACATGCCGTCCATGTAATCAGGGAATTTTCCTTCCCCACCCGAGGCGATATCGATAATCGTGGGTCCGATGTCAATGTTGACCACAGGCTCGGCGCGAACAGCATTCGGGGAAATCCCAGGCCCGCGAATGACGAAGGGGACTCGGATGTCAAACTCGTACAATTGTCGCTTATCGATCGGAAGCGAAAATTGACCTGAACGCACGTCATCGTTTCCATTAGCAACCGTGATGACGTTCGCACGCAAGCTTTGCAAATCGATAAGCAAGCAGGGACTTACCAAGGTGGTATCCATTGTCGGAGGTGTAAATAAAGTAGGTGTTCTGTAACTCCCCAACCGAGGCTACCGCACCCACCACCCTCCCCACTAGGTCGTCCACTGAAAGCAAGGTCTGCCAGCGCTTGCGGAAGGCGTTGTCGACATATAGGATGGAAGAATTCAACATGGGGTTGGTGGCTTGTTGGATCAGCCAGTGCTTGCCCTAAAAATAGCCGGCTGACGTCATAATCAAGACAATTGCTCACGTTTAGCAAAAAAACTGGTTGAAAAGTATTAAAATAACCCCTTCGTACACGCCCCTTGAAGGAAATGAGCAAAAAATTATTTTTATAATTTTTTGAAAAGGGTATGGTCACTGATACATGAAGCAATTACTTTTTTGGATGTGACGTCATTAATATGCAAATTAATTGATGTGTAAAATTGTACACATTTTGCACAAACCCATGTATTTCATGCAATTTTTGCTATTTTATATTTGCTGCAATGTTACTCATTTAAAAACATTCACATTGTTGAAGCACTAATTTAATTATATTACATTTCAAAATTTTCAACACCGGTGTTTTACAGAAATTGAACAAAGTTAGGAGCAGAATAACTTTTTTAAGGAGTCATTTAATATGAAAAGCTTTGAAGCAATTTTTTTCTTTAGTTAAGCACAAAAAAACGTCACATTTTTCGCATTTGATGCGACTTCGTCCGTGGCAGCTTTCCATCTTACACCGTTGTCCGAAAGCATCGATTGCAGTTGGAAAATGGTGAAACTGATCGAATCATATATCCGAGTTTGGACGAAGCCTTTTGGTTGATGGCCTATTGCTTCTCTGCAGATTTTCTGATTAATCAGAACTGGCAGTAGAAAGGCGAGGCCATCCAACAGGAATTGCCGCTTCAACAGATGGTGGATCTAATTTTGCTTTAAGCAAAGCATCGGCAACTTCACTTGTAAATGATAAAAAATTCATGGAATTTTCTGTTACCATTTAAAACTTCAATGTCTCTATATTCAAGCTATGAGTTAGCCAATGCAAAATTGACAAAATGATAGAAAACTCTAAGAGGCCATTTTTTTGTTTTGCCTCTTATGCGGTAGTAAGAAATTAAACTGTCAAGTTTGTCCACTCCGCCCATAAATTCATTGTAGACTTGCACACATGATGGACGGCAAATCATCAGATATTCTTTCTCTGCTGCACTCCATCGCCTAACATGATCAATTGGCTCCACACCAACAAAGCTGGAACCCAAGGTTACAACAGAATTGTCAAACCAACGTACTACGCAAATATCCTTTTTCTTGGAAACTTTAGAGTTCGGATAAATAGTTTCGGATAACGGATAACTTAAGTACAATTGATCCTCCTAGACCAAGAGCAAGTTTTTTGTCCTTTTCAGGGATACCTGAACCAGCACCTTGATACAGCTCAAAGTCCAGTGCTCTTCCAAATTTTCCACAAAGAACAAAGTTTGCAACAAATAGTTAAGCAGGGGCTCTTCCTTCGAAAGGAATCATTTGTTTATCAACAGAACAATACTTTAGGCAACCTCGGAGAATGCAATCTACCAAACGTTGAATTTTCCAAAATTTGTTGAATCATCACGATCTGCATCTGCAGCTGAGTTTATGTGAATGTTACTACGAATCTTTTGAAATCTATTAATAAGCATGGCTGTGGCTATTTTGTCAACTCTTGTAATATGGTGCCAATACATTCGTTGCCTTGGAAACTTCAAATTTGCCATTATTATGGACATGCCAAAAAACGTTTGTATTTCTTGAGATGGGGTTCGTAAATTATGTCCAGTTGTTCTGAAGTAGTATTTGTTAGTTTCCTCTGCAAATCTTTGAAGCAATGCTGGTGTGAAGTACTTTATGAAGTACAGTATTGAGCTGTACTTCATAAAGTACTTCACACCAGCATTGCTTCAAAGATTTGCAGAGGAAACTAACAAATACTACTTCAGAACAACTGGACATAATTTACGAACCCCATCTCAAGAAATACAAACGTTTTTTGGGCAGGTGTATCAAGTGGTTCACCAAGGTCTGCATAACCCAGCCATTCAATTGATCCAGGTTCTAAATTACCTCTTTCATTAGTTTTGCACCATTGCATTGCAGGACGAGAATTCTTTTTCTGCACAGGTATTGTTTTTTGTGTTTGAATTGGTCTTGTCGAAGTAGAAGGCTGCAAAACAGGAATATTCTGGTCGAAAGAAATTTCCTCTTCATCACTTGAACTGACTTGCTCCACATGTCTGTTTGTAGAAGAAAGTGTCCATGCTTTATCAGCAACTTCATCTTTGTAGTCATCAAATTCATTTTCTGATAAACAATCCAAATTCAAATCATAAAGATGTTCGAAAATCTCATTGTAAGTCATGCGTTGCTTTTGCGCTAAAAAATCAAAACAAATAGTATAATAAGAGAACAAAATAGTTTTAATTTAATTTTCTGTGAAATGTTCAAACCTCAGCCAATATTTTATATCAAAAACATAAGAAAGTGCATTTAAATACATTGTAATTAAATACTATTTTTGTACTCCATATTTACAATTTTTTCCTATAATTGAATTAAAAGTTTTGACCTTAGAGCTTACGTCTTTACCATAAAAAATTTGTGAAATTAAAACTCATTATAAGATTAAAGTTTTAATAAAAATACTTTTAAGTATTACATTTGGGGCCAGAAATAGCAAATATTACTCAGAATCTGGAGGCTTGGGGCTCTTGCATACTCCTGATTTACAGCTTCATTAAGAAAGAACCTTAACTAAAATCTTAAATGCCTTTATCACTCTAGTTTTGTCGACGGACTTATTTATAATAAAAATTTAACAGTGGTATAGAGTGTTGCATAAACTACGATATACTTTAAAAATTGATAAAATATTAGACTGTAAGTAGTCTATAGTTATTAACAAAGCACTAATACATGCCTGCCATTTCTTTTTGCAGCAGCCAGCAGTTAATAGTAAAATAACCAGTACAATTTATCAATTAGTAGTTTCTGCAATTTATCAGCTAATATTAGCCTATCTGCATTGAAAACAGAGTTCAAGTGACTTGCTGGTGACTTTTTCTTGGGTAAATAGCATAAGATATAATGATACTTTCAGTTTTCTGGGACACCCTACAACTGAGAGTCAAATTTATCCAATGTCTTGACAAAGCATGAAGTTATTGATACAGTAACAAGAAAGTTTAAACTAAATTTACATAACTAGTTTTAGTTTTTAAACTGGTATCTCAATCATTACTAGCTGAGTTTTTAGTATCAATATCTTACTGCCATAGGCAATACCACTAATTGGAAATTAAATCAATCAGTCAGCAATCACTAATCTAAGGCTATTGTCTTGACTAGATAATCCGAGGTACGACAACAGAACTGTTGTTGGTTAAATATTTTTTACCCAGCTAAACCAAGCAGAATTTAAAAGGTTTTCTTGGTTAATGATGCAGACTAATAATACAACTACACTAGTCACTTTATATTGTAGACTACTAACATCTGAACTGCATTTTTCGGATGCTCAATATTTCTTATGAGCTTATTTGCTTAGGCCTCAAATACTAACAGTTTTAATTAATTTATTTGTTTTACTGTCTGTATTAATCACGCTAGAAATAAAGAATTGCGATGTTACCAAGTAAAATCTGTAAACGTAAAGCATACTCAATTTACAATTAATATAAATCAAAATTGAACAGAAAAAACAACATTTTCATTGGTTAATAAACCATGTGTACAAATTATGAAGCTTAAACTTAAAAAATTATTGCCACTTGTAAAACACTTTTAAATTCAAAAAGGAAGCATCTGAATGAAAATATTGATCTTTTTCAACATAATTTTGACAAGCTATCTGACTTTTTTGACTTTAAAAAAGGTCTATCAGAGATATCGAATACACCTCTATTTTTGTACAAAATGTAACCCCAAAAAACCCTTAAAATTCTAACTTTTAAAAAACTCATTTTCAATTTAGTAAAGGTGCTGGTAACATCAATAACATAAACAAATGTTTGCATGCTTTACCAAGCCAATAATTGCTTTCCTGAGTTAGATAAGACCCAATATTTTGCATGTGTACAATTGGACACATTATGTACGAAGGGGATAAACTCGAAACCCAGGTCGAGTTTTAACAAAGATGGCGTGAGATTATTTTTTAATGAAGGTTTTTAAGCAATTAAAAAAAAATTCCAAATGGGTATTCGTCCGCACGCCGGATTTCCAACCATGTTTAGACAAGCAATAAAAACAATAAATGCAAAGAATTAAAGCAGTTCGACTATTTATTTTCACAACTTTGATAATTCATAGTTTTTTAGCTTGATAATCTTGGCATTATTCCTCATCATTGATATTTTCGAAATAAAGTCGTCTGAAAACGTAAACAAGGGGGAAGCACCTTTCCGTTGTGGTTCCAGCTGCCACCCCTGGGGGCTTTTTTAGAAGTAAACTTATTCGCATACGGAGGGGCACTATTCCATGGGCTGTGTGGGGCCGGAGTAGAGATCATCATGAAAAAAGGGGATTCCATTAGGATTGACTTTTGACGATGAATGAAATCGACCGATTTATTCGCCTGATAAAAAAAAAATCACAAAAGAAATCTTTTTGAATAAAGCAGACAAAAATAGAAAAATAAATAAAATAAAATAAAATTGAAGCTAAATAATAATTGAAATATTAATAAGAACTTAGGCAGATGAAACCGAGATCGAATACAAAGTCGAATAGTAAATATTGTATGCGCTTGCGTATGCATTTTGAACTTTTGATTAATAGTCATTAAATGATTTATGACGTCATAGCGTACGTGATATACTGACATCTACCGAATGCAGCGATTAAAAATTAAGATTGAGTGGGCTTTCTACAACTACGTTAATAAACAATTTTTTGTTTAATTTCAACGGTTTAACAACGGTAACCGCTACTTATTTGTACAGCCAGTCAATATTTTTCAAACCAATGACGTTCTACTTCAATATTCAGTCCTACTTCAATACTCTCCGCAATTTCACCTTAAATTCATGCGGATGGTCGCTTTTTTCTTTTGTTGTTTCATATTGTTATTGATACTTGTTTTAGCAAAATTATAGTAAGTTTAGCTGAAAAACGTTCGAACAAATGTTAAAAAGATCTCGGTTTTACATCACCCTGCATGTAATCGCTTGCAATGCAAATAAAGCAACTAAAAAATTTACGAGGTTTTATTCAGCGAATAATTACAAGAGAGACACGAGGTTGACCGCAAGTGAACTTACAACGAGGTCGGTGAGGTAATCATCGGCATAGACGTCACCATGTTTTACGGGGTTTCCGTTGTCTGACACAGTGTAGTTGTAATAACGAGAATTTCCAACCTTCAAATTTCAAACAATCTGTACCAGTGGTGCACGAACAACTGTTTATTTTCTTTTGAAAGTTAAGTCTATACTGAATGTTGCCTCATTATTAGTTACTAAAACACATAAAGTCAATAACTAACAAAAAACAACTGGATTTGTTCAGGATTGAAAAAAGATTTAAAAAGTTTTAAATAGAGCTACAATTACACTCTTAATTTTCTAATTACAGGGTGATCAAATGAAGTGTTAACAGTTATACGAGGGGCTTTCAGAAAGTAATGCAACCAGGTTTCTTTTTATGACATTGAGTTTTAAGGTACACAAATCGTGCATCACAAGAAAGTATATAGTATGAGCATTTTATAGTTACTTCTCGCTGTAATCTCCCACTTTTCAAACTACTTTTTCCCACCTTTTAACGAGTGCACATATTCTTTCATTGTAAAATTCTACAGCTTGCGTTTTTAACCACTTCCTAACAGCAGTTTTGACCTCTTCATCACTAAAGAAATGCCAAACAAATGGAAGTCAGATGGTGCCAGGTCTGGCCAATATGGGAGATGTGAAATTATTGTTCAACCATAGGAGTTGATGACCTTACGAGTTTTGAGGTTGGTGTGAGGCCTAGAGTTGTCATGTTGCAATAAAACCTTAGACATTTCGAAAGCAGGTCGAACTCTTCGCATTCTTGCTTTTAAACTTTTTAATGTATCGATGTAAGCATCTGAATTGATTGTTGCTCCTTTGGACATGAAGTCTACCAGTATCACACCAACACTATCCCAGAACACAGTCACCATCACTTTTCCTGCAGACTACTAAGATTTGAACTTGTTCGAGCGTGGTGAGGTAGGATGACGCCACTCTATTGATGCTCTGGTTCGAAGTGGTGAACCCAAGTCTCATCTCCGGTCACTATTCGCTGCAAAAAGGTTTTGTCGCTATAACAATACTCCAAAAGTTCAGAACAAACTTCTAGGCAGGATTGTTTATGAGCCTCTGTGAGCTGCTTTGGGAACCAACTTGCACACACTTTTGAATACCCCAGGGTATCCATGATCTTTACAGCACTTCCTGCACTTACTTCTAATGACTCGTTAAGCTCATTAATAGTGATGTGTCTGTTTTCCTTAATCAATGCATCTGTCTGATTAATGTTAGCAGAACTGTGAGCAGAAGAGAGCCTACCACTTTTTGGCCTATCACAAAGATCGCTTTCAGCAGGTTCTTCCTGTCTATCATTGATTTGCTTCACCCACCTTGTCACTGTGCTGTAGTCTATTGCACCTTCACCATACACTTGCTTTAGCCTTGTGCTTATGTTCTGAGCTGTTTCTCCCACCGACAGTAGAAATTCAATAACAATTCTTTGCTTCTTCCAAGATTGCTTTGGGGCAATCATACCAGTTTTACCTTCTAACAAAGAAGACATAGAGGGATTGCTTAAAATTTGAATTGCAGATTGCAGTAATTCAAACCATTATTTTTTACAAAATCTGTAAACCTTAGTTACTAATCTATAATCTATAAAAGAATCAGATGTCAGTTAAATGAATGCTGTAAGAAATTAAATCAGTTGCATTACTTTCTGAACGCCCCTCGTAATAATGCCTTTGCGTGTTATATTGACGTATACTTTTTTTCTAAATTTTTTTTTTTCAAGATTTAATCTAGTAGTTCGTATATTTAGACATTTATACTTAGTAATTAGATATTATGACTAAACTTTACAAAGCAATTAACAAATTGCATAAAACGAGAAAGCCAGGGGAGATTTTCAAACTTCTCAAACCTCGTGTGACCAAGACAGGAGTTTACAAGGTCTCAAAACGCATTGAAGAAACAGGGTTACATCTCCCAAAAGTAAAAAGTACCCCAAAGATTTAGTTTGGACATCACAACTGATTAAAAGCACCACACAAAAACAAAAAATCAGAAGAGATCCAAGGAGGTCCATCAAAAAGCTAGCTTCAGAAGCCCTGGTAAGTTATGGAACTATGCAAAATGTGCTTCAAAAAGGACCTAATGCTTTCACCTTTTAAAAAGCGCAAAGCTCAATTGCTTGAAGGCCACAAAAGCAAAACAAAAGAGCATAACAAAGCTTTTTCTTTAGCAGCTGAAGAATGGCATGCCTCCTCCTGTATTGTGGACAGACAAAAAATATTCACGGTCCAAGCAGTCCATAACTATCAGAACAACGATATAAACTCCATGATTGGAAACTCTTTTTTCTCAGTTTGTTTCTTTATTAAGAGAACGCCGACAGGAGCGTCGGCACTCGTACGCTTGACTGCATGCTCCTTTGGACGACTGAGTCGTCAAATAATACATTGATTTATATATTGAACTACATAAAAGTTTGGTTTGTTTTTGCAAAAGCGTGAACAAAAATTGGTCAGATGTTAATGATGCAATTATGGAAAAATAACAAACTTTTTAAATTAAATTGTAAGGCGTGATAGAGTGTAAGTTTTAGCTTAATAAATTAATATTGATAGTTATTCCAAGTTAGTGATTGCGTCTGAGGTAAATAAATAAATAAAAGAAATAGCCAAGGGCTTGCAAAACTTCGTTTGTTTTTATTTCATCTTATTGGTAACACAGTAGCCTATTTAATTAATTGTTTACATAACCAATTCAATTCAATTCAATTCAATTTGTTTGGTAATATTATTACTATATATTCTTTTTTCTTTCTCAATTTTTATATTTTTATCTGATATAGGTCAACCCTAGGTCGCGACCCAAAAGTAGGTCCAAATTGACACAAAAGAACGAAAATGGTTTAATTTTTACACAACTAGCCTACACTTGTCGGAGACCCAATCAAACTAAACGGCGAACCAGGGGTTGAGAAGCATTGTGTTATAGGGAGAGGTTTTTTTTAAGAGAAAATTTTTTGTTTTGGGTTGAAAATCAAATAATCCGAGACTAATTAAAAGTTTTTCGACTGAAAACCAAGAAATCGGAAACTGATACGAAGTGAAGACTTTTTTCTTTTAGAGAACACTAGTTTTTAGGGACGAATTTTTTTCTATTAACTAGCGTCCTGGTTTGCCGCTCCCAGAATAAAAAAATTGAAAGGAGAAACAATCTTTTCCCGAATTTTATGCAACAAGTGCTCAAAAACCAAAATTTAATTAATACAAAAAAAATATTGAATTCATGATTAATATTTTCAGTTTGTATTATTTTAATAAATTAAACGAAAAAAAGATACGGTAGTTTAAAAAAGAATAAGTTATTTATTTAGTATAATGAGAATGCAGAACAGCTATTTAGACTTAAAGCTTTTATCAAAGTTATTTTTTAAAAACGTATCAAATTATTTTGAATGTAAATGTAAAAATTATTTTGAATATCAAATTATTTTGAATGTAGGATTACAAATGGATTCAATTGAATAAATATAGTCAATTAGCGTATTAACTCTTTATTTTCATTAAATTTTTTTCTTAATATTTTAGTCTATTAATAAATTCCTCACATTTTATATTTTTTTATTTTTTATTTCGTTAATTTATTTGACAAATTGTGTTTATCACAATATTATGATGTTTTTTTATGTTTTTCGGGGCGCTGATTTCAAAAATGACATTAAAAATTTCGTAATGTCAATGATTTTGCCGCTATTTAAAATTTTATGAAATTACGATTTCAAGTTTGTATAATACACATAATGGTTTAGTAATTTGAAATATTACACGCAAAATTAAAAAAAAATTACATATGAGCAAGTCAAAAAAGCACTGTAAGGACATTTATTAAAAATTAACATTTGAATAACTTTTTCGCTTGTATGTGATGTTACATTTCCGCACCAAATTCCATACATAGCCTTCCATCATGGCTTCGTCCCACCTCCCTTGATAGCGCTTTTCCATCACTTGGATGTCTTGGTGAAACCTTTCACCATGCTCTTCGCTTACATTCCCCAAGTTGTCCCGAAAGAAATCCAAATGAGAATTCAAAAAATGCAACTTCAAGGACATACGGCAACCAAGCTTTTTTAATAACTTTCAATCAAATTTGACACTACCATTGCATAGTCGTCTCTTCGATGATTTCCAAATCCTTCCAAAATCATTCTAAAAGCTTGCCAAGCATTTCTCTCCAAATCAGACATTTGTTTCTCGAGCTCTTCAGATGCCAACATTCTTCTTATTTGTGGCCCCTCAAATATACCACTTCTAACTTTTGCTTCAGATATGCTCGGGAACAGCTGTCTAATATGGCGAAAGGCACGACTTGTCGGTTTCAAACTCTTAACAAACTGCTTGGCCAGTCCGAGTTTAATATGCAATGGAGGAAGTAAAATTTTGCTCCTTTCAATAAGAGGTGAGTTTAGAACATTGTGGGAGCCTGGTGTGAGATCTTTGCGAGCTGGCCAGTTTTTGACCAAGTAATGCTGCTCATCCGCTCTACTATTCCACAAACAAAGAAAACAAGAATGCTTTGTATAACCTCCTTGCAATCCCAAAAGAAATGCGATCATTTTAAAATCTCCACATATGTCCCAATTGTGATCATTGTATTGAATTAATTCCAGTAATATTTTTACGGATTCACGATCTTCCTTCATCTGAACAGAATGTGCTATTGGAATGGATGGATACACATTACCATTATGCAGAAGGACTGCTTTCAAGCTTCGTTTAGAAATGTCAATGAATAAGCGCCAATTCGAAGCTGAGTAGGCAACACCAATCTCCTAAAACAAGCCCTGTATATTAGTACAATAACAAAGTGAAAAATGATCAGAATCAGAGGACATTGCATAGAAATTTGCAAAGGTCACATGTAGTTTTCTTGGCTTGGAAATCTTGCACGAAGGAGCAAGCAAATTCCATTCCTTAAGACGAGAAGAAAGTATCTCTGCTTTTGCCTTTGTAAGACCCAAGTCTCTAGTTAAATCATCCAATTCATTTTGATTCGAAAAATGAGGATCTTTGCTGGAACTCTGAGTGTCAACCTCAAAATCAACATCGTCATCTTTCGATGAGGTTAATGATATAGCATGTGTTGTTGGAGGTTGAGGAATAGACAGTTCTGGGCCATGGTTGACAGGCGCAATTGATGAAGGAATACTTGGATAAACAATCTTTTTTCTGTCCTTTGTCTTTTTGTATGTGGAAATGTCCACCATGCAGAAATAACAGTCATCATGATAATTGGTAGGTTTTTTCCAGATTCGGGAAATGGCAAATGGCATACATTTACGACTTCCGCGCATCCATCCTTCTAATGTAGATCTGCAACTTCCACAGCAAAAATGCGGGGTCCAAGATTTATCTTGATCACCCATCTTCATGCCAAAATATGCCTCATAGGCTATGAAGAATTTGGTTTCTGGTATAACTTTGTGCTTCTTTTGCCGTTGACTGATGTAATAGCCGCAAACATAGCAGAAAAAGTTAGAAGAAACTTTGCAAGGTCTTTTGACTCCCATATTTACTGAAGTATTGAAAATATTAACAGCATTAAATTTAACCTGCAAAAACGAATAAAATATAGCGTATTTCTAAAATAAGCAACATCACTGCAGTAGGCTTAACTCGCAATTTGTCTAACTGCTAAACTAATTACAGTATTGCTACCAGAATCCACCTCCCATAAACCAACTCTAAACTACTAGCACTGGACTAGCTCAGACATGTGCATTAAAACCCCGCCAAGATTGTGTTCATTCACGTGATAGTGAATGACAGTTTGCTAATTTACTTCTCTAGTACCATCTAGAGAGTGATGAAAACAATAAAAAAAGTCGTAAATGATATAACACAAGATTAAAAAGTAATATAAGTGTCACTTAATGCTTAAATTGAATAATTATTTGGTAAATTACAAATTTTAATTTATTGCAAATATTTTCAAAAGCGTTGACGCTATGCAAAAACAAACATCAAAATTGTCATCATTGACCCCGAAAATATAAAGAAACACTAAAAAAAGGAGATAAACAAAAATTTGTTGCCTAGTGATTCAAAAAGTATATAAAGCTGTTTGGCTAAACTGGATCTGACTGAATTTAGGTTCGCGCATTCAAGCGTTCAACGGGCGATACAAAATCAGGTCACGTGATTTGAGTTTCCAATCATGGAGTGTATGTCATTGATCAGAACGCCTGAAATATGCCAAATTAAAATAAAATTTCTTTAAACATGAGACTTTCCTTTCGGAGGCAAAAAACAGCTTCCGTGATGGCGTCGGGAGGGACGATTTTGACAGAGCTAAAGACGCTTCTAGTATTTATTGAAGAAAGGATTAAAAGCAATAAAGACACATATTTGAATATACTAAAGATTAAATTATTGCCCTTGATCAATTTCACATTTTGAGAAGTCGAAATCACCCTTCAGCAGGACCGGTTTGTCTTGCATACCGCGAATTTTGTTCAAAACAGGTGTTAGAACAATATGGCTGGTTTTTGTTCGAAGGAATTGTAGTCCTCTTTTTTACCAGATTTAAACCCCACGGACATCAGCGTGTGAAGTATACTTAAAAGCAAGGCATGCTCTTTGAATCACAAAAGTATTGATTTTCTGAAGGGCAAACTTATTTAATGCTGGGATGAAATTCAACCTAGCGATACAAGCATTTAGAGCCAATACCTATACTTTTTCATCTATTGAGCACCATCAATAAAAACTTTTGTAAGCAGCACCAAAAAATGTGTTTACTAAATCTAGCTAGTAATAGCATTTTGAATTTTTTCTAGGTATTTATCTATCATTATTCATTACAGTATGATTGCAAATACGTAAAAAAAAATTTGAACAAATCAAGCAGACGGATTATATAGCAAAATTCTTACACCGAACAAAATATTGTTCAAAACTGTAATAAGAACATAATGGCTGGTTTCTGGTCGAAGGAATCGTGGTCCTCTTCTTCACCAGATTTAGACCCCATGGACTACATCATTTGGAGTATACTTGAGAGCAAAACATGTTCTTTGAATCACAAAAATATTGATTTCCTGAGGGCAAATTTATTCAATGTTGAGAAGAAATTCAACGAAAGGTCATTCATGCCGCATGCAATCAGGTCAAGGACAGGCTTAAGCGTGTAATGGTGGCAAAGGATGGACATATTGAAATTTGATTATAAACTTGTAAATTGTTAAGTGAAAGTATTTATTTACTCCTTGTATTCATTAAGTTATTTAAATATACTTTTGTTAACACTTTGTTAGCATCACCCTGTACAATCAAAATAACTGCAAAATTGTGTAACTGCTTAAAGCTTGTTTGATTATAAAATTGCTGCAATAATTTTATTTTTATATGTTAATGTTTCACGTCATTTGTTTCATTCGAAATAAAAAGAATTTTTTAAACCTTTTTGCAAGTGTCCAAACATTGTAAATTGTTGCGGTTACATGCCAGTGAATAAACTTTTTATGTTACCATTGGATAGCATATAATTCTAATACAAAATTTAAAAAAATTAACTTAAATTAGCTTTATTTGCTTTTTTAATTAAAATTGTTATAAAATAGTCTAATTAATTGCCTTTAATTAATTATTATTTTTGCAACACTGCAACTGTTCACATATTGTATAAAACATCAACAATATAACGAAGGAATAGATATGTAAGATTGCTGCTAAAGCCGATTTGCTATCATTTTATCACATGACCGAGTCATGTGACTATGTCATGTGAAAAAGGAAATAATTAATGGAAAAGTTAGTGTCGCAAGGAATCACAGCAAACTTCTTCTTCTTCTTCTTTCGGCTTCTCCCTACTCGGGGTCGCCACAGCGCGATAGTAATCTCCATTTCACTCGGTCTACTTCATCTCCTTCCCTAGCTCCAACCCTTTCCATGTCTTCTCTCACCAAATCCATCCACCTTCTCCTTGGCCTTCCTCTTTTCCTTCTGCCTGGCACCGCCATCTCCATCATCCTTTTCCCCACGTAGTCTTCTTCTCTCCTTTTTACATGTCCATACCAACGTAGCCTCACATTCCGAAGTTTTTCTCCCAGCTTTGCAATTTTTGCAGTCCCTCTCACATATTCATTTCTTATCTTGTCCTTTCTTGTCACTCCCAGTGCCCATCTCACCATTTTCAACTCTGCAACTTCCATTTTTCCCATTTGCCGTTCAGTCACTGCCACCGTTTCCATTCCATAAAGCATGGCTGGTCTAACAACACTCTTGTATATTTTACCCTTAACCTTTGCTGATAGCTTCCTGTCGCACAGAACTCCAGATACCTTCCTCCAACTCATCCATCCTGCTTGGATCCTTCTCCTTACTTCTTCTTCACATCTTCCATCATTACTAACTGTTGACCCCAGGTATTTGAAGTTTTTGGCTTTCTTTACCTTTTCTTCTTGGAATCACAGCAAACAAATTAAATAAAACAATTTGCAGGGAGGCGCGGCAATAATTACTGCAAGCTAGTAACAATGTTCAAAACATGTTTTTGTAAAACTCTTTGAGAAAAACAATTCTCATATATGTATTATCGCAAACTAAGCAATGGAATAGTTTTTCTGTGGAAATGAGCAAGATTGATTAGACTTACCAACCCAAACCACTCATCCCACCCGGGGGGGATATGCTGGGGGCCTCCCGCTTTCTCGGCGCCGTACTGAAACAAATTAAAGTTAAGCAACGTCAATTTTTGCACGAATTAAGTCAAAAAACAAAATGGTCCAAAGCAGGAACAATAAGTTATTGTCAAATTGTTTGGCATGTTAAAATTAACAAGATAAAATAATTTATTGCGCTTTGCAGTGAGCAGAAATTTAAAATCTAGATGCTGAGGAACTTGAACTGTGACAAGAATTCACTAACTTTAAAATGAGCCTGCTGCGCGACAAGAAAGCCAAGAACCCGATGTTCATGGGAGAACAGGACAACACTAAACGGCGTATATTGTGTCTTTTAGTTTTATTTTATTTCTTGCAAATAAACGGCTCGATATGATTGTAAGAGTTAGTAAATTGCGACAGGGTAATTGCGAAGTGACCGTGAGATCTTCGAATCAAGCAATCATCAATCACCTTTGACCTGTCCAAAAGTCAAATTGTGACAAAACTCATCACTAAGGTTAACAGTTTGATTTTGTTTCGATTTTAAAAGATAAAGCTATACTAAGAAAACTTCAATCGATTAAAGCAGTCGTATATTACGCCGAAAATTGTAAAAGGCTTTACAATATATCGTCTGCAGAAATTCGGTGGTTAGTTTTGGACTTTTATTTACTCGGGTAAATTCTAAATTCCGTTGCTAGTCTTAGCTGATTTAAACGATTGAGCCCAACTTGATAAGGAAAGGTGATTCTTGTATCAAAATTTCAACCTTCAAATATCGTACAGGTTTGAGCAATTTTATTAACACAGGAAAAGTGAATTAAATGAGCGGTAGACGACCATTGAGTGTAGATTTGATAAAGGTCGATAAATTAAGTTTTGGAAGCGCAGAAAACCAAAATGAACGTAAAGCTCGCATTTGCATAACTATTAAAGAGCATCAGATATTTACAACTTTTTGTTTGTTTTATTAAAAGTTTATCTCATTCGCATTATTGATCGTCATGATTTTCATGATTGGGCAAAGTAGATGGATTTAGGTGTTCCGCGAAGCACCGTCAGCTGTTCCACAAAGTTCACTTTATCGCTATGGGACAGCTGTTCCGCGAAACACTGATTTGACATAACAGGGAATTTGACTTTTGCGTGAGCACCATTGTCATTGACAGAGGCTCTATTATTTACTAATACGAAAAAGCAGTCGGCTGTAGCTACATTTTAAAACATTTTTGTTACAATCTCAAGATAGTCTTCTTTTTCTTCTTCTCCTTTCGGCCTTTCCCTTCAGTCAGGGGTGGCATCATCCTCCTCCAAGCTCAGCGTATCATCATCCTCCAAGCTTTTCTGTCTTCAACATCCGTCTCCTTTGCATCAACTTCCCCCATGTCTTCTTTTACTACATCTACAAATCTTCTCTTTGGTCTCCCTCTTCTCCTCTTTCCTGGTAACTCCATTTGTATGCCCTTTCTTCCTACATACTCTTGGTCTTTCCTCATGACATGTCCATACCACCTCAGCCTGCCCTCCCTCATCTTCAATCCTAACCGTTCTACCTTAACGGTACTCTTGATGTACTCGTTTCTAATCTTGTCTTTTCTCGTCACTCCCATAGCAAACCTTAACATTTTCATCTCTGCGACTTCCATCTCTTCCACTTGTTTCTTTGTGTACGCCACCATCTCAAGTCGATACACCATTGCTGGTCATCTTGCTAACACTTTTCCTTTTACTTTAGCTGGTAACCTTTTGTCGCAGATTACTCCCGATACTCTTCTCCATCCGTTCCATCGTGCCTGTACTCTCTTCTTTACCTCCCTCTCACAACCACCACTTTCTTGCACCGTTGATCCCAAATACTTAAATTCTTTTACTCTTGGCACTTTGTATCTTCTATCGTCATTTCCGCCATTTATGCACAGATATTCGGTCTTTGACCTATTTACTTTCATACCTCTTCTTCCCAATGCATACTTCCATAATTCTAATCTCCGCTCCACTTCATCCCTGGTCTCTTCGTGAATCATAAATATCATCAGCAAACAGCATCGTCCATGGTGGTTCTCTTATTACTTCATCCGTTCGCCTGTCCATTATCACTGCAAAAAGGAATGGACTTAACGCTGATCCATGGTGTAGTCCAACCTTAACCTTGAAACTTTCTGTAGTTCCTACTGCACACCTCACCACTGTTTCGCTTCCCTCATACATATCCTGTACTAGTTGTACATACTTTTCCACTATTCCTGATTTTCTCATACAGTACCACAGCTCTTCCTGTGGAACCCTGTCGTAAGCTTTCTCTAGGTCCACAAATACACAATGTAGCTCTCTTTGACATTCCCTGTACTTTTCCATCAACATTCTTAAGGCAAACATAGCATCAGTGGTTCCCTTTCCTGGCATAAATCCATATTGCTGTTTGCTGATCTCCACTCTATCCCTTAACCAGGCTTTAATAATTCTTTCCCATATCTTCATTGTGTGGCTCATTAGCTTTATTCCTCTGTAGTTTCCACAGCACTGTGTGTCCCCTTTGTTTTTATAGATTGGGATTAACACACTCCTTCTCCATTCTTCTGGCATCCGTTCACCCATTAATAGTCTGTTGAACATTCTGGTCGAAAACTTTATCCCCATCTTTCTCATGCACTTCCAAACTTCTACTCATCTGGCCCAACCGCTTTACCTTTTTTCATCCTTCTTAGTGCATTCTTTGCTTCTTCTCTACTGATACAATTTACCTCTTCATTAACCACTTTTGGTTCCTCTGTCCTAGGGTCTCTGTTATTTTCCTCGTTCATCAGTTTCTCAAAGTACTCCTTCCATCTCTTTTAACACTGCCTCTGAATTTACCATAAAATTACCGTTTTCATCCTTTATAACCCTCACGTGCTGTACATCTTTCCCTGCTCTGTCTCTCTGCCTATCCAATCTGCAGAACTCCTTTTCACTTTCTTTTTTTCCCATCTAGCATACAAATCGCCATACGCACGTCCCTTCGCCATTGCAACTGCCTTCTTTGCTTTATTCTTCTTTTCTTTGTATATCTTTTTAGTATTTTCATCTCTTATTTTGTCACATGCTTTCTTTACCTCTTTCTTTTCTTTTATGCTCTCCTGAAGTTCCTCATTCCACTTCCATGTTTCCCTGTCTCCTTTTCGTTTCCCAAATGTCACTCCCAGTACAGTTTCAGCTGTTTTTGTTAGTATTTCTGCTGTTTTGTCCCACTCATCAGGTAAACCATCCTTGCCTCCCAGAATTCTGGTCACCTCTTGTCTAAACGCTTCTTGACAGCTTGTCTCTTTCAGTTTCCACCATCGTATCTTTGGCTTTACTTTCTCTGCTTTTTTCTTTTTCACCATAAGAGCCATTTTGCATACCACCATACGGTGCTGCTTTGCGACACACTCATTCAATATTACCTTACAATCGCACATTTCCTTCAAGTTCTTCCTTCTGCACATCACATAATTTACTTGGGTACTTTTTCCTCCACTCTTATATGTCACCCTGTGTTCATCTTTCTTCTTGAAATAAGTATTGACAATCGCCAAATCCATCCTTTTCCCAAAATCCACAACCATCGATCCTTTCTTATTTCTTGTTCCAGCACCGTACCTCCCCATTATTTCCTCATCCCCTATGTTTCCTTCGCCCACATGTCCATTAAGGTCTGCACCAAGAACTATCCTCTCTTCTTTTGATATACTTTCTATCAACTCATCCAGGTCTTCCCAAAAATCATTTTTCTCCTCCATGCTGTTGTTAACCTGTGGAGTATATGCGGTTACTATATTTAGGATGGACCCTTTTACCTCCAGTTTCATGGCCATTAATCCGTCTGACACCCTCTTCACCTCCAGGACAGTTTCAACTAGCTCCTCCCTCACCACTATCCCTATCCCATTTTTTCTTTTATCAGCTCCGTTGTAAAATAGTTTGCATCCACCTCCAATGTTGCTTGCTTTACTACCTTTCCACTTTGTTTCCTGTAAGCACAATATGTCTACATTCCTTCGCTCCATCATATTTGCCAGCTCTCTTCCTCTTCCGGTCATCGTTTCAATATTGAAGATACCCACCCTTATGAGTGAGCGTCTTCCTTTCCACACTTCTCGCTGTTTCTTCACTCGCCTTCCTCCTCTCTTTCTTCTCTTATTTTGATTATGTTTAGCAGTAGCATAATTTCCACAGGTGCCCTGCTGTGCGACACCTGAGGCGGTCGTTGGTAACCTGGGCCGCGACCGATCCGGTACGGATTTATAATGATTACGCATTTTTTATTTGGCAAAAAAGTTTTAAGCCGGATGCCCTTCCTGCCGCAACCCTCCCCATTTATCCGGCCTTGGGACCGGCATCAAGAGACACAGAAATGTGCCTCCGATAGCTGGGTTCCTCCGATGACAATCTCAAGATAGTGCTAAAACAAAATAAAAGCATTAGTAATTGCAGGATGGGTAAATATTTGAAAAGAAAGAATGTAAATAAAAATGAAAAGGCTAGTAATGAAAAGAAGTCAAATTTAGTGATGATACATTACAGCGATAGTTACATTTCATTTGAATTTACTTATACAGATGATCCGACTTTCCCGAAACCAGTATGTTTGGTTTGTAGAAAAGAGCTATGTAACAGCGCCGTGGTTCCAGCCAAACTGAAACGTCACCTTGAAACTAATCACCCATCTCTTAAAAACAAGAATATAAATTATTTTTCTCGCTTTCTTGAAAATAACAAAAAGGAAATGGATTTTATGGGACAAGCAACAACAGTATCTGAGAAAGCTCTTAAACCATGTACCTGAGTTCGTAACTAAGTCAAAACAGTCACGTACAGTAGCAGAGAAATTAATACGACCAGCTTGTAAGATTATTGTAAAAGAGATGCTTGGTGTTGATGCAGTTAAAGAAGTAGCTAAGCTTCTTTATCAGACTACACAATAGCCAGACGGATTGTAGATATGTCTGTGGATATTGAAAGTAATATTCTGGAAAAGATCCGCATTAGCGGAAAATTTGCATTACTGGTTGATGAGTCTACAGATATCAGTGGACATGTTCAACTCTTGGCAAATGTGCGCTTTGTTGATGAAGATGTGATCAAAGAATACTTTTTCTTTTGCACGAGATTGCCACAGAATACAACTGGAAAAGAAGTTTTTTGTGTTGCTTCCGATTATAATGAACAAGGGGGACTTGAATAGAAAAACTGCCTAAGTTTGTGCACAGATGAAGCAGCAGCTATGGTCGGACGTTACAAGGGCTTTGTTAGAGGAATTAGGGAGAAACGACAAAATACTGGAGTTACGCACTGTTTTTTTCACCTGGTTTTTTGCAGGCGCTGGTTGCAAGGACATTGTCAGCAGATTTGGCTTCTGTACTTAACACTGTTATAAGTATCGTTAATTTTGTCAAGACAATGCCTCTAAAAAACTCGGATGCTTGCAATTTTATGTGAAGAAATGGGGGCAGAACACACAAATTTATTGCTCCACACCGAAGTACGATGGTTATCACGAGGTAAAGTCCTAGCTCGTGTGTATCACTTAAGAAATGAACTTATTGTATTTTTGAATAATGAGCAATAAGAGGTACGGTTGCTGGCAAGTAATGATTGGTGGGCAAGGTTAGCATATATGGGTTATATTTTTCAACATTTAAATGAGCTAAACACTCGGATGCAAGGTCGCAATGAAAATCTTTTGACTAGCTCGGATAAAATTAATGGAGTTCGCTCAAAAGTAAAACTTTGGCAGCAACATGTGATAAACAAAAATCTTGAGATGTTTCTTCTTAGCCAGAAATGTTAAGGAGAAATGAGCACTGCTTCTCTATGCGAAACAATACAAAAACATTTGTTTGCTTTTGAAGAGAAATTATGTTTTCATTTTTCTTTAACTGCATAAATTGCTATGATTGGGTCAGGGATACTTACAGCTCAGTAGCAGAACTGCACAATACTCTGACTCTGCAGGGGCAAGAAGAATTAATTGAACTAAGACAAGACCGTGGATTAAGGTTACTATTTTTCGATTTACCTTAGACGATTTTGGATTATGACTTCCAACGAGTTTACTAATCTGACAAATCGAGCACTTTTGACTTTGCTCCCATTTTCAACAACTTATCTTTGTGAGACGAGCTTTTCAACCATAACATCCATAAAAGTAAAAACGAGAAACGTTGAGAGCTGTTGAGGAAGAGCTGTGTGTTTGTCTTTCGTCAGTTCCAGCCCAAATAGAAAATTTATGCTTCACAAAGCAGGTTCAAATATCACATTAAAACTTTTGAAAATGAGTAAAAACCTTTGAAAAGTTATTGCTTTTTCGCAATTTTATTGTTTTTTCGTTTGACTTTTCGCAAGATATTTTTAATAAAAAAAGTGCTACGTGGTTGAAAAAAGGTTGAAAAACACTGGTTATTTAAAAATTAGTTTTTAAGATTGGTACAAAAATCATCATTCTAAGTATCGTCTCAAGTCATGCCGAATAAATCAATAAATTCAGTTGAAAATATAGAAGTTTTTCAAAACATTTTTGGGACGGTGTTTATCAGAAAAGTGCTAATGATGTCAAGACAGAGCGGTTAAATTAAATCATTAAATTTTAGACCACAAAAGTTTCAATTTAACATTAAATTTTTTCCCCCAACAGACTGTTTTGCTTGCCTGAGCTCGTCTGAGGCAGTTAAAAAACTAGAAAAACAAAATCAATAAATAAAAATACAGTTTAAAAGCAATTGAATGCCGACGAAAAACGTAAAACAACAAGAAAACTACAGTTGTAACTATTAATCGATGATTGAATTAATCGATAACTATTAATGGCCCAGATGGTAGGTGCTTTCTCGCAGCCTGGGCCGTGAGTAAGTCTGTTCATTGGTGTCAAAATGACAGACTGACACCAAACCTACCAAAATGGAAGGGTATCCACCCATTCCGATGTTCAGTGTGGGTCTGCTAATCGGCAAACGTCCTTTTCAGGACGGGGCAATGCCAGGATAAAACTACCCTTTTTAGGGCACATTGCCAACAAGTTCCAAAGATCCACTATTCTTCAGCTGAACATCGAAGGCCTCACTGCAAGCAAGATGAACGTTCTTCATCACCTCGCTATGCAGTCTGAGGCACTCGTCATTCTATGCAGGAGACCCACTGCACTGATGCAGAGAAGTTGGTGCTACCACACTACCAATTAGCTGGGTCTTCTTTAAGCAGGAAGCATGGCCTTGCCACGTTTGTCCACGAGCGACTGAGATACACACTTTTGGACCAATCTCCACCGACATCGGAGATCAAGTGGCTGTGTGTGGACGTTGATGGCTATAAAATAGTCAACGTCTACAAACCATTGCCAACGCGATTGCGAACCCTATATCTCCCAGTGTTTCCTCACCCCTATCTTT
This sequence comes from Diplosoma virens, assembly GCA_963680785.1. Taxonomy (NCBI): domain Eukaryota; kingdom Metazoa; phylum Chordata; class Ascidiacea; order Aplousobranchia; family Didemnidae; genus Diplosoma; species Diplosoma virens. The sequence goes on along the minus strand of OY796888.1, from coordinate 43,698,356 downwards.
ACGCTGGCGATTTTAACTGTCGTCATGCTGACTGGGGTTACAATGACAACAGTCCCGGTGGTGAGTGCTTGGCTGGCTGGGCAAGTATTAATTGTCTTGCCCTGCTATATAATGCTAAGGACGCTGCCAGTTTTTACTCCGGCCGCTGAAATACTGGCACTAATCCAGATCTAGCTTTTGCTAGCGTAGGTCTAAACAGTGACTTACCGGATAGACGTGTCCTTGACAAGTTCCCCAGGTCACAACATCGACCTTCGCTTATTACACCACCAAGGTTTGCTATGGCAGTGCCAAGCATGCCTGTTAAGCGATGGAACTTCCGCAAGGCCAAATGGAGTCACTACATCGCTTTGACGAATAAATTCGCAAAGACTCTGTTGCCGCCTGATTCACTTGATGTGGATGCGGCTTACCAGGACTTCTGTAACACCATTAAGAAAGCAGCCAAAAAGACTATCTCACGCGGGTATCGAAATAACTATATTCCGTGTTGGGATGCAGAGTGTGAATCCCTCTATAAAACCTTTCAGCAGTCTCCTCAGGGAGACGACTCAAGTTTGGCTGCTACAGCTCTGCTTCCCAGTTTGACAGAAAGCGGAGAGATCAATGGTCCGAGGCAGTTTGGAGCATTGACTTCTCATACTCTAGTCGAAAAGCATAGAGTATTTTGAACAACCTTACTGGTAGGTCACGACACTCTCCTCGTCACTGTCCCGTTTCAACCGATGCTATTGCATCTCAGCTGGTTAGAAATGGGAAATACGAGGCTGTTGATCGCAAGTCGTCTCGACTTGTCTCTCAAGAAGTGTCTGACCCAACACCAGATGCAGAAAATATCTCTGACAATTTTTCACAGAGAGAATTCGCTGCTGCCCTCCAACATTTAAAACCAGGTAAAGCTCCGGGACCTGATTCCATCAGCTCAGAGCTTATACTCTATGCTGGAGCTGCTTTGAAGTCCTGGTTACGTGACTTCCTTTCTTCCTGTTTCCGCCGACTCAAAATTTCCAAGATCTGGAGAAGAGCGCTTGTAGTCGCGATTCCAAAACCAACGAAGTCCGTGGGGGATCCAAAGAGTTATTGACCGATATCTCTGCTCTGTGTCCCCTACAAGATCCTCGAGAGGCTTATCTACGCCCGTGTTGAGCCATTAATCGATCTACTGCTATCTAAAGAGCAGGCTGAGTTTCGACGTGGGAAGTCAAGCGTAGATCAAGTTGTTCTGCTAACCCAGAACATCGAGGATTCTTTTGAGGCTAAAAAGAAGGCCGGTGCCGTATTTGTCGATCTGACAGCTGTTTATGACACTGTCTGGCACCGTGGCCTTACCTGCAAGCTGCTGAGACTTCTTCCGGATACACACATAGTCAGAATGATCATGGAGCTTGTCCGAAATCAAAGTTTCACCCTTACCACCGGTGACAGCAAACAAAGCAGGCTACACCGTCTTAAAAACGGCGTTCCTCGGGGAACTGTCTTGGCTCCCCTCTTATTTAACATCTATACGTACGATCTTTCTTCCATGATTTCCAGAAAGTTTTCTTATGCTGATGATTTAGCATTGTTGCACTCTTCTGGAAACTGGAAGGACTTGGAAGGGACTTTAAGCCAAGACATGTCCACACTTTCAGCGTATCTCCAGACTTGGAGGTTGAAGCTAAGTCACACTAAGACGGTGACGGCAGCCTTTCATTTAAATAACCGAGAGACCAAACGTGAGCTAAAGATCTACAACAACGGTAGACTTTTACCGTTCTGTCCAAACCCTACTTATCTTGGGGTAAAACTGGACAGATCGCTCACGTTTCGTCACCATTTAGTGGCATTGCGCAAAAAAACTATCCTGGCGCGTTACACTGCTGAGGCGACTCGGGGGCTCGGGATGGGGTGCTGGTGCTAAAACACTACGCATAGCCACCTTATCTCTAGTCTACTCAACAGCTGAGTACTGCGCACCAGGCTGGTGTCGCAGTGCTCACACTCGCCTCATCGACATTGTCTTGAATGACGCCTTGCGCATAGTCAGTGGATGCCTGCGTCCCACTCCAACGGACCATCTACCTGTATTCTCAGGCATCCAGCCAGCTGAGCTTCGCCGAATGGGAGTGACACTCTCGTTGGCTCACTGTAGATCTCTGGACCCCAACCATATCTTGTATGGTCTCTTAAATGGGTCCTCAGATACTCGCCAAGTGAGACTAAGATCCAGACGCTCGTTTGTGCCAGCTGCGCGGAATCGTTTGGACAACCTTGCCAGACTTGGCATCCGCGCTTCGGAATGGACAAATCACAAATGGAAAACGGAGTACTGTAAAGGTGCTTCCGAGCTCCGTGCTTTTGTGCCCGAGACCGGTACCAGGCCTGTTGGGATGGGCTTACCCCGAGCAGCTTGAGTTAAGCTCAACTGGTGTTGGGCGATTCCATTCGTCCATGCACAAATGGGGTCTCGCTCCTTCACCGAATTGCGATTGTGGCGCCTCTGAGCAAACCGCAGACCATGTTTTAACAGTGTGCCCTATACATCGGGCACCACATGGAGCATGAGGTCTGACAGTTTTGGATGACGAAACTCGATGCTGGCTTAATAATATCACTGCCAGCATCTGATTCAGGTAGTGCAGCAGCCTGGGGTAGTAAAAAGATAAACCCTCGGCCCCAGTCCTGTTTGTGTCTGACCTGGAGTGGATGCCCTTTAAACGATGACGACGACGATTGAATTTTATTGCCCAAGTTTTTTCGTAGCTTGTTCTATTGCAGGGGCGGGGAACCTGATTGCAGGGGCGGGGAACCTGATTGCAGGGGCGGGAAACCTGATTGCAGGGGCGGGAAACCTGATTGCAGGGGCGGGGAACCTGATTGCAGGGGCGGGGAACCTGATTGCAGGGGCGGGGAACCTGATTGCAGGGGCGGGGAACCTGATTGCAGGGGCGGGGAACCTGATTGCAGGGGCGGGAAACCTGATTGCAGGGGCGGGGAACCTGATTGCAGGGGCGGGGAACCTGATTGCAGGGGCGGGGAACCTGATTGCAGAGGCGGGAAACCTGATTGCAGGGGCGGGGAACCTGATTGCAGGGGTGGGGAACCTGATTGCAGGGGTGGGGAACCTGATTGCAGGGGCGGGGAACCTGATTGCAGGGGTGGGGAACCTGATTGCAGGGGCGGGGAACCTGATTGCAGGGGTGGGGAACCTGATTGCAGGGGCGGGGAACCTGATTGCAGGGGCGGGGAACCTGATTGCAGGGGCGGGGAACCTGATTGCAGGGACGGGGAACCTGATTGCAGGGGTGGGGAACCTGATTGCAGGGGCGGGGAACCTGATTGCAGGGGCGGGGAACCTGATTGCAGGGGCGGGGAACCTGATTGCAGGGGCGGGAAACCTGATTGCAGGGGCGGGGAACCTGATTGCAGGAGTGGGGAACCTGATTGCAGGGGCGGGGAACCTGATTGCAGGGGTGGGGAACCTGATTGCAGGGGCGGGGAACCTGATTGCAGGGGCGGGAAACCTGATTGCAGGGGCGGGGCGCATCACCAATTTAAAAATTAAGTTTGTGCTGCAAAAAATTTTTGTTGATTTAAGAAAATAATTTCTTAGTTTTCCTCCTAAAATTAAGGTGTTCTTTAAAAAAAAGGGTCATCACTTCAAATCATTGCCAGATTTTCAACTTTTTGTCCTAAAATTGTTAAGATCTCTAAAAAAAATATTGTCGTCTCGCATCTGTAAATTTTACAACTTTTGAACACGAGCCACATTAAATAGTCTCGCAGACAGCAGGTTTCCCACCCTGCTCTATTGTTTGAAAATAATGGATAAATTAAAAAAATTTGTATTAAAAATGCGTTAAAGTTTTGATTAAATAGACTGCACTGGAAAACACAGTAAAAAGATGCTTAAAAATGCGTTTAAAAATATCAATTATATATCAGAGTACGAATAAAAATCAAAATAAAAAATTTTTTACGGGGAATAATTTAAGATTATTGTTAGTTCAATAAGTACCTAGTGTAGAGTGGGTTGCTTTATTTGTTGATCAAAAAAGTGGGTACAGGCGAGACGTAAAAATAATGTTAACTGAGCGTGTAAAGTAGTAAATAAAAATATATTCATTAACCGCCCGCGTGGCCAAAGCTTCGTAATTTAAATTTACTTCAATATCGACATTTCTAAACCAACTCTAAGCAATTATTTAGTAATTTTTTGGATCAGCCTGAAGTATTTGCAATTTTTCCGAAAAGTGTAAGTAGCTTGTTTTTGAACCATGCTGATATGAAGTTGACTGGTGTACAATGTTTATATTAGAAAAACTGCAAATTTAAAAAAACTGCAAAACCCCAAAAAGTAATTGGTATTTTTAAACGTATTTTTTAAGCCCTTTTTATCGTATTTTCCAGTGCAGTCTATTTAATCAAAAATTTAACGAATTTTTTAATGCAAACTTTTTTAATTTATTCATTATTTTCAAACAATACTTTCTTTGGCAATAAAATTCATTCATCGATTAATAGTTACCACCGTAGTTTTCTTGTTGTTCTACGTTTATTTGCCGGCCTTCAATCGCTTTGTTTAAATTGTATTTTTATTCATTTGTTTTATTTTTTCAGATTTCTAACCGCCCCCAGACGAGCCCAAGGAGGTTAAAGTCTGTTTGGGCAAATAAAATTAATGTTAAAATAAAATTTTGTGGACTAAAATTTAATTATACATATACATGTATAAAAAATGATGACAAATTTAGGGTTAGGCGAGCAGGCTTTTTTACTTTCACCATACAATATTACTTAACATGTCAAATCGAGAGTTTGCACAATATTAGTTACTATCGCTAACAACAAATAAAATACTAAAAAAACAATACCTGATTTAAATACTTTCCAGCAAAAAATGTCTTATATCCCGAATTTTTCACTGAAACAACAAAACTTTTTTTCTCGGGACCTTCAACCCAAGCACGAGAAGAACAGTTGCCACTCAACGAGTTGTTGACAGTGTTGTGGTTGTGTGAATATCTTCCTGCAATATAGAACTTGATGCAGCCCATTAGTGAGTCAGGCCAAAACTGGGCACTCGCCTGTCAAGATACTGGACCGGCTCGGACAGCACAGCGGCGTTGGCGTGAACATGTTGGAAAAAGTCATTCCTTTGTCTTGAAGAAGAGTTTTTACTTGTTGCATCTGAGTCTGCACAACACAAACTAACTTATCATTTATATTAGTTACATTAAAAAGCACATTTCACACAACAATTAGATATAATTACTACCAAGAGTCACAAAATGCATTTTTATCCAGCATCCTATAAAAACAAATTAAATAGAAAACTTGTTTATTTAAGCAAGTATAACGTAATAACCCACCATTCCACCCAAAAGCAAGTCTTGATCGTCGGTTAAGATGAAAATTATGTTTGGATCAGTCTTACCCTCCGACATGGCACAATTAGACGATTCGAACAAAAAAGTTAGAAAAATTAATAAAAAAAAACTCATTTTTATAAATTTACAACAATACTTCTGGTATAACAACACCTCTCAATCTGTTATAAAATAAAAAAAATATGAAATAAACACAAGCAATTATCAATAGAAGCACAAATTTAATTGGATTATTAATGAACAATCAAGTAAAAAAGGCAACAATCAAATTCTGCAATGCTGTAAAATCAGGTTGGTCGAAGCTCATTGCAGTTGCTTAGTACTTTTCAAAATTTTGTAAAACTAATACGAAAAACTTCATCAAAACTAAAAAATAATTTAACATCAAATAAAAAAAACACTCTTTTTCTTTGTTTGCAACATCAAGTAAAAATCTTTTTTTAGTTGTTACAAGACTTGATCACATGACTTTTAAATTATGCAAACTCTTAAAAACTTCTGGCTATTTATATGTTTGAAAAGAGGTTTAATGATTAAAATTCTACAGCAGGACAAGAAAATCACATCTTGAGTTGCACGCGATATGCATACCACGGTTAAAAAAAGGCATGATATATTGCACACCAAATTAACTCAAATAGAAAAGATATTTAGAAAAAAACACTTAAGGCAATTCTATTCAATTGAATTAGATACGTTTTTGATAAAAGAGCGTAATGATAAAAAAACAGATGTTTAAAAATCAACAAGCTTTCAAGTTTTTAATAATACTACACATTATATTGTAGTTTGCAAACATATTTTGATTTATCATTACTTGCAATAATTTATATATATATATATATATATATATATATATAATATCTTAGATCCTAGGTTAAGTAGACATCATCTAAATATATGGAATAGGTGGACTCCATGATTTTGCATTATATTTACTAATAAATTATGTGTAGGTTAGAGAACTGCCCAATCATTATTATATTGAATTTATTATCAGTGAGAAAAAAGTGTTCAAAAATTGTCGACTTAATAATTCTGCAAAATTTTATTTTTATATTCTGGTTTAGGAAGACAGTAGCCTACGACCTTATATAAATGAAACATATATTCTGGTTTAGGAAGACAGCATTTAAATTTCTTCGTTGTGTCGACAGTAGTTTACAAAAAATAAAGACCTTATATAAATAAAACATTTTCATAGTTTTCTGAGCATAATTGTCGGAACGTTTGAACAATTAAAAAAAAAGGTATTGCAGTAATGATTTATCGTAACTTTAACGTTTCGAGTATAATACAGGGTGTTTCAAAAAGAATACGCCAAAGTCCTTACGTATTTATTCAGGTCTATAACACTGTAGTGAACTGAATCAATGATTATTTGATAGAGTAATTATCTAAGTTTGATTTCGTGTTAATTACACCGCTATGGATAATGATCCTTCTGGCGCCATTACATTGATGAGAGCACGTTTTTTTACACTTAAAATGGAGACTCCTCAGCAGAAGGCATTTTGTGTGCTTGATTGTGCCAAAACAAACGCCTTTGTTTCGGCAGCGTGGTCGAGTGGTTAAAGCACCATTTTTTAAATCTCATTGTACAAAAAAAAACACATGAAAAGTTTTTTATTTTATATTAAAACCATAGAAAGTTACAAATTAAAAAGTTCAGACAATGATAACATACCACACACTAATATCGATCAGAAGTTTTACTGCTATACTCCTTGCTTAGTGCTAATACAACAGAAGAAAAGATGGAACAAAGTGGGGCTAACTCTAAGTCAGTGTAAACAAACATGTTTCAAGACAGATGAATAACACATCGCAGTAGCAATAGCGTGGGATTTTGCAATAAGCTTTGTTATTTTATTTATTCTATTTTTATCTCTGTATTTATTCTCCTGACTCGCAGGAAAGCGCCTCCGGCAATATACATAGGGCAAGCAATTACCCCGACCTGCTTCGGGAAATGCCAAGATATTGCTGTCCGCTTGAAATTTTAATGGCTTTAATTTTAAACTGCTTGCCAAGACCATAAAACAGAGGAAAGTGCCGTAAAGTGTCTTTCCCAGGGACACAACCGAATTCCCCAAGTAAGCTTTGAACCGAGACCGTTTCGATTACGATCCAGAAGCCAAGGCTTCGGCAAAAAATTACCTTTGCTTTCGGCACATCCTTACAAATAAGCATTACGAAAATATAGAAAACTGGGCAAAAGAACAACAAATTAAAATTACTGTCCGTGTAACTGATATAAACCAACTAAGATTGGTAAACAGATAAACACTTTTTTCATTGTACGCTGCAGTAGAAGAAAATACAAAACACAAATAGCCATCACAAAAACAAAACAACGGCGCTAAAAACAAATATAACTGTGTGATAGAGCCCTAAAAAAATACAAAAGAAATTTTTTCCAAATTAGCTAACTTGATTATTCTTTGCACTTTACCACGTCAATTTTCACAAGTAATTCTCCTGGCTGTTGAAAATTAGCGCAATGCGGTCGTAACAACGACCTGTCAATGTGATATTGGTCAAAATCGAATAGGTCTTTGTAATTTGGCACAGTAATATTGTCTTTATACTTTTGATCACATTCAGTAAAGTAGTGGCAGAGTCAGGAGTGATCCCTTCTCATCTTTCAATTCAGTTTCGACGTTGAAGCACTTTTTAACGTCAGGGCGATATACTGTAATTTGTTTGCCGCGCCAGATCATTAAAGACTTCGTTTCCCAATATCAAATGCAGGGCAAACAAGGTTTAAACCCTCAGTTAGATGGAGTTCTCGTTCTTGTGTGGATTCTGACTTTCCGTCTTCCTGCTTGATGTTGCCAACCTGTAAAATAGTAAGTTGTTATTTTGTAGTTCTTGAACAAACACCAAATGAAGAATTTATGTAAAGCGCAGCGTAACTTGCGCAATATAATTTTTGATTCTATGCAAAGTGCAGCGCAACAAACGCAATGTGATGTAGAAATTTATGTAAAGCGCACTGTAGGCTATTATTAAACTATATTAAGCGCGGCACAACTGATTTTTAAACAATTAAAACATAATGTACATTTTTAATTTATAAGCGCAGCCTAATCGGTTTTCTAATCATCTAAATTGAAAAACAACTAAAGCAGATTGCGCTTTTGCAAAATAGGACTACATATAGCGCAGTGCAACAAAGCTCGGTTGATTTGTTTAATCTTTAACGCGCAGCGCAATAAAGAGAAAATAGTATTTTATTTCTTGTGCGCAGCGCAAAGTGCGCGACGCTCGCAAAAAAAGTATAAAAGCCCAGTGCAACTTCCGCAATTGCCCAAGTTGCGCTTTACCTTTGGGTATTTTACAACTACCAAAAAAAATAACATTCTTTTTTCAAAATAAGGACTAACAGCTCATTCATCTTCGGTATTATAATAATTTAATCGAAAGTGAAATGTTTAGTGACTCTTGTTTTTAAAATAACATATTTTAGGTAAAAGCAGGCTGTCAAGAAATACACTCTCCATCAAAAATTTAAAGCCAAATGAATAAATATCATGAAAATCTCATACTAATATCGTCAACGTGTGCAACGTTACTCTGTCTGCACCAACGACAAGCCACCTCAACGTGGTGGTGCAGTCCCCTTCCCTACACTGGGGAGGGTCGAAATGGCTTGTCAATTCCCCGAGGGTCTCATCCTCGGGCGATTCTCTTTTGGACAACTCTTCTCATTTTTTATCCCTGCTGTCCAATGCGCGGTCACATGTGGATAGCACTCTTAAACCCAATTGACCGCCCCCTACCCCTTCTATTTTCTTTCGGGCATCTCTTCCTCGTCCCTCCTTCCACCCCAAACCTCTTCATTACTCATCCCACTCACCGCTGATTCTTATCTCTATGCTTCTCCTTATCAGCGGTGACATTCACCCCAACCCTGGCCCCATAGACCCCTGCTCTGCTCCCGTAGAGTCACCTGGGGAAACAGATCGATACAATGTACCGGCTGTTCTCTCTGGGTGCACCTCTCCTGCTTTGGTCTATCTCTCGCTGACTTCAGCAAAATCTCCCCGGGACACTCTTGGACTTGCCCAATGTGCCCATCCTCTTCTCAGCTCCTCCCCTCCCTCCCTAACTCTAATCCCGTATCTTCATTCTTTTCTGTATCTCCATCCTCTCACACTCCAAACCCCCACCTCCACTCACAAACAACCACAAAACTATATCTTCAAAAACTAAACCCTCCTCCAAAACAACCTCGAATAAACCCACCTATCTTCCTAATCACCCCCAACTAATTTATACTTACCCTCCCTCAGCATTGACTACTCCTTCTCCTCAAACCCAACATACCACCTCTCCTCTCACACAATCCTCTTTTCATCCTTCCTCTCCCTCTAGAAACAACCTCCGAATCCTACAGTGGAATGCTAATGGGATTCGCCCGCGTCGTACTGAACTCCTACACTTTCTCTCTCATAATCAGTACGATCTCATCTTCATACAAGAGTCACACCTCTCCTCTGACTCCACCTTCCGTATACCCGGCTACAAAACCCTCCAAAAGAACCGTTTTATGACGAGGAGAGGAACCACCAACTCTACGGGAAACCTAGGAGGAGGTGTATTGATACTTGTCAAAAACGGTCTATCTTACACTTCACTCTCCTCCCTCGACCCCAGCTCCGATTATTTAGCTATCGCAGTTAAAATAAAAGGAGCCGCTCCCATACATCTTTTCAACGTCTATGTCCCTCCTATCCGCTCCTCTTCCTCCGACTCTCGCCCAAAATCCTTCTCACCCTTTCTCCTACCACTTACATCTTTGGCGACTTTAACAGCCATCATTCATCCTGGGACTCCCACTCACCGGAAGACCATTCAGGCAAAGATCTGTTTGATTGGCTCCTCTCTTCTGATCTTTTACCTCTTAATAACCCCGAACACCACACCCTACTACACCGTGCTACCGGAAACCGCTCTTCCCCTGATCTTTCCCTAGTTCCTGCCCGAATAGCCTCTAAATGCACATGGCAGACCCTTCCGGATTTCGGCTCAGATCATCTTCCTATCTCCATCACTATTCCCACTTCCCCTATAATTAACTCTTTCCACCGCCCCCCCTCATTTAACTATAATAAAGCTCGCTGGGATGATTACCTTACTTATATTGATACCCACTGCCCTACTCCCTCTAACTTTACAACACTTTCTCTTTCTGAAGCCACCCACACCTTTACCAAACTCCTCAATGATGCTGCCACTTCTTCCATTCCTTTCGGCAGCATCAATCGCCCTGCTAAAGCCTGGTGGTCTCCTGAAGTCGCAGATGCCGTCGCAAAACGCCGAAAGGCATTTGCAAAGACACACTGTTCCAAGAAGACCGCCAGCACTATATCGCTACTTCCAGATATACCTCCACTGTGATTTCTAAGGCTAAAGCCAAGTCATGGCAGAACACTTGCTCTAGCCTTTCTCCTAAAACCCGTCCCAGCAAAGTCTTTTCTCTACTTCGCTCCATCTCTGGCTCCCCCTCCCCAACTACTTCTGACCTTCCCAATTTCTCAAATTGCCATACCCCTGTAGATTGTGCCAACCATCTCTCCTCACATCTACAGTCTCATTTCTCTACCCAAACCCCAAAACCTTTTCGAAGCACCGAGAAAGCCCAAACGAAGCAAATCAGTACTGCACACTGCAACACCCTGCATTCCACTTTCTGTTCACCATTCTCCTCAATTGAACTCTCTACAGCTATCTCTCAACTCTCAACCTCAACCTCCTCAGGCCCTGATCAAATTACCTACCCTCTTCTATCCCACCTACCACAATCTGCGTTAAACTTTCTTCTATACATCTTCAACCTTTCTTGGTCAACACACACCTTCCCGTCTGCTTGGAAGCAATCAACAACCATCCCCATTCTCAAACCCGGAAAACCCTCTGACTCACCTTCTTCATATAGACCCATTTCTCTCACTTCATGTACCTCCAAACTCTTCGAAAGAATGGTTTTAGGACGACTAACCTATTTTCTCGAACAACAAGACATTCTCTCACCCGTGCAAGCTGGTTTTAGACCTGGTAGATCGACTGTAGACCAGGTTCTCCTTCTCTCACAGTCAATCGCAGATTCCTTCCACCAATCTAAGCCAGGCGCACGTACAGTCCTTGCCACTGTGGATTTTGCGAAAGCTTTTGACTCAGTTTGGCACTCTGCCCTACTCTCTAAACTCCTCTCATTAAATCTTCCTCTTTGCTTTGTCGAATGGATACGATCCTACCTCTCAGATCGCCGTTCGAAAGTCCGTATCTGTAATTCATACAGTCGTCCTTTTCGTCTCCGAAGAGGAGTTCCCCAAGGTTCGATTCTAGGACCAGTTCTCTTCTCTTTATACATCAATGACCTTCCCACTTTCCTTCCTGCATCTGTTAAGACCTCTCTCTATGCAGATGACCTAGCCATCTGGGCCTCCTCCCCGAGTGTTGAGTGTGCAACCGCTGTAGTACAAGCTGCCCTCAACAGACTGGTGGAATGGTCCTCAAAATGGCGCCTTCCACTCAACCCCCTCAAATGTGAAACATCCTTCTTCAGCTTAGACCCCTACCAATCACGTATACAACCATCTCTGCACATTCTTAACACCCCTCTCAAATTCAACCCTCGTCCAACCTTTCTCGGTGTAACCTTCGACCGCACTCTCTCTTTCGAATATCACGTCTTATCCTTACGGAAAAAGTTTCACAGCCGATTCCGTGCTTTCCGCTCCATTGCCTCTGCCTCCTGGGGTCCATCAAAAGAATCCTTGTGTACTCTATACAAAGCCTTTATTCGCCCCATCCTCACCTATGCTTCCCCAGGCTGGTTTCCCTTATCATCTCCTACACACATCACCTCCGTGGAGAGGATGCATAGATCTTCCTGTAGAGTAATCACAGGTTGTCTATCGTCCACTCCCATTCCTCTACTTCATATAGAAGCACTTCTACCTCCACTACGAGTCACCCTCACTCACCAATCCCTCTCCTTCTTTGAACGAGCCCTCCGTCTACCTCCCACCTTTCCCATAGCCTCTCTTGCGAACTCTAACCCCCGTACACGTCTCAAGAAGAGCGCATGGAGATCCTTCTCCAGATCACATAACCTTACCCCTAACCTACATCTTACCCGTGAACCACTAATCCTCTGCCCTCCTAAACTCCCCTGGTCTGCCCCATCTAATTACACAATCTCACTCCACCTCTCATCCCCATGCTCTCGCAAAGACTCCCCCTCCCTTCGCAACACTGCAGCTATCTCCCATCTTTCCACTCTATCTTACAGCGATATCTCTGCCTGGACTGACGGTTCGGTACCTGGCGGGCTGGGACAGGGTGGTGCAGGGATACACATCAAATGTACAAAGTGTGTCACTGCTACCTCGCTCTCCTTCTCGACTGGTCTCTGGGCTACCAGTTATAGTGCTGAAACCTTCGCTCTCCTACATGCTCTTGAGTGGTGTATCTCTCACTCCAAGACATGTAACTTCAAATCTATCACCTTCTTTTCCGACTCTTTATCTGTCCTATCAACTCTCTCTACCCCCTTACCATATTTAACCCTCAAATCCTTATCCAATACTCAATCTCTTCTTAACTCTCTATCTCAATCCGAGGTTGTCCATCTACAATGGATACCTGGTCATTTTCCCTCCCAGGTAACGACTTAGCTGACTCTCTAGCTAAAGCCGGTGCCTCTCTAGATCCCTCCAGTACATCAGTGTCCCTCGCACCCCTTATCTCCTCCCAACGACTATCCCTCTACACCAGTTGGAGACGCAGTGTCCAATCTGGTTTCTTTCAACATCAAATCCCTTCAGTATCTCCCGAGGAGCTTACTCTCCCTCGCTCCGCTCGCTGTGCTCTCTCCCGTCTACGCTGCAACGGGCACAACACTCTCCTCAACTCTTATCTCCACAGGGTTGGTCGAGCCGAGACTCCTTCATGCAGCAACTGTGGTTCTGAATCACAGGATCTCTCACATCTCGTGCTCGACTGCCCTGTACTAGACCCCCTGCGTCGGGCCATTTTCGGCCACACCCCTTCTCTTCTGGACCTCTGGTCCCGTCCGTGGGGAGTCGCCCGACTATTGGGATTCCGCGGAATTGATCCGCGCCCACATCCCTAGGAATGAGTCGGGTAAAACCACCACCACCACCACGTTACTCTGTAGACCTTTATCGACAATTTGTCATGATAAGGTACTAAATTCCTGTGCTGTTACGATTTAAAGATTCGTATTTGCAGTGGGGTAAAAACAATATTTCAAAACTTTAATGCCACTCTCTTTTTTTTTGCAGAATTGAAAATTATATTTTGAGTTTTTCCATATGTTACATCATCAAGTGCTTCTAACAATACTTAAAGGTTAAAAACTTTTAGAAGTGGAAAAGGTCAGAATATTGCATTAAGTAATGAGGGCTTCAGTCATCGTGAAATAGCCAAAAGAATTGAGAGAAGCAGAGCTCGTAATGACAATTGTTTTGCGAATTCTTGATAAATACAATGCAAGAGACCCAGAAGGACGGCAAAAAAATTTCTGCCCACAGAAAGTAAAAAAAATTGGCATTGCTCAAACGTCTGTTAGTGCCTCAATTTCGATTGTAAGAAAGCTTTTCCAGAATAAGAAAAAATTCGAAAAAGTAAACAGTTTCAAATAAGTCAACTTTATTCCAAAATTAGCCGCATGAAGAATGTGCTAATTTTTGTCACAATTAATTTTCATTATATCAATCACAATTAAAAATACCTAATGAAATGCATATAAAAGCTATCGCACCATGGGTTCAGTCTCTAACAGTTACTAATCTTTTAACAAGATAAATACCCTGGTCATAGAAAACACAGAAAATTAAACCTCTTCTCTTAAAAGATCGTTTCTTAAAAGATCTCTTAAACAATTTTAAAAGATTAACTCTCTCTTAAAAGATCGTTTGGGAAACAGGCCCATCAATATTAACAAAAAAAAAATAAAAAAATCGTGAAATAACTTGTAAAAATTTAAGACTGAGTTGGAAAAATTTTTCGGCGGTTTAACTTTAAGAAAATCTTTGCAGGACTGGCAAACGAAATCTGTCGTGCTTTTAAGTAATAAAACCAAACAAATACCGACACCTAGTGATGTCATTCAAGACTACCAATTAATGTGCAAAGATACATTCGCTAAATAATTTTTAAAAGTCAAGACAGAGTTGTTGCCGTTATGCTTACCAGCTTACACGTAGGAATTGGAGCCTCTTAAACTCGGGAAAAGTAAGATTTCAAGAAAAATAAAGAATAATGAATGCAATTTCACTATAGATACACCACAAAAATTTAAGTTCTTAATAAAGATGAATAGCAACACCTACAGTAGCAAATAAGAAAACATTCGGTTTTTGAATTACATGTGGAAGATATATAAAGTCTAGAGTTAGACGAAAAGATAAAGCTAGTTTACTTCAAAGAAATTTTAATACAAATTAAATCAGCAAGTGAAACAGGCAGTTTCATGTTTGCTTCGGGAAAACAACATATTAAAAATTGACCAAAAAAAAAACGAAAAAGCAATAAAAATTGGCTTTCGTTGACCAGAAGTTCAAAGAAAGAAAAGGTTTACGTTAGTAAAAACAAATGGGAAGACCTAGCGAAAAAACATCTGCTTTTTCAAGGAAAGCTGTATAAAGTCCACTTCAAAAGATAGGGCTGGTTTTACTTCCAAAAAATAGTAAATCATTTTATTTGGCTGTTCATCTTCGTATTTATCTGCTTCGCTTGTATTAACAATATTTCAAAAACGTTTTTAGCGTATTATTTTTATTGCAATAAAAATATTTTCCATTACCTCTGCTATAAAAAAAGAATATCACAGTGGCTTTAAAGTTTTGATCATAGTTTTTTTATTGTAATACGGAGCAATTGTATTGCTCAATTTTTAATAAAACCTTTTATAAAAGTAATTTCGATTGTCACCTACTGCAACGAAAATCAATAAATTAATTTTGTTACAAGTACACAGAGAAGTCGTTTTTCTATTGGCTTTACAGTTGCGGTGGAGAGTGTATATTATTTTTAAACACTTACTTGATTGAGAACTTGAGGGTTGTAAAAAGGAAGAAGTGGAATTTTTCTTTTCGACTTCTGCAATAAAAAAAAGCGTAAAGTCATCACGAAAAAATACTAAGTTCAGGAATTACAGTCATAATCGGTGCAGTAACAAAGTGATGACCTTTTTTGGTCTTCAAGAAAATTTTTTGGCATGCATTCTACTTTCCATAGAAAATAATTTCCAAATATCCTGTTTAAATCATTAACGTATTTTTTTTAGTCTTCACTTACACGTTAAGAAATGTTTTTTCAGGTACACGTTAAGGAATTTGAGGAATTCTTCACTTAAACGTTAAGCAAAAGAATCTAATATTTTTGGGGAGGTGGAGAATTTAGTTAAAAATTTTTATACAAAATCCAAATTCCAAATTTAAAGACAACAGCAACGCAAAACAATAGCCTTCAACAAACAAACTTTACGGATATCACGTACAAGGCGGCAGTACAGTCAACACTTAGAACATTTGTCCAATTTGTAAAATTTCGAATTTACAATAAAAACATTTTTTCTGTAATTTTGGAATTGAAAAAAAAATCCTCTTTACAAAAAAATAAAAAAGAAGACATTTAGTGACCCTTGTTTAAGAAGCAAGCAAATAATTGACTATACATCGCGACTCTACACTAGTAGACGTCTAACTTGTACAACAGTCCACTAAAAACAATTCGACGTAGATAAAATGCAGAACAAATCTTAGTATTCAAACTTGAAACTTTGTACGACGGCCACGGCCAAATTATAATCGTTTAGTCCAATAAACCTTTTTCCAGTCACCTAGTGGACGCGGCAACTGTTGCTAACCATTCCAAGCTTTGGCTTTAGGTAGTTTTTTTTAGCAGCCAAGTCACAAGGCGGATAGCAGATTTTGATGATTTAAATTTGAGTTGAGATTTTAAAATTAGTTTAAATTTTACAATCTGTTTGCTATGTAATGAAAACTAAGTTTTTTCAATTATAAGGCTAGACTTTGCATGTAGTCAAATACTGTAATTATTTATTTAAAAAATTTCCGAACATCTTTCACCCTGTAACTCGCGATAATTTTGCTTTTAAAATCTATTTGAATCCAATGTTACGTGGGTTAAATTTAAAACCGAAATTAGGCCCACGACTAAACTATTTGGTAATTGTATTATGGAAAGCAGATTTTCTTAATTTACAAATAGAGTGTTGGCAAAGACTTTGTTTTAACCACACAACAATTGCAAAAAGCAGTCATATTGGATTTAACTTCATTTTTCTATAAACTAAACATTAAAAAAATTATAATACAAAAACGAACATCCGAAAACGTTTGTAATATAATTTTTTTTAATGTTTGGTTAATTAAAAAATGAAGAATGTTAAATCCAATATGCTGCTTTTTGCAATTGTTATGTAATTAACAAATTTTAATCATTTATCTGTCTGTGTCCACATTTTTTGTAGAAATAAGTAGAATAATTACAATTCTTCTTTTAAATTATATAGTTGCACCTGGTTTGTTTTTGGTGATTATGTGTATTCTTATTCGTTTTGGTATCTACAATATTATAGTTGCATGACATAATGAATTTCAGTTATTTTTTATTAATATGTTTTGACACTTTTATCCATTCAATTACTTGGAAATTTTTCAATTAGGCAGACGAGAATCAGTCCAAAACTCGTTAAAATTTACTTTAATTTAAAATCGATTTTAATCGAAAGATCATCATCAGTTAACAATTTTATCAATTCTTATTGAGTAAATTTTAACTAGTTTTGGACTGATTCTCGTCTGCCTAATTGAAGAATTTTAATTGAGATGCGTTTCACGTGAATCGTCCTGGAACCTTCATTCAGTGGGGTTAAACTGATCCACTGTGTTTTTTAACAATTTAGCTCCATTACTTTAAAAAATTAAAGACCACTAATTATGAATATTTACTCATTGTCTTTTGATGATTATACCACAAAAAAGCTAGTTACAAAGCAGCTAGCCACAAAACAGCTGGTATAATAGAGCTAGTGCCACAAAAGAGCTAATTACAAAAGAGCTAGCCACAAAA
The DNA here is from genome assembly GCA_963680785.1 of Diplosoma virens. NCBI lineage: Eukaryota > Metazoa > Chordata > Ascidiacea > Aplousobranchia > Didemnidae > Diplosoma > Diplosoma virens. Next base: position 43,680,852 of record OY796888.1, on the reverse strand, counting down.
GAACTAGGGTTAGCTAACCTCAACCCTAACCCTAGCTCTTTCGTTGCACTAGCTATTTTGTACTAGGCATTTTGTGGCTAGCTGTTTTGTAACTAGCTCTTTTAAATGGACACCCCTTTTGATAAAGTTTAGTTTCTTGTAGCCATTATCTTGTAGAGTTGCTTGTTCAAATTAATCAAAAACATAATAATATTTTAATAATGTAACAATTGTTTTTGTTGCATTAAATATCATTTTAAGTTGATATGCAAGTATGTAAGCATTAAAGCTCATTGTAAATTATCAAACTATCTATCTTTCTATAATGTGATAATTTTGGAGTTTATTGCTTGTTTCTCTTTTCAACATTTGAAGTCATAATTAAGAGGCTGAATCACTTAATTAAAGACAGGGCAACCAAACCATTTAATAAGTTTATTATGATAAGCAAATTTTGTTTCAGAATCTAGGTAAATCTTGTTTAGTTTTAAAAGTTTGTAGATAATTATGTATGTTTGTGATGGTGGTAGAAGAATTGCTTTGAATAGATTTAATTAATATATATCATAATTCAAAAGTTTTTAGTGCATGTGCATATTGGTACTTAGATGAAAATGTCTCTATGTGCATGGAGTTGTGCTTTTAATTTAAATTAAACACTTATTCTCCAAAATTTGGTTTCATCGTAATTTTATTTCACAACAACCATGCACATCAAGGCATTTTAATTTAACCACCAGTATGCACATACACTGAAAATTTTTGAATCATGTATTTAATAGTTAAATTTATTGAAAGCAAAACTACAACCACCATCACAAACATACATAATTATATACAGGCTTGTAGAACAAAGCAAGAGTTCTGTAGATTCTAAAACAAAATTTGCTAATAATCTTTCCTTTGAAATACCACCTTACCATGGTAGAAAAGTTTGCATGTCTCAATGACCTGTAAAGCTGTGTTGGCCCGATATTTTACCTCTCCTGTTAAAAACATCCATGCAAAGTGGTTTGCAGATACAGACCAGACAAACTGTAGTTTACAAGACAGCAACTTCAAACCTGGATGGACTGTGCTCAAAAGCTGTGGCAAGCAAGCAGTCTAAAAGAAGGAAATCTCTAATATAAAAAACCCCTTGTGGTTGGGATACACTGCAAAATCATGATATGTCAGCTAGAACATATTTTCATGCTGCCTTGGGCATCGCACAGATTAAAAAGGTCTGTGTTCAGGTACTTGGCAGAGGTATCTGTTCAAAAAGTAATTTCCTAAATAAGTCAGTCTCATCAACGTTAGGACACTGGTGGTTGATTTTTAATCACTACAAATTGGCTCATTTCTGCTTCCTGTCTGATCTCTATTGCGCTTGCTTTATCCAGTGAAAAAAAAATCATCTCTGGCTTCTTGGAACAGTCAGTTTTTCAGTTTACTCACAAACTGGATGATCAGATTGCTGCTTCTTGGAGGCAATATACACCCAAACCCTGGACCACAAACACATAAATGAGTTTGTGACATTTATCTCAAACCCATCACTGAACATCAAACATCTATTTTAGGCAACCACACAAAGCACTGGGTGCATTTAAAATGCTCCCAAATCAGAACAAAGGACTACAACAACTCATGGTACTGCACAATTCACAGCACTTTTAACCACAGAACACAAACAAACACAACATCACCAAAGAACTTTCTCAAAGTCCTGCAACTTAATGCAAATGGAATTCGCAACAAAACAAATAAAATACAACTACTCGTTAAAATTACACAAGCAGATGTTATAACAATACAAGAGTCAAAACGCAATCAATCCCACAAAACACCAAATATTTCTCAGTTCACACCTATCATAACAGACTGCATGCACAAACAAGGAGGAGGCCTCTTAACTTACATTAAAAACAACCTAAGTTTTTCTCAACTCAATACATCAAACACCTTTGCAATAGAACTACAAATCGTCAAAATCCACCTTTCAACATCACGACAATTACATATTGCAAACATGTACATTCAACCCAAACAGTCCAGCCAGCTATCACAAACAAAAAAAGACTCAATTATGTCCAGCACGCTTACAACCATAACCAATCTTTCAAATACAATCATCACAGCAGATGTCAACACTCACTCATTGTTATGATATCTGCCAACCAAAGACCATAGAGGATAACTGATCAAAGACTTCCTGCTAAACTTCCAACACATCACTAAACACAACACTTCAACACATCTACTACCCAATCAAGCACAACAGCCTACTTCAACAGACATCACTACTGCTTCAGCAATTTGCATGACTGCACTAGCTAGCAGACTATCCCCTCCCTCGCATCAGATCACTTACCTTTATTCAGCACACTCTGTATACATCATAAGACCAAACAACTCACTTTCACTTCACTAAAACAACTACATCATTTAAACAACATGTTGAGAATCCCATCTCCTGCAGACCCCACAACACAAATGTTCATGAGGCAAACAAACACTTTATCAAGGCAATTTTAGATGCTGACAGACTCTTCATCCCTAAAGAAAATCGCAACAACTCAAATCACACTCACTTACCCATGCATATCCACAAGCTTATCCATCATTGTAAACATATTTGCAAACAAAACAGATTAGATTCACAAATCATTACTCTTAATATTCACTTAAACAAACAAATACATGAAAAAAACAAACACTTGGAAGCAACATCTTGACAAAATTGATCACAAACACAATCCAACTCCTTGTGGGGCACCATAGCAAAGCTATCCAACAAAAAACAACCTACAAAACAGAACAGAAGCATTTGCTTTGGAACTAAAACAGCCATCACTGACATAGACAAATCAAAAGCTTTTAATAAACAATTCACAAACGTCACTCCATATAGCACAAACAAAAATTGCCAGGCACCTAGATCATACAATCAAGAATCTTACCACAGGGGAAATACGACTTACCACTACACAAGTGCAATTAGCCATCTCAAACAGCACAAACAACAATTCCACTGGACCTGATGGCATAAACATTAGACACCTCACACACCTACAGCCACTTGCCATCAGATACCTCACAAACACATACAACACTGCCCTAAACACTAACACAATACCCCATCTTTAAAAACATGCCACAATCATCCCCATTAAAAACCAAACAAAGACCACAACATTGGAACAAACTATCAACCCATATCACTTCTAACACTCATTGCCAAAACACTATTACCATACATAACAGAAAACATTCCATCAACATGGATTCAAACATAAACACTCAACATGCACTGCTTTACACAACATCTGCCACCAAATCACCAAAAGGTTTCAACAATCCAAAACATTCACAATGCACTGTAGCTGTACCTTTGGACATGAGAAGGAACAGTGAACATACACAAACTCACACTTACAAACGTTCTTAAAATCATCATCAAGTTCATAGCAACATAGCAAACTACATAAAAGGATGACAAGCATGCACTCAATACAATGGCACACTTTCAAAACTCAAATGAATCAACACTGGAGTACCACAGGGTGAAGTTTTGTATCCAACATTTTCAACATTTACACCTCTGAAATTCCACTTCCCCCAAAAGACGTACAAATCACAAAATATACTGATGACATAATAATCACTACATCTCACACCAAACACCGTAAGGCAGTTTAAAAACACACTAAACAAGAAGCTATACATTATCAAAAGGCAATGAGTAAATATTTACAGTATAATAAGCTATCTTTTTTTTTGTCAATTAATTGAATGGATAAAAGTGTCAGAACATATTAATAAAAATTACCTGAAATTCATTATCTCATGTAACTTGAGTGCAATAATATGGTAGATGCCAAAACATATAAGAATACACATTTAGAAATAAACCAGGTACAACTATATAATTTAAAAGAATAGTAATTATTCTACTTATTTTTACAAAAATGTTGACACAAACAGATAAATAGTTAATTTTAACAATTAATTTAAGAAAATCTGCTTACCATAATACAATTACAAAACAGTTTGGTTGTCTAGCTAATTTCAGTTTTAAATTTAATTTATGTAAAATTGGACTTTAATAAATTGTAAAAGCAAAATTTCCATGTGTTACAGTGTGAAAGATGTTCAAAAAACTTTTTTAAATAAATAACTACAGTATTTGACTATATGCAAAGTCTAGCCTAATAATTGGAAAAACTTAGTTTTCATTAAATAGCTAGCCAACAGATTGTAAAATTTAACTAATCTTAAAATCCCAACTCAAATTTAAATCACCAAGATATGCTATCACTAAAATCATGGTTAGCTTGGAAAGCTTGGAATGGTTAGCAACAGTTGCCATTCCACTAAGCGGCTGGAGAAAGGCTTACCAGTATTTTATAAAAAAAAAACATAATAAATCCAACTATCAAGAAATGTCAAAGCATTCTAACATAATAGCAAATAATCGACTAGACTTACTTTCAGTTTATAAGAGCTGGTGACGAAACAATCACCTGCAGTGGCGATGAATTCGAAAATACTCCTTTACTGAACGAAACGAACGGAAAGGTCGTCGCTAGTAAACCGTATACTTTATAATTCAGAAAAGGGAAGGAAAGCGCAATTTAGACGAAACACTTGCTGTTTAAGAACCTATTTTTAAAATAAACTATTCAGCTAAAAACCGGCTTTCCAAAAATATATTATTTCTAACAACTTACTTGATTGATAGGTTTCGTAGACATTCTTTTCTTCATAAACCTTTATCAACCTTTGCTTCATAGAAAAACTTATTTATAATTGTGATCTGATTAGCTGAAATATAATTTATTACATTGAACAGCTTATCTCTTCGCCGTTTGTTATAGTGTTTTCAAATGCTTTTTAGCCGATTATTAATTCTGACTTGGCACAGCGCACAACGTTTCACAAAAAGACGTGCGCATTTGCTTGGTCAATTGTTACGTTCACAATCAACATCATCAAGTTTTTCAACAAGTTTAGCCAAGAAAATTATCCCGATTTTGCTTTTCTGTTCACCTGAGTAATATCAGATGAGTCTGTATTGAGCTCGCCGTCGCGGCCCGCAATTTTAACATATTCGTTTATCACTAAAACTGTTGATTGATTGATTGATTAAAAGCCTATTAAATCATAAAAAAGTTTGGCAAACTGTTATGTTTTCCTTTTCGCTGCACCTTAGCACTTTCGCGTTCTTGGCAAATGACAGTGACTCATACTCAAACTGGTCCTCATGTTGCCATAGAACAGCGTGGTCCAACTACGGGCCAGCGGAACAATTTTGCACAAGTCTTGTCGATTACAAGCAGCGGCAACTTTTTTTTTTGAAGAACGCTATGATTTTGGGACGAAAATAGGAACTTCGTAGATCGATTCCAATTGAAGACCTTTTTTTTTTTAGAGAACACTCTGATTTTGGGACGAAAATAGGAATTTTGCAGACCGATTCCAGTTGAAGACCTTTTTTTTTTTTTAGAGAAACACCCTGATTTTGGGACGAAAATAGGAATTTTGCAGACCGATTCCAAGTGAAGACCTTTTTTTTTTTTAGAGAACTCTGATTTTGGGACAAAAATAGGTGTTTTTAGCCGGCTGAGGCCCGCAAACTCGAATAATTTTGAAAAGTATTTTTTTTTTTTTTTTATTTTAATCTCTATATTTATCCTCCTGACTCGCAGGAAAGCGACAGAGGCGCTATACATAGGGTAAGCAATTACCCCGACCTGCTTCCGGAGATGCCAAGATATTGCTGTCCGCTAGTAAGTTAGTAGAGATATTACTGCAATTTAGTACTGCTTGTCAAGACCACCAAGCAGGGGAAAGTGCCGAAAAGTGTCTTTCCCAAGGACACAACAGAATGGCGTAAGTGGGTTTTGAACCTAGACCATGCTGATCATCAGTCCGGTGCTTTAACCACTCGACCACGCTGCCGACATGAGTAGCCCACAAGAGTGCAGAAGTTGGACCACCCTGCCATAGAAACACTGCAACCACTTATACGCTATCTTTTTTTTAGTTAAAATTAAAAATTGAAAAAAAGCATTTTTTGAAAAATAGCTTGGAAATCAATACATTGATCATACAGCATGATCAATGTATGGGACAAAAAAAAAAGTACATACAAACAGTGTTTGTGACAAAAAAAAAATAAACATTCATAATGCTTAATGATTTTTGATGAAATGCAATTTGTCTGGTTTTTTTCCAGAAAGAAATTACCTTAAATGTGTGTTTTTACTTTTTTTTAGGCATTCAATGTGCAGTAAAAGGTACAAAAAGATGAATAAAATATTAATAGTCAATAGCTGATAAAAGTAAAAGTTAACCAACCAAATTCAGCATAATCCTTACAAAAAATTTTAGATATAAAAAGAAACAATTATATTTAAAAAGTTAAAAACGCTGCAAGGTCACATATGTTTTCTTTAAATGTTAAATAAGAAACTTAGACCTAATTTTTCTAGAAAACTGGGTTTCGTTTAACTTTTGCCGTTACTGACCTCGCAGGCTTTGAGAATTTTCAAAAATTTAGAAAGTTATAATGTAAGAACCGCAAAGAGTAAACGAAATCCCCAAAATCTACTTTTTTAGCTGCTAAGCAATTACAGCAAAATCAAACTAAATTAATCTTAAATATAGCTGTTTTATTTAATTTTTGATTCTTCTTCTTTTTCTTTCGGACTTTCCCTTCAATCAGGCATAGCCACAGCATATCATCTTTCTCCAAAACGTCCTGTTTTCAACACCCGTCTCCTTCGCATCAATTTCCCATATATCTTCTTTCACTACATCTAAAAATCTTCTCTTTGGTCTCCTTCTTTTCCTCTTTTCCGGTAACTCCATTTCCATCATATTTCTTCCTACATAGTCTTGGTCTCTTCTCATGACATGTCCATACCACTCAGCCTGCCCTCCCTCATCTTTATTCTTAACTGTTGTACCTTAATTGTACCCCTGATGTACTCGTTTCTAATCTTGTCTTTTCTTGTCATTCCAATAGCAAATCTCGACATTTTCATCTCTGCAACTTTCATCTTTTTCACTTGTTTCTTTGTGACCTAATGATCTATCTCAAGTCCATACACCATTTCTGGTCTTACCTCTTAACTGTACACTTTTCCTTTTACTCTAGCTGGTAAACTCCTCTCACAGATTACTCCTAATACTTTTCTCCATCCGTTCCATCCTGCCTGCACTCTGCTCTTTACCTCCCTCTCACAACTACCACTTTCTTGCACCGTTCATCCTAAATACTTAAATTCCTTTACTCTTGGCACATTTGTATCCTCCATTTTCACTGTTTTGTCATTATTTCCTCCATTTATGCAAACATATTTGATCTTTGATCTACTTACTTTCATAACTCTTCTTTCCAATGCATGTCTCCAGCATTCTAGTCTCCGCTCTACTTCTTCCCTGGTCTCTTTGTAAATCACAATATCATCAGCAAACAGCATCGTCCATGGTGGTTTTATCCTTACCTCATCCGTTAGCCTGTCCATTATCACTGCAAAAAGGAACGTACTTAACGCTGATCCCTGGTGCAGTCCAACCTTAATCTTGAAACTTTTTGTAGTTCCTACTGCACACCTCACCACTGTTTCGCTTTCCTCGTAGCCTACATATCCTGTACAAGTTGCACATACTTTTCCACTATTCCTTATTTTCTCATACAATAACACAGCTC